>CM077087.1:137143279-138343279 GCA_039513925.1 Platanthera zijinensis | reverse complement strand
TTGACAAGGGGCTTCTCCAAATCAGGTACATAATTCCCAATGTACCCAACAATCTCCACCTATTTGGAGAAGTCATAACCCCAATTCAATGATATACACCACATTACCAAAATATGAGGTAAAAGATTTAGCATGGCAACAGATTATATTAAGACAACAAAAATAGAAGGCCAATGAACATTTTCATTTCATTTAACAAAATTTAACCAATCCAAGGATTTCAATGTTTCATAACAAAATTACATAATTCCTAGACAATACAAAATAATCTAAGATTGATCTGGCTCCTCAATGACAATGCCTTTGCCTAATTGAATTTTTGCTTTAACTTCTGTCATAATGTCATCAGCTATCTTCTTGCCTTTTTTGTTCTTGATATTGGAAAGTTGTTCAGCCTTAAGTCTTTGTATTTCAAAGCAATGGAAGGGCTTGGGGAAATATTTGCTTGGTTCAATAGTAGTAGCAGGAATTACCGCATCCTTCCAATTTTTTCTGAGCTTATAGATAACATCTTATTGCTTGACATGCTTACTCCAATCCTGCTCAGTGTACCACTTTCCCCTATCATGTCTATTAGTGTTAATTTCTTGTCAAGCAGTGAGTATAATAATTCTAGTGGTTGGACTCCACTGCTAAAAATTAGGTCTACCTTCTGCCTATTTTCTAAATCTTTTCTTAGACATTTGGACATCTTTTTCCTTCAGCAGGGCACCATCAGTCATCTCCACCAGTTAACAAACAATATTCTGAGCATTAGGTGGAGGACTATACATGGTCTGAACTATACTTTGAATATCCTCAAAGTGTGGTGGAGGATATAATATATGTTCTGCAACTGGAGGAATTCCTTCAAACTAAGCTGGTTGGCAGCCAGACTCAGCTATCTGATCATCATCACATAGTGGGGGGTAGCCAAGAGTTGCTCTGTGTCTATTAGAAGTCCACTTAGCATGTTCAGAGCTTGCTTTTATCATAACCCTCTCCCCCTTTATGACTTCTCTTGCAATGTGATCTCTTAAATCATACTTTTAAAATCTTACTTGATCAACCACACGATGAGTCCTAGTGGGTAATAAGTTTTAAATTTCTTAATCTGATCAGTGATACCTTTTTCTGGAACCTTTATGGATGTACTTAGAGAAGCTGATTCAAATGAGAGTTTGGCTTTCAATAGCAGCTGATGTATATGTAATCTTTTCTTCCAAAGCTTTTGTATGTTCAGTAAGCTTTGTTAGTGATATATTATGCATTTGTATGAGATTTTCATTCAATCTCTGCTGATTTTCCAGTACAAAGCCTTGTTGTACTACAAGTTCTTCTAAAGCCTTCTTTGACTCTTCTTGCTATTTTGTAAGATAGACCACATCATTTGTAACTTTTTCAAAAAAGTTTGTCATGTCTTGTTTTAGTAAATTTACTTCAAATCTTATGGATTTTAGGTCTTGGGCCAGCTGTAACTGTAAATCCTTTTTACTTTCATTCACATATTTTTCAAGATCTATTCTGTGCTTATCTAACATTATCTGTAGCAGAACTAAGAGGGAACTGAAATCCATAGCAGGAGAAGGAGAAGGTTTTCTTGACTGTATTGCCTTCTTATAGCTCATACTTCTCCTTTTTAGTTCAATTATCTTTCTTTGTTGTAGTTGGGATTCTTTTTCATCATATGATTCAGATGAACTGACAATGGCAACAGATTGTTGTTGTTCTGCACTTCTAGACAAAGTGGACTTGGCTGCTTGCTTCCCCTCAACTCTTGCATCATTTTGATCAAGATTTTTATCTTCTAAGGTAGTCTCATGATGTTGATCTTCAATAGTAGGAACATGGTCCTCAGGAGGAGCAGTTATCTCCCCCTGGATGTTAGCTTCCACTCCCAGTGGGATTTCTTCCACGGTCTTCTTAGAGACTACTGCCTCATTGTCAGTCATATACTCATCTTGTTCCTTATTCACATCCTTTATCACATATGTATTCAGTTCATGGAGAACATTCTTTATAATGTCATTGACAGTTTCACTGTCTAAGATAGTAGGTTCATCCTGGTTTGTCTCGGCAATTTGGCATACTGTGGGTTCAATCTCCCCCTTCACCTTATGCCTTGTTTCAGGTGAAGTCCTTTGAGGAATGTTTGTATCTAGAGCATAACTTTGATCTGAACTAGAACTTCCTGGAGTTTCAGAATCATTGGAGTATTTGCTTTCCACCCCCACTACCATTTTCTTCTTCTCTCTCTCCTTTTTAACTCCAGAAGACTCTTTGGATAGAAGTCTATCCCATCTGAACAAAATCCTCATATCCATTTTCTCATATGATTTATCTTTATGCCTAGTTTTTGATATAGGTCTGTAGGAATGGCTTTAAGTAAATACAAACTTAGTATCCTGCCCATGTTGGGATTCTTGACTCTCAAAAATCTTGTCAAACACTAAACTACTCCAGTTAGTCTTAAGTTTGAAGATTATTCTTGTAATTAGCTCAAACATGTGAGCAAGAATTCTGTCATGTGTGCCTATCTTACACAGCAGCACCTTTCCAATGATTTCTGACAGAAATTTACCTTGGGTATTCATACCATTCCGATTCAAAGAACTTCCTATCTTTTTGACTGAATCCAATCCACACCAAAGCAGTTCTGCAGCTATCTTGGTTAAATCTAATGTATCCTCTTGATTGATTCGAGGTATATGAAATACCTTAGCAAGTCTTTTGCTTGTGATTTAACTTTTGTTACATTCACAGTGGATTTAATCTTTGTTGAACTGGAATCTAATGTTGCCTTCATGAAGAATTCCAGAACATCCCATTTCCAGATACTTGTAGGTTCTGACAGTAGATATTGAGGGCATGCTTCTTGGATTAGGACAATGACATTCCTAATCTCTTCTTCTGTGAAGGCGAATCCATTTCGCACAAGTTAGTATCCTTCATTGATTTTTTTCATCGTTCTTTGGAGCCATTGTTGTCGTTGTTCTTGATTTTATCAAATGGAAGGAGTGACGAATGTCGACTAATAGGAATTCGAGATCTCGACAATTAGCAAGAGATCAAGAAGTTGTAGTCAATCCCTACACTCAATTCCCATTACATAGGCAAATCTTCCTAGAAGGCGAAAGGGCGCGCTGCATATAGGCTTATTCAAAATTTTGGAAAATATCTAGAGTCGACACAAGGGAATTGTCAACTGTCAAGATGTGTCGACTTGAGTCGACACACCAACATATGTCTCTACATACAGTGTCGACACTCATTCTTGAGTCTCGACACAAGACTAAATATAGTATCGACATACATAAATTGTGTCTCGACACAATTTTTACTTAGTCAAAATTTTGTTTTCAGAACTTTTACTTCCTGATATTTGAGATGTCTATATATAATAGAGTAAGTTGTATTGTTGACTATTATTTTTATTTTAAATTATTTTTATTTTAGCTACTCAAGATTTAGCATCCCAAGTTCAAATTTAAAGAAATTAAATTTCTCTTCTTCTAGTGGTTTGGTAAAGATGTCAGCAATTTGTTTATTTGTAGGAATAAATTCTAAGCTAATATCTTTATTTTCTACATGCTCCCTAATGATGTGATATCTAATTTCTATATGATTTGTTCTACTGTGAGACATAGGGCTGTTTGCAATAAAAATAGCACTTGTAGAATCACAGAATAAGGGAGTTTCACTTAGCTGTAACTTATAGTCTTGTAGCTAATGCTGAATCCAAAGCAGTTGAGCATAGCAACTTCCAGCTGAAATGTATTCAGATTCAGATGGTGATATTGCAACACTTGTCTACTTTTTGCTACTCCATGAAACCAGCCTTCTTTCAAGAAATTGATATGATCCTGATGTGTTTTTCCTGTCTTCTTTGCATCCTGCATAATCTGCATCTGAAAAGCCAATCAGTTCAAAATCACTAATCCAACGATACCAAAGGCCAAGATTAGGTGTGCCCTTTAGATATCTCAATATCATTTTGACTGTTGTATAATGGGATTCTTTAGGGCATGCTTGATACATAGCATAGATGCAAGTGGCATACATTATATCTGGTCTACTGGCTGTTAGATGAAGCAGTGATTCAACTATGCCCCTATACAAGGTTATATCAACTGGCTTGCCAGCAACATGCTTGTCTAAAGACATAGTGCATCCTATAGGAGTTCTCATTGAAGTGGCTTTTCCATGCCATACTTCTTGATTAACTCTTTGGTGAACTTAGAATAGCTAATGGAAAGTCCATCTATAGTTTGTTTAACTTGGAGACCCAAGAAAAACTTGAGTTCACCAATGCTACTCATCTCAAACTTTCTTTGCATTAATTTGGCAAACGTAGTGCAAAGTGACTCATCAGTAGAACCAAATATAATGGCATCTATATATATTTGTACCAGAATGTTCTTGCCTTTGACTTCCCTTAGGAATAGTGTATTGTATATTTTCCCTCTTGAGAATTTATTCACCAGAAGGAACTCAGACAGAGTCTCATACAAGCCCTTGGGGCTTGTTTTAAACTATAGAAAGCCCTTGAAAGCAAATAAACATGAGTTGGTTTAGTTGAATTAATAAAACCTGATGGTTTCTCTACATAGACTCTTTCTTTTAGGTTGCCATTCAGTAAGGCTGACTTAACATCCATTTGGTAAACTTTGAAACCCGTGTAGGCTGCACATGCTAGAAAGAGTCTTATAGCTTCCAACCTAGCCACTGGTATAAAGGTTTGATCAAAATCTATTCCCTCTTCTTGTCTATATGCCTTTGCAACCAGTCTAGCTTTGTTTCTTATGATCACACCATTCTCATCTAGTTTGTTTTTATATATCCATTTGGTTCCTATGATGTTGCAATAATCTGGTCTGGGAACTAGCTTCCAGACTTTGCATCTCTTGAACTGGTTCAATTCTTCCTGCATTTCTCCTATCCAAAATGGATCCACATTAGCTTCTTCTAGCTTCTTTGGTTCTGTTTGTGAAAGAAAACTTGAATACATCACAGTATTGTGATGTGTGCTTCTTGTGGTCACTCCCTAAGCAGCATCGCCTATGATCAATTCCCATGGATGATCCCTTAGATGCCTGACACTACAGGTAATGTGACTTCTTCTCCTAGACCATCTTGATCAAGTTGCTGAGTTGCCTTTCCTGGCTCTTCCTGTGCAAGCACTTCCTCAACAATGTTGATTTCATCTTGCATATTATGCTTTGTTGTAACTATATCTTCTATATTCAGCTCCTTTAGCTTCAAGTCCACACATGTTGTGCTTGATGTACCCAACTTATCATTATAAAACATAGAACTTTCATCAAATACAACATGTATAGAATCCTCTACAACTTGATCCTTTAGGTTGAAGACCCTATAGGCCTTGCTGTGGTTACTATAACTAACAAATATCCCATCATATGACTTCTCAGCAAACTTGGTTATGTATGTTTTCCCATTATATAGGACATAACATCTACATCCAAAAATTTTGAAATAGGTTATGTTTTGTTTTATGCCCTTCATAAGTTCATAAGGATTTTTATTTAGTCTTTTGTTGATTGAAGCCCTGTTAAGAACATTACATGCAGTTTTAATTGCCTCAGCCCAGAAATATTCTTGGGGTGAAGAATCACTCAGCATAGTTCTTCCAGCTTTAATGAGAGTCATGTTCTTCCTCTCAGCAACTCCATTTTGCTGGGGTATTCTTGGTGAAGAAAATTCTTGTTGAATCTCCAGTTATTCTCAAAACTTTGTCATATAATCAGATTGAAATTCAGTTCTATGTTCACTTCTAATTTTGACCACAATACTGTCTAATTCATTTTGAATTTGTTTGACAAAAGTCCTGAAGACATCAGAAGTTTCAGACTTTTTCCTAAAGAAGAAAACCCAAGTGTATCTGGAATAATCATCAACAATTAAAAAAGTGTAAACTCTCCTTCCTAAACTATGAACTGGCATAGGACCAAACAAGTCCATATGTAGAAGGTATAAACACCTCACTGAGTCTTTGGATTGATAACTCTTGAATGAAGCTTTAGTCTGCTTGACCTTTTGGTATGCTGAGCAGATTCTCTCTTTAGAGCATTTAAGGTTAGGACCATTCCTAATAAGCTCTTTGTTATAGAGTTTGCCTATAGCCTTATAGTTCAAATGAGCTAACCACTTGTGCCATTTGACACAATGTGAGGCTTTCTCACTTATAACTAGACATAAGGCAGAGTCTGACTTTATACATAGAAAATTCAAACAGTACACATTCCCATATCTAATATCTGCCAAGATGACCTCTTGGTCACTTGACCTTTTTATTAGGCACTCATCTTTTTGGAAAGATATGTCATAGCCCATATCATAAAGTTGGCTTATGCTTATAAGGTTGTGTTACAACCCTTCCACATAAGCTACTTTGGTGAGTGTGACTAAGCCATTTGTGATCTTACCATAACCTTTGGTTATGTCTTTGTCAGCTCCTCCAAAGATCACCTTTGGTCCATTCTCCAGAGGGATGTATTCCCTCAGATTTCCTCTTATTCCAGTCATATGTCTAGAACATCCACTATCTAAGTACCAGATTGGTCTATTTATAGAACTTGGACATTCCTGCAAAATAAGAATTTACTTTTCCTTGGGAACCCAAATTGTTTTGGGTCCTAGGTTTTTTTTAGTTGTGGCTCTATTAAAGCCACCAATAAACTTCTTGACTGGATATCTTTTCTAAATATGAGACACTGAGTAATTGAACCAGCAATCTAAGGCAAAGTGTCCTATCTTTCCACAACACCAACATCATATTTATTATACCTCCTCTTTGGAGAAATAGAAGGATCTTTATGCTAACATTCCTTTGGGCAGGAGTCAGCAAACTTAACAGTTTTATCTTGACTGGGAGCACAATACTTGTTTTTTCTCTTAGCTGCAAGATTTCTCCATGGAACCTTAGTCTGGAACACTAGTTGTGGAATGATTGGACCCTTTGGTCCTTTTAGCTTTTTGCCCCTTTTTCTTTTGGGTTTAACAAACCCAAGACCACTTCCAAGTGTTCCTGAGAAGGTCTCTATTTTGGGCAGTATAGTTTTGGGTTTTGAAAATTGTTGTACTAGGCTTCTCTCATTAAGGAGTTTGAATTCCATCTCCTAAATGGTTGCATCCTTTTTCTTAATTAATATTATTTGGTAATCAATGATCTTAGTCATTTTTATCAACTTAGAACTTTGAAATACAATCTTATGAGTATCCATCTTGTGATGATACTCAAAACTTTTTAGAGATGCAATTTCTACAGCTTGTTCTTTAACAAGCTTCTTGCTGTTAACTAAAGCTACCAGCAATTCACCAAATTTAACTATGAGATGTTGTAGTTCAGTCACTGAGTTAATCTCATGTGAATCAACCATTGAGTCACATGAGTTTAGCTCACCTTCAGTCTCATAAATAGAAGTCTTAGAGCAGGAAGAGTTGTCATAGATTACCTGTGTACTTTTACAGTCAAGTGCTTTTGTTTCTGGGTCATCAGATATTACCATTAAGTTGATCTCCATGTCTTCTTCAGAAACACCAAAGTTTGATGAAGTTTTGGAGCTCTTCCCTTTGTATATATCCCTTCTGATAAACTCTTCTTCATAGGAGAACAGTCCTACATGTTCTTCTTCTGATTCAGTTGAATCAGTTTCACTATCAGACAAGGTCTTTAACTTCTTTGCCATCAGACCCTTCTCTGATTTCTTGTCCTTATTAAACTTATTTTCTTTTTACTTCCTGTTCTCCTTTCTTTTTACTGGACAGTCAGCAATGACATTCCCAGACCTATTACAGCAAAAACAAATAATGTCAGTCTTAAAATGTATATTCAATTGTGAATCATACCTGACCACAGATTTGTCTTTGTGCTTGTTTTTACTTTTATTAGAGCTTTATCCAGAAGGTTTTCTATTGATCCACTGCTTCCTCCTTCTTAACATTTTCTTGAATTTCCTGGTACACAATGCTAATTCATCATCTAATTTTTCTCTTGAAGAAGAACATACTCCAGTGCTATTTGTATCTTCATCCCTTCTAGGTGATGATTGGATATCTCTTCTAGCTTTCCTAGAAGTATCTGCTTTGAAGGCCATAGATTTAGACTAAGTTGAGTATCTGGTAGATTCATCATCGCCTTTCTAGAATTTAGCTGAAGTTCATGTGATATTAACTTCCCATATAAGTCTTGGGGTAACATATTTCTTAGATTTCCCATCTCTCTTACGACGCAAATCTTGATATCCCATTCTTTATTCAGGGATCTCAGAAATTTGTCATTTAGTTCATAGTTTGAGAAGTTTCTGCCATAGTTTCTTAAGTCATTAACTATTCGAAAGAACTTTTCATAACATTATTCAATAGAATCGGTTTTTCCTTGCGTAAAGGCCTCATACCGCTGGTTGAGGAGAAATTTCCTGTCATCTCTTACCTCTTCTGTTCCTTCCATGTATACTATGAGGGTATCCCACATCTCCTTGGATGTATTACAGTGTACCAGATTCTAAAAAGTTTAGTTGTCTATTGCACTAACTATTATATTA
The DNA here is from genome assembly GCA_039513925.1 of Platanthera zijinensis. Lineage (NCBI taxonomy): Eukaryota > Viridiplantae > Streptophyta > Magnoliopsida > Asparagales > Orchidaceae > Platanthera > Platanthera zijinensis. Next base: position 138,334,736 of record CM077087.1, on the reverse strand, counting down.
TGTGCTCTCTTTTCCATAGTAGCAAGTATCACCTCATCCTTTGTCATTTCTGACAGTTTCTTGGGGGGTTTGATCATTTGCATCTAAAACTGATATTTTCATGGGCACATATGGTCCTTCTTGTACTGTGACAAAGATTCTTAAATTTGAGACTTCCATGAACAGTCTCACTCTCTATTTCCATATTGCAAAGTTATCCTTAGTACAAATTGGTAATTTCATATAACTAAGTTCTCTGTGTGATTCAAAAGCCATAGATTTGATAATATTCAAATACCCTTAGGATCTTTTTTAGAATGTTAGGTCTTTCTTTGAATAACTCCTTCTGATACCACTTGAAAGTCAAGCCTATGGGTAGATAGTCACCTAAGGGGGGTGAATAGGTGACCTTTTAAAATTCCTTTGCATTTCTTTGTCCCAAATTAAATAGCAATAATACAATCATACCAAATAGCACACACGGCAAAAGTAAAGAACAGTTCACAGCACACAACACACACAGAATTTATAGTTGTTCCCCTATCTAGGGTACATCCACTTTCCCCCTTCTCACGAGCAATGTGCTAAATAAGGCTATAGCTCCTCCTTTTCAACTCGGATCCAAAGATCCTACAAGCTAAGTTTCTGTCAAGAAACCTACACTCAGACCAACTGGTCCTACCTCAGAGATTCCCTCAATCTCCTACCTCAGGCCTCTTAAGAACCCTACCTCATCCTTTATAGAATACAACTCAGTGATTAACCCAAATAACCTACCTCAGGTCCCTCTATAACCCTACCTCAGCCTTTATTATTTAGGCTTACAATCGCAGAGAAAAGATTCTCCTACCCACTCAAATCTCTAGGAGATCTTACAATATAAAGTGATAAAATAAAACACAGATAATAGAAAACCTGTAATCTGATATATCTGTTTATATAGATTCTTCAAATCAGCTGCAATTGGATTTCTTCTTTATAGATCTGCACACTGAAAAGTTTATTCTCTGAATCAGCAATCTTCTTGATGTTGATCGGCGTGAATACCTTGATGATATTGTTGATCAGATACAACTAGATCTTCAGATCAACCTAGTAAAAGGGATATGAAGATCTTCTTGAATACCTTCATCTTCTTACTCTTTCTCGGAAATGTTGCCTTGTTAGGACTTGGAAGATATTAGAATGATAATTTATGATTGCTAGATTTGATCTGTCGATTATTCTTTTCGATTTGATTCTCTCATATGTCATTTTGTGGAGGCAGTACCTTCTATTTATAAACTTCGCAGATAGCTGGATTTTGTTAGATAACATCAGCAACATACATCAAATCCTTACTTGACCTTTTTCTGTTGAAGTATGAGTTTTCTGCAACTGACTTGATAGTTCTGACATGTCTTGATATGTTTGGTGTTCACTCAGCATATTCTGAAACATAAGCGTCGAGATGTTCCAGATGTATCAACACATATGTTGAGATATCTTAGTAGTCTCGACACATTCTAACTTGGAATATATTTCATCAGAAGCTGAAAGTGTCGAGGCAGTTGACTTGTCTCAACACACCCGTTATCTGTGTCGACATCTCTATATACTGCCTTATGTAGAGACTGTTAGATTGTCTTGACACAACTGTATGCTGTGTCGATATCTTCTGATTCTGCCTTGTGTCGAGACAGTGAGATTGTCTCGACACAACTTGTCTGCTGTATCGACATCTTCTGATTCTTCCTTGTGTCAAGACAGTGAGATTTTCTCGACACAATCTGTGTAGCTGCTGTGTCGACATCTTCTGATTCTGCCTCATCTCGAGATAGTGAGATTGTCTCGACACAATCTGTCTGCTGTGTCGACAACTATACTTAACGTGCATTGTGTCGAGACAGTTGGTTTATCTTGACAAAATTTTACTTAAAATTATTCTCCTTTTTTTTATGTCAAGTATGCTGACTTAGTATTCAAGGTGTCGAGACAACTGACTTGTCTCGGCACAGCTTCTGCAGAGGTGTGGATTTAATTGAATTGTGTCGACACATTTGTGCTTAGATAAATTTCTTCACTTTAAATCTTGCATAAGTAAACTTAACATGCATCAAATACAACTTTGTGTATATCATTGAGTTGATAATGGGCTTCTCCAAATCAGGTACATAATTCCCAATATACCCAACAACCGAGATGACGTCTTTGGTGTCGTAGTAGAGATTGTATGACATTTCTCCTGTGGGAGCTCTCTCGATTGTCCAGTATGCCCATAGCACATTGGGGAGTGCATCAACCCACTGCCCCCAGTATATTGTAGTCACGTCTTCAACCCTTTTAAGATAGTACGGTTGGTCACCTCGATCTACCCATTGGTTTGAGGATGCGACACAGCTGTATGCCCCATCTTGATTTTTAAATATTCGCATAGTTTTGTGAAGGACCTTCCTATGAACTGAGTACCATTGTCGGTGATGATGATTGCAGGGATTCCAAGATGGCAAATGACTTTCTTCTACACAAATTGCTTTGTATTCTCTTAATTGATCTTGGCATGCGGCTCCGCTTCCACCCATTTAGTCAAATAATCAATGACCATTATGATAAATTTCCTTTTCCTCGAAGCTTGAGGTAGAGGGACAAGAAGGTCTATTCCCCACTGTGCAAACGGTTATGCTCCTTGCCGCGTGGACAGGGCAATGGGAGGTTGTCAAGGGACATTGGCAAGTAGTTGGAAACTCTTACACCTTTGGATGAAGTCGGTTGCTTATCTCTTCATAGTGGGCCAATTGAAGCCTTGACGTAAGATTTTTTATACCAAGGCCTTCCCACCTAAGTGCTCACCGCATACCCCTTCATGGACTTCATGTAGAGTATATTCGGCGTCTCTCTCTGCTAAAAACTTTAGGTATGGTCCCGAGAAGTACCGCTTATACAATTCTCCATCGATCTACACAAAGATGGATGCCAACATCCTTAAGCGTCGTGCTTCTGTTGGGTCTTCCGCTAGCCGCAGGTACTTTAGGTAGGTAACTAGTGGAATAACCGAAGATTCTTTCGGCTCGTAAATCTCTGCAACCTCCCACGGTCCTTGGACACTGGGAAAGGCAATTTCTTCTACTCAACGCCTCCTTGACTGATACTGGGAAGGTGATGTGGCTAGCTTTGACAGGGCATCTGACCTTGAATTCTATTCCCTAGGGATGTGAAGGATCTGAACTTGCGGTATCTTGAGCAAGATGGACCTTACAAGCAGGAGGTATTGGGCTAGCTTCTCATTTTTCGCTTCGTAGTCCCCTTATATTTGCGAGACATTGAGCTAAGAATCTGAGTAGACTATTAATCCTCTAACGTGTCAGTCGATGGCGAGCCTGAGTCCCGCAATTAAAGCTTCATACTCGGCGACGTTGTTGGTGGAGGGGAACTTCAACCAGAGCCCATACTCCAAAGTGATAAGTTTTGGGCTTACGAGAAGCAATCCTACTCATGCTCCTTCGATGTCAGACTCTCCATCAATGTATAGAGTCCACCGATGATCGGGTTCGACTTGCGTGCTCTCTGTCTCTGTTGGTAGGGTATTTTCAACAACAAAATCTACTAGGACTTTTGACTTGATGACGGGGCATGGCAAAAAGTGGATGTCAAATTCGCTTAACTTAACCGCCCACTTGACCAATCGGTCGGACGCTTCTGGTTTTTGGAGAATTGCGCGGAGAGATAGCTCGGTCAACACTTTGATTGTATGGGCTGGAAGTAAGTAAGAAGCTTCCTGGCTGAGAAGACGATTGCTAGGGCTATCTTGTCTGTAGCTAGATACAGAGTTTCCACATCTGAGAGGATCTTACTAAGGTAGTAGACGGGGTGCTGGATTCCCCCTTCATCACTTACCAACACAAAACTTAGTGCCGCAGGCATGACAGCGAGGTATAAAAAGAGTGTTTCTCTGGGAGTAGGCTTTTACATAAGCAGAGTGGAGGCCAGGTATTGCTTCAAAGCCTCAAAGGCGGCCTTGCTCCTCTGAGAATCTTGAAGAAAGGGAGATACTTATCTCCAGTTCGTGCCAAGAACTGGGAGAGCGTTGTAATTCTCCCATTCAAACGCTGCACTTCTTTGAGGTATCGAGGCAGTGACATCTCCTCGAGAGCTTTAATCTTTTTGGGGTTAGCTTCTATTCCCCTCTACGTTACCATGAATCCTAAGAACTTCCCAAACGTAACCCTGAATGAACATTTACTTGGGTTGAGTCTCATACCGTACTGGCGGAGGATTTTGAATCACTTTTCGAGGTCTTCTAGATGATCTTCTCGACGAATGCTTTTAACTAGCATATCGTTTACATACACTTCCATAGACTTGCCAATGAGATCCTTGAAAACCTTGTTCATGAGCCACTCATAGGTTACTCCTGGATTTTTTGAGACTAAAGGGTATATCTTTGCAACAGTAGATTCCTTTGTCAGTTTCGAATGTCGTGTGCTCTTCGTCTGCATGATTCATCCAGATCTTGTTGTTGCCGGAGTAGGCGTCAATGAAGAAAAGGAGTCGATGTTCGGCTGTCGAATCAACTAACTGATCGATCTTGGGAAGGGCGAAGCTATGCTTAGGGAAAACTTGATTGAGGTTGGAGTAATCAACACACATCCTCCACTTTTCGGAAAACTTATTCACCATGAAAACGTTTGCATGCCAGGAAGGGTACTCTACCTCCCAGATGAACTTAGCATCGAGGAGATTTTGTACCTCTTCTTCAATTTCTTTGAGTTGTTCCGGGGCAAAGTTTCGCTTCTTCTGGATGACGGGTTTGCAAGCCGGGTTTATGTTGGGGGAATGCTAGATGACTTGAGGATCTATGCCAGGCATATCCTCGGGGGCCCAGGTAAAGATATCCTTGTTCTTGCAGAGATAAATTGTTAGCTCCTCCTTTTCTTATTGTAGCAAGAGGGACCCAAGTTGGACGGTGCGAGCAGGAACTATTCGTGACAGGGGGACTTCGACCAATCCACCGATAGGCATTCCCCGCTACAGTATCGCCTCATCACATAGATCGAAGTAATGAATATTTAGAGACGTAGCATTGACGGGCTGTGCGTGCTTCGAGTAACAAGTCCTAGCAGCCTCTTGGTTCCTTCATACGACTCTGATTCCTCCTGAAGTGGGAAAATTCATCGCTAAATGAGAATCGAGGGGATGACTTTGAAAACTGACTGTACAAGTGAAAGTCTTTGTTTTCAAGGATAGATAAATCACCTAGAGGGGGGTGAATTGGTTTCTTCATCCTTAGTGACTTATATTTTATTTTATTTTCTTTTGGTACATTATTAGTTGGTTGGATTTTGCTTTCAAGATAAGTAACCTGCAACACAACAAACACAAAGAGCATACACAAGATTTATAGTGATTCCCCTAACAAGGGTACATCCACTTTTCCTCCCACCTATCCAACTATCTTGTTGGGCTAGTCACTTCTCCAAAACTCTGCTCCAAAGAGCTTACACCTCAGAACCCTAAGGATCTCTCAGTCTCCTCCAAGACTTACAGCTCAGCCACAAGGGAATACAACTCAGTGATCAGCTGATCACCTACCTCAAGAGAAAGGCCCTACACTCAATCTAAGATGACAGCCCTTCCTCAGATCAAAAGGATCCTACCTGTAACACCCCTATCCGGCACATAGCATATAGCAGTTGGTCCGGCCGGGGCCCGACGCCATATAACACAGATAGACTGAAGGGTTACTAAATGAAACCATCCACCACATATTACGTGTCCTACACATATCACATTTTAGCGGAAGCATTTTAAATGTTGCAAAGAAGAGAACCCAAGCCACAGTATGAATGTCCACTAAAAACCCAAACTAGGAATGAGCGTACAAATACACAAAGTAATTGGCCTTATGGCCTTACAAGAGTTTACTTTAAACAATAAGTGTCTTCCAAACATTGGCACGCAAGCCGGTCACACATGAGTATAAAAGTAAACTTTCGCATTGGCCTTCAAGGGCCGGCTCAGCAACAAGGGCTTCAGCCCGCTACTTGCCACTAGGCTCCGCAACACCTGCAATCAACATTCCACTATAATGGTGGCAAACAAAAGCAACGGTTAGCTAAAGCTGACCAAATAATAATGACCCCACCCCGGATTTGGGGTGGCGGTGCTCCATCCCTGCATTTTAGTATCATAGCCAAACAATATAGTGAAAGTACAATAACAGCACACTTCACCACAGGTGTAGGCACGGACGGCAACATACCTCGTGTTCTCAGGGCACATACTCGGTGAACCCGGTCCGAACTCGGTCCGTTCCGCAGTCCACCACCGCCCCCAGGATGGCAAACAAGTGAGCATTAAAGTCCGTTCATCCGAAACTTAGACTTGTTCTCCAATCCATCTTTAACCGAACCACTTTGAGTGGGTAAGGTTCCACAAGCCCGTTCCTCACCTCGCCACGGCCATTTAGCCATCAGCACGGGACAAGCTTCACCAAATCCAAACATATCGATCAAACAACAGTACATAGCCCGACTATGTACAAGGCTGGATCCCAGGCCATCAACACGGCAGAACTTCGCTTCTGCCCATATTTCCGGGTGCACCTTGGAGTTAATCCCCAAGACTCCCAACTGTAATCTACCGCGTAGAATACCCGAAAAGTAAATGGCACGGGGTCTTCTCCAGCACTACAAGCATAATGAAAACATCACCAATCCAGACTAAATTGTTCGGGTAGGCTTCACACACCATGCCTATGTCCGTACTTTGATTCCGGACTCTATATGTAAAACAATGGGGACTATTCATGTCTACCTGAAGGAATACCTCGCACTCACCGCTCACTCGCGGGAGGGAGTTTCCTATGCAAAAAGGAAGAGTACTTCACATGTACAAGAAGAGAATTGTTACCCTAGATGTTCGCTTTGGTGCCATGGAGAACTAGACGGATAAAAAGCACCGCAACGGCCTCGCCTCCACAGATCTGGATTCGGCTCACGATTTCGGCTCCAAAGCTCCACCGGCGGCCGGATTTCTCCTTATCCTTCTTCCTTGCTCTCCCTTCTCTCTAACACTTTAGAAAGAGAAAACCTAAAGAGAAATTAGAGTTTCGCCCCTACTCCCGGCCTTATAACAGTAAGGAAAAAAATGGACCCTTAGATCCCATTAGAAGGAAACGAACGGCCACGATTCACACCTAAAATCAGTTTTCTGGGCCGAACACGGCTTGTGACACGCCCGTGTCACAGGCCGTGTGCCTCAAGCAGCGTACGAAACTGTCGCGTCCCGACCAGGACACGGGCTTAGACACGCCCGTGTCAACATTTGACACACCCGTATCAACCCGAACACGCCCGTGTTGCGGGGCGTGTTCCTCAATCTATACAGGAACTGTAACATCCCAAATAGGACATGGTTTCTCTACACACCTGTGTCGACTTTTGACACGCCCGTGTCGACTAGAATACGCCTATGATCCAGGCCGTGTTCCTCACCCAAAACAGCCTGGCTAACAGTCTGAGCAGGACACGGCCCTGGACATGCCTGTGTCTCAAGTTGTGTTCCCGACCTCCAAGGATCGTCTAATGTATTTCATCGACCACGCAGAAAATCATCAAACTCATAGCAGGACACGTCCATGGACTTGCCCGTGTCCCAGGCCGTGTGACCCTTATCAGGCCCCAGATTGGCCTTAAGACGGTACAAGATCATTTCCGAGTTTTGGGGTGTTACACTACCTATGAGAGTTACACTCTCCTACAACTCAGGCAAATTGCCCTACCTCAGGCTAGTGACTCTATAGCTCAGAGCAAACTAGCTCCAACCACTCAAATCCAAGAGGATCCTACAAGATGGAAGTGAGTTGGTGAGTCTTTACTGGACACAAGATAAATTTTTCTGTGCCAATCTACCTTGATTGAGATAGACTCAGCCCAACTTTGACTCCAGGAATATATTTCCTGGGTCTACCTTTACTTGAATAGAGATATACTCAGTCCTAACTTCTTCTTCACAACATCAGGGAATTTCACTGCTGGAACTGTGAAGTGACTACAGCAAAACTGGTTGCTACCTGGGCTGAAGGATTCTCAGCTCAACTACTTCACAGCAACAAGGATGCAGGTCTTGCTTTGACTTGTGTTGAAGTAACTTACAGAATAACTATTTTTCTTCTTCTTTCTTTCATGGGTTGAGGATGTTCAGCCCTAAATTCTTATCCATAGCCTCCAGTAAATGTTCTTCAGAGTTGAATAGATGTATCTGTGAGGAAATTGCTGGTGCAGATAGAAAATGACTCCAGCTAACTTTCTTTTTCCTCTTCAAAGATCTGATATGATCTTGCTGTAGTCGATGATGAAGACAAACAGCTAACTTATTTTGCTCTTAGTCTTGCTGACATGAGCTGTAAGACCCCCATTTTTTTCTTTTAAAACACCGGGGTCTTAGGCCCAGAACCGCCGCCTTGCGGTGACACCTTCGCACCCGGGAAGGTCGTCACTACAAAACGCCGATCCTGCCGGCCAAATCGATCACAACTGTAGCAATAAAATAAGCAAGTCCACAGAAACCACACATGAATAGAAAAATAATCTCCACGAAGGGAGTGTCCACAGATAGAACATATAACAGGAATCACGGGATTATGCCCGGTACATCATGTCCTCACTACAAATCGCTCATCGCGGAAGCAAACTAATATAACTACTAGCGGTCGGGACTCACAGTCCCTGCTATCTGGACTCTGGTACTAGACTGTTTGATCTCCAAGCGTGCCGACCTCCGGGGCTGCTCCTCCATGTTGGGCTCCGTGGTCCCCTAAAATGATGTGGTTCGAAAACCGTTAGTCTAAAAGACTAAGTCCTATAATCCCCCGCCCCTTCCCCCATAGCTCCTAAGCACCGAACGGGGAGAAGGAAAGGGAAGGACATGAAAGTGGAGAATATCAAATAGCAGATGGTAGTGGAACTAAACTAGCAGTTCTAAGGTATAAAAGATGGTAATAATGATTAAAATTTTGAATAAGAAAGTAACCTTAACTTATGTGATTACACATAAGTTAAGGGATCTCTTGCAGGGCTCCTATCGTATAAAAAGTCTCATACTGATTTATACGATAGGGTGTCGGTTTTACTAGCAGGCTTAAATATATAGTACAGAATGAGAACCTTGACTAATAAGCATGCTCGCGCGAACTTATAAGCTAAGAGGTGGGCAGGGCCTAATGTATAGAGCGTCCCATACTGCTTATACATTAGGTGTCAGGTTATATGCAATGGTTATGCTATGAAATACAATTATGCCATGATGTGAACATGCAAGTGCAACTCACCCACTCGACTCTGTGTACACAGACCTTTAGTTCCCCCTTTCGGAGCCGTTACCTCCCAGGATACCTCCGTAGTGGCAGACGGAAGCGGTGGGTTGGGCCTCGCCCACCTCTAAACTAGTAAAGCAATACCGGTCAGACCTATCGTACGCCTAACGCTTTGTGCACAAAGCGGACTCCTACATACTCTTGCCGGCGGCGCACCGGACTTTTATTGGGTAATTGCTAACCACACATGCCGAGTCAGCGTATTGGCGTTGGTGAATCGACCCTCCAATACCGAAGACCCACCACCTTATACCTTTTATGCACATGAAATAGTTATGAGTCCAACCAACAACCGAGCCAAAGCTCCCCGGACTTTCCCGGCCGTCATCAACCGAGCCAAAGCTCCCTGGACTATCCCGTCTTTCATAATCAACAACCGAGCCAAATCTCCTCGGACTATCTCGTCCGTCAACAATCAACAACCGAGACAAAGATCGCAGGGCCACCCTGCCCATCACAAACCGTCACCGAGCCAAAGCTTGCCGGACTAACTTGCCCATCACCATAACCACTGGGCTTACTTCTCGAGTGACCCAATCTATCTCCCCGTGATATCGGGGTGTGAGAATGTGAAACCCTAAACTTACTAGTTGCTTTTCATTTTATTTTATGCCTACGACTTAGGTTTAGCTCAGGACTGCCCACGGTATTCCCCATGAAGGGCTCTCAAGGGCACTAGGAGCTACGATGGGCTGAACCCCAAAGCTCCATTTCGCAAGGCACTTATTCTTATTGGTTGATACCCAATCTCATATCCTTTAACTATTGCATTGGATCTAACCCTAGTATTTTGACACTTCCTCCTACGGGTTAGACGATCTTTCGTCGATCCCGAGCACCATCTAACATTAGCCAAACCCAACCCCTTACTCATCCTAACTCGAGTGATGAACTCATTCTAAATTATCCAATCCCACAACCACTAATCCCGACTCATGTGCCCAACTTTATACTCCAACATATTTTCTGCAGATTTACTAAAGGCAGACCACCAAGGTTAGATGTCATGTAAAATGGGAAGTACATCAAATAATCATCCAGTACTCCAATAATAATTATTGGTGGTCCATTATGACCTTTATTGCCCAAATCCAGAGATTCACAATTTTTCCTATTTATCTAATAATTTATTAAAATTTTCATGGTGGCAAAATCTCCAAGTTTGAACAGGAAGTACCAAATTTAGACAAGATAAAATTCCTCCAGATTTATGTTATACCCAATAAGAAACATTAAACCTAAGATCCAAGGTCTCTTAATTTTTCAGCAAAGTTTAGGCCACTAATTTTATTTCAATTGTAACTTGCAATAATTCTTTTAAATAGATAAGTAGAGCAATATTATTTCCAAAAGAATTCAAGGAAAAATTCAAGCATGATTGCAAGGGCATATAAATGCTCTGGGTCAAACCTCATAAGTGATTAAGAAGTAATAAGTTTCAAACAAATTAATAAACAACTTTCCAAAATTACTAAATGCAGACCACCAAGGTTAAATGTCATGTAAAATGGGAAGTACATCAAATAATCATCCAGTATTCCTATAATAATTATTGGTAGTCCATTATGAACTTTAAGCCCTAAATCAGAGATCCACAATTTTCCTATTTATTCAATAATTTATTTAATTATTATAGTGACTAAAAGTTCCAATATTGAACATGAAGTACCAATTTCAGACAAGATATCATTCCACTAATTTTATATGATATTCAAAATAAGTAATCAACTTACTCTCCAAAATATCCAAATTTTTCAGTAAGGTTTTGTCCCCAAATTCTTATTTTAATTTATTTCTTAATAATTCATTTAAAGAGATATGTAAGACTATATTACTTCAAAAAATTCAGAGAAAATTCAAGTATGATTTTAAGAGTATATAAATGATTTGGGTCAAATTTCATAATTTATTTATCAGTAGAGAGCCTTAAATAAATTATTGAACTATTTTCTCATTTACCAAGTTTGTGAAGTAAGTACCACAAATATGTATTCAAAAATTCTCATAAAATTCATACATGTCTATAAAGATTCAAAACTCTCTCTGCCAAACTTTCATGACCTCCCAAGGGGCAGAGGGACAAAAATAATCAATTTATTAATTAGGGCATCCCCTTATGTTACAAAGGGAGTACTACAATTATTAACCCAAAGTTTTCATTTAAATTACCAAAGGTTCATTATCTCCTTATGACCATTCTAACAAAATTTCATCTTAGTTGAAGGAGTTTAACTAGCCTATTCCAACCCTACTATATTTGTGCCCTAAATTAGGGTTAGGGTTTTGTGGGTCCCATCCCTTCCAAAATCCCCTAAGATTTTCACCAGAGGGTTTGACTTACCCTAGTACCCTCCCTACAAAATTTCATGGTCATACAAAGTGTCTTGACCATATGCCCTTCACAAGGGACAAAAGCCCTTCCTTAGAGTTTGACCTAGGATCTTGGGCCAAACCAATTCCAACCCTCCCCATTTTTCATGAGAAGGTGCAAAAAGTCATGCCAAGTCAGTGGTTAGAATTTGAACCTCTGTTGAGGTGAGTTGGACACTCTAAGACAAAAATACACTTTTGGACCAAAATGGCCTTTTTAAGGCAAGGCTAGGGGTTGCAAGATTTCAGTTTAAATCACCTCCAAAATTAATGAAATTTTAAACAGAGCTTCATAGTGACCCCCTACACCTCCCACCAAAGTTTGGATTGATTTGGATTTAATTTAACCCCAAAATTAAATTACCCTAGGTAAATTAAATTATTTACAAAACTATAAAAACATTATCCCCAAAAATTCCCATTTTTGGGCAGGGGCTATATATGGGTTAGGTTGGCTCCCTGCCAAAATTTCAAATCATTTGGGCTAAGGATGAAGTGTGGGCACTCTGTTTAATGCCTGCCTAACCATATGTATAGACCCCACCAAAATGAGTGCCCTGGTCAAACCAGGCACTTAAATTGGTTCAAAACAATGTTTTATGAAAATGGACTCACAGGGATATATTTTATGTGTTGACCATTTTCTCTTAAAAGGCTTCACGGTATTTTTAAAAATTAATAACATTAAATGCAAAATCTATGACAGAAACTAAATAATAATACACATAACCTATAGTTTAAGTTTTATATCCACATGAATCTTGGCGCGCCTTGGACGGCATGCCATCATCTTCAAGCTCCAGCTGATTGCCCATATTCATCCCGCCTGGGCCATCTTCCAGCGGCTGCCACCGTCTGTCCGGCCACCTCCCCGTCCGGCCACCGCCGTCAACACCTTTGTGGTGATCGTGGCTATCTCCAGGAGGCGGCACGGCCGCCGGGGAGCACTGTTCCGGCGAACCCGACAAGATAATTTTTCATGGAAAAACCATGATTTTGAAAATCGGATCAACCTCAATTGAGCCCGAACCTCATCCCTAATTATTCATAAGATCTGCCCATGCAAGAAGGAGTGGAGGAGGACCTTTTTGGGGAATTTTCCTTGGAGTCTAGGGAAGCATTTAAAAGGGAGAGGAGGGGAGTTAGGTGGCTGAAATCCTCTATGCCATTTTTTGCCCAAGTCAAACTTGGCGGCTATGGTGGGTAGGGGAGAAAACATAGCTCCAACCAGTCAAAAATTGGCTGGTTGAATTGAGGCTGCTTTCCTTGTCCTAAAGTAATGAATGGAGGGTGTTGGGGTGGGGGAGGATGAGCCCAAAGTCTTCCTCCCTTTTTCTTCCTTCTCTTTCTCTCTCCTCCATAGGTGGCTCTTCCTCTCTCCTACACACCAAGCTGAATTTTGGCTCCTACCTAACCCAATGGCAGCCCACATGTCCCTTTTATCCATCAAGCATGGTTAGCCCAATCAAAATGGGCTTGAGCTTAAGTTAGCCCATTTGGGCTAGCTTGACCCAAACTTGGACTAGGGCCCACTTAGGTCAATTTGGTCCTTGAGGTTTCCTTAATGGGTCCTTGGTGACCCATTGGACTCCCCTAGGGTCAAGGTTGCTATTGGATTGGCCTTTGAAGGTCATTTGACCCTTAACTAGGGCACTTTGACCATTTTAGGTCCAGAGTTTACTTTGGTCAAGCTAGCCTTTTTGATTGGTCCCAATGGGTCCTTGGTGACCCTTTGGCCTCTCACTAGGGTTATGAGGGTATGTGTTGGGTCCACTTGGCTAAGGGACTGCAATTGACCCTTGTGCAAGTCAGTTTGACCCAATTCGGGTTATAGTTGACTTTGGTCAACTTAGCCCCTTTGACTGCCTTCCATGGGTCCTTAGTGACCCATTGACCCCTCACAAGGGTTATGAAGGTATGGGTGGGGTCTTGGAGTCTTGGTGAAGCCCCATGATCACCTTAAACCAAGGTTTAGAAATCTACTATGTGCAGACCATAGTGGTCTGAAAGTGAGGATAGATACAACTCTAGAGGGGGGGTGAATAGAGTATTCAAAAATTATGACACCCTACTCAACTCCCTTAGAGTTAATTTGCGGAATTAGTTTATAGATATTGATAACCCTAGAGCCTAACACAAAGTGTAGTGCACAAGAGAGAGCTAACTATAATTACAGTTAAGTTTGGGATCCTATCACAGCAACTAGCAATCCTAGTTATTTCTACTCACAGCCACAGTACAATAAATTAAATAAGCAGCTCAGATGACACAAGAAATTTTATAATGGTTCCCTCTAAATAGGTACGTCCACTCTTCTACCACCCTGGTAGGAATCCACTACAGGTTTTTGTTCAGGTGCCCTGCCACCAACTGATCTGCTTTAGGTAGATCAAGTAGACCCTTTAAGCTTTTGATCAGGAGCTCAAAATCCAACACAGGTTTTTGATCAGGTGCCCTTCCACCAAGGGTTCACTTTTGAAGGGAGTAATAACCCTTTGTACAGGAGGTTGAGAGAGATAAGGCTTCTTCTCTATTGTTAAACAAATTAGAGAAGCTAGTGGATTGCACAGAGCTAGATAGCTCTAAAGAATCAAGGCTCCCCCTGGCTTAGAGAATATCCAGGAAGGAGTCTTGCTTCAGGGTGCAGGAACTCTTCTGAACTAAGACAGAGAATTGTCTTGAGGTTCTGAAGGAGAAGCTTGAAGAAGATTCTTGATTGGGAACAGGTGTTCTTCTTCAAACAGCTTCCTTTCTTCTTCTTCTTCTTCTAAAGGCCTCTGAGTGAAAGTCTTCCTGTAAGCAGGATGAACTCAGGATGAAGAAGAATGCTGAAGAGATTTGACCTTCTTAGTTGAATGAGAATTTCTGAGAGCTGTAGATCTCTATGCTGCTGAGTGTAAACTGCTTGAATATTTTCTTGTATCTATGTATATCTGTATTCTGTGAATATTATTGTCTGTGTATATATTCTTCTTTCAAAAGAAGCTCTTTATATATGAGCCTTTGCAACGGCTTTAATTTGAGTTTGAATCTTTGTCTTCATCTGGAATCTGCAATCTGGGCTGCAAATAGCATAAATCAAAAAACAAATCCTGCAGATAGACATGCTATAAGAGGATAAAGCTTTCTACGAAGCTGCATAACCAATCAGATAAGAAGGGTGCAAGAAAAAGGTCACATCAGAAAGAACTGTTTACAGCCAGAAAAGACTTCCTGAGTCTAACGGCTATAAAGGATAGCCTGGCAGATAAAGCAGAAATTGTATTTTAACTAATAAGACAAAACACTTTGTCAGATAAAGATTGGCTCATACATAAGGAATGGAGCAGAGATTGCTTGGAAATATTAGCACAAATTTACTGAAATAATATGCCAAATAAATATGAAATAAATCATAGAATAGAAGAGGACAAAATTACTAACGACATACAGCAAAACGTCGAACGACCCTCGTAGATCGTCGACCGAAGCACAGAGATCGTCGACCTATCAAATAGATAGTCGAACGATACAGATAGTCAAACTACCAAAGAAGATAGTCGAACTACCACAGCAGATAGTCGACCTATCAGAACAGATAGTCGAGCTATCAGATAGTCGACCTATCAAACAGATAGTCGAACTATCAAAGAAAAACAGATAGTCGACCTATCAAACAGATAGTCGAACTATCAAAGAAAACAGATAGTCGACCTATCAAACAGATAGTCGAACTATCAAAGAAAACAGATAGTCGACCTATCAAACAGATAGTCGAACTATCAAAGAAAATAGATAGTCGACCTATCAAACAGATAGTCGAACTATCAAACAAAATAGATAGTCGACCTATCAAATAGATAGTCGAACTATCAGATAGTTGAACTATCCAAGCAGATAGTTGAACTATCAAGAAATCTGTCTGGTCAGAAAAAGTCGAGCGGGGTTCGACGATCGGCGAGGCAGATTCCACAGAACGTCAAACTAACAAGAGTTGAACTAACTCAGAGATAGACGATCTGCTGACAGACAAATGTCGACCAACTGATAAACGATCGTCGAGTAGTTGATAGACGATAGTCGAGCGACTTTCGACCATAGTCGAACAAAAAAACAACTTAACCAAATTTTCATCTAGAAAAGTGATAACTCTAAATCTAGAGCAAACTAACTAAACAACTAACCTTTGAACATAGATAAATCTTGGGTCAAGAGACAGAAAGAGACGACTGAACTCAAATCCAAACTAGGGTACCAACAATCTCTCCCTATTTGAGTTAAGTCTCTCAACAACAAAACACACAAAACAAATTACTGAAAATAAACTAAATAAAATGCAGGAAGGGAAATAGCTATGCAGCAGATAACATCAATCAAACAGACAAATAAATAACTATCAATTAATTAAATTTTAAGGAGCTTTAGAATTAGGTTTAGGTTCAGAGGAACTAGGAATAAAAGTAATTTTCCTAAAAGGGTCTAGAGCTTCTTTCTTTGACAGCTTTAGATCTTGCTCTCCAATGATTTTAGATTCTGATGCCCTTGGAACAACTGCTTCAGGATGCTTTTCCATGTATTTTGAAGGGTCAAATACCTCAAGTCTAACTGGAATTTATCAAGCTCCTTCATTCTGAATTTGAACATAGTTGTTAATCCTGCAGTATCTTTACCTTCAGCTTTAGCTTTCCTAATTTGGGCTGATCCAACTAGCTCAAGAAATCTAGCCATCCTGTAATCAGGATCAAGCTCTTGGCTTTCATACAGATTTTCACAAGTTGAATCTACAGGTTTCACAGCTTTAAATTTAATAGACATATCTAGCAGGCTTTCAGCTGGCTCTTTTTCCTGAATAACTAGAGAAGAAGGAGGAGCAAACTCAGCAAATTTCTTACTAGATTTTTCAGAGAAAATAATTCTTTTACCTTTTGAAACAGCTTTCACTGCATGATCTGGCTTTAAAGAAGATGTGCTCTTGATTTCTTTGGAAGGAGGAGTCGAAAAAGTTGGTTTTTGATAAACCACCTCCTTCACTTGTTCCTTTGCATCAGCATCATGTCTTTGATAACCAGATTGCGACCTGCCTTGATATCCTTGATAGCTTTTCCTTTTAGAAGACTAGGATGGGGTAAACCTATCAGTCAGAGCAGAAGGATTTGCAGATAAGTTTCCAGAGGCTCCTGCACTGGGAGGTGGAGGAGGAGGACCTCTAGGAGTCCATCTTGGAGCAGGACTGTCATACCTCTTAGACTTCTTCCTTAACTTCTGCTGATTCTTAGAAAATGCCATCCAATGCTGAAATTCTTTAGATTTGGGATCAATACCTTTCAAGATATAATAGGGAATATCATTATCAGGATTTGGAGGAGGAGGAGCCACAACTTTTCTTTTCTTCTTTGCAGATTTCTTTCTCTTGGAGTCTTCAGATTCATCAGAATCATCCTCATCCTCAGAGTTTGAAGAAGGAGGATGATCATAAGGATCAAACGCCTCTAGCACAGCTTTTTCTTTCTCTTTTAAGGCAGCTCTTTCTAACTCTTCTTCCAGGGCATCCTGTGCTAGAAGAGTGTCTAGATCTAATCCAGGAGTGTCATCCCAGACAGTAGACTTTTCCATTTGAATTTCTGAAACCTTTTCTTGTTTATCAGTAACTATCATGGAGACCAGTTCTTCTTGTACTGCTAACTGAGCTGGCTGAGCAGCCTCAGGATCTTGAACAATTGGTTCTGGATCAGGTTGAACTTCTAGAGCAGGTTTATGATCAAGCTCTTGAACAGCTAATACTTCTTCCATTATATATATAGTATTATGAACACAAATTTGCTAAATGACATTTTATCATTCCTTCTAGGTATTCCCATACTAACATGTCAGTTATCAAGTCTAAAAAATGAGTAAACGGGATACCTTCATGATTTTCCTTTGAATGTCCTAACTCCCATAATTCATCTAGGAAGGAGGTAATGACTCCTTCTAGGTAGAGGGCAACCAGGGGAGTGGAGAATTCTTCTAGGCAAACTTTGACAACAAATTCAGATTTCATTATAGCATCAGAAATATCTTTTTCAGACATAGGAGGTACTGCTTCTTCTATCTCTTTTTCTGCATCTGCTTGAGGATCTGCTGGAAGGGAGGCCAAGGGCAGTTTAGAGGCATCTTCATAGAGCATCTCCCCTGCCTGATTTCAGTGGAAACTGAAACCAGGCCCCTAGATGAAGAGGGCTCAGCAGATTTTGAGAGGGCTTGGATGGCGGCAATCAAAGAAGAGATGGAGGATACAAGGGGAGCAATTGCCTCTTCAATCATGATTTTGATTGAAGGAGTAATTAACTCCAGGATGCTTGAGATGAAGGCTGGGGTGATTTCAAATGAAGGTGGGGGAATCACAGTAGATGGTTGAACAGCAGGGATGGTGTATTCTTGATGAGATGGAGAGTGAACTGGAGACTGATGGGTGGATGCAGGAAGATCAACATGATCTGAATGAAGAATTGGAGACTGAGGAGGAGTGGAAAGCTCAGAAGCTAATAAATCAAAAGTAGGATGAGAGATCCTAGCAAGATGAGGAGGGAGTGGAGATGGTGGTGATTCATGGAGAATTGTGGAGGAATCAAGAAGATGAGATGCAGTAGATGGAACTTCAACTGAAGTAGATGGTGGCACTTCAGTAGAGGTTGAAGGTAATGCAGAAGAAGTGGATAGAAAGGAGAGATTAGCTGAGCCTGCTTCTTGAAGGAGGGGAGTGACTGAAGCAGTCCTTGTGCTCTCAGATGCAACTGGAGCTACCCCTGCTGGAGCGGGCTTCAGAAAGATCCTTTTCCACTTGACAAATAGGGTCGGGTCCATCTTTTTGCTGGCATTGATTGAAGTAGAAACTGAGACCAACAGATGGGGATATTTATCCTTTAGAAATATCCCAAGCACCCTACCCAGGGTGACTTCCTTCTTGCTATTCTTTTTCCTTATCAAATCAAACAAAACTCCTGCCCAATTAATCTGCTTCTTGTTCACGATGGCACACATCAGAGCAAACTGTTGCCTGGTTATATTATCATGGGCAGAGTGCTTTCCCAGTAGCACTTTTCTGACTAGTTCAGCAAGGAACTTTATCTTCAACGGAAAATTCACCTTTAGCAGCTTAGAAGGAATGCCGTCGGCATGTCCTAATTCAGTCAAAATTCTCCCAAACTCAGGGTTATCTTGCTCATAATCTTCTTCCCCATTCAATAATCCAAAAATTTCAGTTAAAACGGCGGGAGTCAAAATTATCTCTTCTCCGCCTATTGTTCCGGTCATAGAGTCGTCATTGGAAGACGAAGTGAATGCCCATTCTTTAATCTCGGGAATGTTTATCTTTATTCTTGTTGACATGAGCTTTTCCAATCCTTGATCTTTGCATAGGTTGAGGATTTCCACTATCGCAGATTCACAGCAGCTGAAAGAATCAAAGTCCACGCTGAAACCAGCATCGAACTTCACCACGGACAGGAGGGCAGGAGCAATCGACATCGAAGGAGTTGGAGAAGGCGGGAGAGACGGCGAAGGAGAAACGGCAGAAATCACGAGACAGGGAGAAAGCAGAAAGACGGAATGCGAGAAGACGCTCTCCGTCGACGATAAAAAGAACGATCTCTTAACCTAGGTCGACCATCGGTTTTATATTAAAACAGCAATAGTCGATCTATTTTAAAAGATACTGGAGACGATGGTCGAATGGTCGTTCGATGATCGTTCCTGAAGCAGAGTAGTCGATCAATCGTTCGACTATTTCTGTCTTCACAAACAACAAGTTGTCGTCAACCATAGATCGACGATAGGCTCGACCAGTTCGACGATCTTCGAACGTCGGTCGACGATCTTCAAGCAGATAAGCCATCATCAACCATAGGTCGACGATAGACACCATCCGATCGACTATCTTCGAACGTCGTTCGACGATCTTCAAACAGGTTTCAACAAAGGCAGACGTCACACTTAGTCTTTTCCATTAATCATGCCTAGTTGAACCAAAAAGAACAGATGCTTCTGTTCATCTAAGGGCTTGGTGAAAATATCACCTCTCTGAAGGTCAGTGGATATGAACTCAAGGCTGATCTTGTTCTTTTCCACACAATCTCTCAGGAAATGGTGTCTAATCTCAATGTGCTTGGTTCTAGAGTGGTGCACAGGATTTTGTGCAATGGAGATAGCACTGGGACTATCACACATGATTTTTGTGTTCTTGTGTGTGTACCCATAATCCAAAAGCTGGTTTTGAATCCACAGGATCTGTGAACAACAACAAGCAGCTGCTATATATTCAGCCTCTGCAGTTGAAGTTGAGACAGAAGCCTGCTTCTTACAGAACCAAGAGACCAATCTCTCTCCCAAGAACTGACAAGTTCCTGAGGTACTTTTCCTGTCAACTCTACAACCAGCATAATCAGAATCAGAGTATCCAATTAACTCAAATTTTGATTCAGCTGGGTACCAAAGTCCTAGATTTGGACATCCCTTCAGGTATCTCAAGATTCTCTTGAGAAGAATCAGATGAGATTCCTTGGGGTTGACCTGGAACCTAGCACACCGGCATGTAGCAAACATTATATCTGGCCTACTTGTAGTTAAATACAATAGGGAACCAACAATGGCCCTATAATTCTTTTGATCAGCAGGCTTACCCTGATCATCAGAATCTATAACTACATTAGTAGCCATAGGTGTATGCATTGCTGAAGCATCAGCCATCCCAAACTTCTTTACCAATTCCTTAGCATATTTGGATTGGGAGAAGAAGATGCCATCAGCATCTTGCTTTACTTGGAGACCAAGAAAGTAAGACAGCTTACCCATACTACTCATCTCAAACTTAGAATGCATCAAGTCAGAGAACTTTTTGCACAGTTTGGGATCAGTGGAACCAAAAATAATATCATCTACATACACTTGAACTAATAGGATTGTGTCCTTGTGGTGCTTGACGAAAAGGGTTCTATCAACTACTCCCCTAACAAAGTTGTGCTCTAACAGGAAACTAGTTAGAGTCTCATACCAGGCTCTGGGTGCTTGTTTGAGTCCATAAAGAGTTTTTTGCAACTTAAAAACATGTGAGGGCTGAGTTGAAGAAACAAACCCAGGCAGTTGTTTAACAAATACCTCTTCCTTTAGCTCACCATTTAGAAATGCACTTTTGACATCCATCTGAAAGACCTTAAACATCGTATAGGCTGCATAGGCTAGAAAGATCCTTATTGCCTCTAGCCTTGCAACAGGAGCAAAGGTTTGGTCATAATCTATACCTTCCTCCTGTCTGTAGCCCTAAGCTACAAGCCTAGCTTTGTTCCTTACAATGATTCCATTTGCATCCAACTTGTTTCTAAACACCCACTTGGTGCATATGATCAGTTGGCCTTTAGGTCTTGGAACCAAAGTCCATACTTTACATCTTTCAAACTGATTGAGTTCCTCTTGCATAGTAATGATCCAGTGGGGATCTAACTCAGCATCTTTAATGGTGAGGGGCTCAATCTGTGAAAGGAAACAAGCATGCATCACATCCTATCTTAATTGATGTCTTGTTTGAACACCAGCTGATATATCTCCAATCACTTGAGATGTAGGATGATCTCTAAGTGTGACAACATCAGCAGGTGGGATGTGATCTTCAGCAACAGTTGGGATTAATTCCTCAGGAGGAATTTGATCTACTATTGGTGGTACAGCAACAGCTTCTGCAAAGTCTTCATCATTATCTGAATCAGTGATATGAAGAGTTGATAGATGGAGAATCTCTTGAGTGACATCTTTACTAGATTTTGGTACCTGCAATGAACTTGAGGAAGGGGAAGTTTCCTTCTCCTTGTAAAACATCTGAGATTCATCAAAAGACGCATGCACAGATTCCTCAATTTTAGAAGATGATTTATTAAATACCCTATAAGCTTTGCTTACTTGGGAATATCCAAGAAAGATTCCCATTGAAGCTTTTGCTTCAAACATTCTAAGGTATTCTTTATTATTGTTATGAATGTAAACTACACAGCCAAATACTCTAAAATAATTTATTTTAGGTTTCTTTCCTTTAAGCAACTCATAAGGAGTTTTACACTTAAGCTTGTGTATAAGACTTCTGTTCAGAACATAATTAGCTGTGCTAACAGCTTCTGCCCAATAGGAAAGAGGCATATTAGCATCTGCCAACAGTGTTCCTGCAGCTTCAATCAGGGTTCTATTTTTCCTTTCCACTACCCCATTTTGTTGGGGAGTTTTAGGAGCTGAGAAGCTATGTTTGATACCTTCTCTCTCACAGAATTCTTGCATGAGAAGAGAGTCAAACTCAGTACCATGATCACTTCTGATCAAGGCCACATGAGTAGAGTACTCAGTCTGCACACATAATAGAAAATCTATAAGGGCTTTGAAGTTATCATCCTTAGTTCTCAAAAAGAACACCCAAGTGAACCTAGAGAAGTCGTCTACAATTACTAAAGTGTAATACTTCCCTCCTAGACTCTGTACATTTATTGGGCCAAAAAGTTCCAAATGTAATAGATACAGGATTCTAGGTGAATCACTTTATTTACAGATTTAAAGGAATTTTTGGTTTGCTTGCCTAATTGACAAGCCTTGCATAGGCTCTCCTTCTTGTAGGGGCAAGAAGGTAAACCTCTAACAAGATTGTATTTAGATAACCTAGATATGTTCTTGAGGTTAACATAGCTAAGCCTTTTATGCCATAAGGTGTTGTTATTTGTTACTTCATTAAATAAGCAGATTTCAGAATGGGTTGAATTAAAATCTACTAAATAAATATTACCTTGTCTAATGCCTACTAACACAACATTACTATTTAAAGTAATATTACAAAGAGTGTTAGTGAATGATACCTGATATCCTGCATCACATAACTGACTTACTGAGATAAGATTATGCTTTAGTCCAGTTACATATGCAACCCTTTTGAAAGTTACTGCTCCAATGGTAATCCTACCATATCCTTCAGTTTGACCACAGCTAGAATCCCCAAAGATCACCTTTGGTCCAAGCTTGGCCTTGAACTTTGACAGATTTTCTTTGTTCCCTGTCATATGTTTGGAGCAACCACTATCCAAATACCACTTGTCCTGAGTGATAGGATAGGTCTTCACCTGCAGTGAGTTAAGTTAAACATTGTGGACCCAGGTAACCTTGGGTCCATTATTCTTTACATAATGAAAACTTGAAATGAAAGAGTAAGCAGGTTGGGGTTTATAACCTAAAGGGTAAGATCTCCTATGTGGGATGCTCCATGCAGTTAATGGGTCCGCAAACCTAGGGTTTCTATTCATATTAAGGTTTCTAGGGTTCTGGTTATAATTTTGAAATTCATATTGAAAACGTCGATCGGCGTTCGACGATGGATGCACAGATCGTCGAGCTTCGTTCGACCACTGAGCTTGCGATCGTCGAGCAGCGTTCGACGCTTTTTGTATTTCCTTAAACTTTTGTTTTATCTTTTCTCTCTTAGCTTTGTTTAAGGCTTGATTAACTTGTCTTACTTGCTCAGTGTTCTTTATCCCATCAGCTGAGATGAAGTTCACTAGAGTTGAAAGATGATTTTTAAGAATAATTGGGGGTTCACAGGATGAAGCTCCTAAGCCTAGCTTATTATTGCCTGACCTAGTGTTTGACATGCTAGTTATTTCAAGCAACTTAAGGCTTCTACCATTCAGAGATTCTTCTAACCTTTTTGACTTAGCTAATTCATTCTTAAGGAATTTTATTTCTTCACTAGAATTAGTGAGTTCTGCTGTTAACCTAATGTTTTCATTAGAGATAAATTCAGATTCAGCAAGCTTATTTCTAAGGTCCTTAATTTCCTTTTCAGAACTAATTAAATCTAAACACAAAGATTTAAAATCTGATTTAAATTCAATAGATGTAAAATCGTAAGAAGACAATACCTCATCTTCTGTTTGCATTTCTTCATCAGAATCTGAACTCTCTGCAGCTGAGTGATTGCTGCAGGCATCAATTGCCATCAGACAAACTTCATTTGCCTTCTTTTCTTCCTCATCCTCACTGGAGCTCGAGGAGGAAGATTCCTCATCTTCCGAGTCACTCCAAGTTTCAGCAACAAATCCCTTCTCCTTTTTCTTGTTTTTGTAGGAGGAGGACTTGGAGTGTTTCCTGTGATGTTCCTTTTCCTTTCTCTTCTCTTTGCTCTTTTCCTCTGGACACTCTGGTAGAATGTGTCCAGGTTTCCTGCATCCATAGCAAATTATTTCTTTAGCAGGAGAACGATCATACCTTGGTTTATCTTCATATCTTGAAGATTTCTTTTTGAAGTCTTTCCTTCCCATCTTGAGAAACCTCTTGGCAAATAATGTCATTAGTTCCTCATTGGATTGGCTTCCTTCAGAAGCTTCAGCAGCTTTGAGAGCAATAGATTGCTCTTTTCTTGTTGGAGTTGGAGTCTTTGCTTCTGCCTCAGCTTCCATGGTCTTCAGCACTTGTTCAAAATACTTGAGCTTGCCAAGGAGAGCTTCTATTGAGATTTCATTTGTACTTCTGGCCTCCTTGATAGGCCAGATCCTCAGATCCCATATGCTAGGGAAGCACATAAGAATCTTATCATTGACCTCTGTCAATGATATATCCTTGTCAAGAGTCCTCAGCTCATTGATGATTGAGCTGAGCCGGGTGTACATTGCTTCAACTGATTCAGCATTAGTTTTCTTGAAGTTTTCATACTAGGAGATAAGATTGGACATTCTGTCCTTCCTTTCTCAGCTGAACCAGCTACAATCTGGTTCAGTGAGTCCCACATGGCTTTTGCAGAGGTGCAGTCAGCCACTTTCTAGAAAATTTCATCAGACATAGTCTGAGCCAGAATGTTCATAGCTTTGGCATCAGCTATCTTTGCCTTCTTGTAGGTATCATTGTAATCTGGAGGAGGCACTGCACTTAGATTTGTGGATGTTGTAGCAGTGGTTGCAGTAGGAGGTGCTGGAGGTCCTGTCAAAATAGAGGAGAAAATGTCTTCATCAATAGAGTTCATATTTAATCTTATTCTTGCCTTCCAGATGCTAAACTTAGCTAAGTTGCATGTTGGAGGTCTGGTGCTAGAGTAATCCTTGGACTGGGCCATGAAGTGAATATCTATAAGCTTGGTATCTATCAGGATCTTGTGACTTAGGTGTTAGCCTATACAGTCAGTCGACCTCCCTCTGATACCAATTGAAAGTGAGGATAGATACAACTCTAGAGGGGGGTGAATAGAGTATTCAAAAATTATGACACCCTACTCAACTCCCTTAGAGTTAATTTGCGGAATTAGTTTATAGATATTGATAACCCTAGAGCCTAACACAAAGTGTAGTGCACAAGAGAGAGCTAACTCTAATTACAGTTAAGCTTGGGATCCTATCACAGCAACTAGCAATCCTTTTTATTTCTACTCACAGCCACAGTACAATAAATTAAATAAGCAGCTCAGACGACACAAGAAATTTTATAGTGGTTCCCTCTAAATAGGTACGTCCACTCTTCTACCACCCTGGTAGGAATCCACTACAGGTTTTTATTCAGGTGCCCTGCCACCAACTGATCTACTTCAGGTAGATCAAGTAGACCCTTTGAGCTTTTGATCAGGAGCTCAAAATCCAACACAGGTTTTTGATCAGGTGCCCTGCCACCAAGGGTTCACTTTTGAAGGGAGTAATAACCCTTTGTACAGGAGGTTGAGAGAGATAAGGCTTCTTCTCTATTGTTAAACAGATTAGAGAAGCAAGTGGATTGCACAGAGCTAGATAGCTCTAAAGAATCAAGGCTCCCCCTGGCTTAGAGAATATCCAGGAAGGAGTCTTGCTTCAGGGTGCAGGAACTCTTCTGAACTAAGACAGAGAATTGTCTTGAGGTTCTGAAGGAGAAGCTTGAAGAAGATTCTTGATTGGGAACAGGTGTTCTTCTTCAAACAGCTTCCTGTCTTCTTCTTCTTCTTCTAAAGGCCTCTGAGTGAAAGTCTTCCTGTAAGCAGGATGAACTCAGAATGAAGAATAATGCTGAAGAGATTTGATCTTCTCAATTGAATGAGAATTTCTGAGAGCTGTAGATCTCTATGCTGCTGAGTGTAAACTGCTTGAATATTTTCTTGTATCTATGTATATCTGTATTCTGTGAATATTATTGTCTGTGTATATATTCTTCTTTCAAAAGAAGCTCTTTATATATGAGCCTTTGCAACGGCTTTAATTTGAGTTTGAATCTTTGTCTTCATCTAGAATCTGCAATCTGGGCTGCAAAAAGCATAAAGCAAAAAACAAATCCTGCAGACAGACATGCTATAAGAGGATAAAGCTTTCTAAGAAGCTGCATAACTAATCAGATAAGAAGGGTGCAAGAAAAAGGTCACATCAGAAAGAACTCTTTATAGCCAGAAAAGACTTCCTAAGTCTAACGGCTATAAAGGACAGCCTGGCAGATAAAGCAGAAATTGTATTTCAACTAATAAGACAAAACACTTTGTCAGATAAAGATTGGCTCATACATAAGGAATGGAGTAGAGATTGCCTGAAAATAATAGCACAAATTTACTGAAATAATATGCCAAATAAATATGAAATAAATCATAGAATAGAAGAGGACAAAATTACTAACGACATACAGCAAAACGTCGAACGACCCTCGGAGATCGTCGACCGAAGCACAGAGATCGTCGACCTATCAAACAGATAGTTGAACGATACAGATAGTCGAACTACCAAAGAAGATAGTCGAATTACCACAGCAGATAGTCGACCTATCAGAACAGATAGTCGAGCTATCAGATAGTCGACCTATCAAACAGATAGTCGAACTATCAAAGAAAAACAGATAGTCGACCTATCAAACAGATAGTCGAACTATCAAAGAAAACAGATAGTCGACCTATCAAACAGATAGTCGAACTATCAAAGAAAACAGATAGTCGACCTATCAAACAGATAGTCGAACTATCAAAGAAAACAGATAGTCGACCTATCAAATAGATAGTCGAACTATCAAACAAAACAGATAGTCGACCTATCAAACAGATAGTCGAACTATTAGATAGTTGAACTATCCAAGCAGATAGTTGAACTATCAAGAAATCTGTCTGGTCAGAAAAAGTCGAGCGAGGTTCGACGATCGGCGAGGCAGATTCCACAGAACGTCGAACTAACAAGAGTTTAACTAACTCAGAGATAGACGATCTGCTGACAGACAAACGTCGACCAACTGATAAACGATCATCGAATAGTCGATAGACGATAGTCGAGCGACGTTCGACCATAGTCGAACAAAAAATAACTTAACCAAATTTTCATCTGGAAAAGTGATAACTCTAAATCTAGAGCAAACTAACTAAACAACTAACCTTTGACCATAGATAAATCTTGGGTCAAGAGACAGAAAGAGAGGACTGAACTCAAATCCAAACTAGTGTACCAACATGGTCTCATCCTCATTCCTAGGCTTAATTGGCCTTTATGGACTTTCTAGGGCTTTGTCATGACCTAGTCATGACAAAACTATCTCTAGGGGTTTAGTTGTCTGAGGGATGTTACAAATCCCAATAAACAAAACAAAAATTTCGTCCCCGAAATTGAGGTTAAGCCTACGGGGATTTCTACCGGAATGAAATAAACTTGTAACATCCCATATAGTTTTCCTACTGAGTAAAAATGACTACTTGGTTAATAAACGAGGGAAATCCCCCAATAAACAAAAGATTAGCCCCTACTTTTCCTGACTGAGTGCGCATGCCTATGTTCTCAATTTCCCTTATCTAGTCCTACCGGTTTAATACAAGAAGGTAATTTATAGTATGTGGTGAGGTATACCTGACTGAACAACTCCGGGTATTTCTGCCTCATCAGGTCCTGCGGTTCCCAGGTGTGCTCCTCCTGACCGTGGTTTCTCCACAGAACCTTGACTAAGGGGATCTTCTTGCGGCGCAAGATCCGTAATCCTTTGTCATCGATCCGAACCGGCTCCAAGTGAACAGACCGGTCTGAAGCTACCGGCCCGTCCGTAGTCGAAATCTATTGCTCTGGGCGTAGTAGAGCCCTCCTAAGAGAGGATATATGGAACACATCGTGCAGACTTGCCAGCTCCGGTGGCAGCTCCAGCCTGTATGCCAAGGGACCGATACGCTCCTGGATCCTATAAGGCCCCATATATCTTGGGATGAGCTTCTTCCTCTGTCCGCGAACCTGAGTAACTCCATGCATTGGTCGGATCTTCAAGAACACCTAGTCTCCCACCCGTAATTCAACCTGACGGTGTCGAGCGTCGTAATACTTAGCCTGTCAGCTCTGTGCTTCTAGCATCCTGTCCCGTATCAATCTCACCTGAGCCTCGGTGTCCTCGACAAACTCCGAATCTAATGCCTTAGGGTCCTCGTCCTGTATCCATGACAACGGAGTCCTACACCTCCGTCCGTACAACGCCTCATAAGGAGCCATCCTTATACTGGACTGGTAGTTGTTATTATACGAGAACTTGATCAGTGGCAACAACTTTTCCCAAGGTTCACCGTGATCCAATATGCAAAGCCATAGCAAATCCTCCAGAGTCCGGTTAGTGCGTTACGTCTGTCCATCCGTCTGGGGATGAAAAGTCGTACTGAATGTTAGTCGCGTGCCCAAGTGAGTCTGCACTGACCTCCACTCCCTGGACGTAAATCATCCATCCCGGTCCGACACAATCGACTTGGGCATGCCATGATAATGGATGAACTGCTCCAAAAACTTTCGGACTAACACACCCACCGAGTCATCCTTCCTGATTGAAATAAACCTTGCTACCTTCGTCAGCCGGTCGACGATCACCAAGATCGAATCATTCCCTGTCCGCGATCGGGGAAGTCCATGTATAAAGTCCATGGCGATATCATCGAACTTCCACTCTGGTACTGGGAGTGGCTGCAATAATCCTGCGGGGTTTTTGCACTCCGCTTTCACTAACTGGCATGCCTCGCAATGGGTCACGAAGTAGGTGATATCCTTCTTCATGCCTGGCCAGTACATAGTCTTCTTCAGATCTGTAGTCATCTTCGTAATCCCCGGGTGTACCGAATATCAACTGCAATGAGCCTCCATCATGATGTCCTCCCGGACCTAGCCTCCCTCTGGTATGTAAACCCGTCCTCTAAAGCACACTAAGTCATCCCTCAGCGAGTAATCTCCCGCAGTGCCTGCTTCTAAGGCCCGGAATATCGGCTTAGCTGGGTATCCTTCCTCTGTCCATCCTTGACCAGTTCTCGAATGTCATCCGTGGCAATTAATGACAATAGATACTCCTGGTACAACTCAGGGTGATCCTCAGACACAAGGGATATTTGCATCTTGTCTAACATCTGAACCAACTCCAAGGCCATCAACTGTGTTGTAACGCCCCTGATTTTTCTGCGGTTATTTTTATTCTCGTTTGGCGTTACGGTGACGCATTTCCGTGCCTTGTGCCATTTGTGGAGTGTGGTTTAGCTCCTTAGAACTGAGTGCCCTATTTTGTAGCCTATTGGCAAGATCTCCCTAGCAAGCCGAGTCATTTCGGGTGACCCGGTGTGGCCTCTCGGGGGGATGTTTGTGTTTGGCTTTATATGGGTATAACTCGAGTTCTGTTCGTCGAAAGTTAATTTCGACTTCGTCGTTGTGTTCGTAGCGTGGGTTTTTAGCTACGGTGCGAATTTCGTCGAATTCCGAGGTAATTTGGTTTTCGCGTCATTTTGGTGTGTTAATAGTATATGTAATTTATTAATTTAATAAAGTTTGTCATGAACCTTCAGTTATGGGCTGAAGTGTTGGTTCCTGCGACTGAGTTTATTCAGCAATTATTTCCTGCTTAGGTGGCAGCCTTGTATTGGCTTGTCTTTTTGAATTCTCTTATTTTTAAGAGAATAGGGGGCTTAGTTTCGGTTTTTGCCGAAACGGTGTGTCAAGCTTTAGTATAAAAGCTTTGTCTAGAAGTGGCAGCCCACTTCTTTTCTTCTTCTTCTTCCCGAAAAGATAAAAACCATCGCCTGCTTTGTTTGCGGAAAACAGATGAGAAATCCGCCATTCCTGCTACCCCCTTCGGACGGTGATTCCAGGCGTGTTCGTGGACGAATTTCGATTCCGAAAGCGGCGTTGTCTTGTTCTCTCTTAGATCTTCGTTTCGACGATAAGATATTCGATATTCGTGGAGTTTTGGTGATATTTGGGATTTCAGTTTTGAGGTTTTTCCGCCATTAATGTTAGAGAGAATGCTTTTAGGTGCTGCTGCTTTTAGTGCCAAGTGAAGGAGAGAGAAAAACTGTCCAAAGCTTCGCTGAAAATCGAGGCAAGTGGTATTCTTGCTCTTGCCATGATTCTTTTCTTTTTATATATATCCTCTTGCTGTATTGAAAATCCTGGTTAGCCCTAGGGTAGAGGCCAAGTTGTCCTTTTTATCTTGCTAAATTGAAAGGCTTAGTTCCTCCTATTGAGCCCCCCTTACTTTGTGCTGTTGGTGCCCAATCCGCAGGCGTGATGCCGTTTTTCTTTACTCCAGATTTTAGGCTGGTTCAGGTGTAGCCGAGAGAGTGTTAGGAGGGGGTGTTTGCCGATTTGCGAGAATAATACTCGAGAGATAGAAGCAAACTACTCGAGTGTTGGATTTGGAATACTCGAGTAGTAGGCAACTACTCGAGTAGTGGAAGTGGAATACTCGAGTAATAGGCAACTACTCGAGTAGTGGAATTGGAATACTCGAGTAGTAGGCAACTACTCGAGTAGTGGATTTGGTATACTCGAGTAGTAGGCAACTACTCGATTAGTGGAATTGGAATACTCGAGTAATAGGCAAACTACTCGAGTACTGGATCTTCTCTACTCCAGTGTTCGACGATCGTCGATCTCCTGATGACGATCGTCGAGCTCCAATTTGTCTTAGAGCCGTTCGATTATCGACGATCTCTGAATAAAGATCGTCGATCTCAGTTTCTGTCTTAATTCCGTTCGACGCTCGACGATTTTCCGGGAGGATGAACGTCGAGCTCATCTTTTGTCTTATCTCCGATCGACACTCGATGATTTCCTGGAGGATGATCGTCGAGCTTAGCTTGTCTTTAGCCTTCGATGATCGTCGATCTCCGGGTTGATGATCGTCGGGCTTCTTTTTGCCTTAAGCCGATCGACGATCGTCGACCTCTGGATGACGATCATCGAGCTAGCGGGTCTGCCACGCCCGTGACCTATTTGTCACGCCCGTGACCCCCCTTTGTCGATCGTCGATCTCCAGAGACGATTGTCGAGCTCTGTATTGTTGATAGAGGTTTGTCATGCCACTTTCTCTGTTTGTGGTTATTGCCTGATTTTAGCATTGAGTGTGGCTAGCTCACTCGACGCCAAAGTTGTTCTTGCTGGAGGCGTTGTGTGAGTGGACTTCACTCAACGTCTTGCTTGTTCTGGTGCTGAGTGAGGCTAGCTCACTCAACGCCAAGGTCTAGGTAGGCATGGAGTGGGTCTCACTCAATGCCAAGCTGTGTTGATTCTTTTCAACACTTTCCCTCTACCTCGTATTTCGTTCCCGAGTGAAATTTCTAGTTATATTTTTGAGTTTCCTTGTCGGCCATTTCTTTTTCTTTCCGGAAGGACGAATCGTGAGTCGTGGTTAGTAGTGGCGGGTTGAAGCTCTTTATAGGGGAGGTGTTGTGTAATTTTGCCAAGGCTACCCTTGTTCTTCTATCTTGCTCCAGGTACGGGCTGGGCAAGTGGGTGGAAGGTCCCTTGTGCTTTCACATATAGACCCTTGAGCTCGTTGACTTGGAAATGGTGGGTGGGGGACTGAGTGATACATCACTGAGTTTGCCTCCAACCCGATTCCTCGTTGTTTGTTTTTGCTACTACCACTTCCCACAGCTTAGGATGTTGGAAGTTTCTTCCTTGGTATATTGCAGCACTTTGGGCTCTTGGTAGCCTAGTAAGCTCTGCAGGATGTAGTTTCTGGACAGGGAGGTTGCGGTTTCCTTGTGCATAGTACTTTTCTTGTTGTCCGGTTTTGGATAGTTGTGACTCTTTCTACTGCATATCGTTCTTCTTTCTTTTACTTTTTCCCCCTTGGTTGACTCTTTCATGCAGTTTTTACCTTGTTTTGCTTGCTGAGGTATTCTGTTTTCTTTTGGAATGCCTCAGGTTCTAAGCTGTAGCTAGTTTGGTGGCTAGGTTGCGGTGGTGTTGCAGGTGGTCTCTTGGGCTTTGGAGATCCTATTGCTTTGTTGGTGAGGTAGTTTTTCCGTACTTTTCTTACAGACATACATATGTGCCAGTGGGTTCGTGTCAGGTTGTTGGCGCCCTCTGGTAGTTTTCACCTTTGTACTAGATATATTACTTATGCTGCTACCATTTTCTAGAGATAGTCTACTTGCTCTGAGAAGGATTTATGCTAGGCTGCTAGTTACTTTTAAACTACAATTATTATAATAAGTAAAGCTCTTGATCAGCATGTTTTATAAAACCTAATCACTATTTTCCAAATAACGTATAAATATCATTTTCTTATATACAATATAAATTAAATGTAGGGTCTTGCATAACATAAGTGGTTCTCTTGGGACTCTTATGCACTCTTTAGGATGTCGAACCTGAATAAAGTATTTTTCCGCAGCGTATAAGTATAGTTTTTAATTGTGGACTAGGTGATCTACTGAGCCGAAGGATACGGCCTCTAAAATATAACTGATTTTCTAATCATTAAACTCATGATTTTCTTTCATTAAGCTTGTAGATGGTTTTGCCTGAGCGTCAGTAGTTATCCCCTGCTTGACGTGGCATCATGATGCGTGTTTTCTCTTACTCTAATAATTCCTAAATTCGGAGAAAATGCGGGTTGTGACAGTTGGTATCAGAGGGAGGTTGCTTGACAAGTTAGTCGGGAAACCTTCCTTTGTTTGCTTTTAGTAGTTCAGCATCATGTCATTCACACACCGATATGTCATCAGCACGTCTTGGCAAAAGCACGAACACTACACTTATAGCATAACATGAAGTATACGGGGAATATTATGTAGTATGGGATGCATAATATGTGTTCGTATATGTATCCACCATAGGGGCAACATGTGAGGGTTAGGTAGTATGGGATGCATAACCTCACCACATGGCTGCGACTAGCTCGTTTTCTTTTTCGTTGCATGAGAATGTTATGTAGTATGGGATGCATAACATTTTCATGCGTACGCCGCTCATAACATGCATTAGGGCCTTTTTTTTGAATGCATAGCACAATCACGCATAGCATAACATTGCATAAGCACAACGTGCCAAGCTAAAGACTGGCAGGATGACATATGTACACACATTAGTTTTTCGAGTCAAAAGTAATATAAAGTCATGCATTCCAGATCTAGGCACAAGAGTCGGAAGGGTGGTGGTTAACCATCCTAGGTTAGGGCATAACATCAATTTTTGTAAAAAGATAAACTCCCAGAGCAAGTTTAGCAGCTTTAAGTCTATATCTACATATGTATTTCCTGTACTTGTAATTGGTTCTAGTCGTTGTATTAGGATCTAATTGGTGTTGTTATGATTTTAGGATGGTAAGGCATCCTGCGACTCAATCGACTCCCCTGTCTGAGGGTGAGTCATCTGGAGCCCAGAACGATGCGGTGATCGGGAGCCTGCGTCAGAGTAGCGATTCCATGAGCAGGCAGTTGGAGGAGGTGCGAGCCCAGATTCAGTCTTTGGTGGCAGTTGTGGCAGGGCAGACTCAGGGAGTGCAATTCCTTGCAGGGGGGTTAGCTGTTCCTCCTCCTCCTGCACCATTGAGACATCCAGTGGTGGTGCCAGCAGAGATGGCCTTCATCTCGCAGTTTCAGAGGCTGAGCCCTCCCACTTATGACGGGAAGGCAGATTTCATGGTCATAGATGATTGGTTGATCTCCATGGAAGAGATGTTCTCGTATTCAGGGATTGTAGATGATCAGAGGGTGATGATAGTCTCCTATCAGCTTAAAGGTTTGACTAAGAGTTGGTGGCTGAGAGAGAAGGAGGGCTTGGTAGCTGGATTCTCTTGGGAAGTGTTCAAGGAGATGCTATTGAGGAAGTTCTTACCCTCGGTCGAGCGTGACCGCCTCATGAATGACTTCCTCCATCTGAAGCAAAGGCAACTCACGGTGGGTGAGTATGAGATAGAGTTCAGCAAGCTGAGCTGTTTTGCCCCTGGATTGGTCAGCATTGAGGCTGATCGAGTTAAGCGATTTCTCGGTGGTTCGAGGAGTAAGGTGCAGCAGTTGACCAGTGCTTATGGGTCAGAGACTTATGCAGGAGTAGTAGAGGCTGCTCTGAAGGTGGAGGCTATTGAGACCGCGAAGAGCAGAGGCCAACAAATGAGGAAGGACAAGAGGAAGTCTGTGGATGAGAAGAAACCCGTGATACCCGGTGTTGCTCCGGGAAAGAGGAGCAAGGTGGTGTGCAGCTTCTGTGGCCGGTCAGGCCACCCTGTTGAGAGATGTTTCAAGAAGGTAGCAGCTCAGAGGAAGGAGCAGGTTCATGCGATTCAGGGTGCTCCTAAGAGAGATGTCTCCTGTTCTGCTTGCAAGCGACCCGGGCATGATGCGGCCCAGTGTTGGTCCAGGGATAAAGTCTACTTTCAGTGTGGGCAGAAGGGCCACATAAAGTCTAGGTGTCCTCAGGTCCAGCCAGCTCTTCTTGCAGTTCCACTATAGGCATTACCTCCACCTCAGCGTGTGGACAAGGGAAAGGGGAAGCTGAACGTGATCTCTTCCGAGGAGGCTCAAGCTTCGACTCAGGTCATCTCAGGTTAGTTGTTTTTCCAGCCTGAAAGTTTTGTTCTTGTTTTGCTTGTATGTTTGCGGTATTGTTGTGGTAGTTCCTTAGTTTTTTATGCTCCTATAGGGAAATTTAAGGTGAAGAACCGTTGGGCGCGTGTTCTATTTGACTCCGGTGCTACCCACTCGTTCGTGGCTAGAGCCTTTGTGGAGCGACATCGGTTGACTTTAGATCGAGTTCGGGATTCCTTCCGTGTTAAGTTCCCCTCTGGTGAACCTGTGTTGTCAGATTTGGGCATATTGGATTGCCCTGTTTTGTTGGGGACTTTCTTGCGAAGGAGGACCTGAAAATGATTGATCTGGAGGAATTCGATGTTATTCCGGGCATGGACTGGCTGTCTAGGTATGATGCAGTCATTCAGTGCAAAGGAAAGTGCTTGGACTTCATTATGGACGACGGTCAGCCCGGCAGCGTGTATGCTGATCTATGCCAGGATTCTCCTATCATCTCTGCGGTATGTGCTCAGAAGTTGTTTCTTTCTGGTTGTTGTGCTTATTTTGTCTCGATGGTTGGAGCCGCTGTTAGTATACCGCGCTTGGAGGAGATTCCAGTTGTTCGTGGTTTCGTCGATGTTTTTCCGGATGATCTTCCTGGTATCCCTCCCGAGCAGGATGTGGAGTTTGTGATTGATTTAGATCCAGGTACGCATCCTATTGCTAAGGCGCCGTACTGGATGGCCCCTCGTGAGTTAGAGGAGTTGCGAGTGCAGTTGGATGAGCTGTTGGCTAAAGGATTTATCAGGCAGAGTTCGTCGCCTTGGGGTGCTCCTGTGCTGTTTGTGAAAAAGAAAGATGGGTCGATGCGGCTCTGCATCGACTATAGGGAGCTGAACAAAGGTACAATTAAGAACAGGTACCCTCTACCGAGGATCGATGACTTATTTGACCAGTTGCGCGGTAGCACGGTGTTCTCCAAGATCGATCTTCGTTCTGGCTATCATCAGCTCAGGATCCGTGAGGCAGATATTCCACGAACTGCGTTTAGATCAAGGCATGGACATTTTGAGTTCTTGGTGATGTCGTTTGGTCTGACCAACGCACCATCAGCCTTCATGGATATGATGAACCGGGTGTTCAAGTATTTCCTAGACAAGTTTGTTGTGGTCTTCATCGATGACGTGTTGGTTTATTCTCGCAGTGCTTAGGAGCACGAGCAGCATTTGCGTTTGGTTCTATCAGAGTTGAGGAATCACAAGTTATTCGCCAAGTTGAGCAAGTGCGAATTTTGGTTGCCTCAGGTCTCATTTCTAGGCCATGTGGTGAGCAAGGATGGTGTCTCGGTCGACCCATAAAAGATCGCAGCAGTGATGGATTGGAGTAGGCCGAATGCGCCTAAGGAGATCAGGAGTTTCTTGGGGTTGGCTGGCTACTACAGAAGGTTCGTGGAGGGATTCTCTTCCCTAGCTGCACCTTTGACCAAGCTGACTCAGAAGAACATGGCTTTTGTTTGGAGCGAGAAGTGCGAAGAAGCCTTTCTGGAGCTAAAGAAGAGATTGTGCACTGCTCCCGTTCTGACCCTGCCGACTGAGGGTGTGGATTATGATGTATACGTGGATGCTTTGCTTGTAGGTCTGGGATGCGTATTAATGCAGGTTGGAAAGGTGATTGCCTATGGGTCAAGGCAACTGAAGACTCATGAGAAGAATTATCCTACGCATGACCTTGAGTTTGCAGCGGTAATCTATGCGTTGAAATTGTGGAGGCATCTACTTTATGGGGCTCAGTGCAAGATCTTCACTGACCATAAGAGCTTGAAGTACGTGTTCACGTAGAAGGAGTTGAATCTGTGCCAGCGGCGGTGGCTAGAGTATGTGGCTGATTATGATGTAGAGATCCAGTATCATCCAGGCAAGGACAATGTGGTGGCCGACGCCCTAAGCCGAAAGACGGGAAAGATCTTTAACCTCTCCATCGATCGTTTAGTGGAGGAGTTACTCCTTATGGATATATCAGTGGGATGCTGTGGTTTGCAGAGTAGTTTATCTGTGGCAGAGCCGACTTGGATTTCTTTGACCAGACTGCACCAAAAGGACGATCCGGATCTTTTACACTTATTCACCAGGACCGAGAAGGGGGAGTTGCCAGATTTTGCTATCGATGATGCGGGTACTTTGAAGTACCGCGGCAGGTTTTGCATCCCCGCTGTTGGGGACATTAGAAGTGTAATTTGCAGAGAGGCTCATGGATCCAGCGTTGCCTACCATCCAGGATCTACGAAGATGTATCGTGACTTAAAGCAAATTGCCTGGTGGTATGACATGAAAGGTGATATAGCAAGGTTTGTTGCTGAGTGCCACACTTGCAAGCGTGTGAAGGCCGATCATGGAAGGCCTGGTGGCAAGTTGACTCCGTTAGAGATCCCGACATGGAAGTGGGAAAGTATATCTATGGACTTCATTACGGGCTTACCGAAATCCCCGAGGGGATTTGATTCTGTTTGGGTTATAGTGGATAGATTGACGAAGTGTGCTCACTTCGTGCCATATAAGATTGATTACCCGATGAAGAAAATAGCGGAGTTGTACTTGAATGAAGTCATCCGACTCCACGGTGTGCCGGTTAGCATCATTTCTTGTCGAGACTCCCGGTTTACTTCTCGTTTTTGGCAAAGTCTGCAGGAGGGTTTGGGTACGGATCTGAGGTATTCTACTGCGTACCACCCACAGACCAATAGGCAGACGAAGCGGGTGAACCAGAAAGTTGAGGATATGATCTGATGCTACGTTTTAGACCACGGTGGAGCGAGGGATGAGCGGCTGCGACTAATGGAATTTGCATACAACAACAGTTATCAGGAAAGTTTGCAGATGGCTCCATTCGAAGCCTTGTATGGGAGGCGCTGCAGAACTCCGTTGTTTTGGGCTGAGGCGGGTGAGAGACCTTTGTTGGGTCCAGATGCTCTTGAGGAGATGGAAGTCACAGTGAAGCTTGTTCGGGAGAAGCTTCGTATCGCTCAAGAGAGGTACGAGAAGAACGCCAATCGGCGTAGATCTGCCTTGGAGTTTTCCGTAGGGGACCTTGTATTTCTTAAGGTTTCCCCGATGGTGGGTGTAAAGAGGTTTGGTAAGAAACGGAAATTGGACCCGAGGTATGTGGGCCCGTTTAAGATTTTGGAGCGGATTGGCGTATCAGCGTATAGATTGGATTTGCCAGCAAACTTCCCTGGTGTTCATAATGTTTTTCATGTAAGCCAATTGCGGAAGTGTGTGCGCAGCAGTGGACGGGTCTTGGACGTTGTGCCCCAGTTGGAGCCCAACTCTCTTTTGTTGAAGTGCCAGTCAGTATTTTGGATACTCAGGAGCGAGAGCTACGAAAGAAGACAATTCCGATGGTGAAAGTTCTATGGAAGAATCAGGGTTCTGAAAGCGCGACTTGGGAGCTAGAGTCGGCCATGAGGAATGCTTACCCTCACCTGTTTCCCTGATTTGATCGGTATGTTTCCCTTTTTGTAACTCCTGTTTGTTACTTTTCTTCCTTTAGGAGTGTTGTGCGTAAAGTTTCGGGACGAAACTTTCTTTTAGGGGGAGTGACTGTAACCCCCCCCCCCCGATTTTTCTGCGGTTATTTTTATTCTCGTTTGGTGTTACGGTGACGCGTTTCCGTGGCTTGTACCATTTGTGGAGTGTGGTTTAGCTCCTTAGAACTGAGTGCCCTATTTTGTAGCCTATTGGCAAGATCTCCCTAGCAAGCTGAGTCGTTTTGGGTGACCCGGTGTGGCCTCTCGGGGGGATGTTTGGGTTTGGCTTTATATGGGTATAACTCGAGTTCTGTTCGTCGAAAGATAATTTCGACTTCGATGTTGTGTTCGTAGTGTGGGTATTTAGCTATGGTGCGAATTTCGTCGAATTCCGAGGTAATTTGGTTTTCGCGTCGTTTTGGTGTGTTAATAGTATATGTAATTTATTAATTTAATTAAGTTTGTCATGAACCTTCAGTTATGGGCTGAAGCGTTGGTTCCTGCGACTAAATTTATTCAGCAATTATTTCCTGCTTAGGTGGCAGCCTTGTATTGGCTTGTCTTTTTGAATTCTCTTATTTTTAAGAGAATAGGCGGCTTAGTTTCGGTTTTTGCCGAAACGGTGTGTCAAGCTTTAGTATAAAAGCTTTGTCTAGAAGTGGCGGACCACTTCTTTTCTTCTTCTTCTTCCTGAAAAGATAGAAACCGTCGCCTGCTTTGTTCGCGGAAAACAGAGGAGAAATCCGCCATTCCTGCTACCCCCTTCGGACGGTGATTCCGGGCGTGTTCGTGGACGGATTTCGATTCCGAAAGCGGCATTGTCTTGCTCTCTCTTAGATCTTCGTTTCGACGGTAAGATATTCGATTTTCGTAGAGTTTTGGTGAGATTTGGGATTTCAGTTTTGAGGTTTTTCCGCCATTAATGTTAGGGAGAATGCTTTTAGGTGCTGCTGCTTTTAGTGCCAAGTGAAGGAGAGGGAAAAGCCATCCAAAGCTTCGCCGGAAATCGAGGCAAGTGGTATTCTTGCTCTTGCCATGATTCTTTTCTTTTTATATATATCCTCTTGCTGTATTGAAAATCCCGGTTAGCCCTAGGGTAGAGGCCAAGTTGTCCTTTTTATCTTGCTAAATTGTAAGGCTTAGTTCCTCCTATTGAGCCCCCCTTACTTTGTGTGTTGGTGCCCAATCCACAGGCGTGATGTCGTTTTTATTTACTCTAGATTTTAGGCTGGTTCAGGTGTAGCCGAAAGAGTGTTAGGAGGGGGTGTTTGCCGATTTGCGAGAATAATACTCGAGAGATAGAAGCAAACTACTCGAGTGTTGGATTTGGAATACTCGAGTAGTAGGCAACTACTCGAGTAGTGGAAGTGGAATACTCGAGTAGTAGGCAACTACTCGAGTAGTGGAATTGGAATACTCGAGTAGTAGGCAACTACTCGAGTAGTGGATTTGGTATACTCGAGTAGTAGGCAACTACTCGAGTAGTGGAATTGGAATACTCGAGTAATAGGCAAACTACTCGAGTACTGGATCTTCTCTACTCCAGTGTTCGACGATCGTCGATCTTCTGATGACGATCGTTGAGCTCCAATTTGTCTTAGAGCCATTCGGTTATCGTCGATCTCTGAATAAAGATCGTCGATCTCAGTTTCTGTCATAATTCCGTTCGACGCTTGACGATTTTCCGGGAGGATGAACGTCGAGCTCATCTTTTGTCTTATCTCTGATCGACGCTCGATGATTTCCTGGAGGATGATCGTCGAGCTTAGCTTGTCTTTAGCCTTCGACGATCATCGATCTCCGGGTTGATGATCATCGGGCTTCTTTTTGCCTTAAGCCGATCGACGATCGTCGACCTCTGGATGACGATCGTCGAGCTAGCGGTTCTGTCACGCCTGTGACCGATTTGTCACTCCCGTGACCACCCTCCGTCGATCGTCGATCTCCGGAGACGATTGTCGAGCTCTGTATTGTTGATAGAGGTTTGTCATGCCACTTTCTCTGTTTGTGGTTATTGCCTGATTTTGGCATTGAGTGTGGCTAGCTCACTCGACGCCAAAGTTGTTCTTGCTGAAGGCGTTGTGTGAGTGGACTTCACTCAACATCCTGCTTGTTCTGGTGCTGAGTGAGGCTAGCTCACTCAACGCAAAGGTCTAGGTAGGTATGGAGTGGGTCTCACTCAACGCCAAGCCGTGTTGATTCATTTCAACACTTTCCCTCTACCTCGTTTTTCGTTCCCGAGTGAAATTTCTTGTTATATTTTCGAGTTTCCTTGTCGACCGTTTCTTTTTCTTTCCGGAAGGCCGAATCGTGAGTCGTGGTTAGTAGTGGCGGGTTGAAGCTCTTTATGGGGGAGGTGTTGTATAATTTTGCCTAGGCCACCCTTGTTCTTCTATCTTGCTCTAGGTACGGGCTGGGCAAGTGGGTGGAAGGTCCCTTGTGCTTTCACATGTAGACCCTTCAGCTCGTTGACTTGGAAATGGTGGGTGGGGGACTGAGTTTGCCTCCAACCCGATTCCTCGTTGTTTGTTTTTGCTACTACCAATTCCCACAGCTTAGGATGTTAGAAGTTTCTTCCTTGGTAGATTGCAGCACTTTGGGCTCTTGGTAGCCTAGTAAGCTCTGCAGGATGTAGTTTCTGGACAGGGTGGTTGCGATTTCCTTACACATAGTGCTTTTCTTATTGTCCTGTTTTGGACAGTTGTAACTCTTTCTACTGCATGTCGTTCTTCTTTCTTTTACTTTTTCCCCATTGGTTGACTCTTTCATGCAGTTTTTACCTTGTTTTGCTTGCTGACGTATTCTTTTTTCTTTTGGAATGCCTCAGGTTCTGAGTTGTAGCCAGTTTGGTGGCTAGGTTGCGGTGGTGTTGCAGGTGGTCTCTTGGGCTTTGGAGATCCTATTGCTTTGTTGGTGAGGTAATTTTTCCGTACTTTTCTTACAGACATACATATGTGCCAGTGGGTTCGTGTCAGGTTGTTGGCACCCTCTGGTAGTTTTCACCTTTGTACTAGATATATTATTTATGCTGCTACCATTTTCTGGAGATAGTTTACTTGCTCTGAGAAGGATTTATACTAGGCTGCTAGTTACTTTTAAACTATAATTATTATAATAAGTAAAGCTCTTGATCAGCATGTTTTATAAAACCTAATCACTATTTTCCAAATAACGTATAAATATCGTTTTCTTATATACAATATAAATTAAATGCAGGGTCTCGCATAGCATAAGTGGTTCTATTGGGACTCTTATGCACTCTTTAGGATGTCGAACCTGAATAAAGTATTTTTCCGCAGCGTATAAGTATAGTTTTTAATTGTGGACTAGGTGATCCACTGAGCCGAGGGATACGCCCTCTAAAATATAACTGATTTTCTATTCATTAAACTCATGATTTTCTTTCATTAAGCTTGTAGATGGTTTTGCCAGAGCGTTAGTAGTTATCCCCTGCTTGACGTGGCATCATGACGCATGTTTTCTCTTTCTCTGATAATTCCTAAATTCGAAGAAAATGCGGGTTGTGACATGTGTTCCTACTCCGGGGTTTGCGGTCTTTCGGCTCAGTGCATCGGCTACCACATTCTCCTTTCCCGGGTGGTAGTGCATCTCGTACTGGTAGTCTACTAAAACTCCACCCATCGTCTCTGTCTGATGTTCAACTCTTTCTGCGTGTCCACATACCTCAAATTTTTATGGTCAGAGTATATGTCGCAGTGGACACCGTACAAATACTTCCGCCAGACTTTCAGTGCAAAAATGACAGCTCCCATTTCTAGGTCATGGACTGGGTAGTTCTGCTCATGCTTCTTCAGCTGTCGATAAGCGTAAGCTATCACATGGCCATTCTGCATAAGCACTGCACCCATGCCCTGGTAGGAAGCGTCGGTGTAGACCTGGAATCCTTCTTTCCCTGAAGGGAGGGCAAGTATAGGAGCCGAAGTGAGTCGTCCCTTTAGCTCTTGAAAAGCCACCTCACACTGTGGGGTCCAGATAAAGGGTACCTCCTTCCTTGTCAGAGATGTGAGTGGAAGGGCGATACGAGAGAATCCCTCTACAAACTTCCGGTAGTAACCGGCGAGTCCTAGGAAACTCCGTACATCTGTGGTCGTCTTCAACTGTGGCCAATCCCGAACTGCTTGGATCTTGGCCGGGTCCACTGCCAACCCAGCACCACTGATGATAT
Organism: Platanthera zijinensis; assembly: GCA_039513925.1. Lineage (NCBI taxonomy): Eukaryota > Viridiplantae > Streptophyta > Magnoliopsida > Asparagales > Orchidaceae > Platanthera > Platanthera zijinensis. The sequence continues at coordinate 138,292,630 of CM077087.1, read as the reverse complement.
GGCCTAGTAAAGCCACCTCCTTCAATCAAAACTGGCATTTGCTGATCTTCGCATAAAGCTTATGCTCTCGTAGTCTCTCCAAGGTCAGCGTCAGATGCCGTGTGTGCTCCTCCTCTGTCATTGAGTAAATGAGGATGTCATTTATAAACACGATGATGAACACATCCAAATATGCCTCGAACACCTGATTCATGAGGCTCATGAATGCCGACGGAGCATTTGTGAGCCCGAAGGGCATCACGGTAAATTCATATAGCCCATATCTGCTACTGAAGGCAGTCTTTGGAATGTCCTCCTCCTGGATCCGTAGCTGGTAGTAACCCGACCTTAAATACAATTTGGAAAAGAAATGTGCGCCTTCTAGCTGGTCAAACAGCTCATCTATCCTTGGCAGTGGATATGTGTTTCGGACTGTCAATCGGTTTAGTGCTCGGTAGTCGATGCACAGTCTCAGAATCTCGTCCTTCTTTTTAACGAACAAGACCGGGGCTTCCCATGGAGAAGAGCTCGGTCGGTCAAATCCGACCTCCACCAGTTCCTGGAGTTGGCTTCGAAATTCTGTCAGTTCTTTTGGGGCCATCCGGTAAGGGGCTCTAGCTGCCGGCTTAGCCCTTGGAACTAGCTGTATCCAGAAATCCTGCTCCCGGTGCGGGGGTAGCCCAGGCAGTTTCTCTGGGAATACGTCAACAAAATCTCGTACCACCGGAATATCCGAGGTGGATACCTTGGCCTCAGTCTTTTCAAATACTACCTCATATACTTCTTCCCCCTATAAGTGGGCCTTGACGGCCTGTACAGATGACAGCATGAGAGGGGGAATAGATCGAGTACCTTCGATGACGAGGTAGGAATCCCCATGTCTCACGGTAACTCTCTTGGACATGCAGTCAATCTGAGCATGATTCAAGTTCAACAATGTCATTCCTAGGATCAAATCAAAGACTGGCATCTTCATGATTGTCGCTGGAGCTTCAAATATCTTTCCGCCGATTTCCGCCTCTATGTTGCAGTGGGCCGTGGTGAGCAGCTTCGATCCATCGGGTAATCGTATCCTCATCATCAAACCCGTGAATCGTTCCACGCCTTCCAACCCTTCTACGAAGGCTTCTGATACAAACGAGTGTGAAGCACCCGTATCAAACAGCGTATAAGCGGGTTTGCCGCTGATGAAAACTATTCCTGGGGGGCGGGGAAATTTAAATGTCTTAGAATCTAGCTATGGTTTTCTTTCCCAGATTATCACTTCTATATAAATTTAAATTTCATGAGAAAATAACTTAAAATTTTCTGACGTACCAGGGATTACTTGCTCCGGGTTCCGGGGTTGAGCCAGATCCAGTGCATAAATTTGCTCCCTCTCCTGCCTGCGATCTGCACCCTGGAAACCACGTCCTCGACCATGTCCTCGTCCTCCAAACTGTTGGGCATGCGGGGCAGCCTGTGGTGCTGGTAGAGGTGCTCCCCTCACGGGGAAGTTTCTCCGAATGTGTCCTATCTAATGGTAGTTATAGCACTCCGGTGGGGGAAATGCCATACCCCCGGGTCTTGGTGCCTCCCTCATCTGAAGAGGCTAAGGAGCCATTACCACCAGCTCCTTCGGCTCTCATCTCACCTCCTGGCGAGGTTGGTCCTCTGTCCTTCTTCCCTCTCTCCCATCTGTGATGCGGCCCCGCCGCTGATCATTTTGGGCTCCCCGGCCCTGGTCCTCCATAGGCCTCTTTTGACCCCGAGTCGTGTGCCAATCAGCCTCAATCCTCTTGGCCATCTCTAACATCCGAGGTATAGGCCCGTCATAAACGAACAGAAGGGCCTCCCTCAACTCCTCCCACAGGCCCTTCTAAACTCGCTTGGTGTATCCCGCCTCGTCTAGCTGATAGGAGTCTGCGAATCGTGTTAAATGGTTGAACTCCCGGTGGTATTCTACCACTGTCTTGTTTCCCTGCTTCAATTGCAGGAACCTGTCCTCCAGCTCATCCCTAGCTGATTGTGGCACAAAATGCTCTAGTAAAGCGGCCCTGAACTCCTCCCAAGTAATATCTGAAATCTCCATATCGGCAAAAGACGTATCCAACGATGTCTTCCACCATCTTTTGGCATGAGACTCTAAACAATAGACAACCAAAGGAACCCTCTCCTCCCAGGGGCACTGTATCCCGGTCAACATTTTATACATAATATTTAGCCATTCTTTTGTCCGAATAGCCGATTCTGTCCCTAAGAAAGATGGAGGAGAGAGTTCCTCGGAAGATGCTACGCCAATTGGCCCCCGGGTTTGGCTGCGGGGCCGGAACCTGTTGGGCCCTGAATGCTTCTAGAATAGCTGTCAGGCTTTGCCCCATCTCCGAGTGTAGGAATGGAGTAGGGACCGGGGGAGGTAGTGCAACATTCAGAGTCTGCTGGACTCCGCCTTGTTGTGTTGGCTGTGCTGGGGGCTGCGTAACAGAAGTCAATTATAAGTAATCGCACATATCTAAAAGTGGACAATTTCATGTGATCCCCCATATGGGCCAACCACTACTTCCACTGCTTAGTATGTCCCCAAACTAAACTCGTGCGGGGGTGGCCTGGGGTTTGTGGACTGCTACCTTTCGATCGATATATTTTCCTCTGATACCACTTGTAAGACCCCCATTTTTTTCTTTTAAAAAACTGGGGTCTTAGGCCTAGAACCGTCGCCTTGCGGTGACACCTTCGCACCCGGGAAGGTCGTCACTACAAAACACCGATCCTGCCGGCCAAATCGATCACAACTGTAGCAATAAAATAAGCAAGTCAACAGAAACCACACATGAATAGAAAAATAATCTCCATGAAGGGAGTATCCACAGATAGAACATATAACAGAAATTGAGGGCTTATGCCCGGTACATCATGTCCTCACTACAAATCGCACATCGCGGAAGCAAACTAGTATAACTACTAGCGGTCGGGACTCACAGTCCCTGTTGTCTGGACTCCGGTACTAGACTGTCTGATCTCCAAGCGTGCCGACCTCCAGGGCTGCTCCTCCATGTTGGGCTCCGTGGTCCCCTAAAATGATGTGCTTCGAAAACCGTTAGTCTAAAAGACTAAGTCCTATCATCCCCCGCCCCTTCCCACATGGCTCCTAAGCACCGAGAGGGGAGAAGGAAAGGGAAGGACATGAAAGTGGACAATATCAAATAGCAGATGGCAGTGAAACTAACCTAGCAGTTCTAAGGTATAAAAGATGGTAATAATGATTAAAAATTTGAATAAGAAAGTAACCTTAACTTATGTGATTACACATAAGCTAAGGGATCTCTTGCAGGGCTCTTATCGTATAAAAAGTCTCATACCGATTTATACGATAGGGTGTCGGTTTTACTAGCAGGCTTAAATATATAGTATTGAATGAGAATCTTGACTTATAAGCACGCTCGCGCGAACTTATAAGCCAAGGGGTCGTTTTGCAGGGCCTAATGTATAGAGCGTCCCATACCGCTTATACATTAGGTGTCAGGTTATATGCAATGGTTATGCTATGAAATACAATTATGCCATGATGTGAACATGCAAGTGCAACTCACCCACTCGACTTTGTGTACGCAGACCTTTAGTTCCCCCTTTCGGAGCCGTTACCTCCCAGGATACCTCCGTAGTAGCAGACGGAAGCGGTGGGTTGGGCCTCGCCCACCTCTAAACCAGTAAAGCACTACCGGTCAGACCTATCGTACGCCTCAACGCTTGGTGCACAAAACGGACTCCTACGTACTCTTGCCGGCTGGCGCACCGGACTTCTGTTGGCGAAGTGCTAACCACACTTGCCGAGTCAGCATATTGGCATCAGTGCATCGACCCTCTAATACCGAAGACCTACCACTTTATACATTTTATGCACATGCAATAGTTATGAGTCCAACCAACAACCGAGCCAAAGCTCCCCGGACTATCCCGGTCGTCATCAACCGAGCCAAAGCTCCCCGGACTATCCCGTCCGTCATAATCAACTACTGAGCCAAAGCTCCCCGGACTATCCCATCCGTCAACAATCAACAACCGAGACAAAGCTCATCGGGCCACCCTTCCCATCACAAACCGTCACCGAGCCAAAGCTCGACGGACTAACTTGCCCATCTCCATAACCACTGGGCTTACTGCCCGAGTTACCCAATCTATCTCCCCGTGATATCGGGGTGTGAGAATGGGAAACCCTAAACTTACTAGTTGCTCTTCATTTTATGTTATGCCTACGACTTAGGTTTAGCTCAGGACTGCCCAAGGTATTCCCCATGAAGGGCTCTCAAGGGCACTAGGAGCTACGATGGGCTGAAGCCCAAAGCTCCCTTTCGCAAGGCACTTATTCTTATTGGTTGATACCCAATCTCATATCATTTAACAATTGCATTGGATCTAACCCTAGTATTTTGACACTTCCTCCTACGGGTTAGACGATCTTTCGTCGATCCCGAGCACCATCTAACATTTAGCCAAACCCAACCCCTTACTCATCCTAACTCGAGTGATGAACTCATTCTAAATTATCCAATCTTACAACCACTAATCCCGACTCATGTGCCCAACTTTATACTCCAATATATTTTCTGCAGATTTACTAAATGCAGACCACCAAGGTTAGATGTCATGTAAAATGGGAAGTACATCAAATAATAATCCAGTACTCCTATAATATTTATTGGTGGTCCATTATGACCTTTATTGCCCAAATCCAGAGATTAACAATTTTTCCTATTTATCTAATAATTTATTAAAAAATTCTTGGTGGCCAAAATCTCCATGTTTGAACAGGAAGTACCAAATTTAGAAAAGATAAAATTCCTCCAGATTTATGTTATACCCAATATGAAACATTTAACATAAGATCCAAGGTCTCTTAATTTTTCAGCAAGGTTTAGGCCACTAATTTTATTTCAATTATAACTTTCAATAATTCTTTTAAATAGATAAGTAGGGCAATATTATTTCCAAAAAATTCAAGGAAAAATTCAAGCATGATTGCAAGGGCATATAAATGTTCTGGGTCAAACCTCATAAGTGATTAAGAAGTAATAAGTTTCAAACAAATTAATGAACAACTTTCCAAAATTACTAAATGCAGACCACCAAGGTTAAATGTCATGTAAAATGGGAAGTACATCAAATAATCATCCAGTATTCTTATAATAATTATTGGTGGTCAATTTTGAACTTTAACCCCTAAATCAAGAGATCCACAATTTTCCTATTTATTTAATAATTTATTTAATTATTATAGTGACTAAAAGTACAAATATTGAACATGAAGTACCAATTTCAGACAAGATATCATTCCACTAATTTTATATGATATTCAAAATAAGTAATCAACTTACTCTCCAAAATATCCAAATTTTTCAGTAAGGTTTTGTCCCCAAATTCTTATTTCAATTTATTCCTTAATAATTCATTTAAAGATATATGTAAGACTTTATTAATTCCAAAAATTCAGAGAAAATTTAAGTATGATTTTAAGAGTATATAAATGATTTGGGTCAAATTTCATAATTAATTTATCAGTAGAGAGCCTTAAATAAATTATTGAACAATTTTCTCATTTACCAAGTTTGTGAAGTAAGTACCACAAATATGTATTCAAAAATTCTCATAAAATTCATACATGTCTATAAAGATTCAAAACTCTCTCTGCCAAACTTTCATGACCTTCCAAGGGGCAGAGGGACCAAAATGATCAATTTATTAATTAGGGCTTCCCCTTGTATTACAAAGGGAGTGCTACAATTATTAACCCAAAATTTTCAATTAAATTACCAAAGGTTCATTATCTCCTTATGACCATTCTACAAAAATTTCATCTTAGTTGAAGGAGTTTAACTAGCCAATTCCAACCCTACTATATTTGTGCCCTAAATTCGGGTTAGGGTTTTGTGGGTCCCAACCCTTCCAAAATCCCCTAAGATTTTCACTAGAGGGTTTGACTTACCGTAGTACCCTCCCTACAAAATTTCATGGTCATACAAAGTGTCTTGGCCATATGCCCTTCACAAGGGACAAAAGCCCTTCCTTTGAGTTTGACCTAAGATCTTGGGCCAAACCAATTCCAACTCTCCCCATTTTTCATGGGAAGGTGCAAAAAGTCATGCCAAGACAGTGGTCAAAATTTGAACCTCTTTTGAGGTGAGTTGGACACTCTAAGCCAAAAATACACTTTTGGACCAAAATGCCCTTTTTAAGGCAAGGCTAGGGGTTGCAAGATTTCAATTCAAATCACCTCCAAAATTAATGAAATTTTAACCAGAGCTTCATAGTGACCCCCTACACCTCCCACCAAAATTTGGTTGGATTTGGATTTAATTTAACCCCTAAATAAAATTACCCTAGGTAAATTAAATTATTTACAAAACAATAGAAACATTATCCCCAAAAATTCCCATTTTTGGGCAGGGGCTATATATGGGTTAGGTTGGCTCCCTGCCAAAATTTCAAATCATTTGGTCTAAGGATGAAGTGTGGGCACTCTGTTTAATGCCTGTCTAACCATATGTATAGACCCCACCAAAATGAGTGCCCTGGTCAAACCAAGCACTTAAATTGAATCAAACCAATTTTTTATGAAAATGGACTCACAGGGCTATATTTTATGTGTTGACCATTTTCTCTTAAAAGGCTTCACGGTATTTTTAAAAATTAATAACATTAAATGCAAAATCTGTAACAGAAACTAAATAATAATACACATAACCTATAGTTTAAGTTTTATATCCGCACGAATCTTGGCGCGCCTTGGACGGCATCCCATCATCTTCAAGCTCCAGCCGATTGCCCATATTCATCCCGCCTGGGCCATCTTCCAGCGACTTCCACCGTCCGCCCGGCCACCTCCCCGGCCGGCCACTGCCGTCAACACCTTCGTGGTGGTCGTGGCTATCTCCAAGAGGCGGCACGGCCGCCGGGGAGCACTATTCCGGCGAACCCGACAAGATAATTTTTCATGGAAAAACCATGATTTTGAAAATCGGATCAAGCTCAATTGAGCCCGAACCTCAGCCCTAATGATTCATAAGATCTGCCCATGCAAGAAGGAGTGGAGGAGGACCTTTTTGGCGGCCTGAAGTCGGGAGGATCGCCGGAATGCCATGGTGGTGGTGGTGGTGGTCGGGTTTCTTCAAAAACACAATGAAACAGCTTGGCTTCTTCAGGAAAGTTGTGGGGAATTTTCCTTGGAGTCTAGGGAAGCTTTTAAAAGGGAGAGGAGGGGAGTTAGGTGGCTGAAATCCTCTATGCCATTTTTGGCCCAAGTCAAGCTTGGCGGCTATGATGGGTAGGGGAGAAAACATGGCTCCAACCAGTCAAGGATTGGCTGGTTGAATTGGGGCTGCTTTCCTTGTCCTAAAGCAATGAATGGAGGGGGTTGGGGTGGGGGAGGATGAGCCCAAAGTCTTCCTCCCTTTTTCTTCCTTCTCTTTCTCTCTCCTCCATAGGTGGCTCTTCCTCTCTCCTACACACCAAGCTGAATTTTGGCTCCTACCTAACCCAATGGCAGCCCACATGTCCCTTTTATCCATCAAACATGGTTAGCCCAATCAAAATGGGCTTGAGCTTGAGTTAGCCCATTTGGGCTAGCTTGACCCAAACTTGGACTAGGGCCCACTTAGGTCAATTTGGTCCTTGAGGTTTCCTTAATGGGTCCTTGGTGACCCATTGGCCTCCCCTAGGGTCAAGGTGGGGATTGGATTTGCCCTTGAAGGTCACTTGACCCTTAACTAAGGCACTTTGACCATTTTAGGTCCAGAGTTTACTTTGGTCAACCTAGCCTTTTTGATTGGTCTCAATGGGTCCTTGGTGACCCTTTGGCCTCTCACTAGGGTTATGAGGGTATGTGTGGGGTCCACATTGCTAAGGGACTGCAATTGACCCTTGTGTAGGTCAGTTTGACCCAATTAGGGTTATAGTTGACTTTGGTCAACTTAGCCCCTTTGACTGCCTTCCATGGGTTCTTAGTGACCGATTGACCCCTCACTAGGGTTATGAAGGTATGGGTGGGGTCTTGGAGTCTTGGTGAAGCCCCATGATCACCTTAAACCAAGGTTCAGAAATCTACTATGTGCAGACCATAGTGGTCTCATCCTCATTCCTAGGCTCACTTGGCCTTTATGGACTTTCTAGGGCTTTGTCATGACCTAGTCATGACAAAACTATCTCTAGGGGTCTAGTTGTCTGAGGGATGTTACATGAGCTTCATGTGCTTCAGTCAAAGCAACAATGGTGATGAAGAAGAAGCACATCAATAACTCCTTTTTTTATCAAAAGGTTCTCCTTTCATTGATTGTAACCAAACAATCAGTTTTAGCAGTGGGCCCCACACCATTGATGGGCCGCTACAACCTTGATTTAATGCCAACTATCGTACAGAAGCTTTGTCGCTAACAATTTAAATAAGGTTGACTTGTTGACTTGCTGATGTCACCATCTGTGTACTTAGCCAATTATCAGGCATCAGTAGCATAGGCGTTGAGTGAGCAAGCCTCACTCAACGCCAAAACACTTAGATAGAATTTTTTATTTCTAGGCATTGACAGCATTGAGTGATTAAGCCTCACTAAATGCTTTTTGTCTTAGTTCATTCTGTAGCATTTTTTGCATGCTTGGCGTTGAGAGCGTTGAGTGACCATGCCTCACTCAATGCCTTATGCCTTAGCCATACTTTTTGTAATTTAGGCATTGAGAGAGTTGAGTGACCACACCTCACTCAACGCCTAATTCCTTAGTCATTTTCCTGCTTCTTCAGCATTTTAAGCATTGAGAGCGTTGAGTGAGCACGCCTTTTACTAATTTTAGCAAGATTTTTTGAATCATGGCGTTGAGAGCGTTGAGTGAGCATGCCTCACTCAACACTTTCTGCCTTAGTAAGATTTTTCTCCACCTTGGCGTTGAGAGAGTTAGCTCCACTCAACGCATTTGTACTTAGCAAAATTTCTATGTCTGAAAACACAGGTTCTGACAGAATGAGAAAGATGCAGTCAATGCTTTAACATATGGCATTGAGTGAGCTTGTCTCACTCAATGCTTGTGTACTTAGTCAAATTTTAGCATAGATTTTCTGTAGCTTTGACTGACTTAGCATGTCTCACAGCCTTTTGTCGTATGGCGTTGAGTGAGTAGACTTCACTCAACGCCTGTGGACTTAGACACTTTCTCAGCTTGACACTCCTTTGGCTTTGACTATATAGGCTCCACTCAGCGCTATAAGTCATCTGGCGTTGAGTGAGTAACCTTCACTCAATGTCTGTGGACTCAGACAGATTTCTGTCTATCCATACCTTATGTAAGTGTTTACCTGACTTATCCACTTAGGCTACTTATCTCATCATCTTTATTAAGACATCATGCAATCACTAAACTTGAGCACAAGTTAGATCACCACATGTGTATACATTGTTTGCTAGGCCTTCTTCAAATCCAGGACATTGGGATCAATGGACCCATCAATCTTCCCTTATTTGAAGAAGTAAAAACCTATACCAATATATGAACATAATCATAACAAATGATATTTCATTTAACATATAAGTAATACTAATGTTTGTGCATGAACCAAAATGTCATATTCCTTTGCCCTATAAGCAAAACCTGAAACTTTTCAAGTTTCAGGTTCCCTTATCACAATCCGACTACCCTTGGGCTTTTTAACTGCCTTCTCTTCAGCACTATCCCCTTCTTCAATGTATTGTGCATACTCTCGATTATCTTGTACCTTATCAATAGCAGACATTTTGTGCAGGGCATCCTGTATATGAGCAGGAATCATTGGGATGTTATCATACTGATTTGCTTCATTCCCAATGAGCCTCTCACCACAATGGTTGCCCAGACCATGTTCTCAGTATTAGTTCTTATAGCCTCACTCTCCACCTTTTTGACTTCTTCAGCTATTTTAATGGTCTGGAGGTGTAGGCCTTGCTTCTTTCTATTTCTAGATAGTTAACTCATGTAGTAATATGATTCTTCTTCCAGCATATGATCATCAAGCAGCATTGTACAGGCATCTACCTTGTTAAAGATTTCTATCTTCTGTTTTTTCCTCATAATATTATCAGCATTATGAATGGCATGCATGTTCTGATTCTGAATATTTTGATTTTCTGTGATGGTGACAACATTCTGGCTTGCTACATCCAGCTTGTCCATGGTGTAGTCCACAGCTGGGGCAGTCCTTTTAAAGAACTTTACAGTTTCTCCTTTCAGTAAGTTTACTTCAAATCTTATACATTTTATTTCTATTGCTAGATCATTTCTAATATCTTTTAATGCATCATCCACAAATATTTCTAGGGTTCTCCTTTGTTCATCTAAAAGTCCCTTCAGCAGAGCTAGGAGTAATGGTGGCAGCTGATCTATTATGGCAGATGTGCCTTCATCTAGAGCTTCCTGTACTTGCTTGTTCCCTGTTCCTTATACAGAGTCACTCTTGGACTGGACATTCTCTGTGTTTGCTGAGGAGTGTGTTTTCTCATGACTATATTCCACTTTCTCAGATTTATAGGAGACTAGATCATGCACTTCATGAGCAGGGAGTCTCTGTCATGCCATCATTTGCATGTAGGTCAGCAGTAGCTGCAGTAGTATCATCCTGAACTATCTTTTTAGTGTTCTAAAGCTGAATACCTTCAAGAGGTACCTGAAGTTGCTCCCCTGCTACTAATTCTTCCTGCATTATCTATTCTACCAGTTGCTCCCCCTCACTCTGAGGTATGGGAATATCAGCATCATCAGACATAAGCAGATGTCCATCAATATCATCAAGTATGGAAGCATTTTCCTCCATCCTTGTAGAGATCTTATCAATAACTTCCTCTGCCACTGTTTCAGCCATCTCAGCAGTAGGCACATCATCCTCAGGGATAGTATTTGACTCAAGTCATCTTACAAGAATTAGTGGGGTAAGTTCTGAAGAGGATGATACATGAGTGTTCATGTCCTTCCAGGACTCTTCAGTAGAAGATGTCAGTTATGGATTGTGAGCTTCTTCCTCATCAGAAGAGCTGCTAGAGGAGTTGTGCTCAGGAACATCAATCTTCTTTCCTTTCTTTTCTACAGCTGATGGTCCATGGGGTTGAAGTACCCTGTCCCACCTATCCAACATCTTGAAGTCCATTCTTCTCATGTGATGTATTCTTGCTCCCAGTTTCAGGTTCAGAATCTCTGGAACAGTTTGTCGTAGATACAGGGATAGAATTCTCCCTAAATTTTGTACAGTCACACATTCAGTAATCCTTTTAAATAGAATTCCTCCCCAGTCAGTATGACCCTACACATTAGCTCGAACATCTTTTTTTAGATCTTGTCGTGGGAGCTTATTTTACATAACAGATCCTTCCCGATGAAATCTGCCAAGAACTTTCCTTTAAGGTTCATTTTCTTCCTTAGACTATATCCGGTGGTGTGCTTGGACAACTCACACCATTTCAAGGGAGTCTTTACATCATCTTGCGATAGTTCGTCTTCATCATCAGTTGTGGAGAACTTTGTCATCTTTAGGACTTTGGACAGCCTTCTTGGTGTTATATTGACTTTTGTTCCACTTACAGTCGACTTGATTTTGCCAGATGTAGCTTCTTCTCTGACATTAGAGTATAATTCTAGAACCTCCCATTTCCATAGTAAACAGGGTTCTGACAGGACAAACTCTAGGTCAGATGTTTGGAGAAGATGAAGAACATATTGTACCTCTTCAGGAGCATCTTTGAATCCATTTCTCACCAATTCTGAACCTTCGAATAAGAAATCCGGTCGCATGGGCGCCATTTTGCTTGCAATAGCGAGAATGATTTTCTGTCGATTCGGTGAATACGGGCGGGAGAGGGCAAGGAACAGTGACTTTGCTTTATTCACAAGCTTTTCGATTTATAGTTAATTATAAAAAGAAGGAAGAAAGACACTTACCTGTTTGGTGATCAAATTTTGATCAAAGGTCTGGATTAATTCCTTTTACTTAGCCTCCCACAGATAACTTTTCATAAGTCTTACTGGGTCGACCAATCCTATAAGGTTAAAATTTTCTTGCAAAAAATATATATATTTTTAATGATTGTGCTAGTGGAGTACAACTAGACATAAATTCAACATGCATATGTTAAGTTTGAAGATGTTGAGTATAATTGCATCTAGTGGCAAATTTCAATGACAGTTAAATTTGCCTACTCAGTAGGGATTAAGGTGACATGCAATGCATATTATAATAAGTGTCCTAGTGAAGTTCAATTTGAACTAGCTTCAACATGCCCATGTCAATTTTGAGGATGTTGAGACTAGTTACATCTTGTGGCATAGTGAACATTTGAGCCACTAACTTATTTATTGAGAAGAGTTTTTTGGACGATTATCTCACTTCTTCTCAGACTTTTAATTTCAACTATCTTATCTCTAAAATGCATAGTTTTAGCAATTAAGAGAACATTTAGTAGAGTCATTGACCAGATGAATTCTACTTATCTTTGTCCTGTAGTATTGGATCAAATGTTGGATTCATAGCCACTTCCTTGCATCCTCCAAAGTCTCCTTTTTGGCCACAGATTTCCATCTATCTCTATCTGACTGATCAACCTAGCTCCCCCTCAATAATTGCACATGTGTTGGGTATCTTGTGCATGCTGGTCAATTCATCCAATCCTTATACCATTACTTAGGTTTGGTATAACTCTATCCAAGGACCATAAATGGGTATGGCCACTTGAACTGTCCTGCAAAATAGAATTTACCTTACCTTAGGAACCCAAGCTGACTTGCGTCCTAAGTTCCTATTAACATAAGAATGCATATGTCTACCTACATGAGTCTTATCAGGAAGAGACTGTCTTGCCTTTGGCACATTAGGTTTGTGCCAATAATCTATGGCAAAGTGGCTTACTTTGCCACATCACCAATATTCATGGATGTTGTATCTCCTTTTTTGAACACACCTTGAATTTTGCAAGCCACTTCTAGATGCATGTTCAGTGAAGAGAACTAAGGCCTTCCTCGTATTTCTTTCAGCAAGAGCTTGAACAAAAATGTGTCTGCCAATAGAGGAACTTGGCTTGCTCTGAACCTCATTAGTAACAACCTTCTTTGTCGATGGCATGTTCTTCATAGATTCAGTTGTAGCTAAGGTAGCCTCACTGACTGGCTCACCTATGGCTTGAGTTCTTGCTGGAATAACTTTAGAATAGGCCATAGCCACATCATTGAATGATGGGGCTGGGGCACCAAATACAAAAGGTCAAGGTTGGGCCTTTTGAACTTCTACATGAGGAGCCTTCTGTGCACTCAATCCCATGACCACTCTTCTTCCATTGTAAGGTACATTTGTAATCTTACATGAGAGATTCCCACACTTACAGTGACCACACTTCCAGCCTTAGTCATAGCTATTGGATGGGAGAATTACCATGTGAGAGGTTGATTGAGGCCTAACAGGAGCTTGGCCTCTCCTCTAAGAGTGGATAACTTTAGAAATCCACTAAAATTTAGATTTTCTCTTGATAGCATCTATCTTAGAGAAATTGGCCACAACCCTCTTCTCCCTGTCAAGTTTCTCTTCAAGATCCTTGATGATAGATTCCTTATACTTGATGGACTCCACATGGATATCTACCATGATCTTCAGATGAGATACTTCCCTCTCTTTTAGATACAGCAAAGACGAAGTCTCATCTTGCTAAGAAGTAGCCAGCTTTAGGGAGGCAATTTTGTGTACTTGTTTCTTAACAAGCATCTTGCTTTTCTTGAAATAATTCAGAAGTGCAGTATGATTTTCAATCAATTGAATGATATCATCTTCTGAAAGAGGATTCTCATCATCACTTGATGAGGATGCATCAGAGTCTGAACAGGATTCATATCCAGACTCTGAGGATGAGCTAGATGGGGAATATACCTAATTTGTCCAGCCAGATCCTGAGAGGATTCTTCTTCTGGTGTAGATGTCACCCAATAGCCTCTGCATTGTCCTTACTCAGCTTCATCCATCTCTTAGTCACTATCTAAATGTGTCAGAGGGCCCCTGATCTTTGCACTAGTATCTGGATGTACTTTGTCTTCTGCAAGAGCTGCCAACAGTCCAATGATATTCATGTATTTTCTGCAGACTTGAAGCTCTATTGATCTCCACACCTTATGGTTCACTTTTGAACACATAAGTTTAAACCTTTATAGTTATCTTTTGAGGTCAACTCAGACTGTTAGGTCCTTTTTGAGTAACATCCCTCTGATACAACTTGAAAGTCTTTGTTTTCAAGAATAGCTAAATCACCTAGAGGGGATGAATAGGTTTCTTAGTCCTTAGTGACTTATCTTTTATTTTCTTTTATTTTGGTGCTTTATTAGTTGGTTGGATTTTGCTTTCAAGATAAGTAACCTGCAACACAGCAAACACAAACAGCACACATAAGATTTATAGTTGTTCCCCAAACAAGGGTACATCCACTTTCCCTACCACCTATCCAACAATCTTGTTGGACTAGGCTCTTCTCCAAAACTCTGCTCCAAAGAGCTTACACCTCAGATGCCTCAGGATCTCTCAGTCTCCTCCAAGACTTACAGCTCAGCCACAAGGTCCTACAACCCAGTGATCATCTGATCACCTACCTCAGGCCAAAGGCCCTACACTCAGGCTGGGAGTACATCCCTACCTAAGATCCAAAGGATCCTACATTAGAGAGTTACACTCTCCTACAGCTCAGGCAAATTTCCCTACCTCAGGCAAGTTGTCCTACAGCTCAGAGCAAACTTGCTCCTACCACTAAGATCGAAGAGGATCCTACAAGATGGAAGTGAGTTGGTGAGTCTTGACTGGACACAAGAGAAATTTCTCTATGTCAATCTACCTTGACTTAGATAGACTCAACCCAACTTTGACTCCAGGAATATATTTCCTGAGTCTACCTTTATTAGAACATAGATATACTCAGTCATAACTTCTTCTTCACAGCACAAGGGAATTTTCCTGATGGAACTATGAAGTGACAGTAACAAAACTTGCTGGTACATGGGCCAAAGGATTCTCGGCTCAACTACTTCACAGCAACAAGGATACAGGTCTTGCTTTGACTTATGCTGGAAGTAACTTGCAGTATAACTATTTTGCTTCTTCTTTCTTTCTTGGGTTATGGATGTTCAGCCCTAACTTCTTCTCTACAATCTCTAGTAAATGTTCTTCAGAGTTTAATAGTTGGATCTGTTAGGAACTTGCTGGTGCAGATAGAAAATGGCACCAGCTAACTTTCTTTTTTCTCTTCAGAGATCTGCTCTGATCTTACTGTGGTCAATGATGAAGACAAATAGCTAACTTGTTTTGCTCTTAGTCTTGCTGACTTGAGCTTCATGTGCTTCAGTCACAACAATAATGGTGATGAAGAAGAATCACATCAACAACTCCTTTTTCTGTCAAAAGGTTCTCCTTTTATTGATTGCAACCCAACGGCTCTTTTAGAAGTGTTCTGCACACCATTGATGGGCCGCTGCAACCTTGATTTAATGCCAACTATTTTACAGTAGCTCTACGGTGTCTTTTGTCATGTACTGTAGCTTTGTCATTAATAATTTGAATAAGGTTGACTTGTTCACTTGCTAATGTCACCATCTGTGGACTTAGTTAAAAATCAATCATATGTAGCATAGGCATTGAGTGAGCAAGCCTCACTATGCGCCAAAACACTTAGACAGAATTCTGTCTATCTAGGCGTTGACAGCGTTAAGTGATCAAGCCTCACTCAACGCTTTTTGCCTTAGTTCATTCTGTATCCTTTTCTACATGCTTGGCGTTGAGAGTGTTGAGTGGCCATGCCTCACTCAATGCCTTATGCCTTAGCCATGTTTTGCGTAATTTAGGCATTGAGATCGTTGAGTGACCAAACCTCACTCAACGCCTTATGTCTTAGTCATTTTCTTGCTTCTTTAGCATTTTAAGCGTTAAGAGCGTTAAGTGAGCACGCCTTACTCAACGCCTTTTTCTTTTAGACAGATTTTCTGAATCATGGTGTTGAGAGAATTGAGTGATCATGCCTAGCTCAACGCTTACTTCCTTAGTCAGATTTCTCAACCTTGGCTTTGAGAGAGTGAGCTCCACTCAATGCATTTGGACTTAGCCAAATTTCTGTGTCTGAAAATATAGGTTCTGACTGAATGAGATACAGTCAACGCTTTAACACATTGCGTTGAGTGAGCTTGCCTCACTCATCGTCTGTGGACTTAGTCAAATTGCAGCATAGATTTTTTGTGGCTTTGACTAACTGAGCTTGTCTCACAGTCTTTTGTTGTATGGCGTAGAGTGAGTAGACTTCACTCAACCCCTATGGACTTTTCCACTTTCTTAGCTTACCACTCCTTTATATTTGACTATATAGGCTCCACTCTACGTTATAAGTTATCTTGTGTTGAGTAAGTAACCTTCACTCATTGTATGTGGACTTAGACAGATTTCTGTCTATCCACACCTTAGGTAAGTGTTTACCTGACTTAGCCACTTAGGCTACCTGTCCAATAATTGTTACTAGGACATCCTGCAATCACAAAACTTGAGCACAAGTTAAATCACCACATGTGTATACATTATTTGCTAGGCCTTTTTCAAATACAAGATATTGGGATCAATGGACCCAACAACAGGTCTTCTGAAGATTGCATTGTAGGCTGAGCTTGAATCTGCCACAACAAACTGGACTTCATGCATCGCCTACCTTGGGAACTCTCCCATAGTAACTGGTAGGGTAATCATTCCCAGCACAAAGACTGGATGATTTTCGAATCTGTAACTTAGTCCCGCGGCTGGTGTCAGGTGTTGTCTGGAAAGCTTCATGTTCTGAAAGGTGGAGGAGAACAGGACGTCAACTAAGCTTCCATTATCGATGAGGATTCTCTTGACATTATTGTAGTTGTTGGATACACTGAAAAATTTGTACCAGATTAGAAGAAGCCTCATCTTACTCAATGATATACATCAATTTGTATTTAATGGGATGTTTGAGTTTCATTGTACAGCTGTAAGGTTTGCAAGAAAATTCTCTAAGTATAAGTGTCGACACTTGTGAAGAATTGTGTCGACACCAAGAAGTTGTGTCGACACTAGAAGCATGGCCTGTGTCGACACCCAGGCATTATGTCAACACCTGAAGAAGAAGCTGTGTCGACACCCAGAATTGTGTCGACACCTAAGGGAGGAATTGTGTCAACACCTAAAGTAGAATCTGTGTTGACACCCAGGAGTTATGTCGACACCTGAAGAAAGGCATGTGTCGATACTCAGGAATTGTGTCGACACCTAAAGAAGGTTTGTGTCGACACACAGGACTTGTGTCGACACACACTCAACACCATTTGTCTGCAACAGCTATGTCAAGACTAGAAGTAGTTGTGGCGACACACAGGACTTGTGTCGACACACACTCAATGACATCTGGACGATACTCAACTCCATCTAACAGCAACAACTATAGTGAGTCTGAAGGCTTGTGTCGACACACAGGACTTGTATCGACACACACTCAATGACGTCTCGACACACACTCAACGACAGCTGGAAATACACTCAATTCTATCTGTCAGCATCAGTTATGTCGAGACCAGGAGAAATTATGTCGACACACAAGACTTGTATCGATACATACAAATAGAAGCTGTGTCGAGTAGCAGAAGAATAACTATGTCAACACATAGAGTTTTGTGTCGACATTATCAAGACTTGTGTCGACACTTAGTCTATTTGTGTCGACACATATGAAGCAGTTTGCTGAGTGGTTCATGTTGAGTTATAAAGTATTTGAGGAATTAACTGTCATGACTGGTGACTCGACAACTGCCATAACCAACAGGTCTGACACCTTTGTCAGAACTATCAAAAGATTGTTACAAACCGAATCAGCCGGTAATCATGAGAAAACTCTATATAAGGGACTGATCCTTGACAACCAGGAATAGCTAAGGAAGTAATCAAGCAATTACGGGAAAGAGAGTTTGACAACAAGTAAAGGGGAAACCCTTAAAAAGGCAGATCCAGAACAGTCTGTAAGAAAGATTCAGATCTAATTCTGAAACTAAGGAGGGAGCTATCTGAAGATCAACTTCTACCTCAAGTGAAGATCAACCTTATTTTGTTCAATCAAGAAGCTTTGAAACAGCTAAGTAAGGTTGGATCTGAAGATTCAGTTTATTCAAGAACTGATCAAGAAGCTCACACCAATAGAGAGTTATATCTAGTGAAATTTCTGTACCCTTTTAAACATTTAATTTTCTTGTAGGATCTTTTGTAAGATCTGAGTTGTAAGCCTGTAATTATAAAAGCTGAGGTAGGGTTGAGTGCCTAAGGTGTAGGACATATAAAAGTATTAATTGTAAGCCTAGTGATAAAGGCTGAGGTAGGGCTGAGGCCTGAGGTCGGATTCTTGGGAAGAATCTGAGGTAAGACTTATATAAGTCTGAGCTGTAGGAACCAATCTGGTTCTGAGTTGTAAGATCTGTGGATCTGAATAAGTGGAAGGAAGTTAGGCTGAATCAAGTTCTCTACTAGATAGGTTAAGGGGGAAAGTGGATGTACCCATACCTTGGGGAACCACTATAAATCTGCTGTACTATGTTGTGATTGTTGTGTTGTGATTACTGTGCTGAGAATTGTATTATCTATGCTAAGTTAGAACAGTCTAATTGCCTAAACTTATTAAAGAAAATTAGAACCTATTCACCCCCCCCCCCCATCTAGGTGTCTAGGATCTTTAAATCAAGTCTTTAAAGTGGTATCAGAGGGAGTTACTCAAAGATAGACCTAACAGTCTGAGTGAATCTCTAAAGCAATTAACAGATTTCAAGAATGGGTTCAAATGAGAATCAGAAGGAATTTGGATCTATAAAACTTCCTATCTGCAAGAAAGAATGCTTTGGCATGTGGAAGGAAAGGGTCAGGTTTTTCATGGCATCTGATCCAAAAATCTACATCATAGTACAAGAAGGCCCCTTCATTCCAATGAAGGTATCAGTTCTAGATGCAAATGTTAGAACCCCAAAGAGTTATTCTGAAATTACTAAGGATGAGATCATCCTGGCAACATTAGACAAAAGAGCACAAAACATTATTATAAGTTCTATAGATGATGCCACATTTCAGAATCTGGTTCATTGCAAAACCTCTAAGGAGATGTGGGACACCTTGATTGTCTACATGTAGGGAACTGAAGAAGTTAGAGAACACAAGAAATCTATGCTAAATCAAGAATATGAGAGCTTTAGACAAGCCAAGTCTGATAGCATAGCTTAATATTACAAGAAGTTCTTCAGGATAGTAAATGAGCTGATGACCTATGGAAGAGTCTTCAGCACATATGAACTGAATGACAAGTTTCTCAGATCACTAACAAAGGACTGAGACACAAAGATATGTGTCATCAGAGAGGTGGCCAGGCTTGCTGATACACCTCCACCAACACTATTTGGAAAGTTGTTATCCTATGAAATGCAGCTCACTTAGAAAAGAGGAGGAGAAAAGCAGTAGGTCTGAGCACAAAGACAAGTCAGTAGCCTTCAAGGCTGAAGGCACAAGAAAGGGTAGGAGAAACTCTCCTTCTCCACCCAGAAGGAGTGCTGAGGCAGAAGAAAAAAATCCTGACAACAGCATATCAGATAGCCACACCTCTGATGAGGGCTTTGCTGCCTTTACAAGGCAGTTTCAAAGGTTCATGAAAAAGAAGAAATGGAGAACCAGGCCATCTACATCCTTCTCAAAGGATGAGTATTATAAGAAAAAGAAGACTCCTAAGGAGGACAGGTATGCCTCAAAACCTAGTAAACAAACAAATTATAAGATTGTTTGCTATTGTTGCAACAGGCCTAGACATGTCATAGCTGACTGTCCAGACAAGAGGACTGAAACAAAGGACAAGAAGAAGCATTAAGTGAAAAGCAAGAAGGAGAAATCCTTTGTTGCTCAAAATCAGAAGAGTTGGACAAACTCTTCATCTTCAAGATTAGGAGAAGAAGATGATGTAGAAGCATATGTTGGGTTGTTCTCAATAGAAGAGGATTCTAGGGAACTAGAATTACTACAAATGTTGGACTCCATAATTGAAGTGGAAGACTATTGTTGTAGAGGGTTGATGGCTCTGTCAGAAAATGATCAATGCTAGGATCAGCCTGGTCCAAGCAAGGGATACAATTATCCCTTAGATTCTAATTATTGGATCAGAATCAGTAGCATCAACTCTAAGAGAAGTTGTTGGTTCTGATTCTGAGGGGGATGTACATCAACTCATTAATGAGCATGGTGGGCTGTTGCAAGCTCTGAAGAGGAGCAAGTTTCTTGTCAAGGAGCAGGCCAAGGAAATTGAGTCTCTTAAGCAGGCTGCATCAGATTTAGCCATGTTGATAGATTTAAAACTGAATGAGGTTGCCAAACTGAAAAATATTACTGTTATTCAGATGGGAACAATCTCTTTCAAGGAAAATCATATCAAGAAATTGGAGGCAAAACTTCAGCAAGAAAGAGAGTTAGTGGCTAAATTCTCTAAGCCAATATCTTTCTTGCCTTTAATAGACAATTTCATTTCTCATAAAGGAAAGAATTGTCTAGGTTTTAAGGGAAGAACTAGGGACACCAATTCTCACAGAAAAGGTAAGGCCCCGGTTCAGCCACTAGCTAAAAAGCCCCCTATTTTCTTCAGGAAAGTGATGCAACCTACAAATAGGTATGATCATGATATTACTCATGGTCACTGTGAGTATGGAGATCTCATGGGCAAGGGTGCAAATGCCAATAGGTCACTCTATATACAAGCCCATCAGGTTCAAAAGGAATTCTTGGGGTTTGCTTCACCAACACCTACACTTAATAGGACTGCTGGCAACAAAGTTGTAAAGACTTTACCTAAAAGAAGGTACAATTGATTTGAGTATTGGTGTTGTGGCAAGGTGGGCCACTTTGTCATGGACTGCTGGTTCAACACAAGTGTTAAAACGAAGAATAGTTTACCTGTTAGAACAGCTACAGGATTTCAAACTAACAAGTGAAAGTATCTAGTGTATACCTAATCCACCTATAAGGGGGGGGGGAATAGGTGCCATGCAATCTTTTGAGGAATTAAATTAAACTGCACAAGTAAGCAAACAAAACACAGAAAACACACAAAGAATTATAGTAGTTCCCCGATTTTGGTACGTCCACTTTCCCCCTTCGACCTATCTCCCACCAAGGGACGACTCGGTCACTTCTTCAAACGGATTGAAATCCAATCCTCACACTAGGAACAACGCTCCCCTAACCACAGAAGGAACCCTTCCAACAACGGAGTCACAACTCCACCACAACGGGTTGCACATAACCCTTACAAATAGGAATTAAAATTCCTTTACAATAAAATTGAATGTAAATAAAAATACAAACAATGCTTTATGGAGATTTCGATGTCCTTCTTTGTTCGTTAAAGCTTGCATGAAAAGTACGAAGAGTCCACACCCAGATTTCTCACTTGGAATCGATCTTGTCAGGATCGGCGGTGGCAAGCAAGTGCAACGGCGATGATTTGTAAATCCAAACTTCTTGACGAAGAAAGCTAGGTCTTCGAACGATCTCAGTTGGATACAACGTCTCAAACGATTCAGAAGGGAGAACAAGTCTCATTAAATGAATCAGAAGATAAGAGATCTCGAGAGAGACACGTAAGACCGGCTGCTTGCCTCGGTGCTATCGTCGAGCGATCAGAGACGGGCTGAGATCAGCGGTGGTGACTACTTTGCGATCAGCGACGAGCGTGCGGTGTATTCCGCGACCGGCTAGGTCACGACTGACTTTCTTATTCCGGTGTGTTGGTGTGTACTGTAGACAACGGGAATAAGTACGTATTTATACCCAAAGGCAAACCCTAGAAGACCATTGTGGGGCCCACCTTGGAAATCCCGAGATCTGGTCGAACTGAGCACAGCGACCAGGACCGGTCCAGCGAGCGGCGAAATCTACCAAAGGCAAAATCGGTGGGAGTCATTGGTGATTCCCGTCGATGTCAGCGGGAATCACTCCCGACTCCCGTCAACTCTGCCTTGGCAGAATTTTAAGCTTTTGCCAACCGGAAGTAGTCGGCGGGAGACACTTAATGATTCTCGTCGAAGTCGGCAGGATCACTAACGAATCCCGTCGAAGTCGGTGGGAATCACTAACGATTCCCGTCAATTCTTACTTGGAAGGATTTCCCTCCTTCCTTCTGTTGATAGCTTGGTCTTTGACCCATCCTTGCTCCTTCTTCTTCTCTTGATCTACCTTGACCCTGTACTTGAAAATAAGTACACTCTAATAGAGAGATCACACGTGGATCAACACACTAATCTATACAGCGACGGATTACATTGCGCAGACCTGTGTATATTGACCCACTGCACTTTGACATTGGTGTGTACTTAGCATGGAATAGCTGCAAGCACAACATGATAGAATTGTCAAATACATTGTCAATTCAACTTAGCTTGTTCAGGCTCTTCTTCAAATCAGGTCTATTATAGATGTAATACCCAACAATCTCCTCCTATTTGAAGAAGCCTAAACCCTACAAGCTAAGATGAATAGAACAGATGGAAATTAGAATCATAAAGTGAAAATTCAGTTTAGTGTGGAATTCATTACCATATTCCTGAGAGCAACATAGCCTTAGCCGAGTTGATCTCCCCCTATCTGAGAGCAACATAGCCTTTGTGGACTACATAGTATTAGCAGCCACCTTAGCATTGGCCGAGAGGGTAATCTCCACTTTTTCGGCTTTTGCAAACCTGGGACTTCACTTGGAGCAAAATGCTCCCCCTCAATTCTTGCATCCGTGCCCGATCTTGAGTTCCTAGCAGATGCTTCCCCTTAATCAAAGAGCCTTGAGCCTTTCAGTCTTCAATCTTCAAGGTTAAGAATGCCGAGTTCAATTTTGAAGGAATTTAACTTCGCCTCGTCTAGTGGCTTCGTAAAGATATCTGCAATCTGCTTATCCGTGGGGACATAGTAGATAGATATATCTTTGTTATCCACATGCTCCCGAATGATGTGGTAGCGCACTTCAATATGCTTTGTTCTGTTGTGCGACACAGGATTGTTCGCAATTGCAATTGGGCTCGAGGAGTCACAATACATGGGAACTTCTCTGAACTTCAAGTCATAATCTTTGAGTTGATTTCTGATCCATAGAAGTTGTGCGCAATAGCTGCCTGCTGAGATGTACTCAGATTCAGCCGTAGAGGTTGCGACACTGTTCTGCTTTTTTACTTCTCCACGATATAAGCCTTCTTCCGAGGAATTGGCACGTCCCGGTAGTGCTTTTCCTATCATCCCTGCTTCCTGCAAAGTAAACATCTGAAAATCCTATCAGCTCGACATTATTGTTTCTTGGGTACCACAGGCCAAGATTTGGTGTAACTTTAAGGTATCTAAGAATCCGCTTTGTAGAGACATTATGAGATTCCTTAGTATTAACCTGATATCTGGCACAAACGCATGTGGAAAACATAATATCCGATCTACTAGCAGTAAGGTAGAGCGGGGATCCAATTATGCTTCTGTATTTAGTTTCATCAAAAGGTTTCCCTTTCTCATCCTTGTCTAGAGACACAGTGGATCCCGTTGGAGTCCTCATAGAGGTTGCACTCTCCATTCCGAATTTCTTGAGGAGTTCATTTGTAAACTTCGTCTGAGAAATGAAAATTCCATCCTCAGACTGTTTCACTTGAAGTCCCAAGAAATACTTCAGCTCTCCCATACTGCTCATTTCAAACTTCCCTTGCATAAGTTTAGAAAACTTTTTTCACAGGTTGTTGTCCATTGAGCCGAATATTATGTCATCGACATAGATTTGCACCAGCAAAATCTTGCCTTTGACTTCCCTAAGAAACAATGTCTTATCTATTTTTCCTCTCGAGAACTTGTTCTCAATAAGAAAACTAGACAGAGACTCATACCTAACTCGAGGAGCTTGTTTTAAGTCATATAATGCTTTATTAAGAAAGTAAACATGATCAGGGAGTGTTGGATTAACAAAACCTGGGGGTTGCGTGACATATACTTTCTCTTTTAAATTTCCATTCAGGAAAGCAGACTTCATGTCCATCTGATAGACAGTGAATCCATTGTGAGAGGCATATGCCAGGAACAACCTGATTGCCTCGAGCCTTGCAACTGGTGCAAAGGTTTCGTCGATGTCAATCCCCTCCTCCTATCTGTAACCTTGAGCCACCAGTCTGGCCTTATTCTTGATGATGACACTGTGTTCATCCAGTTTGTTTCTGAAGATCCACTTAGTGCTGATCACATTCTGTTTCATTAGTCTGGGAACTAGTGTCCAGACGTTGCATCGTTCGAATTGATGCAGTTCATCTTGCATGGCCAATATCCATGACGCAACTTTTTTCGCTTCGTCAAACTTCTTTGGCTCAACCTGTGACAGAAAACTAAGGTGCAGAATCTCATTAATTGTACCTCTGTGAGTTCTGACACCGTCCCAAGGATCTCCTATGATCTGATCTCTTTGGTAATCCCTCACGTGTCTGAGCTCTAAGAGTCTGGCATCTGGAGCTCCAACAGCTTCTCGGGCTCCTCCCTCTTCTAGGAGAATCTCTCCATCCTGACCGTCATCTTCTCCAGTTTGCGTTGAGGTGGAGACCTTGACGTACTTTCGAGTTTCATTTTTAACAGTCTAATCTAGACTTAGCTGTTCAAGCCTTGCACCTGCATTTTCAAGAATGCCACAGGAAGAATTGCTATGAAGCAAGCTTCCTTCATCAAATACAACATTAATTGACTCTTCTACCACTAGGGTTTTATTATTGAAAACCCTATATGCCCGAATATGGCTACTATAGCCCATGAAGATGCCTTCGAAGCATTTTTCTCCGAATTTAGTACGTGGGTACTTCCCATTATTGAGTACATAGCATCTGCAGCCAAAAGTCCTTAGATAGGACATGGTCGGTTTCCTGCCTTTCAATAGCTCATAAGGCGTCTTACGATGGTTTTTATTGATTAAGGCTCAGTTTTGCACGTGACAAGCTGTATTGACAGCCTCTACCCAGAAGTACTCTGGGATTACCAGGATGATCAATCGGATCGACTATTTGGAGCACGAAGAGTGTCATGTACATGAAGGACACTGTAGTTTGCATTATATCTTTTCCCATATTCCTTGTTCCAGAACAAGCCTGGAACATCTCTTGTCAAAGTCCCATCATGTTCATGGGTACTTAGACTATCCTGCAAAATAAAATTACCTTACCTTAGGAACCCAATAGGTATTGGGTCCTAGGTTCTTGTTAGTATAAAATACAGCATGCCTTCCGACAGGATCTTCTACAGGAAGGCTATCTCTTGCCGGAGGATGTGGACATACCCTTGCCCTTGGCACGGAAGGATTGTGCCAACAGTCTATGGCAAAGTGACCCACTCTGCAACAGCACCAACACTCATGGATATTGTACCTCTTTTTCTGATCGGATCTACTAACGGAGTTAGTCACGATCCTAGGTCTGTAAGGGGCAGAGCTAGTTCTGCTCTCAGATTTTCCCTTTCCACCGAGACTCGAGGTGGGTCTGATGGTGAACATGTGGGGAGTATCATGAGGCCTAGGAGGTGGTGCTTTCTTTTGAGCCAGCACACATCCGGGGGCCCCAGTGAAGCTTGTTACATGTTTTCCAACTCCCTTTCCCTTTGTCGTAGGGTGGGAAGATATCTTGTGAGAGCTGGTTCCTGCAATATCATGAAGTGTGGGGGCTGAGTCCGTAAATACAAACGGTTCATGATGAGTCGTATGTATTTTCTCACGGGTAGCCATAACATCACTTGCACTATGGGTGTTTCCACATGAGGGCCGACCATTCTTGCAGTGACCATTATTGTTCTTATGGTCATACCTGAAGGAATGATGTGTGCCCTTCCTACTCAGTGTGGGGGGTCTGTAAATAGTTTCCCCATTTCTCCACGAATTTATAATTCGCGAGATCCACCCGTTTTCTTCCTTTCTCTTAATAGCATCTACCTTGGAAAAATTAGATACTATCCTGATGACTTGTTTTAGTCATCATTTTTGGGGTAGTTTAGTATGCAAAATTCCTAGTTTAATTATATGTTTTAAGTTTTTTTATGCATGTTTTGTCTTTTTGTGTTAGGATATATTAATTCCTAGTTTTATTATAGTTTTACATATTATTATGCTTGTTATGTTGTTATTTTATTTTAATGTTTTGTTATGTAATAATAATTAAACTTCATAGTTTTATTTATATGTTTTAATGTATTTTCACTTTTATTTTATGTTTTATATTATCATGTTATGTTATAAAATATAGCTAATGTTTTGTTTATTTGTTTTATTTGTAGGTTCATGCATCCCCTACATGCATTCAAGCCCATAGAGCAGCCCACCATGCTACCCGAGCCTCCATGCAAGCCTACCCGAGCCAACCAAGGAGCCCACCAAGCAGCCCATTATGAATCAAATGCATGGCCGACCACTCACATGCATGCACCTTGCCACCTTTGCATGGCCGGCCTCCTCTCTCTCTCTCCCCTTTATTATTTTCTCCCCACTTTATTCCTCATTCATCTCCCCCTCTCTCCTCTTTTATTTCTTTCTCCCCTCTTTATTTCTTATTCATTCCCCTTGCATTTTCTATTTTTTTTCTTTTAAATTACATGCATGCACCGTCGTCTCCTCTCTCCCTTCTTTATTTCTCATCCATCCCCCCTCTTATATTTATTTTATTTCTTTTTATTTTCCAAAATGAAATGCAAGCATTTAGCCTCGTTCTCTCTCCCCCTCATTTAATATCATGCATGAACCCTCTCCAACATTCATAGTCGGCCACCCCCATTGTCCCCTCATCTTCACTTCATTCTAGAACCTTCTCCCTCACCTATAAAAAGACCCCTTGCCTCATGCTTTAGGAAAAGAAGTTTTTGTGGTAGAAAGTAGAGTGCTAGTTCAAGAGTGTTAGTAGTTCTTTTCCTTTCTTTACTTGTTGTAGTTTTCTTTTATTGTTGTAATTTTTCTTCATAATATAGTCTTGTCTTTTTATTATTGTGTACTCTTTTACTTTATCAAGCAATGAAAATGATCCCTCCGTATCTTATTTTGGTTTCCTTTCTTACTATGCAAAACTAACTTTGTTTTGTGCCCGATCGCGATGAGTTTTGCGATAAAATAACGCATCTTTAATTTTATGTTTGCATTTGTATTTTTTTTCTATTTTGATCCTTCTTTGATTTTTATCGTGTCGACTCCGTATTCCGGTATACGGTAGTTGTCAATTGATCTCATTTTATAGAAGTCGAGAGACTCATTGATGTGAAAGATCACTCAAGGAAGGAAGGAGTTGTACACAACTATAGAGATAGGATGACGTAAATCCTCCGGATTGGAGTCAAATCTAATAGTGCGGGTCACTTCGGTAATGCGACTTTAGGCCATTTTGACTTGTAAAGAGATTTCGGTGAAAACGTCTATAAGTTAGGGAATTTAATGCTCAAGCGAGATTACTTTCTAATATCGGATCCGTCGCTGTCTTAATAGAATTGCAAATGATAAACTAATTTATTCCGTTATTTTAGTTCAACGTGAATCGTCGATCGAGCACTCTTTTGCAATAGTTTATTTCTCTTTTAACTAAGTATATTTTATTTTATTTTCAAAACTCATGAATTGTTCGGTAGGATAATAGAGTCGTTGTGAGTAATAGTACTTGTATGCCCCGATTTTTTATACGACCTTGATTTATTTATATCACTATACTATAAAATTATAGGTACACTTTCCTATTCGGATTGTAGTCCATGAGACGATTTTTACGCATTATATCCTCTTCTCGGTCTCTAGATAAAACTCTAGATCCGAGATCTTTGAGTCCTTCACCTTGATGGATTCCAATTGGAGGTCCATCATGGTCCTCAACTGAGCAACTTCCTTAGCTTGTTTCTCAACAAGCAAGTTGCTCTCCCTAAGGGCTCTTCGAAGGGAATCTAGAGCTTCTATCTGTTGATCGAAGCTGTCAATATCCCTGGTATCAACTGTTGGAGTTACCATGGTGATCTAGAAGTGGTCAAACATGTGATCTCACTACCAACGCGATATGAGCCTGCAGGGTCGCACATAAGAGCTGTGGATAAGTTGGAAGATTGACTTTGTTGGTAATGGTTACCAATCACCATAGTGTATGGGGGTCAGGCAATCGTTGCTAAGAAAGTTCATTGAGAATGGATAGTCGACGACTAAGGCTGTTTCGACGAGAGTCGTCGAGTATGACTCGACGACTGAGGCTGAGTCGATGAGAGTCGTCGAGTATGACTCGACGACTGAAGCAGGGTCGACGAATATCGTCGACCGCCGTTCGACGATTGTCGTCGAACGCGGGTCGACGAATATCGTCGACCTCCAATCGACGAATATTGTCGACCGCCGATCGACGATTGTCGTTGAACGCGGGTTGACGAATATCGTCGACCACCGTTGACGATTGTCGTTGAACGCGGGTCGACGAATATCGTCGATGGTCGTTCGACGATTGTCGTCGAACGCGGGTCGACGAATATCGTCGACCGGGGTTCGACGATTGTCGTCGACCGCCGATCGACGAGAATCGTCGAGTGTCGTCGAGTATTACTCGACGACTGAGGCCATTCGTCGAGAGTCGTCCCTAATTCTCGACGATTCTGCGGGTGATTCTCGGCGAATCCATCCGATGTTTCTCGCCGAACGATTCGATGACCCTACACTGTGTGGTCTGCGGATAGCGATGCTTTTAGGTATGTTTATACTTTTAGTATAAATAGGGACTTAGGGTTTTGGGTAAAAGGCGATTTTTCCTGCGGCCGAATAGAACCCGACAGAAGCGTTCCGCCGTTCTACTGATCCGCCGAATCCCGAACCCCGCCGGATGGAAGTGTTCCGCCGCCGTGTTTGCTCCGCCGACCTCCTCCTCTCCGACGATCGTCGTCAGTATTGCCTTTCCTGGCGCGGACCTAGCAGTCCGTGGAATCGCAAGGTGCGGCCGATCTTCCTCCGGACCCTTCGTGCGACGAAGCTAGGTGTTCTCCTGCTCGTGTGGATTTCTGCAGAAACGTAGACATTATTCTACGTGAAACTCCCCACCGACAGGACTCAGATCTTGGAGCATCTTTGTTGAGTTGTGACTCAACACCGAAGAGGTAATTTTGCCTTGTTATTTTGATAACGTCTTGATTCAATATTCATGGCCCGATCCATTTCTCTTTGGGTTGTTCTTATTTTATTCCTTCCGCTGCATGCACAAGTGTTGTGCCAACCTCCATAGAAAACCCAACATCAACTGATGGACAATCCTTCGAACTTCTCCTGTCTTCAGGAGATACATGTAGGAAAGAGAAAAAGGAGGAAGATACCTGGTCCTGATTGGGCTGATCAGGGTTTGAGTTATGGTCTGCAAAAGCTGATGTTTCCTCTTCAACACAACTACATTCCTTAATCTCTTCTTCAGTCTCTGATAGAGAAACGGGAGCCCTGATTTTGAAAGGTTATTCTTGACTTTCATCTTCAGAGATGAGAACCCCCACGTATGCTTCATCTTCTTGCTGGCATTCAGTCCAGGCAGTCTTCTTTCCCTCCATGAGGTCAGAGATTGTATCCCATATGGACTTTGTAGTCTTAAACTTATCCAACCTTGTAAGAGATGATCCTGACCAAATATCAAAAATGATCTATCGAACCAGCTTGTTCAAGTTGAATAGTGAGAACTCAGTTTCAGACATCTCCGTAGGACTCTATGGGATTTGGAGATCTTCTCCAGAGTCAGAAGCCTTCATGGGAATGAAGGGACCCTCTTCCACAATATATAAAGCACGGGGGTCAATGGCTTCCAGATGAAACTGAACTCTCATTTTCCAGATGGGAAAATATTCTTTTATGCATATATGCAGTCTTAGGGGAGAGACATCTATGTATAGCTCGATGGTTGAATTTTGTTTTCTTCTTGACACTAGACACAGGATCTTACTCAAGGTGTTAACCTTATTGATGAGTAACCTCCCTTTAATAATACTTGAAAGTATTTAGTGCCAACCTAATCCACCTATAAGGGGGGGGGGGGAATAGGTGTCGTGCAGTCTTTTGCGGAATTAAATTAACCTGCACAAGTAATCAAACAAAACACAAAAAACACACAAAAAATTATAGTAGTTCCCCGATTTGGGTACATCCACTTTCCCCCTTCGACCTATCTCCCACCAAGGGACGACTCGGTCACTTCTTCAAATAGATTGAAATCCAATCCTCATACTAGGAGCAACGCTCCCCTAACCACGAAAGGATCCCTTCAAACAACGGAGTCACAACTCCATCACAACGGGTTGCACCCAACCCTTACAAATAGGAATTACAATTCCTTTACAACAAAATTGAATGTAAATAAAAATACAAACAATGCTTTATGGAGATTCTGATGTCCTTCTTCGTTCATTGAAGCTTGCACGAAAAGTATGAAGAGTCCACAACTGGATTTTTCACTTGTAATGGATCTTGTCAAGATCGGCGGCGGCAAGAAAGTGCGGTGGCGATGCTTTGTAAATCCAAACTTCTTGACGAAGCAAGATAGGTCTTTGAACGATCTCAGTCGGATCAAACGGCTCAACCGATTCGGAAGGGAGAACAAGTCTCGTTCAACGAATCGGAAGACAAGAGATCTCGAGAGAGACACGTGAGACCGGCTTCTTGCCTCGGTGCTGTCGTCGAGCGATCAGAGATTGGTTGAGATCAGCGGCGGCGACTTCTTTGCGATCGGCGATGAGCGTGCGACGGAATCCGCGATCGGCTAGGTCACAGCCGACTTTCGTATTCTGATGTGTTGGTGTGTACTGTAGACAGCGGGAATAAGTACGTATTTATACCCAAAGGCAAACCCTTGAAGACCGTTGTAGGGCCAACCTCGGAAATCCCGAGATCTGGCCGAACTGAGCATGGCGACCGGGACCGGTCCAGTGATAGATTTAACTTCAACACAACCTAACACCTAGAGGGGGGGGGGTGAATAGGTTCTTTTCCTTGTTTTAAACTAAGGCAGAATATAGCTTTAGTTCTTTAATATAAATCTCAAATCTATACAGCTAACACAGCATATACAATCACAGAATCAAAAATAACACAAGCATCACAGATTGCACATAGGTTTATAGTGGTTCCCCAAGGTCTGGGTACATCCACTTTCCCCTTTCACCTATCAAGCAGTGTGCTAGATTCGGCCTAACTTCTTCCTTCTTCTCAGATCCACAGATCTTACAGCTCAGAACCCTGAAAGGTTCCTATAACTCAGAACCCTATAAGGTTCCTACAACTCAGGCTAACAGCCCTACCTCAGCCTTGCCACAAGGCCTACAACTCAGAGAACAAATTCTCCTACACTCAGGCTCAATCAGCCTTACCACTCAGAGATCAAAATCTCCTACACTCAGCCTTTATAACACAGGCTTACAACTCAGATCTTTGAAAAGATCCTAAGGAAATTGATAAGTAATTTGATGAACTCTTATTCTTGTTGAGAGAGAAAGGATAAGAGAATTCTTGATCAGCTTCTTGATGAGACTGATGACTGAAATCAACCTATTCTTAGCTTTCTTCAAAGCTTCTTGAATCTGAACTTAGTAGGGTTGATCTCCTTTGAAGTTGACTGACTGGCAGCTTGCTTCTTGGATTCCAGATATGGATTTGGATCTACTTAGTAGATTAGTTCAGGATCTACTTCTTAAGAGACTTGTGATTGTCTCCTTCTTGACCTCAAAATAGTTGGAGCTCTCTCTCCCCAAATCTTCTGAAGTACCTTCTGAATCTTGAATGAATTCACCTTAGACAAAATCTGAGTGGATAATCACAACAGATTGTCTTCTTAGATCTTCTTATGAAGATCTTCTTCTGTGTGACTTCACTTTCTTGATCAACGATCAATCTCTCAATAGTTGTGTTAGTTGTGTGTGTATCATCTGTTTTTTTTTCTTCTTCTGAATCCATCTATATATATAGACTTCATCCATGGTAACCGGCTGATCCGGTTTCTAACTAACTTCTGACAAGTCTGAAAGCTTCATTAAAGTTTTTGTAAAGCACAGCTGTCAAGTCCCCAGTCAGCTCTTGAACCTTTGACTCTATCAGCAAAGCGTCGATATTGACTGTCATTATGTGTCGAGACAAACTGTCAATATGTATCGACAAATGTGACTTTAGTGTCGACACAGACTTTGGGGGAGTCGACATAGCTGCCTTGATGTCGACACTGCTTCTTAACACTGTATCTTGAGAATGTGTCGACATAGAGTATTTGTGTCGACACAATCACTTCTCCACACCACAGTAATCAACTATGTTGAAACTCTACAGTGTGTCGACACAAGTCCTGTGTGTCAACACAGTTGATGTAGACTAAAAATTCTTTGTGTCGACACAGCCTCCCGGTGTCGACACAGTTGATGTCGACTAAGAATTCTGTGTGTCGACACAGCCTTTTCCAAGTGTCGACACAAACTTGTTGAAGTGTCGACACAGCTTCCTCTGGTGTCGACACATGGACTTAGAAACTTTTTCCTGCATTTTAGCCAATACTTAACCTGCACATATAAACTCAAAATAACATTAAATACACCTTGATGTATATCATTGAGCTAAGTGATGCTTCTCCAAATCAGGTACACATTTTCCAATGTACCCAACAATCTCCCCCTATTTGGAGAAGTCATAACCCTTTTGTCAATGATATACACCACTTATGATAAATAAACATGATTATGTGTCTAAGCATTTTTAACAGGGTAACTTATAAACAAAACAAATAATAAACTATCATCACAGAATAAGGATGGAAATTTAATGAACATGGAACATTGTTTTGTTTATTATCTCAAAAAGTTTCTTAGCACTGTTTACATAGACTCCTTTAAAAAACTAAGAATTACATGGTTCTTAAAAAAACTAGTAAAACTAAAATAAGGCTGGACAGGCTCCTTTATGACTATTCCTTTCCCTAATTTAATCTGAGCCTGCACAAGAGGTTCTGTATCTTCAATGGGCTTCTTGCCTTTCAACTTAGCCTTATTTTGAACTTCAGCCTTAATCCTTTGCCTTTCAAAATAATGAAAAGGCTTAGGGAAATACTTGCTAGGCTCCTGAGCATCAGGAGTTAGCTTCCCACTCTTAGCCTTTCTTTTGTATTGAACTATGGCTTCCTGCCTTGCCTCATACTTCTGCCACTCCTGCTCATTATACCATTTACCCCTTTCATGAACCTGGTCTTATACAGCTTTCCAAGCAGTTAATATTATATTTCTAGATGTGGGGCTCCATTGCTCAAAATCAGGTTTTAACTCTGCCTACTCTCTGAATCTCTTCTTTGATAATTAAGCATCTTACTGAGCTTTCAAACCAGCTTCTGGCATATCTACCTTTTAAATAATACCATTAGTAACTTGTTGTGGAGGGCTGTACATAGACTGAACCTGTTGATATATCATTTCAAGATTTGCAGGGGGGTAAATAACTTGGGCAACCTCAGGTTGATCACCTTCAAGTAGAGCTGGTTGTACACCTGACTCAGCCACATTATCATCATCACATAAGGGTGGATATCCTAGAGTGGCTCTAATACTATTGGTTACCCATTTGGCATGATCAGAGACTACATATACTAACACCCTCTCCCCTTTTATGACTTCTCTGGCCACATGATCTCTCAAATCCTCTTTTTGATATCATCCACTTGTTTCTTTATTTCTGCTTGTTGTTTTGCTATAAATACCACAGCATTGCCCCCCTTGAGGAAGCAATCTGTCATCTCTTTCTTATTCTGATTGACTTTATATCTTGGGCTAGATCAAATTGAAGGGCCTTATGGCTTTCATCCACATATTTTTCAAGAGCTAATCTCTTCTCATCAAATTTCACTTGTAAATCAACCAAAAGTTTGTCGTAATCAGTCTCAGGAGCTGGTTGAGAAGTAGTAGCTTGCAAAGCCTTTTTATAGTTCTGGCTTCTCCTCTTAAAAACCATCAGTTTTCTTTTCTTTAAACTTGTTATCTCCTCATCCTCTGAATCAGAGGAACTGTCAATATTTACTCTTTCTTTGGGACTAGGAGGCATCTCCTTTTCAGTCCTATGCTCCACCTTCTCAAGGTTAACTTGCTCCCCCTTAGCCGCTCCCTCTATTTCAGGAAATAATTCTTCCAGGGTGAACTCTTGTTGAGTGTGAACTGCTTTTTCTGGAGCATTAGCAACCATAGATGTATCCTCCATGATCACATCTAGTGCTGGACTGTTGACATGAGGTGTTTCAAGAATAGATTGTGAACTCATTTCACTTGCTAAGTGAATGCTTTCTTCCCCTTGTCCTTGTGTAGAATGTTGCACCCCCTGCAACTGTGCAGTAACTGTCCCCTCATGGACTTGGGTAGTTTCAATCAGTTCTTAGACCTGTCCGCTAACTTGCTCCCCCTGCACTTATGCACTTATGGTGTCTTCCTGCACATGATCATGCTCTGTAATGCCATGGACTGGTGATTTCGTTGTTGTCTCTTGAGTATCCAAATCAGGTATGTCCTTTGAGAGGACCCTATCCCATCTGGATATTATTCTGATGTCCATCCTTATCATGTGATTTATTTTAGATCCTAGAAGCTGAGGTAGTACCTCTGGAATTGCTCAAGCCAGGTATAAACTCATTAATCTAGCCAGATTAGGTTTTTTGATTCCTTCCTTTATTTTCTCAAACAGAACTGCATACCAATCTGTGTTAATCATATAGATTATTCTTGTCATCAGATTGAACATAAAGGCAGAGATCCTATCATGGTCTCCTTGTTTACACAAAATCACCTTTCCTACCACTTCAGATAGAAATTTTCCTTGTTGATTCATTCCTTTTCGGTTTATGGCTGCTCCAATCTTCATGGTTGGATCCAAGCCACACCACTGGAGAGCCTCCCTTGTCTTTGAGGCTGGGACCTCCTCTTCATCCTGAATTCTTGGAAGGTGAAGAATCTTTCTTAAACTTTTTAGAGTAGGTTTGACTCTATGACCATGAACTGTAGATTTAATCTTAAGTCCAGTGGAATCAACTGTTATAGCAGCATAGAACTCAAATACTTCTTTCTTCCAGATCTTGGTAGGTTCAGATAAAACAAACTCCAATCCAGTATTAGTAATAAGGGTGATGACCCCTATAATCTCCGTCGCCGCATCATCAAAAGCATTGCGCACCAGCTCGTAGCCTTCGTTAATGTTGTCTTCAACCTTTGGCGCCATTGGGACGATGATAAAGCTTGAATGGAGAGAAGAGAGATTGTCGACACAGGGTTTTAGTCTCGAAAACCTGGAGAACGTGTCGACAGAATTTGTACTGGACCTATTTATACCCTTTAAACAAAGAAGGTCAAAAGGCGGGCAAAACTGACTAGATGTGTCGACACATACTTCTAACGTGTCGACAATAATGTTGACCTCTATGTGTCGACACCAATTGATGATGTGTCGACACTTGACTTATGTAGATGTTGAACAGAAAGACTGTGTCGACACTTATTTGAAGTATCGACACAAATTCTGAAGGTGTAGACACAACTCCTCTGGATGTGTTAACACAACTTTCCTGGAAGTGTCGACACTTTGACCCTTAGGCGTCGACACTGTGTTGACACAATTTCCTTGAATTGTCGACACAACTCCTCTATGTCGACAGTTTATTACTGAATGAGTCGACACAATTTTACTTAGCCACTTTTGATAATCTAACATATGGTCAACATTCCTAATTCAATTTTAAATCTATTGAATTTAGTTTCATCTAGAGGCTTAGTAAATACATCTGCAATTTGAAAATCTGTCTTCACAAATTCTAGTGAGATGTTCTCTTTCTCTACATGGTCTCTAAGAAAATGGTATCTTATTTCTATATGCTTAGTCCTACTATGTGAAACAGGATTATTAGCAATAGATATAGCACTTTTAGAATAACAAAACAAAGGTGTTCTACTTGCCTGAATACCATAGTCTCTTAGTTGGTGCTTAATCCACAACAGCTGTGCACAGCAACTTCCTGCTACCACATATTCAGACTCAGCTGTGGAAATTACCACACTAGTCTGCTTCTTACTGCTCCAAGACACCAATCTTCCTCCTAGAAATTGACAGGTGCCTGTAGTGCTTTTCATATCTTCTTTACAACCTGTAAAGTCTTCATCTGAATAGCCTATTAGTAGAAAATCTCCATTCCTAGGGTACCAAAGGCCTAGATTAGGTGTGCCCTTTAGATATCTCAAAATTCTCTTTACTGTAGTGTAATGAGATTCTTAAGGGCATGCTTGATACCTAGCACAGACACATGTTGCATACATAATGTCTGGTCTACTAGCAGTGAGATATAGTAGTGAGCCTATTATACCTCTATACAAAGACTCATCTATAGGTTTACCTGCATCATCTTTGCATATAGTCATACTTGTTCCCATAAGAGTTCTCATGGTGGAGGATGATTCCATATCATACTTCTTAAATAACTCCTTGGTGAACTTAGACATAGATATGGACAAGCCATCATCAGTCTGTCTTACTTGGAGTCCCAAGAAGAACTTAAGTTCCCCCATACTGCTCATTTCAAACTTCCCTTGCATAAGTTTAGCAAACTTTTTGCAAAGGTTGCTTTCTGTATACCCAAATATTATGTCATCTACATAAATCTGGACTAAGATTATCTTTTCTTTGGACTACCTTAGGAATAGAGTTTTTTCTATTTTCCCTCTTGAGAATTTGTTCTCAATAAGGAAAGTAGACAGGGTTTCATACCAAGCCCTTGGGGCTTGCATTAACCCATACAAAGCTTTCCTAAGTCTATAAACATAATCAGGTTTGAGAGAATCTACAAAACCTGAAGGCTGCTCTACATAGACTTCTTCTTTTAGATTTCCATTCAGGAATGCTGATTTTACATCCATTTGGAATACTTTGAATCCTTGATATGCTGCATAGGCAAGGAACATTCTAAAGGCTTCAAGTCTTGCTACTGGGGCAAAATTTTGATCAAAGTCTATTCCCTCTTCCTGCCTATACCCTTTTGCAACAAGTCTTGCTTTGTTCTTCACAATAATTCCACTCTCATCCAATTTGTTCCTAAAGATCCACTTTATTCCAATAATATTGTGGTCTTTTGGTTTAGGAACTAACTCCAAGACCTTGCACCTTCTGAACTGATTTAGCTCTTCTCGCATGGCATTAATCTAGTGTGGGTCTAGGATAGCTTCTTCAAATTTCTTTGGCTCTAATTGAGACAGAAAGCTTGAGTACAGCACTAGGTTCAAGTTTCTGCTTCTGGTTTGCACTCCATGTCTTGGATCACCAATTATCTGATTTACTGGATGATCTTTTAAGTGTCTAACAGCTGAAGGTAGTCTTTCTTCAGGCTGAATACCTCTAGTTTCTTCAATGTGTTGCACCTCTTGATTTTCTTCATCTTCTAGAGAGTCCTGTACTCCCCCTAGATAGTAGCCATCATTTTCCATTTCTTAATCTGCAGTTGAATCTTCTGCAATGGAAAGCTTGTCCATTCTCTTATTTATACATGTTGGACTGCATGAACTACAAGGTAACTCACTGTTAATCAATCTAGTTTTATCAAAAACAACATGTACAGATTCTTCTATAACCTGAGTAATCAAGTTGTAGACTCTACAAGCCTTACTATTGTTGTTGTACCCAACAAATATCCCATCTTGGGATTTGGCAGCAAACTTAGTTAGATAAGACTTGCCATTGTTAAGGATATAGCACTTGCAACCAAAGATCCTAAAACAGGATAAATTTGGTTTTCTACCTTTCATAATCTCATAGGGAGTCTTTTTGTGGCACTTTGTGATAGAAGCCCTATTGATCACATGGCATGCAGTGTTTACTACCTCAGCCCAGAAATATTCTGTGAGAGAAGTGTCACTCAATAGAGTTCTACTAGCCTCAATCAATGTTCTATTCTTCCTTTAAGCAATACCATTTTGCTGTGGTGTTCTAGGTGAGGAGAATTCTTGAAAAATCCCAAATTCTTCACACAGTCTTGTCATACTTTCAGATTGAAATTCAGGGTCATGGTCACTTCTGATTTTGACCACTGTACTGTCAAGTTCATTCTGAATTTGTTTGACAAAACTATATAAAACACTTGGGGTTTCGGATTTTTGTCTCAGAAAGATCACCAAGGAATATCTAGAATAGTCATCTACCACCACAAAAGTGTAGACCTTCCTACCTAGACTATGAACTGGCATAGGACCAAAAAGATCAATATGTAAGAGGTATAGACACCTCACTAAACCCTTGTTTTCAAGGCTATGAAAGGAGGATTTTGTCTGCTTGCCCTTTTGACAAGCTGAACATATCCCTTCCTTTATACACTTAACTTGAGGACCATTCCTCACTAACTCTTTGCTAAAGAGTTTGCCAATTGTTTTGTAGTTAAGATGGGACAGCCTCTTGTGCCATTTGACACAAGGAGAGGCTCTCTCATCAGCTATAAGACAAATAGGAGAACCTTTGTTCTCACACTCAAAATTAAGACAGTACACATTTCTTTTTCTATAACCTGTCAAAATGACCTTTTGATCACTTGACCTTTTGATATGGCATCCATTCTTAACAAATGAAATGTCATATCCTAAATCACTCAGCTGACTTATGCTTATAAGGTTGTGTTTCAACCCCTTCACATAGGCCACTTGAGTGATAGTAATCTGATTATTAGAAATGTTACCAAACCCTTTGATGATTCCTTTTTCAGAGCCACCAAAGATTACTTTAGGCCCATTTATAATAGGTAAGTATTCCTTCAGCAATCCCTTTATTCTAGTCATGTGCCTGGAACATCCACTGTACAAGTACCATATAGGGGTATGGTGACTTGGACTCACCTGCAATAAAGAATTACCTCTCCTTAGAACCCAAGTAAGTCTTGGGTCCTTTGTTCAAGGTAGTTTCATACTTACCAAATCTACCTGAAGCTCTTCTAATAGGTAGACTGTTGTTCTTCCTGACACTAGTGTTGTGCCAGCAATCTATGGTATAATGACCTGTCTTGCCACAGCACCAGCATTCATACTTGTTGTATCTATTTTTAGATACATTCTTGATTGTCTGATTGACAGCAAATCTCTTGTATTGTGTTGGTACTGCTGCAGCTACACCCACTAGTTTCTCACAAACATGAGGTTTATGAACATGGGCTGCCTTATTGATATAAGAACCCTTGTCATTCAGAACTTCAGTCTTACTATGACCATGAGTATTCTTAAGGTCATACTTGTTAGAAGGCTCTTATACCTTTTTAAAAACTATAGGGACTTTAAAATTTAGTGGCTGGACTGAGGCTTTGCCCTTTCTCTTGAATTGGACAGCCCCGGTGTTACCCTTAAAGCCTATTCTAGCCTTACCCTTTTGAGCCACAAACTCATCTATTAAGGGTAAAACTGATTTTGGCTTGGAATAACTAGCCACCAAATCTTTCTCCTTTTGAATTCTGACTTCC
Organism: Platanthera zijinensis; assembly: GCA_039513925.1. Taxonomy (NCBI): domain Eukaryota; kingdom Viridiplantae; phylum Streptophyta; class Magnoliopsida; order Asparagales; family Orchidaceae; genus Platanthera; species Platanthera zijinensis. The sequence goes on along the minus strand of CM077087.1, from coordinate 138,253,135 downwards.
AGACTTTTAATTAGATCATTTTTGTATGTGATTGTGCCCATCTGAATAACAGTTATAGTTTTCAGCTTGGCAATCTCATTCAATTTTTGATCCAACTCTTTCTCTAAACTAAATGCAGCCACCTTAAGATCTGCAATTTCCTTTGCCTGAGTTTTGGCAAGGTTCTTGCTTTTCTTTAGTGCTTGTAACAAGTCCCCATATTCCTCTATCAGCTGATGACTATCACCTTTAGACTCAGATCCATCCACATCACTTGATGCAGATGTAGCTGACTCTGTGCCAGTACTACAAACTGAATTACTAGACAAACATTGTACCTTGCTAGGACCAGGCTGATCCTGGAATTTTTCTTCTTCTGATACAGCCATCAGTCCAATACACTGATGGTCTTCTTGTTCATAGATGGAGTTCAGCAATTGCATAAACTCATCTTCTTCATCAGCTGCATAAAGACCAATATATGCCTCAGCTTCAGATTCAGACTCTGAAGTTGATTGGTCTGTCAAGCTTTTCTCCTTCTTAGCAACAAAGGATTTCTCCTTCTTGCTCTTTTGTTGATTCTTCCTTTTATCAACAGACTCCTTTCTTTTATCTGGACACTCAGCTACAACATGTCCAGGCTTATTACAGCAGTAGCAAACCATCTTTGATGTTGTAGATTTGCTAGGCTTAGACCTGCTCCTATCCTTCCTTGATGACTTTCTCTTTTGATAATAGTCATCAACTGGCTGTGATGTTGAGGGCCTAGATTTCCACTGATTCTTCTTCAATAATCTCTGAAACTGTCTTGTAAAGGCAGCAAAATCTGCATCTGAATCACTGTTATCTGAATTTTTGTTGTCTGAATTATCTGAGGTAATTTCAGCAACTTCCCTATGAGTTGATGGAGACATCCTCCTATTATTTTTAGTGGCTTCAACCTTGAAGGCCACAGACTTTTCTTTATGCTCCCCTTTAGCATTTCTTTCCTACTCTTTTCTAGTCATTAGTTGCATTTCATAAGACAACAACTTTCCAAATAAAGTTGGAGGAGAAATATCTGCAAGTTTGGCCACTTCCCTAATGGCACAAATCTTGGTGCCCCAATCCTTTGTCAAGGATCTTAGGAATTTATCATTCAATTCATATGTACTGAAAACCCTTCCATAAAACATCTGTTCATTTACAATTCTATAGAACTTCTTATAGCACTCAGATATGCTATCTGACTTCCCTTGTCTGAAGCTTTCATACTCCTGATTTAGCATTGACTTTCTATCTTGTCGAACTTCTTCAGAACCCTCCATGTAGACTATCAAGGTGTCCCACATTTCCTTGGAGGTCATGCAGTGAATCAAATTCTGAAAGTTTGAATCATCTATGGCACTTACTATAATATTCTGGGCTCTTTTATCCATAGTTGCCGGGATGATCTCATCCTTAGACATCTCAGAAAAATCTTTAGGAGTTCTTTGATTTGCATCTAGAACAGACACATTCATTAGAATATAATGACCTTCTTTAACTGTAATATAGATCCTTGGGTCAGAAGCCTCCATAAACAACCTGACTCTTTCTTTCCATATACCAAATATCTCCTTCCTGCAGATGGGTAGTTTCATAGAACCTAGTTCCTTGTGATTTTCTCCAGAACCCATTTTCTTGATTCTTGATTCTGCCTTAGGGATCTAACTCAGACTGTTAAGTCCTTCTTTGAGCAACCTCCCTCTGATACCACTTGATAGATTTAACTTCAAGACAACCTAAACACCTAGAGGGGGGGTGAATAGGTTCTTTTCCTTATTTTAAACTAAGGCAGAATATAGCTTCAATTCTTTAATATAAATCTAAAATCTCTACAGCTAACACAGCATATACAATCACAAAATCTAAAATAACACAAGCATCACAGATTGCACATAGGTTTATAGTTGTTCCCCAAGGTCTGGGTACATCCACTTTCCCCCTTCACCTATCTAGCAGTGTGCTAGATTCGGCCTAACTTCTTCCTTCTTCTCAGATCCACAGATCTTACAGCTCAGAACCCTGAAAGGTTCCTAACACTCAGAACCCTATAAGGTTCCTACAACTCAGGCTAACAGCCCTACCTCAGCCTTGCCACAAGTCCTACAACTCAGAGAACAAATTCTCCTACACTCAGGCTCAATCAGCCTTACCACTCAGAGATCAAAATCTCCTACACTCAGCCTTTATAACACAGGGTTACAACTCAGATCTTTGAAAAGATCCTACAGAAATTGATAAGTAATTTGATAAACTCTTAACCTTGTTGAGAGAGAAAGGATAAGAGAATTCTTTATCAGCTTCTTGATGAGACTGATGACTGAAATCAACCTGTTCTTAGTTTTCTTCAAAGCATCTTGAATCTGAACTTAGTAGGGTTGATCTCCTTTGAAGTTGACTGACTGGAAACTTCTTTCATGGATTCCAGATATGGATCTTGATCTACTTAGTAGATTAGTTCAGGATCTACTTCTTAAGAGACTTGTGATTGTCTCCTTCTTGACCTCAAAATAGTTGGAGCTCTCTCTCCCCAAATCTTCTGAAGTACCTTCTGAATCTTGAATGAATTCACCTTAGACAAAATCTGAGTGGATAATCACAACAGATTGTCTTCTTAGATCTTCTTACGAAGATCTTCTTCTGTGTGACTTCACTTTCTTGATCAACAATCAATCTCTCAATAGTTGTGTTAGTTGTGTGTGTATCATCTGTTTTTTTCTTCTTCTGAATCCACTTATATATATAGACTTCATCCATTGTAACCGGCTGATCCGGTTTCTAACTAACTTCTGACAAGTCTGAAATATTCATTAAAGTTGTTGTAAAGCACAGCTGTCAAGTCCCCAGTCAGCTCTTGAACCTTTGAATCTGTCAGCAAAGCGTCGATATTGACTGTCATTATGTGTCGAGACAAACTGTCAATATGTGTCGACATATGTGACTTAAGTGTCGACACAGACTTTGGTTAAGTCAACATAGCTGCCATGATGTCGACACTGCTTCTTGACACTGTATCTTGAGAATGTGTCGACATAGAGTATTTGTGTCGACACAATCACTTCTCCACACTACAGTAATCAACTATGTTGAAACTCTGCTGTGTGTCGACACAAGTCCTGTGTGTCGACACAGTTGATGTAGACTAAGAATTCTGTGTGTCGACACAGCCTCCCGGTGTCAACACAGTTGATGTCGACTAAGAATTTTGTGTGTCGATACAGCCTTTTCCAAGTGTTGACACAAACTTGCTGAAGTGTCGACATAGCTTCCTCTGGTGTCGACACATGGACATAGAAACTTTTTCCTGCATTTTAGCCAATACTTTACCTGCACATATAAACTCAAAATAACATCAAATACACCTTGATGTATATCATTGATCTAAGTGAGGCTTCTCCAAATCAGGTACATATTTTCCAATGTACCCAACATCCAGCGAGCGGCGAAATCTTCCTAAGGCAAAATCGGCGGGAATCGTTGGTGATTCCCGTCGATGTCGGCGGGAATCACACCCGACTCCCGTCGATTTTGCCTTGGCAGAATTTCAGACTTTTGCAAGCCGGAAGTAGTCGGCGGAAGACACTTAGTGATTCCCGTCGAAGCCGGCAGGAATCACTAACGACTCTCGTCGATGTCGGCGGGAATCACTAACGATTCCCGTCGATTCTTACTTGGAAGGATTTTCCTCCTTACTTCTGTTGATAGCGTGGTCTTTGACCCATCCTTACTCCTTCTTCTGCTCTTGATCTACCTTGAACCTGTACTTGAAAATAAGTGCACTCCAATAGAGAGAACACACGTGGATCAACACACTGATCTACATAGCGAGGGATTATGTTGCGCAGACCCGTGTATATTGACCCACTGCACTCTGACATTGGTGTGTACTTAGCATGGAATAGCTGCAAGCATAACTTGATAGAATTGTCAAATATATTGTCAATTCAACTTAGCTTGTTCAGGATCTTGTTCAAATCAGGTCTATTGTGGATGTAATACCCAACAACAAGGACCTAGGACCCAATAATAATTTGGGTTCGAAGGATAAGTGATTCTTTATTTGATGCAGGTGAATCCAAGTGGCCATACCCCTATATGGTACTTGGATAGTGGATGTTCTAGACACATAACTTGAACAAGAAAAATGTTGAGGGACTATGTACCCATAGAGAATGGACCCAAAGTAATCTTTGGTGGATCAAAAAAAGGAATCATCAAAGGATTTGGTAACATTTCTAGTGATTCAATTACTATCACTAAAGTGGCTTATGTGAAGGGTCTAAAACACAACCCGATTAGCATAAGTCAACTTAGTGATCTAGGTTATGACATCTCTTTCCATAAAGGGGAGTGCCAAATAAGGAAGTTAAGTGATCAAGAGATCATTTTGACTGACACTAGGAAAGGGAATGTATATTGTCTTAACCTAGATTGTGAGTTTAACATCTCACCCATTTGTCTACTTGCAGGAGAGAAAGCTTCACTATGTGTCAAATGGCACAAGAGGCTAGCTTATCTTAACTATAAGTCAATAGGACAGCTTTTCAGCATGGAGTTAGTGAGGAAAGGTCCTCAACTCAAGTGCATTAAAGAGGGTGTGTGTTAAGCTTGCCATAAGGGAAAACAGACTAAGTCCTCTTTCCGTGCACTTGATACCAAAGATTCAATGAGATGTTTATATCTCTTGCATATGGATTTGTTTGCTCCTATGCCAGTTCATATTCTTGGTAGGAAAATATACACATTAGTTATTGTGGATAACTATTCTAGATTCACATGGATTTTCTTCTTGAGGCAGAAATTTGAAACTCCTACTGTTTTCCAGACCTTTGTTAGACAAATTCAGAATGAATTTAACAATTAAGTAGTCAAAATAAGAAGTGACCATGGAACTGAATTTCAGTCTGAGTGTATGACAAAGTTCGGTGAAAAACTGGGGATTCATTAGGAGTTCTCCTCACCTAGAACACCCCAGCAAAAGTTACTGAAAGAAAGAATATGACTCTAATTAAGGCAAGTAGAACACTACTTAGTGACACTACTCTACCTGAGTACTTCTGGGCAGAGATAGTAAATACTGTATGTCATGTTCTCAATAGAACCTCCATCAAAAAGAAACATAAGATGACTCCCTATCAGATTTTGAAAGGAAGAAAACCAAATATTTCCTACCTTAGAATCTTTGGTAGCAAGTGTTATATCCTAGTTAATGGTAAGCACTACCAAACTAAGTTTGTTGCTAAATCCCTAGAAGGGATATTTGTTGGGTACAATAATAATAGTAGGGCATACAAGATCTATAACTTGAGTACACAAGTTGTAGAAGAATCTGTCCATATAGTATTTGATGAGTCTAAGTTGATTAACAGTGAATTGTCTAGCTCTTCAAGTAGTTCTACATGTTTAAAGGATAGGCTGGACAAGCTGACTATCATTGAAGAAGCACCTGCTAGGCTTGATGAAGAAATGGATGCATGATGTCCAGGGGGAGAATAAGACTCACTGGATGAAGAAGACAATGAGGAGCATCAGGTTGAGGAAAATGAAGAAGGCCAAGAGGTTGGCAGATTTACTACAGCAAGAAGACACCTAAAGGATCATCCAGCTCATCAAATCATTGGTGATGCAAGTCAAGGTGTACTAACAAGGAGCAAGAACATGAACACAGTTTTATGTTCAAGTTTCTTGTCACAGATAGAACCCAGGAAGTTTGAAGAAACCATGCTAGACACAAACTGGACTGATGTTATACAAGAAGGGTTGAATCAATTCAGAAGATGTAAAGTCTGGGAACTGGTTCCTAAACAAAAGGATCACAACATTATAGGAACCAAGAGGATCTACAGAAACAAATTTGATGAGAATGTCACTATAATAAGAACAAGGCCAGACTTGTAGCAAAAGGCTACAAGCAAGAGGAAGGGATTGACTTTAATCAAACCTTTGCCCCAGTGGCAAGGCTAGAGGCTACAAGGTTGTTCTTGGCATATGCTGCCTATCAAGGGTTCAAGGTATATCAGATGGATGTAAAGTCAGCATTTCTAAATGGTGACTTAAAAGAGGACGTCTATGTTGAACAACCCTCAGGTTTTGTAGATTCTCATTATCTTGATTATGTATATAGGATTAGGAAAGCTCTATATGGTTTGACACAAGACCCTAGGATTTGGTATGAAACCTTGTCTGTTTTTCTTATTGAGAATAAATTCTCTAGAGGAAAGATAGACAAAACTCTATTCTTTAGGGAATCTAAAGTCAAGATAATCCTAGTCCAGATATATGTTGATGACATTATCTTTGGATCTACTGAAAACATCCTTTGTAGAAAGTTTGCCAAACTTTTGCAAGGGAAGTTTGAGAAGAGCAGTATGGGTGAGTTGAAGTTCTTCTTGGGACTTCAAGTAAGACAGACTGATGATAGATTGTCCATATCCTAGTCTAAGTTCACCAAGAAGTTGATTAAGAAATATGGAATGGACTCAGCCTCCTCCATGAAAACTCTAATGGGAACAAGTATGCCTATAGGCAAAGATGAGACAGGGAAACCTGTTGATGAGTCTTTGTATAGAGGGATAATTGGCTCCCTACTCTACTAAACTGTTAGTAGACCTGACATCATGTATGCTACATGTGTCTGTGCTAGGTACCAAGCTTTCCCAAAGGAATCTCATTATACTGCAATTAAGAGAATTTTGAGATATCTTAAGGGCACACCTAATCTAGGTCTTTGGTACCCTAAAAATAGAGATTTCTTACTAACAGGCTTCTTAGATGCAGACTTTGCAGGATGCAAAGAAGACAGGAAAAGTACTACAAGAACTTATCAATTCCTAGGTGGAAGGGTGGTGTCATGGTGCAGCAAAAAGCAAACAAGTGTAGCTATCTCAACTGATGAGTCAGAATATATAGCTGCAGGCAGCTGCTGTGCACAGTTGATGTGGATAAAGCATTAACCTGAAGACTATGACATCAACGTAAGTAGAATTCAACTATTCTGTGATTCTACTAGTGTTATTCTATTCCTAAGAATCCTGTATCACACAGTAGAACCAAGCATATAGAAATTAAGTTTCGTTTCATAAGAGAATATGTGGAGAAGGAAGATATTACTCTAGAATTTGTAAACACAAATAATCAAATTGCTGATATTTTTACAAAACCTCTGTATGAAACTAAATTCAATTATTTTAAAATTGAATTAGGTATGTTGAACCAAGAATAGGTCAGTTCAAGCATTCCTAAGTAGAGTACGTAAGCACAATATTTCTCAGGAAATTTGTCTAAGTACAAAGTTTGTGTCGACACAAGCAAATTATGTCAACACACTCAGTATGTTGTGTCGACAAAGAAAAAGGATGTGTCGGCACAGAAATTGTATCTTTATCGATAGAAGAATAGGTGTCGACACAACTATGTCGAGACATGACCAGCCCGTGTCGACACTAACACAAGTATGTCGACACATAGATATGTCGACACATAGACATGTCGACTAAAATTAAGTTTTGTCGTGACCTAAGTCTTTTATGTCGACACATGTATAATTATGTCGACATGTATTTTTACTAAGTAAGGTGCGTCCTTTGACCTACCCTTTACCAGTAGACTATAAATAGGGGAAGACAAAATCTGGTCGACTACTCCTTAAGATTTCTCGACCTAGACCTTGTGTCGACATAGATATTCACTTCTCTTCTCTTCTCTCTCTCTCCCTCTCGTCAATGGCCCCCCACAAGGACGACAAGATGAATGAAGGTTATGAGCATGTTTGTGGGGGATTCACGACATCCTCACAAGACATCCAGGGTGTAATTACCGTAATTTCGGAAAATGGTTTGGAGTTCTTGGTCTCAGAACCAACAAGAATTTGGAAAAAGGAAGTTCTGGAATTCTATTCATCAGCAACTGTGGACACTGAAGGGAAGAAGATCAAAGCGACAGTTCAGGACACCCAATTGAAAATAACACTAAAGACAATCAGGAAATCATTTCAACTTCCCATGGTTAAGGATGATGATGAAATAGTCCATCCATGACTAAAGATGCACTAAGTTGGTGCGGGTTGAACCCTAATACCAAGGTTGGATCATCCATTACTCGGAAAGGGATGAATTCCCAAGGAAAATTTCTGTCTGAAATAGTAGGCAAGGTGATTCTGTGTAAGACTGGTAGATATGATAGAGTTTCAGTCTCCATTTTCAATCTAATGACAAGGGTCATATTCACTACAAAAACAGATTAGGCATCAATAGTATTTGACAAGATCCAAGAAGGAGTAAAGTAGCCAAATCTGGGAAGGATACTAAGCTTATGTCTAGCTTCTACAATACCAGATGTTATGAACCAACTATGAGGACCAATGATCAACCATATGAGGAGAATGGATGTAAGGATTCTATCTAGATGGGATAGAGTATTGACCAAAGATGATTCTACTCCACAGAAACAGGTCAAGAAAGATAAGAAAAAGAAAGAAATTGTTCAGCAAGAAGAATCCTCCAGTGTTTCTGAGGAGGAGGTAGTCTTCAGTTCAGATGAAGATCAATAACAAAAAGAAGCTCAAGATTTAGAAGAGAGCAGTCAGCACCCCAAGCAACAGATAGCCTCCACTCTAGGGGGAGAACACCCTGAACAAGCAGAACAAGACACTGAACTATCTCAGCTACCTGCCCAAGGGGGAGGCATTGCTGAAGCTACACTAGAGAGTGAGTATGTTGTTGATACAGTGATGGACATTATATCAGATATAAATAAAGAAGCACTAGAAATTACTGAGAAGGAACCACAAGATGTGTAGATAAAAGATACAACTAAAGATGAGCAAGTAAGTATCTCTTTTATAGAGAAGGCCCTGGACAAAAATCTGGATGTCCAGGGAGAACCTTTTGTTTTCCAAACTAATTTTGTTCCTCCTGTACAGATGCAGCAAGAGGTAACTATGGAAGAGCAGTTTCCTGATTTACCAGCTACAAGGACTGAGGGGGAGCATGCATAGGTAGAAAAGGAACTTCAAAGAACTGAGGGGGAGGAGCTACTAAATGCCCCTTCTAATAAGGAAACAGTTGATATAGAAAGCTCATCACAACCCTCTGATGATGAGGAAGCCTCTATGGCTAAGAAGAGGAAGATGGTTGCAATCATGAAAAAGAGCACAGGCTATAAAAAGGCCTTATAAACAGTCAATCAACCACTTGCTCCAAGCATGGACTTCAGTTCATTACTAGTCCAACTGCAAGTCAAATTGGATGAACAAAGGCAGTCCTTAGAGAAATATGTGGATGAGTCAAATAAAGAACTGCAGTTTCAGCTGTCTCAAGACATTAAATTAATCAGATTTGAAGTCAATCTGCATAAGAAAGAGATGACAGATTGCTTCCATAAGGGAGGCAATGATGTAGTATATTTGGGTGAGCAACAAAAGCTACTAAAGACTGAGGTTGAGGACATTGCCACTAAGCAAGGATATGTTTTAGAAAATCAATTCAGGTCTAATGAAAATCTGAAAGACTCCCATGAAGAAATTCTAAAAAAATTGGGAAGTATTTCCACTGATTTAAAACTGAAATATCAAAGCAAATACAAGAAGATCTAGCTGATGTCCAAATAGCCATTGGAGCCTCTCAAAAGATCATTTCTGATTACCTGACTACATTCAAATCCTACTATCAAGAAGGTATAGAATATCTAGCTGATCAAATAAGGTTTTAAAAGAATGATCTGAGGGATCATATAGCTAGAGAAATCATAAAGGGGGAGAGAATGTTAGCCAAAGCCAGCTCTAACTATGCAAAATGGGTATCTAACACCATCAGACCTACACTTGGATTTCCACCCATATGTGAGGATGATAATACTGCTGAGTCTGGAGTGCAACCTGCCTACATTGAAGGGGATCAGCCAGAGGTTGCACAGGTCACTTACCCTCTAGCTGATTTTGACATTGTCCAACAAGAAGTTCAGACAATGTATAGCCCTCCAAAGGAGACACAAAATATTATCATTGAAAAAGTAGGCATGTCAGAGGCTGGAAAGGAAGCTCAAAAGGAAGCACAACTTTCCAAGAAAAGGTTTAGAGAACAAGCTAAATTGAAGCCTTATTTTGAGCAGTGGAGCCCTACTTCCACGAATATTATTTTGACTGCCTGGAAAGCTGTGAAGGACAAGACCTATGATAGGGGTAAATGGTACTCAGAGCAAGAGTGGAACAAGTATCAAGCCAGGCAAGAAGCCATTCTTCAGTATAGAAGGAGTGTAAAAGCTGGGAAGTTACCTGTTAATGTTCTAGAGCCTAGCAAGTACTTCCCTAAGCCTTTTCACAATTTTTAAAGGCAAAGGATAAAGGATGAAGAACTGAAGAGGAAGGATCTGAAAGGAAAGAAACCAGCTGATGATACTGAACCTACTGTGTAGGCTAAGATAAGATCTGAAAAGGGAATTGTAATTAAGGAGCCTAGTCTATCTTAGGATAAATAGGCTCTTGTCTAGAACAATGTAATCTTTTGTTTTTTGTTGTTCTATAGAAAAACATGTAAACCTGGAATTTTCTGATTAATGAATAAAATCAGTTTCAGTATTGAAATTAGTTGTTATCCTGCTGTGAAATCAATGTACATCTTTTTTTCTGTGTTTTATTATGAGTGATGTATATGTTTGACTAAGGGTTATGACTTCTCCAAATAGGGGGAGATTGTTGGGTACACTGAAAAATATGTACCAGATTTGAAGAAGCCTCATCTTACTCAATGATATACATCAATTTGTATTTGATGGGATGTTTGAGTTTCATTGTGCAGGTGTAAGGTTTGCAAGAAAATTCTATAAGTACAAGTGTCGACACTTGTGAAGAATTGTGTCGACACCAAGAAGTTGTGTCGATACTAGAAGCAAGGCCTGTGTCGACACCCAGGCATTATGTCGACACCTGAAGAAGAAGCTGTGTCAACACCCAGAATTGTGTCGACACTTAAGGGAGGAATTGTGTCAGCACATAAAGTAGAAGTTGTGTCGACACCCAGGAGTTATGTCGACACCATAAGAAAGGCATGTGTCGACACTCAGGAATTGTGTCGACACCTAAAGAAGGTTTGTGTCGACACACAGGACTTGTGTCGACACACACTCAATGCCATTTGTCTGCAATAGCTATGTCAAGACCAGAAGCAGTTGTGTCGACACACAGGACTTGTGTCGACACACACTTAATGACATCTAGACGACACTCAACTCCATCTAACAGCAATAACTATACTGAGTCTGAAGGCTTGAGTCGACACACAGGACTTGTATCGACACACACTCAATGACGTCTCGACACACACTCAACGACAGCTGGACATACACTCAACGCCATCTATCAGCATCAGTTATGTCGAGACCAGGAGCAGTTGCGTTGACACACAGGACTTGTGTCGACACATACAAACAGAAGCTGTGTCGAGTAGCAGAAGAATAACTATGTCAACACATAGAGTGGTTTGTCGACATCATCAAGACTTGTGTCGACACTTAGTCTATTTGTGTCGACACATGTGAAGCAGTTTGCTGAGTGGTTCATGCTGAGTTGTAAAGTCTTTGAGGAATCAACTGTCATGACTGGTGACTCGACAACTGTCATAACCAATAGGTCTGACACCTTTGTCAGAACTGTCAGAAGGTTGTTACAAACCGGATCAGCCGATAATCATGAGGATACTCTGTATAAGGGACTTATCCTTGGCAACAAGGAATAACTAAGGAAGTAATCAAGCAATTACGGGAAAGTGAGTTTGACAACAAGTAAAGGGGAAACCCTTAAGAAGGCAGATCAAGAACAGTCTGTAAGAAAGATTTAGATCTAATTCTAAAACTAAGGAGGGAACTTTCTGAAGATCAACTTGTACATCAAGTGAAGATCAACCTTATTTTGTTCAATCAAGAAGCTTTGAAACAGCTAAATCAGGTTGAATCTGAAGATTCAGTTTATTCAAGAACTTATCAAGAAGCTCAAACCAATAGAGAGTTCTATCTGGTGAAATTTTTGTACCCTTTAAAACATTCAATTTTCTTGTAGGATCTTTTGTAAGATCTTATTGTAAGCCCATAATTATAAAGTATGAGGAAGGGCTGAGTGCCTGAGGTATAAGACTTGTGAAAGTCTGAGTTGTAAGCCTAGTGATAAAGGTTGAGGTAGGGCTAAGGCCTGAGGTAGGATTCTTGGGAAGAATCTGAGGTAATACTTGTATATGTCTGAGCTGTAGGAACCAATCTGGTTCTGAGTTATAAGATTTGTGGATCTGAATAAGTGGAAGGAAGTTGGGCTGAATCCAGTTCTCTACTTGATAGGTGAAGGGGGAAAGTGGATGTACCCATACCTTGGGGAACCACTATAAATCTGGTGTATTGTACTGTGCTGTGATTATTGTGTTGTGATTATTATGCTTAGAATTGTATTATCTATACTAAGTTAGAACAAGCTAATTGCCTAAAATTCTTAAAGAAAATTAGAACCTATTCACCCCCCCCCCTCTAGGTGTCTAGGCTCTTGAAATCAAGTCTTTCAGTAGTGATCCCCAATCCCGACGCTGATTACAAGAGGGTCTTGGTGAGGTGTTTGGAATCCCTTAAGGTCTTCATCTCCAAAAGTTATGGTGGTGTCTTTCCTGCACTTTTTATCTTAATGAGGGCCCCCTGCGTGCATACTGAGAGTTTTTTAGAAAAAAGAAAGGGAGATCCAGTGATGGTCTCGATGTTTCAGACCATCTTCCTACCACCGGCTCCTCCTTGCGGGGCATTTTGCTGATCTCTGGGCGGCCCAAGGGGGTCCTACTGGTCTTGTAGGTATCCCTTTAAAAATCTTCCAAGCAGCCCTAGGTGAACAAGATGCTCGATTTCCTTCTTCAAGCGGGCACAATCCTCAGTAGTGTGCCACATGCTTCGATGAAACTCGCAATACTTGGACTGGTCGTTCCTGGGGTTATGAGCCGGATTTTTAGGTCGATGCCAGGCCGACTCATTCTGGATGGCGTAGAGTATGTTGTTGCACGTGGTATTGAGGGGAGTGTAATCCCGGGGAGGCTGATCTCTCTGATGGTCATGTAGGCATTTCCCATTCTAACGTTCTTCTCGGAATCTTCCTTCTTGGTGTTGAGAAGTCAGCTCCTTCTCCCTCTTGTGCTTCTGGTTCTCTTCGAACTATTGAAGATGAGCTTCAATATCCTCATCAGTTGCGATCTGCACCTCTACGCAGTGTATGAGGTCGGGGTAGCTAGGGACAGTTTCCCTCATTAATGCTGAATAGAAGTCGCTAGGATGGAGACCCCCCAAGTAACACTCCTCTTAACAGCTCTGGGTTGACACTTGGGATTTGGAGAGCTTCTAAAAAGAACCTGCAGAAAAAGTCCTTCAAAGACCCCCCCCCCCCCCCCCCCCCCGCCCCCCATTCACTCTAGCGGATACCTGATAGGTGGTAAGGGTTGCGGACGATCCTCCGATTTGCTATAAATTGATCTGCAAACTGTTTCATTAGCTCTGTGAAGTTGGCAATGATGCCCACCCTCAAGGAGTGAAACCATGTGAGGGTCGGCCCCTTGAGAGTGGATGGGAAAACTATAGAGTAACTTATCAGGTGCGTTGTTGATCCTCATAACGATAGTGAAGTGGTTGACATGTTCCAACGGATCGTATATTCCTTCTAACGTCTCGATATTCGACAGCTTGAAACCATGAGGAATTGGATGGGCCAGGATTTGTGGTGTGAGGGGGAGCCTTGGCAGAGTGGTCGGTGAGTATGAATGTCCATCGGCCCGCTTGCCGGTATTCTTCTACGATCACCCCCCCGAATTTCTTCTCGGGTGAACCTCTCGAGTGGAGAAAGTCGGGCCTCCTCTCCCCAGTTGTGGCAGTGTCGCCCAGTTTCAGTTCCTCTATGAGTCGTGTGAGTTGAGCTGGTGACGTCAGAGTATCCTTCGGGCGCCTCTTGTCTTGATGGAGCTTCTTGCTCCCTGCCATGATTTCGTGGCGGCGGGTTAACTGGTGCCAGAGGTAGAGCAGGAGGCACTCCCAGATTCCTGAGAAGAGCAAGAATTTAGGTTTGCTGCTCTTCCATTTGCCAAACTCGCCCCTCGAGGACGGTAATAGGTGCTAATGTGGCTTCTACCTCCAATGGTATGCTCACAAGTGAGCGGGAGCGTGTCGGTTCAGTGCATCCATTGGGGACGGATCCTTCAATAGTGTAGGCGCTTCTTTTCGCCATTGAAGCGGAGCTTAGATGTTGCAAGTAGGGAGGTCGTCTTTTCTGAAGGATGTTGGTAATCACCGGAGTAAATTGGACCGCATTAGCTCTCGGGACCGTCGAGCGCGCACACAGTCAATTAAATGGTTCAAATGTACACAAGAGGTTTTAATATGGAAAAACCCATCAACTAGGTAAAAAACCACCTGACAGGGTTTATGCCAGTCAAAATCCACTATTTTCCTGCGGTTACAGGGCGTTTGGTGCATTGAGGGCGACATGCCGCTCCTCGTTACAATTCTGTGGTGAGAGAGAATTCTATGACTCGCGTCGGGCAACAGGCTGTGTCGAAGGAGTGTTGGTTGCAAGGCGGATCCTGTGAGCGCGTGCTTGCAGCGGCTGTCTTCTTCCAAGAGCTGCACGCTTTGGAAATTGGCCATCTCCGCTACTCGCTGGTGACTTGGTGGCAGCTCGATCACGGTCTGAGGGTGGATCGAAGGTGGCTGGGATATGATGATCCAGCAGAGCTCTGGCCTGAGTAAGAAGAAGGATGGGAGCCTCCAGCGGTCCGAAATGAGGAGGCCTGTGGCTCCTTTTATAACCCCCAGGAGGTGGTTACGGTGGTTACGCGGTTATCCACACACCGTAACCACCTACATAAACGTTAATTTCATAGTTTATGGGATTATTTATTTTTATGATGACATGCCGCCCCCCTGATGTAGGCTACGGTGTTTGATGCAATAGTTGCAAAGGGAAATAATACGTACGCCTCTCTATTTCCACTATTACGCTCACACGATAATAAAATGCAGCACACTCATGATCAACGTTATCAACTATTGCTAACGTACGGTAGCCACGCCGATTAAAGATCGAACAAATGACTATAGGTCATTGTTCTCTCAATCTAAAAGGACCAATCTTGGGTCCGACCGAGCGATGTTTGTACCAAAAGAGATCTACCGAAAGGTTCGGTTCGGAAAAGGTAGATCTCTCCCAACAAAACGAAAGCGAGGCTCGCCAAACCTCTCAGAAAATTAAGCAACTAAAAGAACAACACATACAATCGGAAAGATAAACCACAAACGAAAAATGATTCCAAAATAACACAATAGCAATCCACCAAATGAAAATCTAGAAATAGAATCACACAAGTTGTAGAAGAACTCGTTACCCAACCGGAATAGATGATTCCGGTTCACTTTCAAGGATCGTTCTTCCACGACTCCGCCGAAGTTTCGCCGACCGGAGAGAAAACTTGTCTGATTCCTTTGCTTCATGCCGGAGGGAGATCTCACAAGGAGGAGACCTTGCACCTTGTTCGAAATCTCTTCAATAAAGAGGGCTGAATATTCTTCTTATTGTTGGTGGTCGGGTAGGGTAGAAGATGAAAGTGGCTGGGTAGGGGGTGATGGATAGTGGTCGGTTTTGTGGTTTGGAGGAGATGGAGGGTCGGTTAGGATGAGGTGGTGGCCGAACCTATTGGGAGGTGGGGTTGAGGAGGTGCTCGGGTTTGGTGTTGGTGGAGGAAGACGGCGGCTAGGGAGGAGTGGTGGTGGCCGAAACTTGTAGTTGATGGAAGGAGGAGAAGATAAGGGGCTGGTGGCCAAGGAGAGGGAGGAGGGAAGGAGAGGGAGGCCGGACAAGAGGAGGGGAGAGGAAGGGTGGCCGGCGACCAAGAGGAAGAGAGGAAGAGGAGCCGAACTTTAAAGAGGGAGGAGAGGATGGGGGCGGCCAAGAAGGAGGAAGAGAGAGAAATCTTCAAAGGAGGTTTAGGGTTTCTTAATTTTTCATTCACTAAGTAAAATCATGAAAGTCCATGCCTATATATAGGCTTTACATCATGCATAGGCTATGTGCAGTCCACTATATAAAAATAAAAACAATACTAAATGTCTTTAAACACTACATGATGGAAATAAAATGCAAAAAGAAATAAACTAAATAATGTTTAAAAGCCTTCATCTCATGTAGCTCCACATCATGTAGTCTTCATCTTCATCATGTAGGAGAACGTCGTCGTCGTCGCCGTCGCCGTCATCATCTTCGACTTTAACACGTTCGTGGTTGCCGCCATCAATCCTCCCCCGCTCAAAAGAACTCATCACGGATTAGTTTGCATGGAGGTGCTGGCGCCGAAGAACATCATCGAAAAGAACCATCGCCGAGTCTGGAATCCAAGGGTCACCGGAGACCGGGCGATCACACAATCGTATCACATAACGCTGATTACCACCGCTTGGAGAGGAGAGCAAAACACCAAATAAGAACCTGTCTTGCAAAAAGATTGTCCTGCGGAACTTGGGAAATGCATTAGGCAAATAAAGAGGAAAAATTTCTGCATCAACAGTCAACATACCTCCGTTTGAGACCAATGGAGAGAACGATCCAAGAACAAGCTCACCCCCCAACCCAAATGAAAATATATTGGCACCAAACATAGAGTTAGATGTTTCAAATGGTGGAAAAACATAATGTGTGAAATTGGAAACATTTAAGCAAGGGGAATTACCCTATTCAGTGGTTAACTTCAACAGATATGTTGTTTCTCCTAATTGATTAAAAATCCGAAAAGTCCTAACTCGCCAACGTTTCTAAAGTGCCCGAAGGCATCCGTTTAGGGATGAGTTGCACCAAGAGTAAACCGAAAACCTTATAAGGAGACACCCTCTTATGTAAGTTAGCGATATATTGATAAGAAGACATGTGTGTGACTAGCGCTTCCTTACCATGCTTATGTAAATTGAGAACAAGAGAGGCAAACGCTAGTGCATGTTGACTTGTCATAGAAAATGGCGGTAACGGAACTACATAAGGTGGCACAAACGAAAATAAATAGGGTGGCACCAGCGGAACTACATCAGGTGGCACCAAAATAACGAGATCAGGTGGCACTAACGAGACTACATCATGTGGTACTAGCAGAATGAAATCAGGTGGCACAATCAACGGCCACATCAATAACGTATTCTCAGGGATTTGACTAAACATGGGAATTCGGGAGGATACAAGACTATCAAAAGTTATATAGTGACCACACAGGAATTCAATTATCACACTTCGAGACATGTCCCAAGGAGGGTCCAGCATGGATGGTAAAATAACATGACTCAAATCAGGCAAAATAAACTCATGTCCGAAAGGATCCGCTGGTCGGGTCAACATATCACGAGGGAGAGTCGGTAAGCTTAAAGCCGGGAGAGAGTCAAGATCAAAATTAACTTCATGCGACGAATTTAGCATCAGGGGATGCTCATCCAGGTATATATCAATAACGTCTTCCAAAAATAACACTCTCTCACTAGGACATACTTCCAACACATCTGTCATAACTTCCAAGTTAGACGCAGTAAAAATCTCAGGAATGGGCACTACAATATGTCTCGAACTAAAAATAACCAGCTCGAGTCCTAACATTTCATCGCTTAATTCACGAATGGGTAAGCTCTCAGCGTAAGGTAGCTCTTCCGACTCAACCGGAATATCAACTGCCTCAGGGTCAACAGAAGACTCCATGTAAATCAAGGTAGACGGTTCCGAAATATCATCGAAAGGGAATGGGGATGATTCCTCCGAGGAGAAATCATCATCCAGGTCACTCGGGTACCCAATCTCTTCAACGTCAATACTATCGTCAGTAATTTCAGCCTCGCCCTCAGTGATGGGCACAGCCCTAGGCATGACCTTAGACTCATCAGGGGAGTCAACAATTAAATTAGGCAACTAAGGGGGAGACTCAAAATGGTCTACAAGCGTAATCGGGGTAGGACGCTCAATTGAGCCCACACCAGATTTGCCACTAGACTCACATATAGTAATCGTCTGACATGGAACTTTACTCCTATGAATTCAGTGCTTCTCAATTTCCAATGTCGTGTAAAAGGTGGTGTCTAGATTGGTGTGACCATATCGCAATAACTTTCCCTGGATGTAGGGGCTCAACCCCCTACGAAACCTAGAAAGGGTGACCCCAGGCAATTCCTTCACGCCGCTCCTAACCGTCAAATCCATAAAGAGTTGCATATAATCTGAGACTGACTTATTCCCTTGTCTAAAGGTAGCCAAATCATCAGTTATTTGCCGCTTGGCCTGGACGTTTGGTTTATCTTCATTCCTAAAGATCGGTATGGAACAAGTGTCGTCCGTAGGATAACTAGGGTGTTGCCTTGGAGAAGTGGTGCTACTTGGCTAGCCTTTAATTGGCCAATAACCGCCTTAATATCATCCACTACCGGGCAATGGAATGGCTTTCTAACGTTCCTAAGGGAACCTAAAGATTTTTCTCGGGAAACATTGACGTCATAGGCTATATTCTGATAACCGGAGAGAAAACTCGATCCGAAATTTGTGGACAAACAATTAGAAATGCTCCTGGCCCAATTAAAATAGGTTGTCGGAATTGTTCCTGCTTAACCACTAGGGTAATATTATTATAAAATAGATTTTCTTGTTGAATAAAATATGAAGATTATTAATAAATTTTTTTCTGATTTTTTATTGCTGAAAATAAAATTTAGCCGGCTATTGGCAGACCATAAAATTTTTTTTTTTGAAATTTTTGACTCTGAGTTGTGCCTACGAAGTGCGTGACAATGTCCTAAAAATTGGGGGAGGGGTGTCAATTGGGAAATTGACGTGAACCTCCCTCTGATACCAAATTGATGTAGGCTACGGACGGTGTTTGATGCAATAGCGGCAAAGGGAATTAATACGTACGCCTCTCTATTTCCACTATTACGCTCACACGATAATAAAATGCAGCACACTCACGATCAACGTTATCAACTATTGCTAACGTACCGTAGCCACGCCGATTAAAGATCAAACAAACGACTATAGGTCGTTGTTCTATCAAGCTAAAAGGACCAATCTTGGGTCCGACCGAGCGATGGTTGTACCAAAAGAGATCTACCGAAAGGTTCGGTTCGAAAAAGGTAGATCTCTCCCAACAAAACGAAAGCGAGGCTCGCCAAACCTCTCAGAAAATTAAGCAACTAAAAGAACAACACATGCAATCGGAAAGATAAACCACTAACTAAAAATAATTCCAAAATAACACAATAGCAATCCACCAAATGAAAATCTAGAAATAGAATCACACAAGTTGTAGAAGAACTCGTTACCCAAACGGAATATATTATTCCGGTTCACTTTCAAAGATCGTTCTTCCATGACTCCGCCGGAGTTTCGCCGACCGGAGAGAAAACTTGTCCGCTTCCTTTGCTTCACGCCAGAGGGAGATCTCACAAGGAGGAGACCTTTCACCTTGGTCGAAATCTCTTCAATAAAGAGGGCTGAATATTCTTCTTCTTGTTGGTGGTCGGATAGGGTAGAAGATGAAAGTGGCAAGGTAGGGGGTGATGGATAGTGGTCGATTTTGTGGTTTGTAGGAG
The DNA here is from genome assembly GCA_039513925.1 of Platanthera zijinensis. Taxonomy (NCBI): domain Eukaryota; kingdom Viridiplantae; phylum Streptophyta; class Magnoliopsida; order Asparagales; family Orchidaceae; genus Platanthera; species Platanthera zijinensis. Next base: position 138,233,527 of record CM077087.1, on the reverse strand, counting down.
ATGGAGGGTCGGTTAGGATGAGGTGGTGGCCGAACCTATTGGGAGGTGGGGTTGAGGAGGTGCTCGGGTTTGGTGTTGGTGGAGGAAGACGGCGGCTAGGGAGGAGTGGTGGTGGCCAAAACTTGTAGTTGATGGAAGGAGGAGAAGATAAGGGGCCAATGGCCAAGGAGAGGGAGGAGGGAAGGAGAGGGAGGCCGGACAAGAGGAGGGGAGAGGAACGGTGGCCGGCGGCCAAGAGGAAGAGAGGAAGAGGAGCCGAACTTCAAAGAGGGAGGAGAGGATGGGGGCGGCCAAGAAGGAGGAAGAGAGAGAAATCTTCAAAGGAGGTTTAGGGTTTCTTAATTTTTCATTCACTATGTAAAATCATGAAAGTCCATGCCTATATATAGGCTTTACATCATGCATAGGCTATGTGCAGCCCACTAAATAAAAATAAAAACAATACTAAATGTCTTTAAACATTACATGATGGAAATAAAATGCAAATAGAAATAAACTAAATATTGTTTAAAAGCCTTCATCTCATGTAGCTCCACATCATGTAGTCTTCATCTTCATCATGTAGGAGAACGCCGTCATCGTCGCCGTCGCCGTCATCATCTTCAACTTTAACACGTTGGTGGTTGTCGCCATCACCCCCCCCCCCCCACTAACTTTGTGGTTAGCTGGTGGTTACCGGCGGCGGGCGGCGGGAGGCGGCGGCGGCAGACGGTCGCGGCCGGTCGCGGTGGCAGTAATTATTGAATGGGTGCCCCCCCCCCCCCCCCCATGATCCTCCTATTATGGAGGAGATCATGAGAAGTAGGTTGACCGGTCAAACCCACGATCTCCATAATAGGAGAAATCTTGAGGGAAGAGTGGTTTAATGCACCCCCAAGGCTTTAAATGGAGCTTAATCTCCATCAATTAGAATTAACCCTTCAAAAATTATAGAAAAAATTACCAGAGGTTAGAAATTACCAGAATAGTCATCTGACCAAAAATAATTATTTTCTAAATCCATTTGGTCACATAAATAATTTATTTAAAGATATTCAACATTGGGCACTTTGTGAAGGATCCTTTATGAAAAGGCTTCCAATAATTTTATAAAAATTCACAGTACATAATGATGCCCTAAAATATCCTCTAACCAAATTTGATAATTTTCAATGAATAATTAACCCAAAACAAATTATCTTATTATCAAGGCAAACTTAGGGCTGTGAATTAAGTACTATAAATGTTAATCCAAAATTCATAGCAAAATTTTCAGAGAACATTAACTTCAATAAAAGGTCACTGCCTAAATTTCATGAACATCCAAAATCATATAATCATGTAATATAATTATGAGTAAAAGTACCCTAATTGGTCCTAAATTATTTCAGAGAGGTTAAATGCTCCTAAAAATTCTAACAACATTTTCTAAGGCTTATTTCCCCCCTATGAACTCATCAACCAATTTCCAAGACATTCCAAGGACATATGGTCGCATGTCCTTCATTGAGCTCAAAACTCAACCCTAGGGTTCTAGGGCACACAAACCCTTAAACACCCAAAATCTCTTGTGCGGGTATTTTGTATGACAAAAAATCAGTGTTCAAAGATATATCCCTTTTGGGTGAGGATTTGCCACACTACCCATTAAAAATCATTGCCCTAATTTGCCCTCTTAGGAACCAAACTTTGGTCACATCAATACTTACTCAAATCAACCCAAATGGGCTGAGATTTTTACCAGTGACTTATCATGACTCTAAGGGTCATCCACCAAAATTTTGGAGAATTGTGAGGTCATTAGACCACTAATTAACTCATACATGAATTATTAAATATTTACAATTTCTTTGGAAATTTTTTTTCCAAAAATTCCAATTTTTGGATATGTTTAGTGGGGGCTCACAGATTAGTGTCTAGATACCCCTAAGTATAGCCTGCACCATTTTGAGTGTTGTGGTCAGACCACTGACCCAAATGAGCTAAAATTAATTTTAAAATAAAGTAGACTCAAAGGCCTATAACTTTCATATTGACCATTTTTCTTGAGACGGCCTATAAGGGCCTCATTTAAATAAATGTGTGATTGATAAAAGATAATAATTAACTATATTATATATAAATATAATAATACTTAAATGATGGCACTGTTCATCTTCTCCGAATTACCCGAACATAACCATGAAAATCCAGATCTTATAGCTTTTCCCAAGCCTATTGTCGACCACCTCCCTGGCCGGCCACCGTCTCCACCACCTCCATTGAGGTGGTGGATATCGCCGGGCGGCGGTACGACCGCCGGAGGTGGTGGTTTCCGGCGAACCCACCACCACGAAAATATCCATTTTCTCACCGAATCGGGCTAAGTTGAGCCGGATTTCTCTCCTAATTGATCTAGGATACTAGAACAAGGGGAGAGGAGGAGAAGTGGACCTTGTTTGGGGTTCGATGACAGTGGTGGCAGTTGTTGGCCGTGACGTTTCTCCTCTCCGGTGAGCTTGCATGATTCCTCGATCCTCCACCAAAACCATTGATCTAATATATCATTTTGACTGCCAAGAATGTTTTGAAGGTGATGGGTTGGCCAAAATAGGGAATGGGGGTTATATTGGGGGATTTATATTTTCTTTGGAAGTGGAGGTGAAAGGGTGGTCCGCCATGGTGGTTGGGCACCTCCATTGATGGTGGCTGATGAGAAACTGATGGGAATCTCTTCCCAAGGGTCAGGGGGAATGAATAGAGGCAATGGGGAGATGAATGGGGTGGCCCATGGTCTCCCTCCATAACTCCTCTCTCTCTTTCTTCATTCTCTCTCTCCATAACTCCAATTTTTTCTCTCCTAGTCACCATCTCAAGATTTTTAGTGGCATTCCAGGTAATTTCAATGGTGATTCATCATTTGGACCATTGAAATTGGGCTTAGCCCAAAGGGATTGAGCTTTGGGCTTAATTAACCCAATTTGGGTAATATTTACAAAGTGTTGACTTGAGGTGTTGTTTTGGTCAACTGATTGGTTGACTGGTCCAAGGGGTGTGTATTGAGTCGTTTGACACCCACTAATGTTTGTTGGTTCATGGTGGTGTCCTAATTGGATCAATTAATCCAAAAGATGTATGTTTGACGAATTTTGGCCTAGGTTTGACTTTGGTCAAAATGTTTAATTTGGTTGACCCCAATGGGTGGTTAGTGACCCATTGGCCTCTCTTAAGGGTCAGGAAGGTCTAGGTGGTGTCATGGGTTCAAGATGAGGTGTTAAAGTCAAATCCTAGGTTAGTTAATTAGAATGTGTTATTTGCAGACCATGTCGATCTTCATCTTCATGTCTAAGTTCACCTGGTCTCTTTGAGCTTCCTAGGGTTTTGTCATGACCTATTCATGATAAAATCACTCATAGGGGTCTAGTTGTTTGAGGGATATTACAAATTCCAATAAACAAAAATAATAATTTCGTCCCTGAAATTCAGATAAGGCTTGCGGGGTTACTACTGAGAGTAACTGAATGTAACATCCCTCAGAAATTGAAGTTATACCTGATGCAAAGAGATCCGGGTACTCCTGCTACATCAGATCCAGTAGCTCCTAGGTATGCTCCCCATGTCCATGATTTTCCCACATGCTCTGTACCACCGGAACCTTCCTGCTCCGCAATACTCGCATTGATGTCTCATCTATCCTAACCAGCTCTAAGCGGACCGATGGATCAGAAGTTGTCGAGCCATCTATAATAGGAACCTACTGCTTCGGGCATAGTAGAGCCTTCTGAAGAGAGGAGATGTGGAAGATGTCGTGCAAACCCGCTAACTCCTACGTTAGCTCCAGTTTCTAAGACAATGGGCTGATCCGCTCCAGGATCCTATAGGGCCCAATATTCCTCGGACTGAGCTTCTTCTGCCCACATACCCGCGAGACTCCATGCATCAGAAATATCTTCAGGAACCCACGGTCAACATCCTAAAACTCTACTTGACAATGTCGTGCAATATAATACTTGGTCGGTTTGCTCTAGGCCTTCAACATCCTATTTCGAATCAGTCACACCTGGGTATCTGTGTCCTCCACAAATTCTGAGCCAAGTGATTTTGGATCCTCATCCTAGATCCAAGACGGTGGAGTCCTACACCTCTATCCATATAATGCCACATAAGGGTCATGCCTATGCTGGACTGGTGACTGTTGTTATAAGAGAGCTCGATCAGCGGCAACACTCTCTCCCATGGCTCTCTGTGGTACATAATGCATACCCATAAAAGATCCTTCAGTTTTAGGGTGGTACATTCATCTGATCGTCCTTCTGAGGGTGGAGAGCTGTGTTGAATGTCGACCGAGAGCCCAGATAAGCCTGGACTTATCTTCTCTCTTTAGACGTAAACCGTCCATCCCGATCTGACACGGTCGTCTTGGGCACTTGACCTTCTCCAGCTGACAATCCTCACCATGCGTCTTTCTTTATTTAAGGGAAATACATGTTCTGATAAAAATAATTTTCTTTCGATAATTTGAGTTCTCGTTTGTGAGTGTAGACAACGATTCTATAAACTTCGTCTACACGATCAGGTTCTTATTCCTTCTAGTACGCCTGAGTAATCAATCAACTCAACTTTACGAGTTATCCAATCTTATCAATTAACGAGAATGATCACTTCGTCAAATGACCCATCATCCTCAAAATTTAAGAGGGTGTACTCGTGAATCTTTGGATATTATCATTAATACCCATTAATTTTTGTGCCATTTTGATGTAATTACACTTGATAATCTAAAATCCAGTTTTCATAGTCATGAATTTTGCTAACCGTAACTATAATTTCATCAAACATATATATTCTGGTCCTTGATGCTATCTGAATCAAGTCTATAGATTTATACCTAAGGTATAAATGTTCAATATATTGTCTATTAATTTCTTGCAAATTTCCTAGATTTATCATACTTCCGATGTTACAACATAGCGATTTAATCTTATCTTTCCAGAAATCCTAAATCATAATACCCATCATCTAATTCATATGATATCTTGTAATAGTTAAGTCTCATTATTACTCCTCCTTATTACCGTGACATTGCCCTATCCCAAAATGCATGTTTTCAACCTAACGACTTAGGTATGTCAGGTGAGCGTGGATAATAGTGATAAATAAATCTTCATGTTTAATTCATCAATTCCCAACATTTAATATATGATGGGCTTGGTCACTTTTGTATGATCGAAATAAGATAGGATTAGGTCATTCCAACCATAGTAAACTTAAACTGTATACTCTAAATCATATAGGTCATTGCCTTAAGATCTCCTCTTATTCATCAACTAGTTCCCGAGGTATAAGGAATATTATTGCAGTATAAATTATTCAACTATGAGAGGGCATGATTTTTAATAAAACAGATCATATATTAATCACTTCTGAATGCCATGAATCACAAGAAATTTCAAATATAATTCTAACTTGTAAGACCTAATTTTAATCCAAAATTTCCAATGGTTTAACTAAGGTCAAGTATTTGTCCGATCAACGATATCTAGTCATTGTCTTGGTAACTTAACCCAAGTAACATCGAATAAGATCAACTTCAACATCACTATGTTTGTGACACTACATTTTTTTAATTAGGTGTAAGCGAAACCCAAGTCAGTAACTAATTTGTCCAATAAACAAAAGATAAACCCCCAATAAATAAAACATAAGCCCATACCTATCTTGGGATAAGTATCTTCGATATCATTATGTTATACTTGAGCTTGATATGCACAAATCCTTAGGGCAGGCAACCTTAGACTTGGGGTTCCATCCTAAAACTTATTGATATACTCCATACCTTTAGACTCTTCAGGTTAATATTTATGACCGCTTTCCAAAGGTCAACATATGATCCAGTCCCAAATGGGTCTCTTCTGAACCTGAATTCTTATCCGACCCTTGGTATTTGGTATGATGGTTGTCCCAATATAATCGTGTCATAGATACAAGGTTTAAATCTATGAGTCCCCTACTATTCCACTAATGGATTGTAGGCATCAATTCTCCTTAAGGTGGTCGTATTAGTTTGGGTAACAGGTGATAGTACCACATGATAAGTAAAGTAGGGACATCATAGTTTAAGCCTCAAGTTGCTACTCTCGCGTTAGACTCTTCCTCTACCCGCTTCGGGTATCCTCGTACCTAACCAAATTTATACCTAAAGTCAATTTTGACCAGGATACACTAAGAATCATCTTGGTAAGTCAAGTTTCCTAGTTTGATTGGTTTAACTATTGATTTAAGGACTATATATTGTGATCTTTACACATGGGCACACCACAACTTCCGCTGCTTAGTTTGTCCCCAAACTAATGCTCATGCAAGGTGACCCAGTGTTATGGACTTACTTCTTTATGATTGTGGTCTCCTCTGATACCAGTTTGTAATACCCCCTTTTTTTCCTTCACCACCGGGTCTTACGCCTAGAACCGTCGCCTTACGGTGACTCCAACTACCATGTTCGACACCACCACATGACACCGATCCTGCCGGTTAAAATGATAACATCACAGTAGGCGAAAAAAGAGAAGTAAGTGAATAATACAAGTCCACTGATCACATCTCACTATCAATATGCATATAAAGAGCAATAGTTCACAATGAGTACAAGTATAAAAGAGAGTATAAAATGGGCTTAAGCCCGATACATGTCTAATACAAATAATCTCTCTCATAACTCACACATCTAGCGGAAGCAAACTGAAAACTGTCCTTGACCTGTCGATGAGTAGTAGCGGTAGTGCGCAGCAACTGTTCCTCAAGTCCTGCCATCCTCTTACGACTGGTGCATCACCTCGAATTTCTAAAATGATGTGGTCCACCAACCGTTAGTCAAAAGACTAAGCCACAATCATCCTTTCCTCACCCCCGTGACTCTTAGGCACCGTGAAGGGAGGAGGAAAGGAAGGATATTTAAGGTGGAGAATAAACAAGAGTACGAGACTGATAAGTTGTAAATATACGTATTTTTTAGGTCTTTTATTAGGTCGTTTTAGTTTATTTTCGTTGTTTTTTAGTTATTTTTCTTCAATAAAATGTTTCCTTTTTGTAAATATTGTTCTAGCTTTGCTTTATTTTTTTTCAGAATTTATTCAGAAAAAGCCAAATTTCTCAAAGTACACGTCTGTGTCACGTCCGACACGCCCGTGACCTGGGCGTGTTACTTTGATTCCTGCAGAAATCAGCCGCCTGCAATGCCAAAGTGAAGTCACGCCCGTGTCCAGATTGGCACGCCCTTTTCCAACCGCTCGACGTTCGTCGATTCAAGCTTGACGTTCGTCGATTCAAGCTTGGCGTTCGTCGACTAAAGCTCGACGCTTCTAGTAACACTCAACACCTATCATGCTCGTGTAAATTCCATTCGACGTTCGACGTTCAACGTTCGTCGATCCCAGCTCGACGCCTTCACCAGTCATACCTCCCTGACATGCCCGTGACAACCCTATCGCGCTCATGACCAACACGTGTCCCAATCTAAAAGCTTCTGGAAATCGACCAGTCACCAGAATTTTGCCGTCTTCAGCAAGCCATCCTGACACGTCCCCCTGTCACGCCCGTTACCAGGGCGTGTCACCTCCAATTTTTTTCTTATAAATAGAACTTCTCTGTAAGGTCCAAGGGTTCAATCTTTTGGGCCAATTTTGTTGTTTGTGGGCTGCTTGGGTGCACTTCTTGCTATGTAAGGATAATTTTCTCCACCTCTCTTTTATGTTTGTTTTTGCTTTGTAATCACCTTTTTTCCTTAATAAAATATGTTAGATTTTCTCTTCTTTTGTTGTCTTGGAATGGATGTGAGTGCCCCACTTTTGATCTCTTTTTATCCTTTGATTTTCTTTATTTTTCTATTAAAAATGTGTGTGTGTGTGTGAGAGTTTAACTTCATGTTTTTTATGTTTTCATAGTTTTGTTTTGCTTAGCTTTTTTTCTAGGTTTTCTTTTATAGTTATTAGTTGTTATGTTAACTTTTATTTTCTTTTTCCTTAGGATTATTTAAGTTTAGTTTTTTTAGTACTTTAATTCCATTTTTATGGTTTTATACAAGTGTTTTCAAAGTGACTTTCTACCTTCTTTTTTTACTTAGTCTTTTTATTTTTGTAAAACTTTTTTCTTTTCAACTTTTTTTCCACTTTTTTAACTCTTTTATAAAAATATAACAATGAAAAAGTTGTCATTTTAATATTTAAGATAAGTTTGTTTTCTTTCTCTTTTTTTTGTGTGTGTGTGTGAGTGTATGAGATAATTTTTCTTGCTTTGTTTTCTCGCTTTTTCAATTATGTTGAGTGTGTGTGTGTATGAGAAAATTTTCATTGCTTTCTTTCAATTATGTAGAGTGTGTGTGTGCATTTATTTCTCGTCTACTTATTTGAGTAAAACTTGTCATTTCTCGACTACTTGTTTGAGTAGGACTTGTCATTTTCGGCCAACTCGTTTGAGTAGGACTTGTCATTTCCCGCCTACTGGTTTTGGTAGGAATTGTCATTTCCTTCCTACTCGTTTGAGTAGGACTTATCATTTCCCGCCTACTCGTTTGAGTAGGACTTGTAATTTCTCTTTTTTTGTAACTTTGCTTTTTATTTTATGATTTTGAAAAGTGTGAGTTCTCGTTTTAGTTAGTTTTATAATTTTCTAACATTGTGTTCTTTTCTGTCCCTTTTTTTAACGCTTTAGCGCTTAGTCTTGAACTCACATCTCATTAAAATCATAAGCCATCCCCATACCAATGAGTGGCTAAACGTTCTTTGCCCTCGGTATCGAAGAGAATTGGGTTTGGATTTGGAACTTTGGTCTTTTGCAATATAGTATTAAAACTTTGGTTGGAGGAGGGACAACTGACAAGCCCTGCAGAGACTTTCCTTCTTATAGGGGTAAGAAGGCAATCCTCTAACAGGGCTTTCTTTAGAAAGCCTAGCAATATTTATCAAATTTACATGACTTAATCTTTTATGTCACAAATCATTTTGATTGCTAACAAGATTAAATAAACAATTTTCTTAACTGGCAGATTTAAAGTTTACTAAGTATATGTTACCTTGTCTAATTCCAGTTAAAACAGTTTGATTGTTTGTAGAAATAATACATTGAGATTCAGAAAAGCAAACTTGATAACCTGAATCACATAACTGACTTATGGATATGAGGTTATGCTTGAGACCATTAACATATGCCACCTTTTTAAAAGTGACATCTCCACTGTTGAAGTCTCCATAGCCTTTAGTTTGTGCAAAGCTTGAATATCCAAAGATTACTCTTGAACCAAGCTTGGCCTTGAAGTTGATGAGGCTGTCCTTGCATCCAGGCATGTGTTTATAGAACCCACTATCCAGATACCACTTATTTTGAGTGATAGGATAGGTCTTTACCTGCAATGAAACAAATTAAAAGTTCTTGACCCAAGTAACCTTGGGTCCTTGTTTCTTCTCAAATGAAAACCTGGATATAAATGAACATTCAGGTTAGCTCTTATAACCTAAGGGGTGAAATCTTCTAGGAGGAATTATCCATTGGGTGAATGGGTTGATGTTCTCCCTATGTTGGTTAGGTTTATTGTTACAGTTTCTGTTGAAATTTAAGTTTTTGTAATTTTGATCTGGGATAGACGAATTTTGGTGAGTTCGTCAACCTGAGCTCGACGAATTGGAATGAGATCTACGATCTCTACTCAAAGAATGAAAGTATTCATTCTCAGGGCACCAATGTCGTCGATCTCTGTTCGATGAACCGTACTGGTTTTGTCGATCGTAGATCGAAGAATTCTAATTATTATGGTTGTGTTCAAAGTTCGTCGTTCTGAGGTCGACGAACTGTTCACGTTTCGTCGATCTAAGTTCGACGAAAACTGCTGAACATTGTTATATCTATTATTTTTCTTATTCTTAGATTTTTATTTTAATTCCATTTGCTTTAGAACATTATTAACTTTATTAACCTGTTCAGTGTTCTTCTTGTCTTTATCTAAAATGAAATTTGCAGGTTTTGATAGATTATTCTTCTGGATTAGAGGTGATTCACTAGATGAGGCACCTAATCATAGTTTACTGTTATTAGTCCTAGCATTTAAGGTACTATTTATATCTAGCAATTTCATGCTCTTGCCATTTAGAGATTCCTCTAGTCTCTTGGCCTTAGTTTAATTTTTAGAAAAACTATTTGTTCATTAGCTGAATTGAGTTCAATTGACAATTTAGCATTTTCAGCAAGATATTTATCTTGAGTAGTTAATTTATCTCTAAGAAGTTTGATTTCCTTCGCAGAGCCTATTAAGTCTAATAAAAGATTTTTAAATTCAGATTTAAATTCTTTTGATTCAAAATCATAAGAAGCAATTACCTGGTCTTCAGCAGACATTGATTCTTCCTTATCTGAATCTTCAACATTTGATTTGCTGTTGCAGGCATCAATTGCCATTAGGCAAACTTCCTTTGCCTTTTCCTCTTCTTCATCATCACTAGAGCTGGAAGAGGATGACTCATCTTTTGTATCACTCCAGGTCTCAGCAACAAAACCCTTTTCCTTCCTCTTGTGCTTGCTTGAGGAGGGTTTGATGTGATGAGTTCTTCTTGACTCTTTTTCTCTTCTCCTATCTTTATTCTAAGCTTCTGGACAATCAGATATGTAGTGTCCTGGCTTCCTACAACCAAAACACACAATTTCTTTAGAAGGTGTTTTGGCATACCTTGGTTTGTCATCTTGTCTAGATGACTTCCTTCTGAAGTCCTTCTTTGCCATTTTGAAAATCTCTTGCCAAATAGAATCATCAGTTCTTCGTTGACTGGAGTTCCTTCAGAGTCCTCAGCAGCCTTGAAAGCAATGTTGTGCTCCTTGCTGGTAGGTTTTGGAGTCTTTACTTCAGTTGCTGCTTCTCTGGTCTTCATCAGTTGCTCATATGATTTGAGCTTTCCAAGGAGAGACTCATTTGAGATTTCAGTCATGCCTATGGCTTCTTTAATAGGCAAGATCCATGAGTCCTATGTGTTGGGGAAGCACATAAGGATCTTATAATTCACTTCAGCCAGAGTAATTTCCTTGTCTAAGGTCCTTAGCTCATTTATGATTGAGCTTAGCATGTTGTACATGTCACTGACTGACTCAACTTCTTCCTTCTTGAAGTTCTCATACTGAGAGATGAGATTGGATCTTCTATCCTTTCTCTCATCAGTAGATCCAGCCATAATCTTTTTTAGGGAATCCCAGATGGCTTTGGATGAAGTACACTCAGCCACTTTCTGAAAAATGTCATTAGACATAGTCTGAGCTAAAATGTTCATGGCTCTTGCATCTGCAATCTTGGCTTTCTTCTGGGCATCTGTCCACTCAGGTGGTGGAATAGTACGAGTATTTGAAGAAGAAGTTGAAGCAGTTGCTGCAGTAGGAGGTCCTATCAAGATAGAGTTAAATATATCCTCATCAATAGAGTTCATATACAACTTAATTCTTTCCTTCCAGATGGCAAACTTATTTAGGTTGCATACTAGAGGTCTGGTGCTTGCATAATTCTTGTTTTATGCCATTGTGATAGAGAATAGCTGGGAAGAGGAAAATCTTATCTAACTGGATCTTGGTTCAAGTGTTAACTTGTACAACCAAACAAAAACACACCTCTGATACCAATTGATAGCAGAGGCTATTTCACCTTTTGTTACTTCTATCTCAACCCTTGCTGCTCAGATCTCTGCTTTCCCTGTCCCATCTTCTTCTGGCAGAGGCCTAGCTCCAGTAGTCAATGAAACCAGGCAGGGTGAGATACTCAGTAAAGAAGTTTCTCTAGTAGTAACAGCAGCAAAAGCTTCAACAGCAGTAGTAGATACAGATAATGTAGCTCCAGTAACTTTAATTTTATCAGAAGCTGAAATTATTGATACTGAAATTATTTATACAGATCATGTTGAGTTTTTGGATACTGATTTTGAGACTCCTCCTTTGGAAATTCTTTATGGAGATTGCTTCATTACTCAAGATTTTGACCTAGATTCAGTTCTAAGATCTTTTGAACTTTTGTACAGAAATTGTCTTCTTTTTGTATCTTTTCAATAGTGTATAGATATTATTTGCTACTCAGCTCCAATCAGTTCAGAGACCTTGCAATAGATTTAAAAAAGTTTTGAAGCTCCTGAGCTTGAACTCATCTTAGTTCCAGAGGCTGAGATTATCCAGGTGGCTGAGGATGAATCTTCTAAGCCCAAGGCCTTTTCTCCTCCCACCTTTGTTTTCTCTTCCTCTCCATTGCCTAATATTGATGAGATTTTTGCTAAGGATATGGATCTGGAAACTGAAGAAAATCCTGCTGAAGTCATTCCATCTCCAGCAGTTCCTCCTCCAGTTGTCCCTCCTCCAGTTGTAAAGTATGCTCCAAAAGAAGTTATTGTTGAGATTGATGTTATGTATGATAATCCTCAAGGATCTTCTGATGTTGATCAAACTTATTACTCAGATTTTGATGACAGTAAAAAGAAAGTGTCTAAGAAAAGGAAAGCCCCTCTTAAGGAAGTTCCAAAGCAAAATCCAAGCAATGACACTCCATACTATATATTACAAAAGATTACAAAAAAAAGAACTTTGGCTCTTTTGAATAGAGTATTAAAACTCTAGCTCTCTTTTTTTTAAGTTTATATCAGAGTAAATATAATGATACCATATATTAGTTAAGAAAAAGAAAACTAGGCTAATTATTCCAACAACCACAAGCACGACAAAAACAAAGCAAATCAAAAGGTGCAACCAGACAACACAAGAAGTTTATAGTGGTTCCCCTAAACTTGGGTACATCCACTCTTCTATCACCCTAGGTAGGAATCCACTAGCAGGTTTTGATCAGGTGACTTCCACAACAAGATCTGATTCAGGTAGATCAAGAAACCCTTCAGGCTTTTGATCAGGTGCCCAAAAACCAACTTCAAGTCTTTTGTAGAGAGACTTGTCAACCAAACGAACTTTTGAAGGGACTTATAACCCTGTACAATGGGGTGGAAAGAGTTTGATGGAAGTCTTCTCTTTTCTCAATACAACTTGAGAAGACTATGTGGATTCTTGTGTTTTCAAAGCTCCCCCTGAGAAGTTGAATGCTTCAGGAAGAAAGAGCTTTGCTTAAGGGTGAGTAGGCCATCATCTTGATCTGCCAAGGTCCAGGAAATTCAGTGGTTGATGTTTAATAGAATGTCTCTGAGGATTTCTAGAACAGAAGTTGAAGAAGACTCTCGATCTAGATGATTTGTTCTTCTTCAAACTAGAGTGTTTGCAGAGAATGAGAAAAGCATTGAGAGCGTCGACTGCTGGTTGAATATTCTCTGTGTAGTGTTTCTTGATTTATTTTTTCTGTATCTCTAATTGTGTGTCTCGAAAAAGAGAGAATCTCTTTTATTCTGCTGCTAAAAATTCTCCTTTGAATTTTTGAATTCTTTCCATAAATGTTGGCTGATCTAGAGAATAGAAAATAGTTGGAATAAGAGCATTAATGAGTTTCCCAACTATCCTTGATAGAATAAGCAAATATTTATTCTAATGAATACCATATTTAATGCAGCTAATAATGGCTATATTCAAAAAAATATTTGCATTAAATACTCAGAATAATACTGCTAATAAATAGAGAAGATAAGGAACGGAAGAAGGAAAGACTCATTCTGGAACTACACAGAAAACTTCGAATGCTGAACAGAATTCGTCGACCTGAGAACAAAGATCGTCGACCAGAGAATTCAATTTCGTCAAGCTGAGAATCTGATAGAAGAAAACTAAGCGATGACTTGAGCTCTGAGAACGTCGTGCTCAGCTCAGAGAATTAACTCTGACTTCGTCGATCTGAGATCGACGATCGTCGAGCTGAGTTCGAAGAATTTCGAACTAATCACTATCTTCTTAAAACAACTACATCTGAATCTCTGAAGTCCACTGCTGGCTTATCCAAGGAGGTAGCACTAATCAGGACTTAGCCTAAACTCTAGGACAACAAAACATGACCCTGACTATACAATGTTGGGTCAGACTCAGCCTAAGTTAGTAATCCTAGCCTAAATCCAACTAGGGATCCAACACATTGGGACATATGAAATCACTCTAAATAATTAAAGGATCTTTTTCTCACTTTAATTAAAGGGCCTAAGGTTTGCCCTGGGTTTACAACGCGTAGAACCACATATCGATGTGTGGGCTCTATTTCCGTTATACATACGCTAGCTAGCCGAGAGGCCGTACATATGGACTTATCAACCTTGGGTAAAAAGAGTTATGTGCATACCCTCGAGAGAGGAGAAGGGCAAGTCTACCTGATTGGATTCCCCGCCCAATGGCGGGGTTCTTAGCTTAAAGCGGGCATTAAGGGGAATACTTCGTCGGACGAAAGTTCGGTCGAATAGTCTTAATGTTCAGGTGAGCGATATCCCTATATCTATGTGAGCTCATATTTGTAGAACCTCCACAGCCAAGTTGCCTTTAATTAATTTGAAAACTAGGTTTTGTAATTATTAAGAGTTGTTTTAGTTTCGATCTGATTTGATGCCGAGCGTTAACCCTTCATCGAATATTTCTAAGTTTTTTTTACAACTCACTTTTATAACCGCTTTAATGAACTAAAACCCGACAAGTTATTTTCGGTAAAATAATAGTCCCTCTGGAAGGAGTAGAAATAGTCAGCAGGCCCCTGGAAATATACGACCTCGATATTCTCCACCGGAATATCCTGTATTACTTGCGATAGGTGCACTTGCCTCCGTAATTCACCACGCGGAACCCCTTTCCCTCCGCGCCATCAAGTTTTTGGTGCCATTGTTGGGGATCGAACCTTGGTCACCCGCGTGATAGGCGAGGATGTATCACCACCTAGGCTGAGTTAGCGGAGCGCTTCCTGACGAAGTACTTTCCTCCCGCAAAAACTGCAAAGTTACGGGCCGATATTTCTTCGTTTGTGCAGAACAATCCAGAGTCTCTATATGAGACTTGAGAACGGTTTAAGGAATTCCTCCACATGTGCCCGCACCATGCGCTTCTAACGTGGTTGCAGGTACAATTTTTTTACAATGGCCTTAATTTTTAGACGCGTCAAATAATTGACGCGGCTGTCGGGGCACATTAAACAACAAAACTCTCGTGGCCGCCAGGCTTTATTCGAAGGGATGGATATGAATGCCTATTAGTGGAACGTCCTGTGGGGACGCCCAAAGCAGGCCACCAGCCTTTTTGAAGTGGATGTCACTACTCTATTAACCCTTTAAGTTGAAAGGTTAACAAAGCAGGTGGCAAAGATATTTAATACCTCCTCCACTCCGTCTTGTTTTATTCTCCCTAACGTCTGTGTGGCCGAAGAGTTCGTAGACTTCGTGGGAAATTCAGGTCGTCCTTCCTTCAACACTAACAACAACCCTTATAGTAATAACTATAATCCGGGTTGTAGGAATCATCCAAATATCTCTTGGAGCAATGCGAACAACGTGTAATGCCCTCCTAATTCTTTTGTGCCTGTATTTTTCCCGCCTTCTCCTCCGAAACCTCCTCCAGTTGAAGAAAATTTTTATAAATACATAGCGTCCAATGAGTCAAATATCCAGAACATCACCGGATCGCTAAAAAATCTTGAACAATAGGTTGGACAGCTGGCGAGAATGATGTCCGAGCGCACGGTGGGGGCACTGCCGGGGAACACGGAGCCCAACCCTCGGGAGAACGCCAACGCTATAACCCTCCGTAGCGGTACGGAGGTGGTCGATCCAAAATGGATCGATCTGAAGGTACATATTTCTCCTCTGACCCCTCTTCCCCCTTCTTCGATTACGCCGCCTTTACCTATTTTAAATGAAAAAATTATTTTCAACAAAGCCCTGTCGTATCCGCATAAGTTAGATAATGAGCCTAAGGACATGCAATAAAAAAAAATTATTTTACTATTGAAACAAATTCATATAAATGTTCCCTTTTGCGAGGCGATCTCGCAGATGCCTAAGTATGCCAAATATTTGAAAGAACTTCTTTCTAGTAAATAAAAATTAGAAAATATTTTGCATATCTCTCTCAACAAAGACTGCTCAGTGGCTCTTACTAATAAATTGCCCCAAAACAAAATGACCCGGGACGGTTTTCTATCTCGTGCCTTTTTGGAAATATATTAGTAAAATACGCTCTAGCAGATTTAGGCACGAGCATTAATTTGATGTCATTCTCGCTCTTTAAAAAATTAGTTTTGGGCACTCCAAACCCTACTAATATGTGTATCCAATTAGCGGATTGCTCGGTTAAGTTTCCCGTCAGGGTAGTGGAGGACACCCTTGTCCGAGTTGACAAGTTTATCTTTCTAGTAGGCTTCGTCATCTTGGACATCGAGGAGGACACTGATGTACCAATTATACTCGGTCCCCCTTTTCTCGCCACCTTACGTGCAATAATTGATTTGAGTAACGGTCATCTCCTCCTTCGGGTGGGAGATGATGAAGTTACTTTCTCTATTAATCCCTCGATGGAGGACTCATCAACGAGCGATGATTTCTATTATAACTTAGATAATTTTTTTAGAGATTATTCTTCTCCCATTTTCGATTCAATTTTTCTTAACGACGATATTTTCGCGCTCGAAAATTTTAATTGCGAAGAGGATTCCGCTATAAGTTTTCCTTTCAAAGCAATTAGTTCGAAAGACATTAAAATTAAAACCTCGCTAGAAGAACCTCCCATCCTAGACCTCAAACCCCTACCCAAATCTCTCAAATACGCTTTTTTGGTAAAAAAATGCAACCCTTCTTATTATCATTTCTTCGCATTTGAGTGATTCGGAGACTTCCGATTTATTGGAAGATTTACTTAAACATCTCCACGCAATTGCGTGGCAAATTTCAAATCTTAAGGGGATTAACCCCTCTTTTTTCACTCATAAGATCTTCCTTAGCGATAATTGCCTCAAAACCATTTAGCCGCAGCGACGTCTTAACCCAAACATGAAAGATGTCGTTAAAGCAAAAATAATTATATTATTAGATGCGGGGATTATTTATCCCATTTCAGATAGTGCTTAGGTTAGTCCCGTTCATGTCGTGCCCAAGAAGGGCGGTCTAACCGTAGTGGAAAATGAGTACAATGAACTCGTCCCAACTCGTGCTGTTACGGGTTGGCGGGTGTGCATCGATTATAGAAAACTTAATGATGCCACCCGTAAGGACCATTTTCCACTACCATTTTTAGACCAAATTCTGGAGCGTTTATACGGTCATCCGTATTTTTGTTTTCTTGATGGTTTATCGGGGTTTTTCCAAAATCCCGATTTCCTCCGATGACTAAGAGAAAACAACTTTTACCTGCCCGTTTGGCACCTTCACCTACCAAAGAATGCTATTTGGCCTCTGCTATGCGCCAGCTACATTCCAAAGATGTATGCTGGCAATCTTTGGCGAGCTGGTAGGAGATAAAATGGAAGTCTTTATGGATAACTTCTCTCTATTAGGATGTTCTTTCCATGCTTGTCTTCGTAATCTAGATCGTGTCCTCCAGCGCTGCGAGGACACGCATCTCGTTTTGAATTGGGAAAAGGGCAACTTTATGGTTCGAGAAGGTTTGGTTCTCGACCATAAGATTTTGTCTAAGGGGATAGAGGTAGATAAGGCCAAGGTAAAAATTATAGAAAAACTTCCCCCGCCTTCCAATGTAAAATCAATTAGGAGTTTTTTAGGCCACACGAGCTTTTATAAGCGCTTTATTCAAGACTTTTCTAAGATAACAAAGCCTCTTACTCGCCTCCTAGAAAAGGAATCTAGTTTTGTCTTTAGTAGCGAATGCGAGTCCGCATTTAATTTTATAAAACAAAAACTTATCAATTCACCCATTTTAGTGGCGCTCGATTGGTCCCTTCCGTTCGAGATTATGTGCGATGCTAGTGATATTTCCTTAGGTGTCGTCCTTGGCCAACGCGTAGAAAAACCATTTCATCCAATTTATTACGCTAGAAAGACGCTTACTTCCGAACAAGTAAACTACACAATGACGGAAAAGGAACTCTTTGTAACGGCCCCATCCGTTAAATGACGTATAGTAGAAGGTCCGGTCGGGGCCCCACACTATATGCCACAAACAGACGGTGAGGTCACAGGATAATACCAAACCATACGAATTCTAACTCAGAGCATTCTAGCGGAAGCTTTAAGTTACAACTTTGAACTCTAAATAGGAATGTCCAATATATAAACCACCTTTATATATAACCATGGAATGTACAACAAAGGGTTTGGCCTTAAGGCCTTACAGTTCCTCTTCCATACAACATGATTTACAAACCTCGGCGCGCAGGCCGGCCATACATGAGTAAAAGAGAACAACCAAAACATTCGCTTAGCCTTCAAGGGCTAGCCGCAGCAACAGCAACAACAGTAGTAGGGCTTCAGCCCATCACTTACCACTTGGCTCTCCAGCACCTGCACGGGAACAATCCACCCAATCGGTGGCAAACAATGCAACGGTCAGCATTCAGCTGACCCAATTATAACAATCCTACCCCTTTCTCAGGCATGAGCATTCTTTCACTACAAAGCATGGCATCATCAAATAGCAACTATGTGCGCGCAGGCACATTCAAGCCATCACAACTATCGGCCACACGGCCCGACAGTCCGTGCACTCAGGGCACATTCTTGGTGTACCGGAATACCAGGTTCAATACCACCGTCTACACGGTATTTGAGCATTCTAGTCTTTCCGGCGCGCGGGCCTAAGACTCTCATTAGGCGCTCCAACAAAACCTATAACCAGGCTTCCAAGTCGGACGGACCTAACGCAGGTACGGATCAGCCACCCCCCGTTGCTCAAGTCATCGTGCCACCTCGAATACGGAAGTATCCATGGCTATTTATAGGCGCGGGTCGGTTTCACCTTTCCTGTTCGGCAATCTGCCTTTTCATCGAGTTGCAGCCCAACGGCTCAACCGCTCATAAAGTGGCAACGCACGGCCACAAGAGTTGCATCCAACCCTCTTCATTTCCTGGACATCATCCAGTACTTCCTGCTGCACCAAGCAACAGGTAGGCACAAGGCAACACAAGCCATAATCACGGAGCCTTCTCCGATATGCAAACAAGCATCACCAATCCAGACCATGTCCAGATGGGCTTCACACAGCATGCCTAGAGCCGTACTCCAATTCCGGCCTCTAACAAGGGGGACTTCACATATCTACCCCAAGGGACACCACAACCCACCGCACACTCGCGAGGAAGGGTTTTCCCTATGCAATGCAGAAAAGTAGGACTTCACATGTCCAAGGAGGGAGATCGTTACCCTTGTCGATCTCTTCGGAGCCATCGAAAACTAGCCGGTGAGAAAGAACCGCAGCAACCTTGCCTTCACAATGCCGGCTTCGGATCACGAATCGGACCACGGGAACTCCGCCGGTGGCTTGCTCTCCTCCTCCTTCTTCTTCCTCCTCTCTCTTTCTCTCTTCCTTAAGCACATGAAGAATGAATCTTCATTAGCCTTCACGAATAAATCCAGCCAGGAAACCACCTTAGCCCTTGGATCAAAAGAGAGAAATCTGAACGGCCACGATTTGCCCAAAAAACCCAATTTTTGGCTGACACGGCCTGTGACACGCCCGTGTCACAGGCCGTGTACCCTTAAGCGGCACACACAGTTTGAACCGACTGAACAACACAGGCATCGACACGCCCGTGTCGAACCTGACACGCCCGTGTCATTCCTGAGACACGCCCGTGTCAAACCTGCCTCATCGAGCTGCAACCAGTACACGGGTCGGAACACGGCATCTGACACGCCCGTGTCCAACCTGACACGCCCGTGTTCACGGCCGTGTTCAAGGCCGTGTACTTCTCTGACTCGAATAGTCCATTTCGAAATTTAATTGCGTGACACGCCCTGGGACACGCCCGTGTCCAAGGCCGTGTACCCCCGACACGCCCTGGGACACGCCCGTGTCCCAGGCCGTGTCAAACAGCCTGCACCTCAAACTTTATGTTGAGTCTTTTTGGGGTCTTTTTGGGGTGTTACACTCTTAGCCGTCGTTTTCGTATTTGATAAGTTTCGCTCGTATATAACATTATCTAAAGTTATCGTATTCACCGACCACTCCGCCCTTAAATATTTACTTGCCAAAACGTATGCCAAGCCCCGCCTTCTTCGATGGGTTCTCCTCCTTCAAGAATTTGATTTGGAGATCCGGGATAAGAAGGGCGCGAAAAATTTAGCAGCCGATCACCTCTCCCGTTTAGAAAATTCGGGTGCAGAATCGCTCGTCGAATCTGACATAAATGACAGATTCCCCGAGGAACTCTTACTAGCCATAATTACATTTCGTCTTCTCCTCCTTGGTTCGGAAATTTTGCAAACTATTTAGTTGTGTGGGTGCTCCCAAAAGACTTTTCAATCCAGCAAAAGAAGAAATTCTTTTCTGACTTGAAAAATTTCTTTTGGGATAACCCATTTCTTTTTTGTATTTGCACGGACTAGGTGGTTTGAAGATGCATCGTGGGTGTGGAGTGCACGCAAATACTTAGGCACTGCCATGAGGGTCCGGCCGGTGGGCATTATCAAGCTAACCAGACTGCGCGGAAGGCGCTGGAGGTGGGCTTCTTTTGGTCCACTCTTTTCAAAGACGCGCACACTTTTATGCGCTCTTGCGATAACTGCCAGTGGTCGGGTAACATCTCTCATCGCGACGAGATGCCCCAAAATTTATTTTTAAAGTGTGAAGTCTTCAATTTGTGGGGCATCGATTTTGTCGGCCCCCTACCTCCGTCTTTTAAAAATATTTATATTTTAGTGGCAGTCGACTACGTATCAAGGTAGGCGGAAGCGCAAGCTCTCCCCACCAACAATGCACGAGTCGTCGTTACCTTTATTAAAAAATAATTTTCTCGCTTCGGCACACCTCGGGCAATTGTGAGTGATAGGGGAAGGCATTTCTGTAACGTCCAAATGGAAAATACGTTAGCTAAATACGGAGTCACACACAAACTTGCCACCCTCTACCACTCGCAAACAAGGTGTAACATCCCATTTCCGGCTAGACCCCTAGGAGTCGGTTGGTCGTCACAGAACCCTAGGAAGCCCAAAAATTGAAATGAATCGACCAAGATTTCGGGTCACGGGTTGGTCACGCCCGTGACCGACCCGTCACGCCCGTGACCTAGGGCGTGACTCCTTCGATGATCATCGATCTCAGGGAGACGATCGTCGGGCGCAGAATTTTTGACCCGGCCCTATCACGCCCGTGACCAAGGTGTCACGCCCGTGACTTCGGGCGTGACCACCCTTCGACGACCGTCGATCTCAGTTCGACGGTCGTCGACCTCAGAATTTGCCATTCGGGTATGTCACGCCCGTGACCAAGGGGTCACGCCCGTGACTTAGGGCGTGACCACCCTTCGACGACCGTCGATCTCAGTTCGACGGTCGTCGACCTCAGAATTTGCCATTCGGGTATGTCACGCCCGTGACCAAGGGGTCACGCCCGTGACTTAGGGCGTGACCACCCTTCGATGACCGTCGATCTCAGTTCGACGGTCGTCGACCTCAGAATTTACCATTCGGTTATGTCACGCCTGTGACCAAGGTGTCACGCCCGTGACCTAGGGCATGACCACCCTTCGACGACCGTCGGTCTCAGTTCGACGGTCGTCGACCTCAGAATTTGCCATTCTGGCATGTCACGCCCGTGACCAAGGAGTCACGCCCGTGACCTAGGGCATGACCACCCTTCGACGACCGTCGATCTCAGTTCGACGATCGTCGACCCCAGAATTGGCCACCCGGGCCTGTCACGACCGTGACCTATGTGTCACGCCCGTGACGTTTACCGAAACGACGATTCAGGCCCGAAATTATTCTAACACGCGTGGAAATAAATGCTGGTGTGGGAAGTTACACCAGGAGTAATTATGGGCCGTTTCCTACTGTAATTTCTTAATAAAATAAGGAGATGTGGTCCAATAGGAAACCGCCAACTGGACATACCTTTTTATCTTCCCCTGTTTCTTATCCCTTCACCGTAATCGAAATGTTATTAAGAGGAGCCTTCATGACCATTAAGGCTTTACCCTTTCACCTCCCCACCTGCTGACTTATAAAATCCCACTTGGAGCAAGTGGAGAAGTTTACATGCTCAATCAAACAAATTCAGACGTTTGCTCTTGCTGTAGGAGAAGTTCAGCAACGCCACCACCGCGCCATGGCACCCCGTCATTCATCTCACCTCCAAACCGCGAACAAGGTCCTCCTCTGCTTCTTCTTTCATGAGTAGATATTAGGATTCTTAAAAAGGAAGTTCGTGCTCAATGGAGCCGGACCTATCTCTCATTTTCATGGAAAATCATGAAAAATGTATTTTTGAGTTCGCCGAAAACCGCCACCTCCGGCGGCCAAACCACCGCCGACCGCTAGCCATCGCCTCGACAGAGGTGGTGGTGGTGGCTGGCCAGGGAAGTGACCGGACGGCCGGCGATGGATCACGGAAATGTTACAGGAAAAAAATGGTTTTCTGAGTTCTGTCTTCGGTTTCATGTAGAAGATGAACAGTAAAATCAATTTTATAATATATAAATTAAGTATATAATACATAATGGAAAGATAAATTATCTGAGTATATTTTGAGGCTGCAAAATGAGGCACTTAGAGGCCGTTTTAGGAAAAATGACCAGTCACGAAATATGTAGCCCTTTGAGTCTAATTTAATTTAAAATTGATTTCAACCAGTTTGGGTAAGCGGTTCGACCGCAGCACCCGTTTTAGTGGGGGCTGTACCAAGAGTTGGGCAGAAATTAAAATGGATGCCCACTCTTTGTCCCTTGTCCAAATGACCTGAAATTTGGGCAGGGGGTTAACCTTAGCTATACCTAAAGGCAGACCAAAAATGGGAATTTTTGGAGATACTTTGCCTAAAGTTTTTGTTTCAATTTAATTAAGTTAGAGAAATTTATTTAGGTGGTCAAATGACCTCCAAACCCTCCCAAAATTTGGTGAGTGGTCCCTGGCTATAAAACCTAGATCTGTACAAAATTCCAACTAGATTGGAGGAGTTTTGGGTAGGAAGTCTTCTACCCTTAACTAGGCATTAGCGAGACATCTTTTAGTAAAAAGTGCACTAAGAGTATGGAAGATCAAATCACCTCAACAGAGGCTGATTTTCTGACCTCTGACTTAGAAGGGTGTTATAACCTGCTAGGAGAAAAATGGTGAAGTTTAGGGTTGATTTACCCTAGTTTCCAAGCTCAAACCCCAAATGAAGGGTTTTGAGGGTTGTGAAGGACATGGGGGCAATTGCTCTTGTATTGCCTTGAAAATCTTTAGAGTTGACAAAAGCTTGATAAGAATCGTCCGGTTGGAATCTTGGAGAATTTGGAGACAAGTAGATACCTTAAAACCCTAACCTTAGTTTTAGGGTAAAATATCAAATAAGTAAAACCAGTCACTAAAACTTACTTAAAAGCTGTGAAATTCGGGTAGAGTGCGTTTTGGATCAGGTAGAACTTATAGCAATTTTTCTGGAATTTTATGTTGATTATTGCTAGCACTTCATTTTTAAAGGTTGCTATGGCCTAAAAAAGATGTTTTAATTGTTTAGTAATTTCTGTTCATTGAAACCTCATGAAATCTTCAAGGTAAATGTTTTAGGTCTGAATAGTTGCCCCTGAATTTTTGTATGATTTTTAGTTGAGTAATTCTAGTACTTCATTCACAGATCTTAGAATGAGGTTTTATGGGTTAAAAATTAATTATGGATGATATACTAGTTGGAAAATTATGAAACCTGGCCAATGTTATTTTGAATGTCTTATCTGCTTAGTATAATTAATTTACAATTTTTGGATGGATATTTTCTGTACTTGATTCATAAATAACGAAAAATAGAGATTATTTCTAAAATAGTTTTATTGCCCTTTTGATGGTAGAAAAATTATGATACTTTGGATTTACCATATTGGGATAACATAATATTTATAGTAAATTTGCTGGACATCTTGCATGAGAACTTAGTGTAGTTCGTGTTCAAACCGGTAGCCCTTGCGATTTTCGAGGAAATTAATTAAATGCCAACTAAATTAGGAAAATTACCATTTTCTGGATTTAGGTCATTTATATCATGATAAGTCTCCAGCAAATAATTTAGGGCGTTTGGATGAGTTTGGGATCGTTGCCTAACCGGCTCGACAAATAGTCTAGGTTGAACTGCACATAGCAAATTTGTGAATTGCAATAGGACATGATCCGAGAAAGTCATTGGAGTTAATCATTTTGTCTGGGTGGACAATTGTGAATGATATCACAGTAGGATGATATGAAGAGTAGTGAGAAGCGGTGATAGCTAGAGTTAAGAGGTGCTCGGGTTCGACGAAAGATCGTCTTCCCCGAAGAGTGGAAGGTTTAAAATCACCCTAGGATAGTCTATCGTAATGTGAGAAGGGAATGGGTAAAGGGGATCAACCAATAACAATAAGTGCCTTGCGAAAGGGAACTTCGGGTCGTAATGCCGCCGTCTTGGTTCCTAGTGCCCCTTGAGAGCCCTTCACGGGGAATACCGGGGGCAGTCCTGGGCTAACGTAAACTGTAATAACAAACCGACAAGAGTAACTTGGTAGCTAGGGCTGCACCTTTCACAAACACTGTTGGCACAGGAAGATAGATGAGAGCTTCGGCTCGGTTGGTTAAGAGACGGACGGGATGGTCCGGGGAGCTTCGGCTCGGTTGGTTTGGAGACGGACGTTTTGGTCCAGGGAGCTTCGGCTCGGCTTTTGTGTGTTTACGATTAAACTTGCATGTGCATAAAAAGGAATGGAAATTAAGGTGGTGGGTCTTCGGTATTGGAGGGTCGATGCACCGACGCCAATACGCTGACTCGGCAAGAGTGGTTAGCACTTTGCCAACAGAAGTCCGGTGCGCCAGCCGGCAAGAGTACGCAGGCGTCTGCTTAGTGCACCAAGCGTTGAGGCGTACGATAGGTCTGACTGGTAGTGCTTTACTTGTTTAGAGGTGGGCGAGGCCCAACCCACCGCTTCCGTATGCCACTACGGAGGTATCCTGGGAGGTAACGGCTCCGAAAGGGGGAACTAAAGGTCTGTGTGCACAGAGTCGGGTGTGTGAGTTGCACTTGCATGTTTCATCATACCCACTTGCATGTCATAGCATAATCGATTCATTTAACCCTGACACCTAAAGTATAAGTGGTATGGGACGCTTATACGTTAGGATCTGCAAAACGACCCCTTGGTCTATAAGCTTGTGTGGGCAAGTTTATAAATCAAAGGTTATTTTCAATATATATACATGCTGTTGTTTGATAACCGACACCCCAACGTATAGGTGGTTTGGGACACTCTATACGGTGGGAGCCTCGCAGAAGATCCCTTGGCTTATGCGCTTTCGCACATAAGTTAAGGTTACCTTTCTTATTTTCTGTTTCTGTTATATTAATATAGAATTGCTAGATTAGTTCCGCTGCCATTTGTTATTGATTAAATCTCCATTTTCATGTCCTTCCCTTTCTTCCTCTCCGCTCGGTACCTAGCAGACATGGGGGAAGGGGTAGGGGATGATAGGGCTTAGTCTTTATGACTAACGGTTTTCGAATCATATCATATTATGGGATCGCGGAGCCCAGCATGGAGGAGCAGCTCAGGAGGTCGGTACGCTTGGAGATGGGGAAGTCTAGCACTGGAGTCCAGACTGCAGGGACTGTGAGTCCTTACCTTCAGTAGAGTTTTAGTTTTGCTTCCGCATTGAGTGATTTTGTAGTGAGGACTTGATGTACCGGGCATGAGCCCTTATATTTCTAGCATCATTGTACTCTGATGTTTTCTGTGGACACTCCCTTCGTGGAGTTTATATACATGCGATTTATCATTGTGGACTGCATTGATCTTACTTTAATTATTGTGCTACCTTTCTGTGATCGAATTGGCCGGCAGAATCGGCGCCTTGTGGTGATGACCCTTCAGGACGTGAAGGTGTCACCGCAAAGCGGCGACTCTGGGCCTAAGACCCCGGGTTTTAAAAAGAAAAAAAAGGGGGGGGGGGTCTTACAAGTGGTATCAGAGGAAACATCGATCAGAAGAAAGTAGCAGTCCACAAACCCTGGGTCACCCCCGCGTGAGTTTAGTTTGGGGACAACCTAAGCAGCGGAAGCAGTGGTGTGCCCAAATGGGGGTCACATATAAATTGTCCACTTTTATTTAAGATTGAACGTTTTCTCAGTATGGGTTTTTGTTACGCAGCCTCCAGCACAGCCTACGCCACAAGGCGGAGTTCAGCAGGCTCAGGGTGTTGCACCACCTCCACCGGTCCCCACTCCTTTCCTTCAGTCAGACATGGGACAGACTCTGACTGCCATCCTGGAGGCCTTCAGGGCCCAGCAGGTTCCGGCCCCGCAACCAAATCCTGGGGCCAACTGGCTAAGCATCTTCCGAGGACTGTCTCCCCCGTCCTACTTGGGGACAAAGTCGGCGGTTCGGACGAAAGAGTGGCTGGATATCATGTACGAGATGCTGACCGGGATACGGTGTCCCTGGGAGGAGAGGGTGGCTCTGGTTGTCTCTTGCCTTGAGTCCCACACAAAGAGGTGGTGGAAGACGCTGTTGGACATGACATTTGCAGATAAGGAGGTTGCGGAGGTTACCTGGGAGGAGTTCAGGGCCGCACTACTGGAGCATTTCATTCCGCAGTCGGCCAGGGATGATTTGGAGGAGCAGTTCTTACAGCTGAAGCAGGGCACCCGGACCGTGGTGGAGTACCATCGAGAGTTTGACCATCTGGCTCGATACACAGATTCCTACCAGCTGGACGAAGCAGTGTATATCAAGAGGTTCTATAAGGGCCTGCGGGAGGACTTGAGGGAGGCTTTGTTGTTTGTATCTGACGGGCCCATCTCCCGGATTTTGGAGATGGCAAAAAGGATTGAGGCAGATTGGCACGCCACCCGGGGCCGGAAGCTGCCAGCATAGGATCAGGGACGGAGAGGTAGAAATGACCAGCAGCGAGG
Source organism: Platanthera zijinensis (assembly GCA_039513925.1). NCBI lineage: Eukaryota > Viridiplantae > Streptophyta > Magnoliopsida > Asparagales > Orchidaceae > Platanthera > Platanthera zijinensis. The sequence continues at coordinate 138,206,583 of CM077087.1, read as the reverse complement.
TGCTGTACCAGAGGGGAGGAGGACAGAGGACCAGCCTCGTCAGGACGTGAGGCAGGAGCCGAGGAAACAGGTGATATTGGCCCCTCAACCTCTTCGGATGCAGGAGATGCCGAGACCCGGGGGAATGGTGTATCCCCCACCAGAGTGCTTCCTTTGTCATCAAATTGGGCACATTCGGAGGAACTGTCCCATGAGGGGGGCACCACCTCCAGCACCACAGGGCGGCCCACCAGCTCAGCATTACGGAGGCCGAGGATGCGGCCGCGGTCGTGGATACTAGGGGGGAGATCGTAGACAGGAAATGGAGCAGGTATATGCCTTGGACCTTGCGCAGCCTCGGAATCCGGAGCAGGTCATAGCAGGTACGCTGCAATGCCTCTTTATTTTCATAGAATTTCACTTTCAATGGTTAAAACTTTGAATCGGACTAGATAGATTAGCAAGGAAAGTAAAACTCACTACATAACCCTAAGATATCTAATCACCCCAGGTATAGTCTTCATCAGCGGCAAGCCGGCCCGCACGCTGTTCGATACTAGAGCTACTCACTCCTTTGTGTCGGAGACGTTCGTAGAAGGACTGGAAGGCGTGGAGCGGTTCACAGGCTCGAGGATGAGGGTGCGACTACCGGATGGATATGAGCTCCTTACCACGGATCACTGCAATACGGAGGCAGAAATTGGTGGAAAGGCATTCGAGGCTCCAGCGATGATTTTGAAGCTGACGGACTACGACCTGATCCTGGGCATGGTATGGCTGCACTGGAACCATGCCCAGATTGACTGCCAGGCGAAGAGGATCACCGTGAGACACGGGGACTCTTTCATTATCATTGAAGGTATAAGACCTGTCTCTCGTATACTCTTATCTTCGGTACAGGCCGTTAAGGCCCATCTGTAGGGAGAGGAGGTCTATCAGATTCTATTTGAGATGGCGGAAGTTAAGGAGTCGGTGACAGACATCCCGGTGGTGCGAGATTTCGCTGACATCTTTCCAGAGAAACTGCCAGGACTACCTCCACACCGAGAGCAGGATTTTCAGATACAGCTTGTGTCGGGGGCCAAGCCGGCATCTAGGGCCCCTTATCGGATGGCCCTAAAGGAGTTGGCAGAGTTTCGGACTCAGTTGCAGGAATTGGTTGAGGCAGGATTTGTTAGACCGAGTTCCTCGCCATGGGGAGCCCCGGTCCTATTCGTGAAGAAGAAGGATGGGACACTTCGCCTATATATCGATTATCGAGCACTAAACAGGCTGACCGTCCGGAATACCTATCCACTCCCACGGATAGACGAATTGTTCGACCAACTAGAGGGAGCCCATTATTTCTCGAAGCTGGACTTGAGGTCAGGATACTACCAGCTACGGATCCAGGAGGAGGACATCCCGAAGACGGCCTTCAATAGCAGATATGGCCTGTATGAGTTCACCGTGATGCCCTTCGGGCTCACGAATGCTCCGTCGCTGTTCATGAGTCTCATGAACCGGGTTTTCGAGGCCTACCTGGATGTGTTCGTCATAGTATTCATAGACGACATCCTGATCTACTTTAGGATAGAGGAGGAGCACACTCGGCATCTGGCACTGACTTTGGGAAGGTTGCGGGAGCATCGCCTTTACGCGAAATTCAGCAAGTGTCAGTTTTGGTTCAAGGAGGTGGCTTTCCTAGGCCAAATTATCAGCGGAGCCGGGTTGGCGGTGGATCCGACAAAGATTCAGGCAGTCCGTGATTGGCCGCAGTTAAAGACAGCCACCGATGTACGAAGTTTCTTGGGACGTGTCGGGTATTACCGGAAGTTCGTGGAGGGGTTCTCTCAAATTTCCCTCCCACTCATGTCTTTGATGAAAAAGGAGGCACCTTTCGTTTGGACCCCGCAGTGCCAGGCGGCTTTCCAGGAGCTGAAGGACCGAATCATCTCAGCCCCTATTCTGGCCCTTCCATCTGGAAAGGAAGGATTCCAGGTGTATACCGACGCATCATACCAGGGGATGGGAGCAGTGCTGATGCAGAACGGACACATCATAGCTTATGCCTCCCGCCAGCCGAAGACCCATGAGAAGAACTACCCAGTGCACGACCTTGAGATGGGAGCGGTCGTTTTTGCTCTGAAGGTCTGGCGCCATTATCTTTATGGAGTCCACTGCGACATCTACTCCGACCACAAGAACCTGAAATACGTAGACACTCAGAAGGAGCTGAATATCAGGCAGAGGCGCTGGGTGGAGTTCTTTGCAGACTATCAGTATGAGATACACTACCATCCAGGGAAGGCAAACGTGGTGGCCAACGCGTTGAGCCGGCAAGCTGCCACTTCCGAAGCTGGGCCCCGGGTTATGTCCATGGAGCTAGTCCGGTCATTCAGAGATATGCAGATATCCCTAGTGTCCGAGGATGATCCAGAGCTGTATAGGGAGTATCTGACATCGATGGTGGCCATAGACGATATTCGGGATCGCATTCGGGACGGACAGAGGACAGATGCGTGGGCAGAGCCGATGTTCCGAGCCTTGGAGGAGGGTTCGACAGCAGATTATTCCCTGAGAGATGGATTGCTACATTACAGAGGCAGAGTATATATACCCGCAGGAGGCCAGATCCGAGAGGATATTATGACGGAGGCGCATTGCAGCCAGTACTCTGTGCACCCGGGGATCACAAAGATGACCGCTGATCTGAAGAAGATGATGTTTTGGCCGGGCATGAAGAAGTACATTACGTACTTCGTGACCCATTGCGAGGCGTGCTAGTTGGTGAAGGCGGAGTGCAGGAACCCCGCAGGATTGTTGCAGCCACTCCCGGTGCCGGAGTGGAAGTTTGACGATATAGCTATGGATTTTATACATGGTCTTCCCCGGTCTCGGACGGGGAATGACTCGATCTGGGTGATTGTTGATCGGTTGACGAAGGTGGCCTGCTTTATACCGATCAGGAAGGATGACTCGGTGGGAGTGCTGGTACGGAAGTTCGTGGAGCAGTATATCCGATATCATGGCGTGCCCCGGACGATAGTGTCGGACCGCGATGGACGGTTTACATCCAGGGAGTGGCGGTCAGTGCAGGCATACCTGGGCACCCGATTGTCTTTTAGCATGGCCTTCCACCCTCAGACGGACGGGCAGACAGAGCACACCAACAGGACGTTGGAGGATCTACTACGGTTGTGTATACTGGACCGAGGGGAGCCGTGGGAGAAGATGTTGCCGTTAGTCGAGTTTTCCTATAACAATAGCTACCAGTCCAGCATCAGGATGGCGCCTTATGAAGCCTTGTATGGAAGAAAATATAGGACCCCGCTCTCTTGGGTTCAAGACGAGGATTCGAAGGTGTTGGGATCGGATTTTGTTGAAGACACCGAGGCTCAGGTGAGACTGATCAGAGATAGGATGTTGGAGGCGCAGAGCAGACAGGCTAAATACTATGACGCCTGGCATCATCAGGTGGAGATTCTGGTAGGGGATCGAGTGTTCTTGAAGATCCGGCCCATGCACGGAGTCTCACGGGTGCGCGGTCGGAGGAAGAAGCTTAGCCCTAGGTATATGGGCCCTTACCGGATCCTAGAGCGGATCGGACCCCTAGCCTACAGGCTAGAGTTGCCACCAGAGCTGGCAGCTTTACACGACGTCTTCCACATTTCTTCGCTGAGAAGGGCTCTACTACGCCCGGAGCAGCAGATTTTGACCACCGAAGGGCCGGTAGCTTCAGACCGATCTGTTCACTTGGAGCCGGTCCGGATCGACGACAAAGGAGTACGGATCTTGCGTCGCAAGAAGATCCCCTTAGTCAAGGTTCTGTGGAGAAACCACGGTCAGGAGGAGCAAACCTGGGAACCGTAGGACCTGATGAGGCAAAAATACCCGGAGTTGTTCAGTCAGGTATACCTCACCACCTCTTGGTATACTATAAATTACCTTCTTGTACAAAACCGATAAGATTAGATAAGGAAAATTGAGAACCTAGGCATGCGCAGGAAAGTAGGGGCTAATCTTTTGTTTATTGGGGAGATTGCCTTCGTTTATCAAACAAGTAGTAGCTTGAACCCAATAGAAAAATCGTATGGGATGTTACAAGTTTAATTTATTCTGATAGAAATCCCCGTAGGCTCAACCTCAATTTCGTGGACGAAATTTTTGTTTTGTTTATTGGGATTTGTAACATCCCATTTCCGGCTAGACCCCTAGGAGTCGGTTGGTGGTCACAGAACCCTAGGAAGCCCAAAAATTGAAATGAATCGACCAAGATTTCGGGTCACGGGTTGGTCACGCCCGTGACCTAGGGCGTGACTCCTTCGACGATCATCAATCTCAGGGAGATGATCGTCAGGCGCAGAATTTTCGACCCGGCCCTGTCACTCCCGTGACCAAGGTGTCACGCCCGTGACTTCGGGCGTGACCACCATTCGACGACCGTCGATCTCAGTTCGACGGTCGTCGACCTCAGAATTTGCCATTCGGGTATGTCACGCCCGTGACCAAGGGGTCACGCCCGTGACTTAGGGCGTGACCACCCTTCGACGACCGTCGATTTCAGTTCGATGGTCGTCGACCTCAGAATTTGCCATTCGGGTATGTCACGCCCGTGACCAAGGGGTCATGCCCGTGACTTAGGGCGTGACCACCCTTCGACGACCGTCGATCTCAGTTCGACGGTCGTCGACCTCAGAATTTGCCCTTCAGGTATGTCACGCCCGTGACCAAGGTGTCACGCTCGTGACCTAGGGCGTGACCACCCTTCGATGACCGTCGGTCTCAGTTCGACGGTCGTCGACCTCAGAATTTTCCATTCTGGCATGTCACGCCCGTGACTAAGGAGTCACGCCCGTGACCTAGGGCGTGACCACCCTTCGACGACCGTCGATCTCAGTTCGAGGATCGTCGACCCCAGAATTGGCCACCCGGGCCTGTCACGCCCGTGACCTATGTGTCACGCCCGTGATATTTACCAAAACGACAGTTCAGGTCCGAAATTATTCTAACACGCGTGGAAATAAATGCTGGTGTGGGAAGTTACACCAGGAGTAATTATGGGTCGTTTCCTACTGTAATTTCTTAATAAAATAAGGAGTTGTGGTCCAATAGGAAACCGCCAACTGGACATACCTTTTTATCTTCCACCGTTTCTTATCCCTTCACCGTAACCGAAATGTTATTAAGAGGAGCCTTCATGACCATTAAGGCTATACCCTTTCACCTCCCTACCTGCTGACTTATAAAAGCCCACTTGGAGCAAGTGGAGAAGTTTACACGCTCAATCAAACAAATTCAGGCGTTTGCTCTTGCTGTAGGAGAAGTTCAGCAACGCCACCACCGCGCCATGGCACCCCGTCGTTCATCTCGCCTCCAAACCGCGAACAAGGTCCTCCTCTGCTTCTTCTTTCATGGGTAGATATTAGGATTCTTAGAAAGGAAGTTCGTGCTCAACAGAGCCGGACCTATCTCTCGTTTTCATGGAAAATCATGAAAAATGTATTTTTGAGTTCGCCGGAAACCGCCACCTCCGGCGGCCAAACCACCGCCGACCGCTAGCCATCGCCTCGACGGAGGCGGTGGTGGTGGTGGCTGGCCAGAGAAGTGACCGGACGGCCAGCGACGGATCACGGAAATGTTACAGGAAAAAAATGGTTTTCTGAGTTCTGTCTTCGGTTTCATGTAGAAGATGAACAGTAAAATCAATTTTATAATATATAAATTAAGTATATAATACATAATGGAAAGAAAAATTATCTGAGTATATTTTGAGGCTGCAAAATGAGGCACTTAGAGGCCGTGGTAGAAAAAATGATCAGTCACGAAAGTTGTAGCCCTTTGAGTCTAGTTTAATTTAAAATTAATTTTAACCCGTTTGGGTAAGCGGTTCGACCGCAGCACCCGTTTTAGTGGGGGCTATACCAAGAGTTGGGCAGAAATTAAAATGGATGTCCACTCTTCGTCCCTTGTCCAAATGACCTGAAATTTGGGCAGGGGGTTAACCTTAGCTATACCTAAAGGCAGACCAAAAATGGGAATTTTTGGAGATACTTTGCCTAAAGTTTTTGTTTCAATTTAATTAAGTTAGAGAAATTTATTTAAGTGGTCAAATGACCTCCAAACCCTCCCAAAATTTGGTGAGTGGTCCCTGGCTATAAAACCTAGATCTGTACAAAATTCCAACTAGATTGGAGGAGTTTTGTGTAGGAAATCTTCTACCCTTAACTAGGCATTAGCGAGACATCTTTTAGTAAAAAGTGCACTAAGAGTATGGAAAGGTCAAATCACCTCAACAGAGGATGATTTTCTGACCTCTGACATAGAAGGGTGTTATAACCTGCTTGGAGAAAAATGGTGAAGTTTAGGGCTGATTTACCCTAGTTTCCAAGCTCAAACCCCAAATGAAGGGTTTTGAGGGTTGTGAAGGACTTGGGTGCAATTGCTCTTGTATTGCCTTAAAAATCTTTAGAGTTGACAAAAGCTTGATAAGAATCGTCCGGTTGGAATCTTGGAGAATTTGGAGATAAGTAGATACCTTAAAATCCTAACCTTAGTTTTAGGGTAAAATATCAAATAAGTAAAACCAGTCACTAAAACTTACTTAAAAGCTGTGAAATTCGGGTGGAGTGCGTTTTGGATCAGGTAGAACTTATAGCAATTTTTCTGGAATTTTATGTTGATTATTGCTAGCACTTCATTTTTAAAGGTTGCTATGGCCTAAAAAAGATGTTTTAATTGTTTAGTAATTTCTGTTCATCGAAACCTCATGAAATCTTCGAGGTAAATGTTTTAGGTTAGAATAGTTGCCCCTGAATTTTTATATGATTTTTAGTTGAGTAATTCAAGTACTTCATTCACAGATGTTAGAAAGGAGTTTTATGGGTTAAAAATTAATTATGGATGATATACTTGTTGGAAAATTATGAAACCTGGCCAATGTTATTTTGAATGTCTTATCTGCTTAGTATAATTAATTTACAATTTTTGCATGGATATTTTCTGTACTTGATTCATAAATAATGAAAAATAGAGATTATTTCTAAAATAGTTTTAATGCCCTTTTGATGGTAGAAAAATTGTGATACTTTGGATTTACTATATTGGGATAACATAATATTTATAGTAAATTTGCTGGACATCTTTCATGAGAACTTAGGGTAGTTCGTGTTCAAACCGGTAGCCCTTGGGATTTTCGAGGAAATTAATTAAATGCCAAATAAATTAGGAAAATTACCATTTTCTGGATTTAGGTCATTTATATCATGATAAGTCTCCAGTAAATAATTTAGGGTGTTTGGATGAGTTTGGGATCGTTGCCTAACTGGTTCGACATATAGTCTAGGTTGGACTGCACATAGCAAATTTGTGAATTGCAATAGGACATGATCCGAGAAAGTCATTGGAGTTAATCATTTTGTCTGGGTGGACAATTGTGAATGATATCACAGTAGGATGATATGAAGAGTAGTGAGAAGCGGTGATAGCTAGAGTTAAGAGGTGCTCGGGTTCGACGAAAGATCGTCTTCCCCGAAGAGTGGAAGGTTTAAAATCACCCTAGGATAGTCTATCGTAATGTGAGAAGGGAATGGGTAAAGGGGATCAACCAATAATAATAAGTGCCATGCGAAAGGGAACTTCGGGCCGTAATGCCGCCATCTTGGTTCCTAGTGCCCCTTGAGAGCCCTTCACGGGGAATACCGGGGGCAGTCCTGGGCTAACGTAAACTGTAATAACAAACCGACAAGAGTAACTTGGTAGCTAGGGCTGCACCTTTCACAAACATTGTTGGCACAGGAAGATAGATGAGAGCTTCGGCTCGGTTGGTTAAGAGACGGACGGGATGGTCCGGGGAGCTTCGGCTCGGTTGGTTTGGAGACGGACGTTTTGGTCCGGGGAGCTTCGGCTCGGCTTTTGTGTGTTTACGATTAAACTTGCATGTGCATAAAAAGGAATGGAAATTAAGGTGGTGGGTCTTCATTATTGGAGGGTCGATGCACCGACGCCAATACGCTGACTCGGCAAGTGTGGTTAACACTTTGCCAACAGAAGTCCGGTGCGCCAGCCGGCAAGAGTACGCAGGCGTCCGCTTAGTGCACCAAGCGTTGAGGCGTATGATAGGTCTGACCGGTAGTGCTTTACTGGTTTAGAGGTGGGCGAGGCCCAACCCACCGCTTCCGTCTGCCACTACGGAGGTATCCTGGGAGGTAACGGCTCTAAAAGGGGGAACTAAAGGTCTGTGTGCACAGAGTCGGGTGTGTGAGTTGCACTTGCATGTTTCATCATACCCACTTGCATGTCATAGCATAATCGATTCATTTAACCCTGACACCTAAAGTATAAGTGGTATGGGACGCTTATACGTTAGGATCTGCAAAACGACCCCTTGGTCTATAAGCTTGTGTGGGCAAGTTTATAAATCAAAGGTTATTTTCAATATATATACATGCTATTGTTTGATAACCGACACCCCAACGTATATGTGGTATGGGACACTCTATACGATGGGAGCCTCGCAGAAGATCCCTTGGCTTATGCGCTTTCGCACATAAGTTAAGGTTACCTTTCTTATTTTCTGTTTCTGTTATATTAATATAGAATTTCTAGATTAGTTCCGCTGCCATTTGTTTATTGATTAAATCTCCACTTTCATGTCCTTCCCTTTCTTCCTCTCCGCTCGGTACCTAGGAGTCATGGGGGAAGGGGTAGGGGATGATAGGGCTTAGTCTTTATGACTAACAGTTTTTTAACCATATCATATTAGGGGATCGCGGAGCCCAGCATGGAGGAGCAGCTCAGGAGGCCGGTACGCTTGGAGATGGGGCAGTCTAGCACTGGAGTCCAGACTGCAGGGACCGTGAGTCCTTACCTTCAGTAGAGTTTTAGTTTTGCTTCCGCATTGAGTGATTTGTAGTGAGGACTTGATGTACCGGGCATGAGCCCTTATATTTCTAGCATCATTGTACTCTGATGTTTTCTGTGGACACTCCCTTCGTGGAGTTTATATACATGTGATTTATCATTGTGGACTGCATTGCTCTTACTTTAATTATTGTGCTACCTTTCTGTGATCGAATTGGCCGGCAGAATCGGCGCCTTGTGGTGATGACCCTTCAGGGCGTGAAGGTGTCACCGCAAAGCGGCGACTCTGGGCCTAAGACCACGGATTTTAAAAAGAAAAAAAAAGGGGGGGTCTTACACAAGGGGCCAAGTTGAGGTAGTAAATCGAGAGATTAAGAATATATTAGAAAAAACTGTTTCACTTCATAGGAAAGATTGGTTCGTCAAACTCGATGATGCGTTGTAGGCGTATCGGATGGCATACAAAACCGCAATTGGTTGTACGATGTTTCAATTATTATATGACAAAGCGTGCCATCTCCCCATAGAACTAGAGCATCGCACTCTTTGGGCTTTAAAACTCGTAAACCTCGATGCTAACTTAGCCGCTCAAAAGAGAAATCTGCAACTAAACGATCTTGATGAATGGTATGCAAACGCTTACGAGAGCAATAAGTTCTATATGGAGCGTTCTAAGTTCTATCACGATCGAAAAATCAAGTCCCCAAAACTTTTTTCTCTGGGCGATCTTGTCCTTCTTTATAATTCATGTATTATGCTTTTTCTGGGTAAACTAAAATCACATTGGTCCGGCCCCTTCAAGGTTGAAGCAATTTTGCCATATGGGACCGTACTCATCTCCCACCTAGAAAAGGGTTCGTTTAAAGTAAACGGTCATCGGTTAAAGTCATACATAGTGGGCGATCCAGTGATCGATTTTAATGAAACCATAACTTTCCTCAACGTTATAACCCTGCCATAATAGTCAAGCTATACGACTATAAACAAAGCGCTCTTGGGAGGACCTTTTTCGCTCTTTCCTTATTTTGTTTCCTACTTGTTCTAATAATGTAGGATTTCTAATTGGGCCTCGCTGAACACGTTCCAGGAAAGTTTCTGCCCTCCCTTTTTATTTTTTGTACATATTGCATTTTATTTCATTTTTATTCCGCATACTTATATTACAATATTGGGGACAATGTTGGAATTAAGTATGAGCATGTTTTCATGTTTTCCTTTCTACACTCCCATTTTCTGCATTTAAAAATTTTTAAAAAAAGACAAAAACAAAAACAAAAACAAAAACAAAACAAAACAAAAAAATTATAAAATGAAAACTAAAAAAAATATATTGCTTTTTATCATCAAAAATTTTAAAAAAAATTACAAAACAAAAATTCAACAAAAAATATATTTAGATTTACTTTATAAATATTTTTCTTTGTAAATATTTTCTGTATATATTTTTGGTAAATATTATTTTCTCTCTCCCCTCTTCATTTCCTCCTCTTTGTAAAAGAACTTTTCTCTTTTTCCTCTTTTGTAAATATTTGCTTACAAATCTTTAAAAAAAATAATAAATTTAGAAAATAAATATAAAATATTTCGAATTTAGATATATATATATATGTATATCTTTTTCGCATTTTAGTATGTATATATTAGAGAAATAAATACAAAATATAAAAAAAGTTAATAACTCCAAAAATAAAAAATAAATTAATTAATTAAAAAAACAAAAAAAGATGATAACTTTAAAAAATTCAAAAAATTATAAAACAAATAAATCGAATATTCCATTCTTAACCCTTTTTGCTCTCCAAAAATATAATTGCAAATTTATTTATAAGTGAATTTCATTAATTATTTGTTTACTATTCGTTTATTAATTATAGATTGATAGATTTAAATATCTAGGGTTAAGTTATAAAGAATTTATTATACTTTGCTCTTAAGATAGGGGACTCGTTTTCGGCACTACTTCTAATTTATCATAAATAGAGAACATGTATTATGTTAGAAATAAACAATTATATGATTCAATTATGTTTACTTCTAGCTTTCTGAAATACAGGAACGTTCAATTTATAAAGGTTGCTCTATATTTTTTTATTAAAATCTAGTTCTCTCTTTGAAAACCCTTTCCCTAAAAGAACCTATGTCAATGGGAACAAGATTTCATTCCGTAAACATAGGCATCCAATATTTTAAAAAAGATTATATGTCACGGAGTAAGAGGAAAAAATTAAATACTTTTATACATATACATGTGGTTAATATGAAGTTGTTCAAAAAAAAATTATATGTTAAGGAAAATAAGATTTCATTTTCCTAAAACATCCAAATGCAAAAAAAAGTATTAGAGTTTTGAGAAAAATTACCTCATCTCTAAATCTAAGCGCTCTTTATAAACCAAAATACCCCCCCCCCCCCAGCCAATTTCAATGATTCTAGACTTAATTTAAAATCGTCTTGAGTGCATAATTTATAAATTGCAATATTTCGCATAAAACTCACACAAGCTAAAGTTTCTATAATTCCAAACTATTTTTGTTAAGCTAATGATTACAAAATTTCGCTTCTATTTGATTACATCAAGAAGTCTTTTTGCTAAACTTTTCCTCTATTTAAATCATGTTTATAATTGTAGGACTTAACTCTTATGCCCGTATGTTTATTTAGATCTCTCTTTTAATTAATTTAAGCGGTAGCTAAATTTAGGATTTCTTTTAATTCTCTATAAGTTCATCTCCAACATTTGCTCTAGAATAGCAAAAGCTTAAGTATGGGGGTATTTGATAAGTTGTAAATATACATATTTTTCAGTACTTCTATTAGGTCATTTTAGTTTATTTTCGTTGTTTTTTTGTTATTTTTCTTCAATAAAATATTTCCTTTTTGAAAATATTGCTCTAACTTAGCTTTATTTTGTTTTCCAGAATTTTTTCAGAAAAAACCAAATTTCTCAAAGTACATGCCCGTATCATGTCCGTGACCTGGGCATGTTACTTCTATTCCTGCAGAAATTAGTCGCCTACAATGCCAAAGTGAAGTCACACCCGTATCCAGATTGACACGCCCGTGTCCAACCGCTCGACATTCGTCGATTCAAACTCGACATTCGTCGACTCAAGATCCACTCTTCCAGCAACACTCAATACATGTCACGCCTGTATCCCAATCGACACGCCCGTGTCAATTTCGTTCGACATTCGACGTTCAACATTCATCGATCCCAGCTCGACGCTCGATGACTTCACCAGTCATACCTCCCTGACACGCCTGTGACAACCCTGTCACGCCCGTGACCAACACGTGTCCCGATCAAGAAGCTTCCGGAAATAGACCAGTCACCAAAATTTTGCCGTCTTCAGGAAGCCAGCCTGACATGCCCCCTTGTCACGCCCGTGACCAGGGCGTGTCACCTCCGATTTTTTGCTTATAAATATAACTTCTTTGTAAGGTCCAAGGGTTTAAACTTTTGGACTAATTTTGTTGTTTATGGGATGCTTGGATGCACTTCTTACTATGTAAAGAGAATTTTCTCCCCCTCTCTTTTATGTTTGTTTTAGCTTTGTAATCAACTTTTTTTCCTTAATGAAATATGTTAGATTTTCTCTCCTTATGTTGTCTTGGAATGGATGCGAGTGCCCCACTTTTTTTCTCCTTTTATCCTTTGTTTTTCTTTGTTTTTCTCTTAAAAATATGTGTGTGTGTGTGTGTGTGTGTGTGTGAGTTTAACTTCATGATTTTATGTTTTCATAGTTTTGTTTTGCTTAGCTTTTGTTCTGGGTTTTCTTTTATAGTTATTAGTTGTTATGTTAACTTTTATTTTCTTGTCCCTTAGGATTGTTTAAGTTTTGTTTTTTAGTACTTTAATTTCATTTTTATGGTTTTATACAAGTGTTTTCAAAGTGGATTTCTACCTTCTTTTTTTAGTTAGTATTTTTATTTTTGTAAAACTTTTGTTCTTTTCAACTTTTTTTACACTTTTTAAACTCTTTTATAAAATTATAATAATGAAAAAGTTGTTATTTTAATTTTCAAGATAAGTTTGTTTTCTTTCTCTTTTTGTTGTGTGTGTGAGAGTGTATGAGATAATTTTTCTTGCTTTCTTTTATCGCTTTCTCAATTATGTAGAGTGTGTGTGTGTATGAGATAATTTTCATTGCTTTCTTTCAATTATGCAGAGTGTGTGTGTGTATGCATTTATTTCCCGCCTACTCGTTTGAGTAGGACTTGTCATTTCCTGCCTACTCATTTGAGTATGGCTTATCATTTCCCTCCTACTCGTTCGAGTAGGACTTGTCATTTCTCGCTTACTCATTTGAGTAGGACTTGTCATTTCCCGCCTACTCGTTTGAGTAGGACTTGTCATTTCCCGCCTACTCGTTTGAGTAGGACTTGTAATTTCTCTTTTTGTGTAACTTAGCATTTTATTTTATGATTTTGAAAAGTGTGAGTTCTCGTTTTAGTTAGTTTTATAATTTTCTTACATTGTGTTCTTTTCTGTCCATTTTTTGTAACCCTTTAGCACTTAGTCTTGAACTCATGCCTCATTAAAATCATAAGCCGTCCCCATACCGATGAGTGGCTAATCATTCTTAGCCCTCGGCATCGAAGAGCATTGGGACATATGAAATCACTCTAAATAATTAAAGGATCTTTGTCTCACTTTAATTAAAGGGCTTAAGGTTTTCCCCGGGTTTACGATGCGTAGAACCACATATCGATGTGTGGACTCTATTTTCGTCATCCATACGCTATCTAGACGAGATGTTGTGCGTATGGACTGATCAACCTTGGGTAAAAAGAGTTGCGTGCATACCCTCGAGAGAGGAGAAGCGTAACTCTACATGATTGGGTTCCCCACCCAATAGCGGGGTTCTTAGTGTAAAGCGGGCATTAAGAGGAATCCTTCGTCGGACGAGAGTTCAGTCGAATAGACTTAATGTTCAAGTGAGTGATATCCCAATATCTAGGTGAGCTCATATTTATGGAACCTCCATGGCCAAGTTGCCTATAATTAATTTGAAAACTAGGTTATGTAATTATTAAGAGTTATTTTAGTTTCGATCTGATTCGATGCCAAGCGTTAACCCTTCATCGATTTTTTCTAAGTTTTTTTTACAACTCTCTTTATTACGCTTTAATTAACTAAAATCCGACAAGTTTTTTTCGATAAAATAATAGTCCCTCCAGAAGGAGTAGAAATAGTCAACAGGCCCGAAGAAATATAAGACCTCAATATTCCACTCCGGAATAACCTGTATTACTTGCGGCATGTGCAATTGCCTCCGTAATTCGCCGTGCGGAACTCCTTTCCCTCCGCGTGCATCAGTGACAACTATCCTAGTAGGAGTATGTACAAAGGAACTATAACAACGTAGCAGTATTGTAAACAAGGTAAAGTACAGAGCAGTAAGCACATGTTACACTATAAGTAATTAAAGTACAAGTAAAGAACTACAACTACCCTCTACCAAAAATAAAGTAAAGTAAAGTAAGCTATAGAATAAGTAACCTTAACTTATAAGAATGCTCATACAAACTAATAAGTTAAGGGGTCTTTTTGCAAGGCCTATCATGTAAAAAGTCTCATACCAATTTATACGATAGGGGTAGGGGTTTAAATGCAATAATGACATGATATGTTATGTTATGCTGGTTTAATGCTATGTTCATACAAGTGCAACACAAGCACATAACTCTATAATCATAGACCTTTAGTTCCCCAGTTTTGGAAGCTAGCTTCACTCTCAGGAGCCTCTGTAGTGGCCAATAGAGATAGTGGGTTGGGCCACCCCACTCCTAGGTTGGTAATCACACTACCAGGTCTAGCCCTTACGTACGCCTCTAAAGGACACACCAGAGTCACCACATACTAATACTGACAATCCCACCAGTCTTTTGTGGTCATGTGTAGGGTCACTAGGTAAGTGTATCTGTAAATGTTTGCTTTAGGATTGAGAATGACCTAGAGTGGGGTGAATAGGTCCAATTTAAACTATAAGTACCCCTTTAATTAATCAGAGTTCTACTTTTCTTTAAAATGATTAACACAGTCAGATAATCAAGATAAACTTAACAGCAATTAGAAAAATTATCACAGCACAGTAATTCAGCAAACACAGCACAATGCACACAGATTTATAGTGGTTCCCCAACTTATAGGTACATCCACTTTCCCCCTTCACATATCTAGCAATGAACTAGATTCGGCCAAACTCTCTCTCTTTTTTTTACTCAGATCCCCAGATCTTACAGCTCAGAGCCCAGCTAGCTCCAACCACTCAGACTATACAAGTCTTACCACTCAAATCACAACGATCCTACACCTCAAGTTCTTCTCAAAAACTCTACCTCGGAATGAATCCACACTCCTACTCCTCAGGCAAATCCTTCCCTACAACTCAAAGAAATACCTACTTCTCCTACCTCAGGCTATTCCAGCCCTACCTCAGCCTTTATAACACAGGCTTACAATATAAAGAGAATAATTCTCCTACACTTAGATCTACAGATAGATCTTACACAATTAATGATGATAAAAGAAATAGATTAAGAAAATGTCACCCAGCAAGAGAGAAATGATTAACAGCTTGTTGATCTGATCTTGATGAATTTGCTTCCTTTGAACTTGTTAAGATAGATCTGATCCAACCCTTCTTAGCTTTTTAAAGCTTCTTGAACTAGAAAATTAGGGTAGATCTAGGCTGGAGAAATGTTAAAGATGATTCTTGATCTGGCTTCTCTCCACCTTCTAAATTTGTAGGTGATGTTTCTAATATCTGACTTCAATAATTGTGATTGTTCTTCTTCTAGTTGTTCTCTCTATTTTTAAGAGTTGATCCCTTTAAATAGGCTCTGATAGGAGTAACCGGCTGATTCGGTTAATAACTGATATCTGATAGTTCAGATAGTTGTCTGTACCTCCGTATTGATTTCTATTCTTAGGAAATAAATCTGCTTGAAGAGTTGACACTTTACAGTTGAATGCATCGACACAAGTCCTGGGTGTCGACACAGCTCTTGTAGTGGTGTTGACATACATTTGAATGTGTTGACACAGCTCTTCAGCTTATTTCAACACAACTTATGTAGAATATGCCGACACTAGTCATGAGTGTCGATACAGCTTGCTTCCAAACACGGCACAACTTGTGAAGTGTGTCGACACTAGTCCCGAGTGTCGACTCAGTTGTCTTCAGTCTCAATGTAGCTTGAATAGAGTGTGTCGACAAAATTTTCCTTAGTGTCGACATAACTTCTCTTTGTCTTGACACAACTTATTTAGTTTGTGTTGACACTAGTCCTGAGTGTCTCGACGCTTTTGTACTTAGCTTTATTTTGCCTGCACACATGAACTTAACATCCATCAAATATAATTATGTGTATATCATTGAGGTGAAAAGACTTCTTTAAATTAAATCAAGTAAATTGTGACCAATGTACTCAACAATCCCCCCTATTTTGAGAAGTCATAACCCAAATTCAATGATATACAACATGATACCAAAATATAATAATAAAGACATAAGAATACAGTGCAATATTATATGTGAAGTACCACTCATAAAAACACATATTAACAATAATAATGTTGAACAGAAGATAAAGCAAACAATCACAATCCTTATTAACAACACATGAAATATTGAATAAGCCAAGATTTTCATTAACAGTTTATCACATAGTTTAGTACTACAAACTTTGGTTACTTAAAAGTTACGAATCAAGTTTTTAATATGAAATTTAAAACTAAAAAATCCTAAGGCAGCTCTGGTTCCTTGATAACTATGCCTTTTCAAGATAATATCTTGGCTTTCACCTCAGGCACTTTTCCCTCAACAACCTCCTTTCCTTTGTCATTCTTAGCTTTAGCTTTTGCAATTGTTTCTTCTTTCAGACTTTGTCTTTCAAAGTAATGGTATGTCTTTGAAAAATATTTGTTGGGCTCAATGGACTTAGTAGGAAGCTTTCCTTTCTTCATATCATATTTGAACTTTTGGATAACTTGTTGCTGCTTAAGATGTTTGTCCCATTCCTGTTCACTCTACCATTTGCCCCTATCTATGACATTAGCATTTACAGCCTTCCATGCCGTAAGAATTAATGATCTGGAGGTTGGACTCAATTTCTCAAAATCAGGTATAGTCTCAGCTTATTCTCTAAACCTTTTCTTTGATAACTGAGCCTCTATCTCTGGAGCAGTAAAAGACTTATCCACTTTCTCACAAATTACATTCTGATCTAAGCCTTGATGAGGACTATACATATGTTGGACAGATGCTTGAATAGACTCAAAATTAGCTTGTGCAACAGGATGATTAAAATCATAGATTTCTGCAGGAGGTGCTTCAAGTAGAGGTGGTTGACAACCAGATTCAGTAATTTGATCTCCATCATACCAAAGGGAAGAAAAGTCTAAAGTGTCTCTGATATTGTTTGATATCCAGGTGGCATGTTCAAAACTGGCCTTAATCATTACTCTCTCCCCCTTTATGACTTCTCTTTCAATATGATCCCTCAAATCATTTTTTGGAAATCTTATATGACCATCTAGATAATTAATTCCTGACATTACTGTGTTCTAAACTTTGAGTAAATTGCTATCCAAAATCTTATTAGAAGTCTTTGTTGGATCCAGTGGCCAACCTTAGAGGGGGGCGTGAATAAGGTTTATGAGCGTTTTTAGAAATTAAAAATTTCACGCACCAAAACAATCACAGAGAAAATAATTTCATTGCATTAAGTCAATAATGAACAACAGTAAGAGATGAGTATACAACAAAACTTGATCTTTATGGCATCAAAGATCAAAGACGATGAGAATAAGGATTCTTTTGGTTTATATACTGACCAAACTATGACCGGTTGGCTCTCACCCTTTCCCTGCAAGAAAGGCGTTCAAGCCCACTCTTCACCTCCACATAAGGAAGGTTCTTAGAGTCCACTCTTCACCTCCATACATGGAAGGGTCTTAGAGCCCACTCTTCACCTCCATACAATTAAGTGTCTTTGTGCCCTGCTAGATACTTCGATCTAGACATCCCAAATCCCGGTATAATTTACCGTGGAATACTTTACGGATTCTGATGACCCTCTCCGGTCGATTTTCCTCTCCGACAACTAAACAGAGTACAAAGATTGAAAATAAAGATGATAAGAAAATGAATTTCTCCCTCTTGACGACTTCTCTGGTGTTCGATCTACGACCAGTGCTTGAGATCTTTGTTGGTTAGCAACCGGTCGGTTCTCAGTGGTCGATGAAGATTCTGGATCGCCGGAGTTCTTTGCTCACGAACGGGAGGGAGAAAGCTTCCTTCAACTTTGACGAAGACAAGTGGAGACAAGAGCAAGGAGGCGTACGAAATCTGGAGTCCAGAAACCCTTCGTCAAAATTCTTCATGGAGAGGTTAATGACACCAGAAAACGCAGCGGCTTTTATACGTCTTCATGAAAACAGGCTACCCCCGGCGGTAAGACTAGCACCTGCAGTAGTGTCGTGCACTTCATGTGCCAACTGTCCTCCAAATCTATAAAATAATCTTTCGAAATGATCTTTTTCCTATTCATTTGAACTAGCACCGCGCGGTAGAGCCTACCGCCGCGCAGTAACATAGGATGCGATGTTTCTAAAAAAGCAACACCTGTTTTACAAGGCTAACACCACGTGGTAGGTGCTACCGCCGAAATCTTCAAGAGAGGTAGGTCCAAATATATCATTGAGTTAGCGCCTGCGGTAGTACTAACGCCTGACGGTAGCCCCTCTCGGCGTGTTGCCTTCAAAAACTCCTCGAGAGCTAGCGTGGCGCGGTAGAGCTAGCGCCGAAACAATCAAGAGTGCTAGGTCCAAATAAATCATTGCATTAGTGCCTGCGGTAGTAATAATGTCTGGTGGTACCCCCTCTCGACGTTCTGCCTTCAAAGCTTCTCGAGAGCTAGCGCAACGCGGTAGTGCTAGTGCTTGGCGGTAGCCCTGAGTCTCAAGTCTCGTCATTCTTCTCTCGACGTTTATCGGCTAGCTAGCGCGGCACGTTAGTGCTAGCGCCTGGAGGTAGCCCAGATTCTTGACACTTCTTCTCTAAACATTCGTCGATGGGCTAGCGCGGCGCGTTAGTGCTAGTGCCTGGCGGTAGCATCCGTATGAGCCTTCTCTATTGCTTATACCTGACAACCTGCACACCTTATCAACATACAACATGATCAAATACAACCGGGGATTTGATATTCTCAAACACAGGGAATGTGAAACATCGGTTCCAACAAACTCCCCCTTTTGATAAAATCAAATCCCGTTCATGATAAATAATACATGAGATTGAGTGCGTGTAGAAGATAGGAATTATATGCTAACATCAGGTTGCAGTATATATGTGGATCTACACATTAGACTTGCTCCGCCTATCTATGTGTTGCTCCCCCTATCTATGTCCACACAATTGAACCATGCTCCCCCTACATTTGACCTCTCCTAACCCATGAACTTACTAACCCGTGAACTCATGGACCAATTTATTCTCCCCCTTTGATAATATCAAAAGGGAGGGCAAGGTCGATACGACATGAAGGATGAAAAATAGGAGGTATGATGACATAAAAATAGATAGTGCACACACACGGTAAGTTTTGAAACAATAAGCATAGAGGGGACCCAAAACTAAAATCAAATCAAAGAATTAGAGATGCGCGGGTCATAGAATAGAGCAAGATAGAGAAAAACAAGTTTCATATTTCAGATGAATTGGACATAACAGACAAAACTAAGCACATAATGAGAACGTCTATAATCCTAAACGAGTTTATGAGTTACATCATGGTGAACAAACATTGTAACCATCATGAGTGTAAATCGAGTGCTAGTATGTGTTGTGCCCAAACATATAGTGCAGTTTTAGTCCAATTCTTATGCATAGAAGCGTTAAATAAGGCAATGACATGTGAACATATAGCATCAAATGAGAGAAAACACTAATTCGAAATATCATAGTTTACATGTTTATTTCGATCTGATATAATGCTAACCCAGGAGAATTAAAGTGAATGATCACGTCACATGTCTACCTATGGTATACCGAGATTTAAACTAGAGGCACTAAGCATATGGTTTGGTCTATGCACAAGATCGAAATGACTTTTTGATCCAAGGTGCGCATCCTCACAATGCTCAAAAAGACTTATCAGGAGGAGAGAATAGTGCTTGGGGGGTCCTTTTCATTTGATATTATAGCTACCATATTATTTTTGATTGTTGTTTTGAGCTATCACATTTATCTTTATCGAATACAAGGAACCCCAAGTCAATCGAAATCTACCCAAATAGGTAGATACACTTTAACTTGTAGGCATAAGACTTTAGCACTAAGATTTGGCCCGCAGTTTGAATCTCAATAGAGCATGTGTGAAATGTGACATTGATTGTTCACCATATTTCTAAAGCGTTAAGATATAATGTCACGAGTTATGGCATGTAGATCTATAATTTCTTCATGAGTGCTCCGTCTAGTGATGTGTGAATAGTGAATTCATTCCCCTATCTAAATCCTCACACATACCTAGAGGCAAAGTCAACTTACACGCACATGTAGTGTCGCACTCAATAGCTAAGCACTTATAGATTTAGCCCATAATGACTGGAGGAACAATGTTTGGATAGATTAACCTTCTAAACTCATACATTATGCGTACGCATTATGATCTAAGTCGTAGTCATGTGAGCCACAATCATGCGTTGTATTATATTTTTAATTTTTTTCAGTTTTTTTTAAAATGAAATATATTATTTTAATTATTTTTTATTATTATTTTTTATTGATCTATTTATTATTTTTATTTTAAACGGTTCAAACAAAATGAAACAAAAACACATGCACACACACATAACAAATAAAAAATGAAACATGCAAACACAATGGAGTAACAACAAAAACATATATAACTAGGATGAGAGGTCAAGAATGCCAAGCTCGAGTCGGAGTAGAGAAAAGCGTGCATCAGGGAGCGGTTTAGTTATGATGTCTGCAAGTTGGGCATCGGTGCCAATAAATACAACACTCACGTTCTCCTTTTTTATATGATCACGAATAAAATGATGACACATGTCAATATGTTTCGACTGAGAATGGTGAACTTGATTATGTGTTATGTTAATGACACTCTTATTATCACATCGAAGTATAACATTACTACATGTGAGGCAAAAATCTTCTGATGTTTGAGACATCCATAATGCTTGAGCGTAATAGCTTCCTAAAGCAATGTACTCGACCTCAGCAGTTGATAGAGCAACTGAGTTTTTTTTACGGCTAGACCAAAAGACTATTGTTGGGCCTACGAAATGGCTTGTACCGCTTGTGCTCTTGTGGTCAAAAGAGCATCCGGCATAGTCTTAGTCAGAGTACCCGTGAAGAGAGAAATCTGTAGAATGAGGGTACCAAAGTCCAAGGTTTTGTGTTCCTATAAGGTACCTAAAGATATGTTTTACAGCTTTCAAATGAGATTCTCTAGGGTCGGCTTGATACCTAGCACACATTCCTACCGCAAAAGTGATGTCAGCCCTAGAGGCACTCAAATATAGCAGTGATCCTATCATACCTCGAAACATAGTCTGATCAATAGAAATCTCACTCTCATCTTTCTCTAATTTAAGAGATGCACTCATAAGAGTTTTGACTTGTTTCAGATTCTAATACCCAAAACGCACAAGCATATCTTTAATATATTTTGATTGGTTAATAAAAATCCCATCTTGGCGTTGAGAAATTAAAAATCCTAGGAAATATGTGAGTTCTCCTACTAAGCTCATTTCAAATTCAGATTTCATTAACATGATAATTTCTTCCACAACTTCTCATTTGTGACCCCGAAAATGATATCATCAACATAAATTTAAAGTATAATAAGATCTGAATTCTTGGTTTGAACAAAAAGAGTTGTGTCTGCACTACCCATCTTAAAGCCATGATCTAAGAGAAAGGTAGTGAGCCTATCATACAAAGCGCGGGGTGCCTGTTTCAATCAGTACGGGGCCTTCACCAACCTATAAACATGATTTGGGTAGGATGCATTCATGAAACCGGGTGGTTGCTCGACATACACCTCCTCCTTAATGTGTCCGTTTAGGAAGTCACTCTTAACATCCATTTGGAATAATTTAATTCGCTTATAACTAGCAAATGCTAAAAATATATGAATGGACTCAAGATGAGCAACCGGGGAAAATGACTCTTCAAAATCCACACCCTCTATTTGAGAATATCCTTGGGCCACCAAACGAGCTTTGTTTCTAGTTATCCTAGATTCACCATCGAGTTTATTTTTGAAACCCCATTTTAAACCTTTGACTAGATTGTTATCCGAACATTCTACTAACACTCATACCTTACTCCGCTCGAATTGGCTCAGTTCCTCAGTCATCGCCAAAAATCATGATTCATCTCTTAAGGCTTCCAAGACATTCTTGGGTTCAATATCCGAGAGAAAACATAAGTTTGAAAAAGACTCATGAAGGGTGGATCGGGTTCTAACTCCATGAGATGGCTCTCCTATGACTAGATCACGAGGATGTTGCTTTGCGAAAGTTAAATTATTAGGAGTTCTATATCCTTGTTCTATTATCTGTGTTTCACTCTCCTCGGTTTTGTCCTCCCTATTACTCTTAATTTGTGCATTCTCTTTGTAAAACCTCTACCCGTCAAGAAGAATATAATAGAGGGTCCGGCTGGGGCCCCACACCATATTCCACAAACAGGCGGAGACGCTACTAAATAATATCAAAACAAACGCATCCTAGCACAGACCATTCTAGTGGAAGCTTCACGGTTGAAAACTGGAACTCAAGAGTTACCAGAAATGACCAATATAACAAAATAGGAATGTTAACACCCAAAGTAAATGGCCTTATGGCCTTACAGGTTTCTCTTAACAAAAGTGTGGTTTCCAAACATCGGCGTGCAGGCCGGCCACACATGAACAAGAAGAAACAAAACAAAGCCTTCGAGGGCAGCAACGCGGCTTTGGCTTCAGCCCGCTAAGTCCTGCTCGGACAAGCAATACCTGCACCTGCAAGAACCAATCCACCAAGCGGTGGCAAACAGGGCAACGGTCAGCATTCAGCTGACCAATTATAACGACCCTGCCACTGGCACGGGGCAGCGGAATTCCTTCCCTGCACAGCATTTTACATCGCATACATATATATCCAGCCACCAAGGCAATACATATCACAAATGCCGGCACGACGACCCGATATTCCGTGCACTCAGGGCATATTCTGGTATACCGGAAACACCGGGTCCCACCACCGTTCAGAGGTCCCAGACTTGACGGTACAATTTGAGCATTTCTAGTCTGATCGGCACGCAAGCCATCGACTCTCGCTATGTGATCCTAATAGGGCCTTAAGAACCCAAGGTTAGACCACCATAATACGGGTACAGATCCACCTTTCCTGTTGCTCAAAATTGTTAGACTCAAGACTTGACTGACGCGGGTACAGCTTCACTTTGCCCGTCCGCCACCAAGGCATTTCTCAAGTTAAAGTCTAACGGCTCAAATTCATAACATATGGCACTCACGGCCACAAGAGTTGAAACCAACTCTCACAATTTCCTGGACTTCCTCCAGTACTTCCTGCGGCACCAAACCACAAGTATCCACCACGGATTTCATGCATAGAAGCAATATTCACGGAGTCTTCTCTGATGTGCAAACAAGCATCACCAATCCAGACCAACATGTCCAGATGGGCTTCACACAGCATGCCTAACCGTACTCACACTTCCGGTTCTAATGCAATACAACAAGGGACGTACCGCCGACCCAAGGGAATGACTTCGCCATCAACCTTTTGGTGGAGGATTCCTATGCAAATGCAAGAAAGAAGGACTTCACTTGTCCAAGAAGGAAATCGTTACCCTTGAAGGACGTTTTGGCGCCATTGTTAAAAGTACACGGTTGGAAAGCTTCGCAGCGATCAAGCCTCCGAAGAGCTGAACTCGGCTCGCGATTTGGACTACCGTAGCACCACCGGCAGCCGGCTTTCCCTTCTTCTTCCTCCCCTTGCTCTCCTCTTTATCTTCACTTAGGAAAGAGAATGGCACAACTCAAATGAGTTTTCTCCATCTCAAATCCGGCCTTATAAACCCAGGGAACGGCCTAGACCATTGGATCTTGGTCAAAGAAAATGGAAGGCTTAGATTAGCCCTGAAATTGAATTTCCTGGGCCAAACACGGGTTGTGACACGCCCATGTCACAGGCCGTGTTCCTGAAGCGGTGCACAACCGACTTAAAACAAACCAGAACATGGGCAGCGACACGCCCGTGTCAAACTTGACACGCCTGTGTCACCCAGTACACGATTGTGTACCTGGTTGTGTCACCCTTGTAACTCGATCTCCAAAATCACCCGAGAACAACATGGCGTGTGTCCCTAGCTGTGTGCCAAACACGTTCCTGTGACACGCCTGTGTCATAGGTCGTGTCCTCCTTAGGCATAACTGGCCCTCAGCTAAGTTAGACATACCCTGGGACACGCCCGTGTCCCAGGCCATGTACACCTGACACGCCCTGAGACACGCCCGTATCTCAGGCCGTGTCAGCCAACTTGAATCCTAATTTTGGCTTTGAGATTTCTGGGGTGTTACAATCCTCCCCTCCTTAATAAAATTTCGTCCCGAAATTTGGACATAGTAAGGAAGTAAAACCATTACACCATATGTGACACTTTATATATAAGGTTTAACAATATACACACGAGCTAACAGCTTTACAGAAACAACTCGGGAAACTCAGCTCTCATGGTCTGCTCCCGCTACCACGTTAGCTCTTCTAGGCCATAATTGTCCCATCGGACTTTGACCATCCCGATCGCATTGTTTCGTAGCTGTTTCTTTGCTCGATCCTCGATCTGAATGGGTCTAATCTTCATCGTTAGCCCATACTCAAATGGTACTTGGTCACTCTCAATTACTTGAGTTGAATCCTTGACCACTTTTCGCAATATTGAGACATGAAATACATCATGTAAACCACTCAGCTCTTGTGAAAGTGCTAACCGATAGGCAGCTTCACTAATACGTTCGACCACTTAAAACTGTCCCAGATACCTCGGGCTCAACTTTTTTAAGATGTCGTATCCTGGACACACTTTTGAATGGTTTGATTTTCAAGTACACCCAATCGCCCACCACAAACTTCATGTTTCGGTGCTTGGCATTGTAATACTTAGCTTGCTTGTCTTAGGCCACTATCAGACTTTCACGTATCAACCATATGATTGAGTTGGAATCATCTAAATCTTTTTGCTGGTACAACTTTGTTTCGCTAGTCTCTGCCTAAGCCAAAGGTGTACGGTATTTCCTACCATATAAAGCTTCAAAGGGCGCTATCTGGATGCTAGCTTGGTAGCTGTTGTTGTAGGCGAATTCAATCACACCGAGATGATCTTCCCAATTCTTTCTGAAATCCAGCGCACACATTCAGAGCATATCCTCCAATGTCATATTGGTTCTCTCGGTCTGACCATCCGTTTGAGGATGGAAGGCAATGCTGAAATGCAATTTCGTACCCAACAGTTCATAAACTAATCTCCAACCGCCCAAAGTGAAACGCCCATCTCGATCACTAACGATGCTACAGGGCACACCGTACAATCGTACAATAGTATCCACGTACATCTTTGCCAATTTCTCCACTGGATCGTCCCTTAAATTTGGGATGAAGTGCGACACCTTTGTTAACCGGTCCACAATCACCCATACCGCATCATTTCCCCACTGTGACCTTGGCAATCCATGCACAAAGTCCATGGAAATATCATCAAACTTCGACATAGGGATAGGCAACGACTTCAGCAAACCACCCAGTTTTTTGCATTCCGCCTTTACTAAGGCACAAGTTTGACATTTAGCAACATAGTGTGTTATGTCCTTCTTCATTCCAGGCCACAAGAATTGCTTCTTCATATCCTTATACATTTTCGTGCTCCCGGGGTGAACCGAATACTTGGTGAAGTGGCCTTCATACATCACCTCTTCATGATGTTTACCCTTATATGGGACACACAAACGACCGTCCTTCCGGAATAGAACGTCAATAAACGAAAACCTAGAGTCGGCACTTTCCTCTGCATAGCGTTGCAGGCTTTCATCCAGTTCTGTTGCTTGCCAAACTCTGTCCTCCAGGTCACACTGTACCTCCGTCCAGTTTAAGCACGCCTTTGTAGTGGTATTCCTTTCAACACAAGAAATATTTAAGGCCTCTAGATCTCGAATTAGACCTTCATCATGTCTTAGAAGCCAATTTGCCCTTTCTAGAGTCCGACGACTCAAGGCATCCACGACCACATTTCCCTTCCCGGGAGTATAGTGAATATCGAAGGTGTAGTCCCCAAGGAACTCCATCCACCTCCATTGTCGCATATTCAAATCCTTCTGATCGAGCAAATACTTTAGACTCTTATGATCTGTATAGATATCGACTTTAACGCCATACAGATAGTGCAACCACAACTTTAGCGCAAAGATCACCTCTACCAACTCCAAGTCGTGGATTGGATAGTTACGCTCATGCACTTTTAGTTGGCATGAGCCATAAGCAATCATCTTGCCAAACTATAGGAGAACGCAACCTAAGCTGCTCCCTGACGCATCGCTATATATCTTATAGGCGTCTGTACCACATGGCGACGTCAACAAGGGTGTCGTGGTCAAACGACTCTTCAGCTCATCAAAAGCTCTTGCGCACTCCGGCGTTGAGACAAACTTCTGATCTTTTCTCGTCAATGTTGTTAGAGGCAAAGCAATCCGAGAGAAGTTCGCCACAAACCGTCTGTAGTAACCTGTCAGTCCAAGGAAACTCCTGACTTCGGCCACTAAAGACAATACCGGCCAATCTTGTATGGCACTTATCTTTACCGGATCTACTGTTATGCCCTCTCCACTAACTACATGGCCCAGAAAAGCCACCGACGAGAGCCAAAACACACACTTCGAGAACTTGGCATACAACTTATTCCTCCATAAGGTGTGCAGTACCAACCGCAAATGGTTTGCATGATCTTCTTCCGATTGCGAGTACACTAGGATGTCGTCAATGAATACGATTACAAACAAATCCAAGTACTCTCGGAACGTTCGGTGCATTAAGTCCATGAATACCGAAGGCGCATTACATAGCCCAAACGGCATCACTGTGAATTCATAATGACTGCAGCGTGTTCCAAATGCTGTCTTTGGAATGTCACCTTCCCTAATTCGCAAATGGTAATACCCGGATTTCAAATCTAACTTCGAATTGATGGTTGAGCTTGCTAGCTGATCGAACAAGTCATCGATCCGTGGAATCAGATACTTGTTTTTCTCCGTCAGCTTATTCAATTCGCGGTAATCAATACATAGCCGCAAACTACCGTCTTTCTTTTTCACAAAAAGAACAGGCGCGCTCCAAGGTGACATACTTGGGCGTATGTATCCCTGCTCCAGCAAATCTTGCAATTGAACTTTCAGTTCGGCCATTTCTTTTAGCACTACACGATAAGGCGAGCGGGCCATAGGTTTTGCACCAGGCACCAGCTCGATAGTGAAGTTGATTTCCCTTTGGGGAGGTAACCCCGGAAGGTCTTTTGGAAACACATAAGTATATTCCGATACAATCCACACCTCATTCACACTTGCCTTCGGCTCCACCGCCTTAATGAGTGTGAAGAATAACTCTGCACCCTTCTGAACTACCTTAGCGACTTGGAGAGTAGATAACAACATCCCACTCATCCCTCGCATACCAGTGAACTTGGTCTCTTGTTCGGTATTTTGCCCCAGTGTGACCTTTTTTGAAGTACTATCTATACAGGCATGCTTCTCTGAAAGCTAGTCCATACCTATGATTATATCAAACTCTATAATCGGCAATACGAATGTTTCTACCTTGAATTCCCGACTCCCTATCTTTACCTCAAGACCGCAAGATTTATCCGCGCATAACAAACATCTGTTTGGTAGTAGCACCTTTATACTGTCTATCATGGTCCGTATAGGCACCCCGATTCGTAAAACAAAAGCTTCAGAAAGAAACGAATGGGAAACACCTGTATCAAACAGTACTCGCGCCGGATACTCCTATATAAGGACAAAACCTATAACACCAAAATTAAACAAGCACAGCACACAATATAAAATAACATTAAAAACTGCGTGCACCTGTGATGACATCGGCCTGCTTAATGGCCTCCTATTGTCCAAGGTTGAAGACCCGGGGCTATGCGTGCGATGCAGAAGACTCCACCACAGTCTTCCCTTTCTCCGCATAGGACGCTCCCGTATTCTTTTCACCCTTTGGAGGGCCAACTCGGCAATCACGTGTGAAGTGTCCCACCTTTCCACACGTAAAACTGGCGCGAGATCCATACCCCGATGATACCTCCGTCACAGTCGCTGAAGGAGCTTGTCTAGTAGATTTTGACTTCTTATTCCATCTCCTTCGGTACACATGTTTCTCCGGACACGGCGACTTGAACTCCGACTTTGCAACAGCCAAGGTCCCCTTTGCTTTCCCCCTTTTTATGTTTGTCTCCAACGACCGAGCCGTACAGACTAAGGCTTGAAAACCCTGACTTACAGAACTCGAGAACAGATATCGTAACTCATCTTGTAGTATCGCATAAAACCGACTAGTCTTAAGCTCCTCTTCGGCGAAGACAGAACCCGCATATCTTCCCAACCGCGTGAACTCATGAAGATAATCATCCACACTACAATCTCCTTGAGTCAACCGCTGAAATTCCATTTCCATTGATATTCTCTGCTGCATTGGCAGATCCTCCGCTTGGGCCGGGGATCCCGCCCCAGTAAATTGAGGAGGATTGAAGCTCATGAATTACTTCAATTGTTGATCTGTTACCCACGGATCAACTACAGCTTCTGCCGGTTCTTGCCTTACCCCAGCATGCGTTGGCACCAAAGCAGGACGTGCTTGCCCAGCCTGCTGAGCAGTCATCACAGCAAGTACCGTCTCCGAAATGAAACGCACAGTTTAAGCAGATGGAGGAGGTGTGGGAACCTCAACCGGTACTGCACTTTCAACAGAATATTGAGGATCTGATTGACCCGCAACACTTCTAGTCACCTATATGTGTAAACACATAATTTAGCGACTAAACAAACTGCAAACATACAAAAATGAACACACCAAACAAGTGTATTTACATTCCTAAGTGGACATTCTTGAGTTCAATTTATGTGTTATAACGGAAGCACTGACACGTGCTCGCCACCCCTCAAAAGAATTTATCCGCAAATTCAGAAGAGATCGAAAAACAAGTTGATACCAAATTGTAACACCTCTACCCATCAAGAAGAATATAATAGAGGGTCCGGCCGGGGCCCCACACCATATATAACAAATAGGCGAAGACGCTACTAAATAATATCAAAACCAACGCATCCTAACACAGAGCATTCTAGCGGAAGCTTCACGGTTGAAAACTGGAACTCAAGAGTTACAAGAACTGTCCACTATAACAAAATAGGAATGTTAACACCCAAAGTAAATGGCCTTATGGCCTTACAGGTTTCTCTTAACAAAAGTATAGTTTCAAAACATCGGCGCACAGGCCGGCCACACATGAAAAAGAAGAAACAAAACAAAGCCTTCAAGTGTAGCAACGCAGCTTGGGTTTCAGCCCGCTAAGTACCGCTCAAACCAGCACCACCTGCACCTGTAAGAACCAATCCACCAAGCGGTGGCAAACAGGGCAACGGTCAGCATTCAGCTAACCAATTATAACGACCCTGCCCTTGTCATGGGGCAGCAGAATTCCTTCCCTGCACAACATTTTACATCTCATACATAAATATCCAGCCACTAAGGCAATACATATCACAAATGTCGGCATGATGGCCCGACATTCCGTGCACTCAGGGCACATTCTGGTGTACTGGAAACACCGAGTCCCACCACCGTTCAGAGGTACTAGACATAACGGTCAAATTTGAGCATTTCTAGTCTGATCGGCACGCAATCCATCGACTCTCGCTATGTGATCCTAATAGGGCCTTAAGCACCCAAGGTTAGAAAACCATAACGCGGGTATAAATCCACCTTTCTCATTGCTCAAAATCGTTAGACTCAAGACTGGACTAATGCGGGTACAGCTTCACTTTGCCCGTCTGCCACCAAGGCATTTCTCCAGTTGCAGCCTAACGGCTCAACTTCATAACATATGACACTCACGGCCACAAGAGTTGAAACCAACTCTCACCATTTCATGGATTTCCTCCATTACTTCCTGCGGCACCAAGCCACAGGTATCCACCACGGATTTCATGCATACAAGCAATATTCACGGAGTCTTCTTCGATGTGAAAACAAGCATCACCAATCAAGACCAACATGTCCAGATGGGCTTCACACATCATGCCTAACCGTACTCACACTTCCGGTTCGAATGCAATACAGCAAGGGACGTACCGCCAACCCAAGGGAATCACTTCGCCATCCACATTTTGGTGGAGGATTCCTATGCAAATGCAGGAAAGAAGGACTTCACTTGTCCAAGAAGGAAATCGTTACCCTGTAAGGACGTTTTGGCACCATGGCGAAAAGTACACGGTTGGAAAGCTTCGCAGCGATCAAGCCTCCGCATAGCTGAACTCGGCTCGCGATTTAGACCACCGCAGCACCACCGGTAGTCGGCTTTCCCTTCTTCTTCCTCCCCTTGCTCTCCTCTTTCTCTTCACTTAGGAAAGAGAATGGCACAACTCAAATGAGTTTTCTCCATCTCAAATCCGGCATTATAAACCCAGGGAACAGCCTAGACCATTAGATCTTGGTCAAAGAAAATGGAAGGCTCAGATTAGACCTGAAATTGAATTTCCTGGGACGAACACGGGTTGTGACACGCACGTGTCAAAGGCTATGTTCTTGAAGCGGTGCATAACCGACATAAAACAAACCAGAACAGGGGCAGCGACACGCCCGTGTCAAACTTGACACACCCGTGTCACCAAGTACACGACTGTGTACCTGGCCGTGTCACCCCTATAACTCGATCTCCAAAATCACCCGAGAATAACACGGCTAAGGCACACGCCCGTGTCCCTAGCCGTGTGCCAAACACGCCCCTGTCACACGCCCGTGTCACAGGTCGTATCCTCCTCGGGCACAACTGGCCCTCAGCTAAGTTAAACACGCCCTGGGACACCCCGTGTCCCAGGCCGTGTAAACCTGACATGCCCTGAGACACCCTCGTGTCTCAGGCCGTGTCAGCCAACCTGAATCCCAATTTTGGCTTTTGAGATTTTTGGGGTGTTACACTCTTCAACTTCATCTTCACTGCCTTTAGGCACGCATGCTTGAGTATTTTCATCAAAATGCACATGAGCTGATTCTTCAACCACTAAGGTCTTCTTATTGTAGATCTTATAGGCACGGCTCTTTCTCGAGTATCCTAGAAAGATTCCTAGATCGGATTTTTCGTCAAATTTTCCTAGATGGTCCTTTGTGTTCAGAATAAAGCATGGACACCCAAAAAAATCTAAAGTATGATACTGACGATTTCCTTTCGAAATATAGCTCGTAGGGAGTTCGCTTTAAAAGAGAGTGAAGCATGACATGGTTCATCACATAACTTGTTGTGTTGACTGCTTCAGGCAAGAAATAACGAGGTAGATCGAACTCTGAGAGCATCGTGTGAGTTAATTCTTGAAGAGTACGGTTCTTCCTTTCAACAACCCCATTCTGCTGTGGAGTGCGAGGGGTGGAGAATTCGTGCTTAATACCTAAGGAGTCAAACAAGTTTGAGAAGTCCTCATTCTCAAACTCTCCTCCATGATCTAATCTGATACATTTAATTTTGAGCACCTTCTCAGTTTGAAGTCTCGTGCACAATTTTGAGAATTCATGAAATGTGTTAGATTTGTTTGCAAGGAAAATTGTCCAACAGTAGCGTGAGAAATCATCTATGTTGATAAAGGTATACCGTTTCCCACCTAGACTACATGTACTAAGAGGTCCTAACAAGTCCATGTGTATGAGTTCAAGTGGTCTAGTCATGTAAATCTCAGTTTTGCTTTTGAATGAGTTTTTAACGAATTTCCCTTTTTGACAAGGAGTACACAGAACATTTAAACTACCGCTTAAGGTTGGGAGGCCTCGTACGAATTTTTTTTGTGATAGTTTAACAATAAGCTTGCTACCATTCTGTCGCAGTCTCCTATGCCAAAGGTCTAATTCATCGTTCTTTGTCACAAGGCATTTCAAATTAGATGCAGAAATATCATCAAAACTAACTGTGTACATGTTATGATTTCTATGAGCTACAAGCAGTACACTAGAAGTTTTGGCAACAATAAGTTTGCACGTGTTTGAGGATGACTCAAATATAACATCTATACCTTTATCACACAATTGACTAATGGAGATAAGATTATGCTTTAAGCCATCTACACACAGAACATTTGAAATAGAAAATAACTTGTTACCTATAGTGTCAATTCCTAGTATCCTTCCTTTGTTGTTATCTCCAAATGTCACCATGCCACACTTCTTCTTTTCCAGGCTAAAGAACTTGTCTTTATCCCCCGTCATGTGCTTGGAGCAACCAGATTCCAAGTACCACACGTTCTTTGTGTCCTTAGCCTACAAACATACCTAAGAAGAAGATGAGGGTAAAGTTCTGGTTACCCAAGTTGTTGCACCCATAACATAGGTAGAAGACTTTGGTAGCAAGACTTGCAAGTTTTTTGTGTCACCTTTCCATAGGCATGAGCTAGATGTGTGACCAAACTTCTAACAGTTTGCACACGAGATATAAGTAGTGGATGCTGCTTTTATCACGTTGCTTGAGCTCTTTCTTGAGGAAGGAGATAGCCCTTCATGATTTTTCATCTTATCTTTTGGTTTATGAGCATTGGGCTTAGGCTTAGAAAAATAACGATTTCCCCTCGGTGGTGATTTTGGACCTCCATATCCTAGTCCAAATTTCCCAGATCCATGACACTGCGCACCCAACAACATATTTAATGATTTTTGGCTTACTCCAAACTTTTTGATAGCGCAGTCAAGATCATGGATCCTCGCCTTTAAGGTGGTGTTCTCAGTCACAAGCATCACACACTGATTAGAAAATTTTTTCTTGCCTTCCTCTACCTTGGAAATAGATAACTGGAGTCTCTTCTCCAAGACGTTCTTTTCATTTATGAGACTAGTTGTTCTCACCGACGACTTGGAGAGACTTTCATTTTGATCTTCGATCATTGTCATCAAGCGAGAACACTCTAGACACTCGATCTTTTCTTTGCCGGCTCTAATTACTTCGTTTTTAAATTGTTCTAAATCCTTTTTGATTTTCTTTACTTCGGCTCTTAAGGCCTTTTTTCAAAAATCGTGTTTTCTAATTTATCAACTAGATTTTCATAAATTTGAAGAAGTTCAGAGTATGTAAGTGGGGTTACTTCAGTGTCGCTCTGGACACTGGATTCATCATCAAATTCTTTTTGGCTCTTTCCCATGAGGCATAGATTTGCCTCATCACCACTCCCTGAATATGAAGAGCTTTAATTATTAGATCCATTCTCATCCCAAGTAAGCGCCTTCAGTACCTTCTTCTTTCCTTTGTATCGACTTTATTTCCCCTTCTCTTCCTTCTGAAGTCTCAGCCAGTCTCTGATCAGGTGTCCAGGTTTGTTGTAGTGATAGCATTCCGGCTGGGACTTCTCATCGTTGCTCTCTATCTCTTCCCTTGCTTGTTCCACCTCCTGCCTTCTCCAGCTCCTTTCTTCAAAAATTTCTTGAACTGTTCCTATTTTTTAGGATTCTTCATGAATTTCTTGAAATCCCGGACGTAGAAACTTTCTTCATCTTCCTCTCCAGAATCTTCTACAGCTTTTCTTTCACATGCTGCCTTTAGTGCCAATCCCTTCTTATTCGTATTCTTGGGATATTCCTCTGCTTGAATCTTTAGTTCCACCTCATGTGTTTTGAGGTTTCTGATGAGGCTCTCTATCTCCATGGTGCTGATTTCATGAGACTCAGCAATCGCATTTGATGTAGGGGGCGTCCGGAATCGGAGATCTTGATGATCATTTTCACTAAGTCTAACCTTGATGCGGAGTCATTCTACGTTTTATCATAACTATGTAGATGGGCATAAGCTAGATTGAATTATCTTTCAGGCAAGTGCACCTATCAATCATAGTATAAGAGAAGCCTACATCTCGTATCGTATTCCACAGGGTCATTTCAACTACTCGTACTCACTCTCACTCTATTAGCATACCTAAACTTAAAATTGCGTTCTAATATAGATTAATCCTAACTATGACTACTTGGATAAAAATTGTATTGGAGAGTTACAAAAATAATTTCTGTACAACCCCATATTCGCTGGGTGGGACCCGGAGACACCACTGAGGAATTGGGCTAGGCTCAGGTTAGCCCTGGGTTAACCCTAAGACATACTTGTAGAGTTCTCGCCCTGAAGGGGCTCCCGCCCAAGGCAGATGTTCAAGCTCTCGGCAGGAGAGATCGTCGACCGACCAGGGCAGATGGTCGACCTCTCGGCAGGAGAGATCGTCGAACGACCGAAGCAGAGGGCCTGACCGCGGAAGCTTCCGCCCTAGGGCAAGCTCCCGCCCAGGGGAGGCGAGAAGGCCCCAAGAAGGCCTTCAGTCGCGAGCTCTTCGAAACCGTGGAGGGCGCGAACCTCCCTGGCAAGGGGGTCTCGCCAAGGTTGGCCCGGGTGAGGGTCCAGCGAGAGCCTTCTCGGCCAGGGTTCTCGCCATGTGGGCCCACGTGGTGGGGCCCGGCGCTCATAAAAAGGATTATTTTATAATATATTATCCCGAGGTAAAATTACCCAAATGCCCTTTGAATGATAGCGGGATTTGGCTATTGGCAGACCCCTCAGGGGTATTTCAGTATTTTCAGGTCAAAGGAAGACTATAAAAAGACCCATAAGGGCTCTTTAGAAGGCAAGTTTTATCATTTTCCTCTAACCCTAGTGCCTTCTGAAGAGCTCCCAGCCCAGCATTTGGCTTTGGAGGGGAAGCTCTCAGAGATCTTCCGGGTGTGTGGTGGGACCTCCCAGCTGAGGCTTTGGGTCTGTGTTAGGGCCTTAGCAGCCAGTCAGGGGTCGAGGTTTGAGAGAAGTAGGCATTGGCTGCACTTTGGTTCGTGAACTTTCATTGGGGTCATTTTTGGCTTCAACAGTTCTGGTGCGGTGAGCGTGGAAGCAGTCAGTGCAAGAAAATCTCGAGTTAAGTCCCATGGCAGGAGGCGAGGGTGAAGGATCGGGTGCGGGAGGATCCCCCACCCGGGTGGACGAGGCGACGAGGAAAATGTTTGAGGACTTCAGGCGAGAAGTCATGCAGACGATCAACTTGGCCTTCTCGGCAAGGAACGAGTGGGAGACGCCGCAGGTTCCGGTGGAGGTGGTTCCGCTGCTAGGCGAGAACGCTCCAGGGCAGCGCCCCGGTAAGGAGGTCCCGGTGGAGGCAGGCGAGAGAGACGTAGCCGCGCGGGAGCTCTTCCCAGGTCAGCGTCTCGGGAAGGAGCTTCCGGCGGATCTGGGCGAGAAGGAGGCGACGGTGCGGGAGCTCTTCCCTGGGCATGGTCTCGCGGATCGGTCCAGCCAACCGAGGTCGCGAGACGTGCCTTCTCGCCAGGCAGGGGGCGAGACCCCCTTTAGTGAGCTCATTGTCTCGGCTCCAGTGCCGGAGGGGTTCCGGGAGCCGGACATGACCTACTACACCGGGAAGGATGACCCGGTCCAGCACGTGTAATGGTTCGAGGACGTGGTGTCCATCAGGCAAATGTCGGATGCCTTCAAGTGTAGGCTTTTTGCCATCACTCTGAAAGAGAAGGCCAGGGACTGGTTCCACCAGTTGCCGGCGAGTTCCATCTACAGCTTTGAGGATCTGCGGAGGGGTTTTCTGTTGAGATTCTCAACTTCGAAGAAAAGGAAGAAGGAGGCTGAGTGCCTGTTTGCAGTGAGGCAAGGGCCAGAGGAGACGTTGGGTCGCTATGTCGACCGGTTCCAAGAGGAGGTTCTCCTGGTCCAGGAGGTCCCGGGGTATGCGCTGATGCTAGCCTTCACCCTGGGGCTGAGGCCAGGGTTTTTCAGCATGGAGTTGAAGAGAGTGCCCCCTCTCTCTTTTGAGGAGCTCATGGAGAGGGCGGCGAAGGAGATAGACTTCGAGAGGGCAAACCCGGCGTTTACGAGGAAGCTAGCCAGGCTGGCTGAGGACGACGTGAAGGAGCCGGTGGCGGGAAGGCAGAGAGAGCAGAGGGAGCAGAGGGAGCCGAGGGAAGATAGGAGAAGAGAAGAGCCTCGAGGGCAGGGGCAACAGCATGGGGGGGCCAGGGAGCCAAACAACCGACTGGGTTGGAGGCCTCAGGAGGGTCGCCCCCAAGGCCAGGGAGGACTTCAGGTAAGAGATAACTTCCGGGAGCCCAGAAGGCTGGAGCAGGGAGGATGGCGACAGGGACCAAGGGGTCATTTCCCACCGCCGCAGGAGGCTATGGAGGTGGGAAGGGGAAGAGGTAGAAGATTTCGGGGAGCCGGAAGAAGGGGAGGAGGAGAAGGAAGAGGGGGCAGGGTGGCGTTGCCCTATTGCGACTTCCATCAGGAGGAAGGTCACGCAACAGCCACCTGCCCAGAGTTTCTGGAGATCAGAGGGGCCAGAGGGGCCGGAAGGCAGGATCCGCCCGTAAGGATCGTGGAAGTACAGCGGGAAGAGGTGGAGGACAGATGTGAAGACAGGATTGACGTGGGGACCCGAGGAGGGATCGGAGTGATCCACGGGGGGGTGGGGATCGAGGCCACCCGCAAGGGGAGCCTTCAAACCATGTTCCGCCGAGGGGTCGCCTCGACCTCCCAGGCTCCCCCCCCCTAGAGGAGAAGATCACTTTCTCATCCGCGGATATGCCAGACTACGAGGACCCGTTCTGCGACGCGCTTGTGATCCAGACAGCGGTGGAGAACTACACCGTCTCCCGGATACTGGTGGATAATGGGAGCTCGGTGAATGTGATCTTCAAGAAGGCTTTCGATGAGATGAGGGTGGAAGGAAAAAGGGTCCTGGCTTCTGATGGACCGCTTTTTGGCTTCTCCGGCGAAAGGAAAGAGGTGGAAGGAGGAGTAGGCCTGCATGTGAGGCTTGGGGGCATCTCACGGAACTGTCGGTTCGTAATCGTGGACGCCCCGAGTAGTTACAATGCCATCTTTGGACGCCCCCTCATCAGCGCCTTTCGTTGTGTACCCTCCTCATACCACCAATGCCTCAAGTTCAACAATGGAGGGGTGCAGGTTAGGATCAGGGGGGATCCGAAGATGGCAAGGCAGTGCTATGTGACGGCGGTTAACACCGTGTCGTGGATGGCGGAGGCAGAAGAGTGGGAGAGGGAGATGGCTGAGCAGGAAGGAGTTGAGGAAGGGGGGATGAACCTGGGAGAGGCGATGGAGGTTGCTGAGGAGATGGCGGAGGCAGAGGAGTTGGTGGAGACCAGCCCAGAAGAGGCGAGAGGAGTGGTGGATGAAGAAGAGCAGAGGCAGGAGGAGAGCCTGGAGGAGGCGATGGAAGTTGATGAGGTTGGGGGAGAAGAGCTCGAGTTTGACTGGGAAGAGGCAAGGGTAAGTTGGGAGCGGTCGGGGCTGGAGCCGGCCGAAGAGGTGGTAGAGATGGAGGTGCTTACAAGAGCGGGAAAGGCACAAAGGGTTCGGATCAGCGGAGGCTTGAGCCTTGAGGATCAGGAGCGGATGCGAGCCTGCATCCAGGGCAACGTCGACATCTTTGCTTGGAGCGCGGCAGACATGCCGGGCATCGACGCGGACGTGGCCTGTCATCGCTTGAACCTGGACCCCAGAGCCCGCCCCGTACGCCAAAAGATGAGGGCCATCGCCACCAAGCTGGAAGCCCCCATCCGAGAGGAGGTCAAAAAGCTCCTGGACGCAGGCTTCATCTCAGAGATCCAGTATCCAGGCTGGATCTCCAACGTGGTAATGGTAAAGAAGGGAGGAGGAAAATGGCGCATGTGTATTGATTTTTCCTTATTAAATAAATCATGCCCCAAAGATTGTTACCCTTTGCCTCGAATCGACGCGCTGGTTGACTCAGCCGTCGGTTTTTCTCTTATGAGTTTTTTAGATGCATTTTCAGGTTACCACCAGATCCGGATGCACCCTCCTGATGTCAAGGATGTTTCCTTCATCACAAGAGAGGGATGCTTCAGCTATAAGATGATGCCCTTCGGATTGAAGAATGCAGGGGCAACATACCAACGCATGATGGATCGAATCTTTCGAGATCAAAGGGGAAGGAACCTGGAGGTCTACGTGGACGACCTCATGGTCAAGAGCAAGTGTGTTGTTTCCCACTTGCGAGACTTGGAGGAAACGTTTGCCACCCTGTGGAAGTTCAAGATGAGGTTGAACCCCTTGAAGTGCGTCTTCGGGGCTAGTCGCGGCAAATTCCTCGGGCACCTCTTGACTCCCGCGGGGGTAGAACCTAACCCCGATAAGGTTAAGGCTATTCTAGACCTAGAATCGCCTCGCAACGCCAAGGAGGTCCAGCGCTTGACCGGGAAGTTGGCCGGGTTAAGCAGGTTCCTCTCTCGGTCAGGGGATAGATGTTCCTCTTTCTTTAAAGTACTCCGTGGTAGCCAAGTATTCGAATGGACGGCCGAGTGTGAAGAGGCTTTTCAGGGGCTGAAGAGGCAACTCTCCCAAGCTCCGTTACTTCAAAGCCCGAAGGAGGGGGAAGACCTAGCCTTATATCTAGGAGTGGGAGGAGAGGCGGTGAGCTCCGTCTTGGTTAGGGAAGAGGGGAAGAAGCAGTTACCCGTCTATTATGTCAGCCGAATCTTAAAAAAGGCGGAGCTCCGATACCCCATCCTGGAGAAGCTAGCATATGCTTTGGTCATCTCAGCTAGGAAGCTTCGCCCTTACTTTCAAGCACACTCGATTAGGGTGATAACAGACCATCCCCTTCGCAAGGTCTTGGAGGGGGTGGAGCATTCAGGGAGGTTGGCAAAGTGGTCCATCGAGCTAAGCGAGTTTGACATCTC
Organism: Platanthera zijinensis; assembly: GCA_039513925.1. Classification (NCBI taxonomy): domain Eukaryota; kingdom Viridiplantae; phylum Streptophyta; class Magnoliopsida; order Asparagales; family Orchidaceae; genus Platanthera; species Platanthera zijinensis. The sequence continues at coordinate 138,167,720 of CM077087.1, read as the reverse complement.
TTTCGTCCCGAGGCTCTCCATCAAAGCCCAGGCCGTAGCGGATTTCCTGGCGGACTATATTACCGAGGCCGAGGCTGAAGAACCAAAGCCGCAAGAAGCGTGGAAGATGGTGGTCGACGGGGCCTCAGGAAGGCACTCCCTGGGAGGAGGTGTGGTGTTAGTAAGCCCTCAGGGAGTTACCATAGAGCAAGCCGTGACTTTCCATTTCCCTGTAACCAACAACCAAGCAGAGTATGAAGCTGTGATCGCCGGCCTTCGCTTGGCGAAGGAGCTGGAAATCCAGGATGTGGAAGCCTTCACCGACTCAATGGTGGTAGCATCGCAGATCCGAGGTGAGTTCGAGGCCCGGGAGCCGACCCTCACGAGGTATCTATCTAAGGTAAGAGCCATCATTGGGGGTTTCCGTTCATTCTCTATTCAACATGTCCCCAGGGAGGAAAGCGCGGCAGCTGATCGACTGGCGAAGTTCGGGCCTCGGGGAGTAGGTACCCTAACCGAACTATTCCGACCAGCCATCGAAGAGGGGGAGTTAATGGAGGTGAATCGGCGGTCCTCATGGATGGATCCATTGGTGACTTTCTTAACCACAGGAGAACTGTCGGAAGAAGTCAAGGACGCAAAGGGCTTCAGGCACAAGGCGGCTCATTACCTGATGCTGGAAGGGAGCTTGCATCGGAAGATGTTGTCAGGGCTCCTCGCGAGATGCGTAACCGAAGAGGAAGTCCCGAGGATCCTGGAAGAGGTGCATTCTGGAGAGTGCGGCAGTCATTCAGGGGGAAGGACATTGGAAGCAAGGGTGATAAGGCAGGGATATTTCTGGCGGACCATAAGGAAGGATACAGCTGAGTTCGCAAGGAGGTGTCGGAAGTGCCAAGTACATGCTCCTCTCCAGCTCTTGCCCGCCCAAAGACTTCGAAGCATCACGGCGCCATGGCCCTTCGCCATTTGGGGGATGGACCTGGTTGGACCCTTCCCTCCAGCTAGCGGGCAAAGGAGGTTCCTCCTAGTTATGATTGACTACTTCTCCAAATGGCTGGAGATCAAGCCGTTAGCCAAGGTAACCTCCCAGGTCGTCAGAAACTTCGTTTGGGGGGAAATCATTTGCAGGCACGGATTGCCCCAAGCAATAGTGACGGACAATGGTCCTCAGTTTGACAGTGAAGAATTCATCAGTTTCTGCACCCAATTGGGGATTGACCTCAGGTTCGCCTCTGTCCATCATCCTCGGAGCAATGGTCAGGTGGAGGCGGCAAACAAAGTCATCGTCAACTTGCTCAAAAAGAAGGTGGAGAACCTGAAGGGTAGCTGGGTGGAACAGCTCCCTTCCGTCCTGTGGGCCTTGCGAACAACTCCGAACACGGCCACAGGAGAGACCCCCTTCAAGCTCTCTCACGGGTGTGAGGCTGTCCTCCCGGTGGAGTTCGAGGTTCGGTCCCCAAGGGTCGCGGCCGCAGCTGAGGGAAGCGAAGCTTGGAGGTTGGAGAATGAGGAAGGGTTGCGCCTCTCATTAGACATGGTGGAAGAGCTGCGGGATGTTGCCGCCATCAGGCAGGAGGAAATAAAACGGCGAATGGCTCGGTACTTCGATAAGCATATCCGGGTCAAGCAATTCGCCGAGGGGGATCTAGTACTAAAAAAGGTCGACGCTGCGGGAAGGTCGGCCGCGGTTGGTAAGCTCAACCCTAGCTGGGAAGGGCCTTATATAGTAGAGAAGGCTCTGGTTAACGGAGGCTACTATCTCCAGGATGCGGAAGGAAGGACCTTGAGTCACACCTGGAATGGTGATGACCTGAAGCGCTTCTACCCATAGGAGGAAAGAAGGATTGTAATGATTGTAAACAACTATTGCATTTTCAATAAGTTTATTTCAAAATATCGACTGTTTCTGAGTACGCAATCTTTAAGTCTCTTTTGTTTTGACCGACTATGGCTCCTCTCCTCGATGATGGAATAGGCCTGGTTTGGTTAACTTCAACGACACCCCGAGCTCGGCTCGGCCCCAGGTAGACCCGCTGCGCAGGCTCTCATCTAGCTGGCAGGTCCGAAGGCTCGCCTGTGGGGGATAGGTTGGCTCTTGTGATACTTTGTTCTTAGCCACTTCAATGACACCCCGAGCTCGGCTTGGCCCCAGGTAGACCCGCTGCGCAGGCTCTCATCAAGCTGGCAGGTCCGAAGGCTCGCCTGTGGGGGATAGGTTGGCTCTTGTGATACTTTGTTCTTAGCCACTTCAACGACACCCCGAGCTCGGCTCGGCCCCAGGTAGACCCGCTGCGCAGGCTCTCATCTAGCTGGCAGGTCCGAAGGCTCGCCTGTGGGGGATAGGTTGGCTCTTGTGATACTTTGTTCTTAGCCACTTCAACGACACCCCGAGCTCGGCTCGGCCCCAGGTAGACCCGCTGCGCAGGCTCTCATCTAGCTGGCAGGTCCGAAGGCTCGCCTGTGGGGGATAGGTTGGCTCTTGTGATACTTTGTTCTTAGCCACTTCAACGACACCCCGAGCTCGGCTCGGCCCCAGGTAGACCCGCTGCGCAGGCTCTCATCTAGCTGGCAGGTCCGAAGGCTCGCCTGTGGGGGATAGGTTGGCTCTTGTGATACTTTGTTCTTAGCCACTTCAACGACACCCCGAGCTCGGCTCGGCCCCAGGTAGACCCGCTGCGCAGGCTCTCATCTAGCTGGCAGGTCCGAAGGCTCGCCTGTGGGGGATAGGTTGGCTCTTGTGATACTTTGTTCTTAGCCACTTCAACGACACCCCGAGCTCGGCTCGGCCCCAGGTAGACCCGCTGCGCAGGCTCTCATCTAGCTGGCAGGTCCGAAGGCTCGCCTGTGGGGGATAGGTTGGCTCTTGTGATACTTTGTTCTTAGCCACTTCAACGACACCCCAAGCTCGGCTCGGCCCCAGGTAGACCCGCTGCGCAGGCTCTCATCAAGCTGGCAGGTCCGAAGGCTCGCCTGTGGGGGATAGGTTGGCTCTTGTGATACTTTGTTCTTAGCCACTTCAACGACACCCCGAGCTCGGCTCGGCCCCAGGTAGACCCGCTGCGCAGGCTCTCATCTAGCTGGCAGGTCCGAAGGCTCGCCTGTGGGGGATAGGTTGGCTCTTGTGATACTTTGTTCTTAGCCACTTCAACGACACCCCGAGCTCGGCTCGGCCCCAGGTTGACCCGCTGCGCAGGCTCTCATCTAGCTGGCAGGTCCAAAGGCTCGCCTGTGGGGGATAGGTTGGCTCTTGTGATACTTTGTTCTTAGCCACTTCAACGACACCCCGAGCTCGGCTCGGCCCCAGGTAGACCCGCTGCGCAGGCTCTCATCTAGCTGGCAGGTTCGAAGGCTCGCCTGTGGGGGATAGGTTGGCTCTTGTGATACTTTGTTCTTAGCCACTTCAACGATACCCCGAGCTCGGCTCGGCCCCAGGTAGACCCGCTGCGCAGGCTCTCATCTAGCTGGCAGGTCCGAAGGCTCGCCTGTGGGGGATAGGTTGGCTCTTGTGATACTTTGTTCTTAGCCACTTCAACGACACCCCGAGCTCGGCTCGGCCCCAGGTAGACCCGCTGCGCAGGCTCTCATCTAGCTGGCAGGTCCGAAGGCTCGCCTGTGGGGGATAGGTTGGCTCTTGTGATACTTTGTTCTTAGCCACTTCAACGACACCCCGAGCTCGGCTCGGCCCCAGGTAGACCCGCTGCGCAGGCTCTCATCTAGCTGGCAGGTCCGAAGGCTCGCCTGTGGGGGATAGGTTGGCTCTTGTGATACTTTGTTCTTAGCCACTTCAACGACACCCCGAGCTCGGCTCGGCCCCAGGTAGACCCGCTGCGCAGGCTCTCATCTAGCTGGCAGGTCCGAAGGCTCGCCTGTGGGGGATAGGTTGGCTCTTGTGATACTTTGTTCTTAGCCACTTCAACGACACCCCGAGCTCGGCTCGGCCCCAGGTAGACCCGCTGCGCAGGCTCTCATCAAGCTGGCAGGTCCGAAGGCTCGCCTGTGGGGGATAGGTTGGCTCTTGTGATACTTTGTTCTTAGCCACTTCAACGACACCCCGAGCTCGGCTCGGCCCCAGGTAGACCCGCTGCGCAGGCTCTCATCTAGCTGGCAGGTCCGAAGGCTCGCCTGTGGGGGATAGGTTGGCTCTTGTGATACTTTGTTCTTAGCCACTTCAACGACACCCCGAGCTCGGCTCGGCCCCAGGTAGACCCGCTGCGCAGGCTCTCATCTAGCTGGCAGGTCCGAAGGCTCGCCTGTGGGGGATAGGTTGGCTCTTGTGATACTTTGTTCTTAGCCACTTCAACGACACCCCGAGCTCGGCTCGGCCCCAGGTAGACCCGCTGCGCAGGCTCTCATCTAGCTGGCAGGTCCGAAGGCTCGCCTGTGGGGGATAGGTTGGCTCTTGTGATACTTTGTTCTTAGCCACTTCAACGACACCCCGAGCTCGGCTCGGCCCCAGGTAGACCCGCTGCGCAGGCTCTCATCTAGCTGGCAGGTCCGAAGGCTCGCCTGTGGGGGATAGGTTGGCTCTTGTGATACTTTGTTCTTAGCCACTTCAACGACACCCCGAGCTCGGCTCGGCCCCAGGTAGACCCGCTGCGCAGGCTCTCATCTAGCTGGCAGGTCCGAAGGCTCGCCTGTGGGGGATAGGTTGGCTCTTGTGATACTTTGTTCTTAGCCACTTCAACGACACCCCGAGCTCGGCTCGGCCCCAGGTAGACCCGCTGCGCAGGCTCTCATCTAGCTGGCAGGTCCGAAGGCTCGCCTGTGGGGGATAGGTTGGCTCTTGTGATACTTTGTTCTTAGCCACTTCAACGACACCCCGAGCTCGGCTCGGCCCCAGGTAGACCCGCTGCGCAGGCTCTCATCTAGCTGGCAGGTCCGAAGGCTCGCCTGTGGGGGATAGGTTGGCTCTTGTGATACTTTGTTCTTAGCCACTTCAACGACACCCCGAGCTCGGCTCGGCCCCAGGTAGACCCGCTGCGCAGGCTCTCATCTAGCTGGCAGGTCCGAAGGCTCGCCTGTGGGGGATAGGTTGGCTCTTGTGATACTTTGTTCTTAGCCACTTCAACGACACCCCGAGCTCGGCTCGGCCCCAGGTAGACCCGCTGCGCAGGCTCTCATCTAGCTGGCAGGTCCGAAGGCTCGCCTGTGGGGGATAGGTTGGCTCTTGTGATACTTTGTTCTTAGCCACTTCAACGACACCCCGAGCTCGGCTCGGCCCCAGGTAGACCCGCTGCGCAGGCTCTCATCTAGCTGGCAGGTCCGAAGGCTCGCCTGTGGGGGATAGGTTGGCTCTTGTGATACTTTGTTCTTAGCCACTTCAACGACACCCCGAGCTCGGCTCGGCCCCAGGTAGACCCGCTGCGCAGGCTCTCATCTAGCTGGCAGGTCCGAAGGCTCGCCTGTGGGGGATAGGTTGGCTCTTGTGATACTTTGTTCTTAGCCACTTCAACGACACCCCGAGCTCGGCTCGGCCCCAGGTAGACCCGCTGCGCAGGCTCTCATCTAGCTGGCAGGTCCGAAGGCTCGCCTGTGGGGGATAGGTTGGCTCTTGTGATACTTTGTTCTTAGCCACTTCAACGACACCCCGAGCTCGGCTCGGCCCCAGGTAGACCCGCTGCGCAGGCTCTCATCTAGCTGGCAGGTCCGAAGGCTCGCCTGTGGGGGATAGGTTGGCTCTTGTGATACTTTGTTCTTAGCCACTTCAACGACACCCCGAGCTCGGCTCGGCCCCAGGTAGACCCGCTGCGCAGGCTCTCATCTAGCTGGCAGGTCCGAAGGCTCGCCTGTGGGGGATAGGTTGGCTCTTGTGATACTTTGTTCTTAGCCACTTCAACGACACCCCGAGCTCGGCTCGGCCCCAGGTAGACCCGCTGCGCAGGCTCTCATCTAGCTGGCAGGTCCGAAGGCTCGCCTGTGGGGGATAGGTTGGCTCTTGTGATACTTTGTTCTTAGCCACTTCAACGACACCCCGAGCTCGGCTCGGCCCCAGGCAGACCCTCTGCGCAGGCTCCCACCAAGCTGGCAGGTCCGAAGGCTCGCCTGCGGGGGATAGGTGGAGTCCTTGACCTTTTGATCCTTGGTTCTTGATTGGTAGTTACTACGTTACAACGAGCTCGGCTCAAACCCCGGTAGACCCGCTGCGCAGGCACCCATATAAGCTAGCAGGTCCAACGGCTCGCCGGCGGGGTAGGGGTTTAATTGGTTGGAAAAATATGTGGGCAGGACCCTGACCTAGACCGGGGGCAAATCCCTAAAGGTCTCGGCTCAGGGGTCTCGGCCAGTAAAGGTCTCGCCTCAGGGGTCTCGGCCAGTAAAGGTCTCGGCTCAGGGGTCTCGGCCAGTAAAAGTCTCGGCTTGGAGGTCTCGGCTGGTAAGGGTCTTGGCTTGGAGGTCTCGGCAGATCGTGGCCCGGAGGTCTCGGCCAGTAAGGATCCCGGCCCAGAGGTCTCGGCCAGCAAAGGTCTCGGCTAAAGGAGGTTCTCGCAAAAGAAAGCTCCCGGTGGACCTAGGCAGGACGATTCAATCGACAACGCGAGGTTCCCGCCTAGCTGATCTCTAAGGAAGGTCACCCTAAAGAGACTAAGGGTCTCGGCGGAAGCTCGCGCGGAGGTCATTCGGCAGAGTAATATACTTTCAAAGCACGCATTGATAATAATAAAAAAAAAGGGAGAAATGAAAAATGAAAATGAGACATTACTTTATAAAAAAGTTAATTACAGAAGTAAGGAGGTTCTCGCTCATTACAAAAAGATATTCAAAATAAAAGACGCCTCAGGGGGACGCGCTGTAATCCCCACTGGTGCTCTCGCTTGAATCATCGCCGGAGCCTTCTTCGGACGTCTCGCCAACAGCGGTAGAGGACCTCGGGACGTCTGAGAGTGGCGAGTCTGGCGCGCCCGGGGGCTTGGGAACTAGATCGTAGAGCCAAGGAAGAAGTTGGCGAGCGTCGATGGTCGCGCCGTCCTCCCGGAGCAGCTCGACGTCTCGCAGCGTCTCGAGCGTCAGCTTGACGGTCGCCTGAGCGTTGGCTTGAAGCAGCTTATCGACGTCATACTCCGAGAGGTAATGACTCCGCAACCTCGCATCTAGCTCCGGGGGCGGGACCTTCGCCAACTCTGCGCGGAGCTGTTCCCTCAGAAGGACGCTCTCGCAGCGTGCGTTGGCCAGCTCTGCGCGAAGCTCCCTGACTTGGGCGGAATCCTGCAAAAGGGATAAAAGATTTTAGTCTAGACGCATTACACAGTAGTAACTTCGAGGAAACGGGGGCAAGGGTTCAGGAGGATCTCGCCTACCTCGGTCGCGGGGCGCAGAGACAGCGCCAATCTAGCATCCGTGAGCTCCTGTTGAGCTCTCGCGAGTTCTTCTTCCGCAGCGTGCGCGCGAGCCATCGCGTCCTCCCTCGCCTTGCGCATATCAGTGAAGTTCTTGTCAATGGTGATGCTTCGACGCGCACACATATGTGTAAGCTCGAACCCGCGCATTACGGCCCGGGTGGCGTCGAAGGCTAGAAGGCGGGTAGGCGTCTGGTCGAACACGCTGGCATCTTCCCGGCTGTAGAGACCATATCCAAGCGAGAAGGCCTCGCCGGTCACATTTTCCCCCTCCGCCCATCTGGGAAGGAGGGTCGAAACCCTGATTGAGTTTGTCTTGGGGTCCCACTCCATCTGAGGCTTCCCCTCCGAGTCGGCGTACCTGACGCCGAAACCAAAGTTCTGGTGCCCTCTCGGCACCTCCTGGGGCGGGACGCTGGCGGAGGTTTCGGCGGCGACCACTTCTCCCCCAGCCTCGCTTGCGGCCGATGTGTTCCTGGAGGAAGCCTCGGCACGGCTCTTGGCGGTGGCATCCATCTCACTGGCCCTCTGAAGGATCGCTTCGAAGGACCTGCCCTCAGGAGGAGGTTGGACGGGCGAGACCGCCAACGATTTCCCCTTGTCGGCGGCAGAAGGCTTGGGCCTCTTCAGCGCGCGGAGAGGAGGAAGGGTGGCTTTCCGCTTCTTGGCCGGTGGCGGCATGGAAGGGGCTGGATCTTCTCGACAGGCACTGGCGCTAGCTTCCGCGAGCGCAAGGGGGCCTCTCGCTGCCAGACCCTCGACACCCCGGCCTTGAGCGAAGGGTTTGCGCAGAGGGACCTCCCGCTCTCCTGCAAAGTTAAAACGCTTTAGCACTTCAGCGCAAGAAAATCTTTGATAAAAAAGGGAATCTGAGGCGAGACCGTACCTTCGCCCGATTGAACAAGTGGGAGGGAGTCGACGTCCTGCAGAAGATAGGGGACGTCGAACTCCTTGGTCCCGAAGAATTCCAGGATTGCGCTCTCGCGCGATCCCAGAGCGGGCGGCTTGTAGGCATCGTCTTCATACTGGACGGGCTGAAGCGGGACGTTGCCGAAGTCCCCGCTGACGTAAACGAACTTCTCGCCCCAATGGTGGTGCTTATTGGCGAGACCGGTAACCTCGAGCTGTTGCCCGGAGAAGAAAACCACCCCCCCCCCTTGGCACGGAAGTTGAATAGCTTCCGGAAGATGGGCAGACTAAACTCGATCCTCTCGGATCGCATATAGCATATGAATGCTATAAGGATCGCGACGGAGTTCGGGTTTAGCTGGGCGGGCACCACCCCATAATAGCGGAGAGCTAACCGAACCTCCGGCCACAGGGGGAGGCGGAAGCCCACCTCGAAATGCTCGAGGGGGATGGCAAGCTCTCCCGCCCCGGGAGTATTCACCCTATCATGATTCCCCGGGTTCCGCGCCGAGAAGCCGGCGGGAACGTAGCGGTCGACGATCACGTTGTATTCGTCGAGGGTGAGCTTGCAGGAAGGAAAGAGGTGTTTCTGGAAGGCTTCCGCACAATGGGCGCGACCCTTGCTCTCGCCAGGCATGGCTAGTTCGTGAGTAAGAGCGAGAGCTGTAGGGGGGTCGAAGCGGAAGCAGGAACGCGAGAGCACGGAGGGAAGGCTGAGGTTCCGGATCGGAGAAGTAAATGCGGTTGGTAGACTTCTCTATTTATAGGGAATCATAGTCATCATGAGTTCATCCGGCAGAGAGAGAAAGTGACAGCGGAGTACAGCTGTCAGAATCCGGGCTAACGACACCTCGGTTCTCCCCCTCAGGATGACGGCGGTCAACGGTCGCTTCGGGTTTCGACGCGACTGCCTGGATCGGCGCAAGCCTCCTAGACCGGCGCAAGCCTCCTGGGTTAACGCAAACCTCCTAGATCAGCGCAAGCATCCTAGATCGGGGTAAGCGCCTTGATTAAAAAGCCCCGCAGAGCGATAAAAAGGAAAGGGAAAAGAGAGACATGGGTAGAAGCGAGACTCTCGCTAGCGCAAGCTGGATAAAACTTAATTAATAATAATGTTTATTACAGACATTGAAAAAGAGAAAAAAGGGGAGAAGAAAAAAGAGATACATTAAGATTCAGAGCGTGAAGGCTAGTAGGGTTTCCAGCTCCATCGTCCCCGTTCTCGCCGCCTAGTTCTTGGGGGCGCCAACGGGTTGAAGTAAGACGATAGCGTGGTACACCCAAGGTTGATCCGCCTGGCGTAGTCCCGGATCTGCGAGATGCACCTCCCTGGCGAAGACTCGGCGGAAGGCCCGCGCGGGCAATCAGTCTCGCCCAAGAAGAAGTCCCGCTCCAGAGCCTCCAGTCTTTGCTCCACGGATTCGCGGAATGCTTTCGCCGCGGCAGCATGGGCACGGTCTCGCCGGACAAGCTTGGCCAGGATGGCCGAGATCTTCCTCCGTCTCCCCTTCGCGCTCCCTGCGCTGTTCAGGGTTTCCTCTATCTCGCCAGACGAAGGGAGGGGGGACTCTTCATCCTCTTCTTCCTCCTCTTCTTCTTCCTCTTCTTCTCCTCCCTCGTTGACTCCCGACCGCAAGCCAGGATCACCTGCGAAAGAAACGCGCGAGAATTTTGGTTAAAGCACATCGATCAATGGTTTTAAAAGGTCTCGCATACCTGCGGTTGGGCGAGAACCGTCAAGCGACGTTGGGCGAGAAGGCCCAGCCCCTCCGTTGGTTCCGTAGAGGAGGTGGAGAGGCTTGCCCAGCCCCGGGCGAAATGGCTTGCGCACGATGATCCCGGCCTGGCCGGAAGCATGAGGGGAGTTGTCTTCTCTCAAGGGACGATCAGCATCCTTGAGAGTAGCGGAAGGTTCAGAAGCCACCCCTCCCGCCTGCAGGATAGGATTGGCCGCCGCAGGAGGCACTTCAACGGTTCTCGCTTCATCTTCCCGGGTGGTTAGACCCGGGTCGGCGGGAGTTGGCACTGCGAGAAGATAGTTCAGAAAAGAAAGGGTCGGGTTGAAATATTGACAAGGGAATATGTACCTATCGTTCCGGTCTCGGCTGGAGGAATCCTCTCCGAGACCCGTGTTTGGCCCTCGGGGGGATGAGCGGGTAGGTTCGAAGAGCTGGGCGGAATTTCGGCGTCATTATTGGGAGCGGACTCCTGCGAAAGCATACCTTAATCATCGAATCTAATGCACAGTCAGCTCGGTAGGCACGGGCGAAAGGCTCACCTTCTGTAGGGAAGGATCTCCGGCAGGATTGGGAGTGGGGGAAGGAGGATCCCTGTTCTCGCGAGAAAGGTCCCGCCGAACCGCCTTCGCCCTTTACTTTTCCTTCTTCTTCGGCTCCGAAGACCCGGCGGTTGAAGTCTTTTTCGCTAACCATGGAGCCACCGCCGCACAGTTAGCCAAGGCCCGCGCTTGGGCAGCGGCTAACCGGTCTTGGAGGTCTTGCGGAAGCGGTTTGGCAGCACGCTTGGGATGCATGGTGAGCTCGCGCGAAAATCCCGGAGGCGAGAGCTCAGTCAGAGAGTCGTATTTTAAGGGCAGGGCGTATGGACGTCCATCAGTGCATATTTATAGCCGCAATGGGACCCACCAAAAGATTCCCTCGATAGGCGGGCACGTGTCCAGCGAATATTTTGGGGGTTGGACTTGTCTTGTCGAGCGCAGGGCTAGCTCGAAAAGAGCGGGGATTGTGTACAACCCCATATTCGCTGGGTGGGACCCGGAGACACCACTGAGGAATTGGGCTAGGCTCAGGTTAGCCCTGGGTTAACCCTAAGACATACTTGTAGAGTTCTGGCCCTGAAGGGGCTCCCGCCCAAGGCAGATGTTCAAGCTCTCGGCAGGAGAGATCGTCGACCGACCAGGGCAGATGGTCGACCTCTCGGCAGGAGAGATCGTCGAACGACCGAAGCAGAGGGCCTGACCGCGGAAGCTTCCGCCCTAGGGCAAGCTCCCGCCCAGGGGAGGCGAGAAGGCCCCAAGAAGGCCTTCAGTCGCGAGCTCTTCGAAACCGTGGAGGGCGCGAACCTCCCTGGCAAGGGGGTCTCGCCAAGGTTGGCCCGGGTGAGGGTCCAGCGAGAGCCTTCTCGGCCAGGGTTCTCGCCAAGTGGGCCCACGTGGTGGGGCCCGGCGCTCATAAAAAGGATTATTTTATAATATATTATCCCGAGGTAAAATTACCCAAATGCCCTTTGAATGACAGCGGGATTTGGCTATTGGCAGACCCCTCAGGGGTATTTCAGTATTTTCAGGTCAAAGGAAGACTATAAAAAGACCCATAAGGGCTCTTTAGAAGGCAAGTTTTATCATTTTCCTCTAACCCTAGTGCCTTCTGAAGAGCTCCCAGCCCAGCATTTGGCTTTGGAGGGGAAGCTCTCAGAGATCTTCCGGGTGTGTGGTGGGACCTCCCAGCTGAGGCTTTGGGTCTGTGTTAGGGCCTTAGCAGCCAGTCAGGGGTCGAGGTTTGAGAGAAGTAGGCATTGGCTGCACTTTGGTTCGTGAACTTTCGTTGGGGTCATTTTTGGCTTCAACAATTTCAAACCGAAAGTTAAGAGCATTCAATGAACATCATCATTTTGTGTAATCATGAAATAACAAAACTATCAAATTCATTGTATTGTAAAGGGTTAAACTAATTATCAAATTCTCTCTCGAGCAATTTGAAATCTAAATCTAAGTTAAGTAAATTTTCTCTCGAACAATTTACAATACTCAAATTTGCATTGAATGAAATACCCTATCTACTACATAGATTCATGGAACTTTATCTCTAAAATACCATAATTCCATCATTTCATATTCTAATTTTCCAAGAAACATATCTCTCGATCATGAATTTTAGATTACAAAGAGAAATAACACATAAATATGAAGATTTAACCATCATCCAAAGAATCCAATTTCTCAATCTAGACATTTGGAATTCATGTAAAAGTAAATAATCATTCATAACAAGGATAATTCTCAATGTTTGCAAACCCATATACGAACAAAATACCATGAAATTGATTAAAACAAGAAGATACATGATTACTAATTTGTTCAAACACATTGTTCATGAAAATTAAAAGATAAATAAAGTTGGATTACCAAGAGAGATACAAGATTAAATGAGATAAATTAAAGAATAAATGCATACGAATATCTCCTTCAAGCCTTCCTTCTCTTGGGTGCTCCAATTTCGTTCTCCAGAAAATCTCCAAGCAAAATGATCCAAAAAGTCCAGAATAAAATTTTTCTCCAGGTTTTTATAGTCTCATAACAAGCATGGTCGAACACGGGTTCCGACACGGCCATTTTACAGGCCATGTCGGCAGTTCCAAGGCAGTTCCACACGAGCAGACGTGTTTGGTCATGGGCCGTGTTGGATGACACGGGTACTGACACGGCCGTGTTGGCGAACACGGTCGTGTTATTCTTCATGTTCTTCGGACACGGGTAGGCTGGATTTAATTCTTCAATTTGTCCCGAAAAGGACACGGGTTGGACACACGGGCGTGTTCAAACCCGTGTGGACACTTGAGTCTTCCTTCCATAAATTGTTTCAGCTAGAATAGAACACGGGTAGGCACACGGGCGTGTTCCTACCCGTGTTCGACCAATTCTTCTGCTTTGATCAGCCCTGCTGGTCCCGTCAACTCCCCTGTTTGCTCCAAGACTTTTAGTTCCACTGGTTAGTCGTACCTGCATTAGAGAAATGACGAAGTAAGTGGGGAGTTCAATACATAAAATAGTAAATACTCTAACCTATGCTCTACTATTCATGACAATACCAATTCTCAACTATTTTGCGCAATTACTTGAGTAAAGAGGAAGAAAACAGTGGACATGATTACAATTATGATAGTCAAAATCTATCATAATTGTACTCATCGGATCTCCACGAAGCTAACGCTCTATCTACACACTACACGTCGTAGATCTACCGCACCTACACAACATCTATCGCCCACAATAGTTTCTCGTCGCAAGAACGCAGCACAAATAACAAAGGAAGAATGGTCGACTCGAAAACAACGATCGGAAATTTGAGTCGGAATATTCCCCAAGAAAAACACAAAGGTTGCCACTCCTTTTGAGAGCAAGACCAAGGCTATAGGCCAACATCCGCTCACGCAAATAGGATCCACCCGATCCGGAATTAAAAAGCCTAGCAACGGCGATTTCGGTCCAAAACTTGCAGTGATTAAATTAATTTTCCGGAGAAAACGAGTGTGAAACCACCACAACTAAAGAAGAGAATCACACAAGGGAGAGGGAAGAGATTACCCAACCGGAAAGCTTTTCACACAAGATAACTGTGGGAGAATCACTCTCTCCACGGATCCACCGGCATCACACCGAAGGGTTTGTAACCTTCTTCCAAGGAGTCGCACTGAAGGAAGCTGCGTCGGAGTCGCACCGAACGGATGGAGGGAGCAAGGGGGCGGCGGCTTCACACCACAAGAAAGGGGGGCGGCGGCTTGGAGAGGTCTCCTCTTAGCCGAAATTCTCAAGGAGAAATTAGGTTTAATTCTTGTCTAATTATCTCATAAGGAAGCCTCCTTATATAGGAGTTACAAACAAGCCTTAACCATTCATGATGGAGATGTAATCTCATCCATCTGAATGGTTAAATGCACACCAACATTAAAATTGTTCAAAATTAAAAATAACAAAACATGCAATGAATATAAAATTATCACTTAAACAAAGGATAATTTTATATTCCAAATATAAAATAGAGTTCAAGAAAATGAAATAAATAAGGCTAATTCTTTGTAGTGGATGTAGCACGCCGCAGGCGGAAGTTGTAGCATAGCCTTCCGTTAGCGTCATCGTGCCGCCTCACATCCTTCACTTGTATTGCCTCATCAACCGGATCATCATCAGCATCATCAGCATCATCTTCAAATGGTGGAGGAGGGGGCACGCCATCAATCCTCCCCCACTCAAATGCGCGCATCTCCGTTGCGTGGTCCAAGCGATAGCAGTGAAGGAGAGCGGCATCCAAACTTTCAGCTCCATCTCGAGTACCCAAGAGTCATCTGAAGGGGGCCGATCACGCCAACGGATGAGAAAGCGGTGGGTGTCGCCATCAGTAGTGGTAACTGGCTCAGCATCAAGTATCATCTCTGGAGTGGAAAATGTCCGTGGAAACCTGGGGAACATATTAGCAGTAGGCAGGAAGGAAGGCAACTTACCATCCGATGATATACCTGTGGGGACCGAAAGAGAGAGATCATTTGTACTACCACTCCCCAACCCATGAGAATTTAGAGTGGGAGAAGAAGGCGACAAAGAAATCAACTCTTGTTGTGGTAACACAAACATCGTTAAATCCGAAACGTTAAAAATGGGGGAGATACCCCAATTAGCAGGCAAGTCCAAAACGAAAGCGTTGTCACCTAACTTCTTAACAATCGGAAAAGGGCCGGCGAGCTTTGGTGTTAACTTTTTAACGGTGCCAGTTGACAAGCGTTCGGGAACTAAATGGACTAAAACTAGATCGCCAATTTTGAAGTTTGATACTCTCCTATGCAAATTAGCGTGCGCTTGATAAGAGTCGTATAGCGTAGTCAAGGTGGCCCGTATACGTGCGTGTAAATAATGGATGTGTTGGGCGAAGGATTGTGCAAACTGACTTGCCTTGTACGTTGGGGGCAACGACACCAAGTCAAGCGGCACAGGAGCCTTATACCCGTGGACAATCTCATTCGGAGACAGACCCGTAGACCTATTCTTGGAATTATTGTAGGCTAATTGGGCATGGGGAAGGAGAAGATCCCAAGTGCTCTTGTGATCACTCACAAGGCATCGTAACAAATTTCCTAAGCTCTGATTAATCACTTTCGTCTGCCCATCAGTTTGGGGATGATAGGCGGAGAAAAACAATAATTTTGTTCCCATTAATATCCAAAGAGTTTTCCAAAAATAACAAGTGAATTTTACGTCCCTATATGATACTATGGTCTTTGGCACTCCACGGTGACTAACGACTTCTTTAAAATATAGTTTAGTGACGTGAGACGCATCGTTTGTCCTACTGCACGGGATTAAATAAGCCATCTTTGAAAACCTATCCACAACTACAAAAACTGAGTCGTGACGGCATAGGGTAATGGGGAGGCCTAATACAAAATCCATACTAACGTCTAACCAAGGCATGGAGGGAATAGGCAAGGGTGTATATAATCCTACGTTGGTTTTACTACCCTTAGACACCTGACACGTGCGGCAGCTACTCACTACCTGTACCACCATAACCTTAAGTTTTGGCCAATAAAATTTGTCCTCGACTAATGTAATGGTCTTATCTCTACCGAAGTGGCCACTGAACCCTCCGCTATACAACTCCCATATGATATGTAGTCGTAACGATGACTGCGGAATACATAGCTTCCCGTTCCTAAACAGGTAACCGTCCTTGATGACGTATGTAGATATCGTCGTGGGGGAGCTATCCTGGGCAGATAAATAGATGTCCTGGAAGTCAGGACATGTGGCGTACTCATCCTTAACCCACTCAAATCCTACAACATGTACTTTCATAGAGGTGAGTAAAATAGTAAGACGACTAAGGGCGTCCGCGACTCTGTTATCAGCTCCCTTAAGGTGCTTGAGATTAAACGTGTAACCTTGTAAGAAAGCTACCCACTTAGCATGTCGTGGGCTGATCTTATGCTGGCCATTGATGAAACGTAAAGCCTCAGGATCGGAGAGAATCACAAACTCCTTGGAGAGGAGATAGTGCCTCCAATGGTGTAGACATCGGACTACAGCATAAAATTCCCTATCGTAATTTGAATAGTTCAGCTTAGGGCCGAACAACTTCTCGCTAAAATAACTAACGGGATGGACCTCCTGGATCAAGACACCTCCAATCTCTACCCCAGACCCATCACATGTGAGCTCAAAGACTTTAGCAAAGTCAGGTAGACGTAAGACAGGTGCCTCAGTCATAAGCTCCTTTATTCGTTCAAAAGCATAGGTGGTGGACTTCGTCCACGTAAACTCTCCCTTCTTCATAAAGTCTGTGATAGGCGCCATAATACTACTGAAGTCTCATATGAAACGACGATAAAACGTGGCTAACCCATGGAAACAACGCACCTCACGTAGGGTGGTTGTCACGGGCCAGTCCTTAATGACCTGTGCCTTGCCCGGATCAACTCGAATACCCTTAGAGCTGACTATATAGCCTAAGAACTCTACCTCCGAGGAATAAAAAGTGCATTTCTTAAGATTGAGAAATAAAGTCTCCTTCCGCAGGGTGGAATGGATCACTCTCATGTTGGAGATGTGCTCGGTAGTAGAGGTGCTATAAATCAAAATATCGTCAAAGTAGACGACAATGAACTTCCCCATGAATGGCTGAAAGACATGTGTCATCATCCGGGAGAAGGTACTAGGGGCATTGGATAACCCAAAATGCATCACAAGCCATTCGTACAGACCATCCTTCGACTTAAACGCCGTCTTCCACTCGTCGCCCTCTCGTATCCTAATCTGGTGATAGCCACTCCGAAGATCTAATTTGGAGAATACGATGGCTCAAGACAAGACATCAAACAAATCATCTAGGCGGGTGTTGGGTACATTGGAAAATGTGTACCTGATTTAAAGAAGCCTAACTTAGCTCAATGATATACATCAAGGTGTATTTGATGTTATTTTGAGTTGACATGTGCAGGTTAAGAATGCACTAAAATACAGGAAAAATATTCTAAGTCCATATGTCGACACCAGAAGAAGCTGTGTCGACACTTCAGAATAATTGTGTCGACACTTGAAGAAGGCTGTGTTGAGACAGAGAAAAAGAGTCGACAACATTTGTGTCGACACCGGGAAGCAGTGTCGACTCACAAAAGTTTAGTCGACATCAACTGTGTCGACACCGAGAGGCTGTGTCGACACACAGAATTGCTAGTCAACAACATTTGTATCGACACCAGAAGACTGAGTCGATACACAGAGGCAGAGTCTACAACATCTGTGTCGACACATTCTCAAGATACAGTGTCAAGAAGCTAAGTCGACATCAAGACAGCTTTGTCGACATCACCAGAGGCAGTGTCGACACTTAAGTCACTTGTGTCGACACATCTTGACAGATGGTCTCGACACTTTCTGACAGACAGTCTCGACACTTTGCTGACAAAGACAAAGGTAGAAGATCTGTTTGAAGACTTGACAGTTGTGGGTTACAATCGGTTTACTGAAGCTGTCAGACTTGTCAGAAGTTAGTTAGAAACCGGATCAGCCGGTTACCAAGGAGGAAGTCTATATATATAGACAGATTCAGAAGAAGAAAATATACGACACACATTAATAATCTATTGGGAGATAAGATCTCTGATCAAGAAAGTGCAAGGCACAGAAAAAGATCTTCGTGAGAAGATCTAAGAAGACATTCTGACGTGTACAACCACTCAGGATCAGTCTAAGTAGAATTCTTTCAAGAATTCTAAAGTATCATCAAATGTGTTGGATAGAGAGGGATCCAGCCATTTTGAAGACAAGAAGGAAGCTGTCACAGGTTTCTCAAGAAGCTGTCAGGAAATCAACTCAACTAAGTTCAGATTCAAGAAGCTTTGAAGAAAGCTAAGATTCAGTTGATTTCATCCATCAGCTGATCAAATGTTGTCTTGTCCCTTCTCTCTCAACAAGGGCAAGATATTATAAACTCTTTTTCAAATTCTGTAGGATCTATTTTTATAGATCTGAGTTGTAAGCCTATGTTATAAAGGCTTAGTGTAGGAGATTTGTTCTCTGAGTGGTAGGGTTGTTTATGCCTGAGTGTAGGAGAAGGTATTTCTCTGAGTTGTAGGCCTTGTGGCAAGGCTGAGGTAGGGCTTATTAGCCTGAGCTGTAGGAACCTTTCAGGGTTCTGAGTTGTAGGGACCTTTCAAGGTTCTGAGCTGTAGGTTCCTAGGATCTGAGATAAAGGTGGAAGTTAGGCCGAATCAAGCACACTGCTAGATAGGTGAAGGGGGAAAGTGGATGTACCCAGACCTTGGGGAACCACTATAAATCTGTGTGCAATCTGTGATGTGTGCATATTTGTGATTGTTGTGCTGTGTTTGCTGCAGTGTTTGCTGAATTCTCTTATAGTCAGTAGTTATATTCTGCCTCAAGTTAAAACAAGCATTAGAACTTATTCACCCCCCCCCCTCTAGGTGTTTAGGTGGTCTTGAAAGTAAAACTATCAAGTGGTATTAGAGGGAGGTTACTCAAAGAAGGACTTAACAGTCTGAGTTAGATCCCTAAGGCAGAATCAAGAAAATGGTTCTGGAGAGAATCACAAGGAACTAGGGTCAATGAAATTACCCATCTGCAGGAAAGAGATTTTTGGAATCTGGAAAGAAACGGTTAGGTTGTTTATGGAGGCTTCTGATCCAAGTATATATATCACAGTACAGGAAGGCCCCTTCATTCCAATGAAGGTATCTGTTCTCGATTCAAATATTCAAACTCCAAAGAGTTATTGTAACGACCTCATCCTTTAAATGACGTATAGTAGAAGGTCCGGTCGGGGCCCCACACTATATGCCACAAACAGACGGTGAGGTCACAGGATAATACCAAACCAAACACGAATCCTAACTCAGAGCATTCTAGCGGAAGCTTTAAGTTGTAATTTGAACTCTAACCAGGAATGTCCAATATATAAACCACCTTTATATATAACCACGGAATGTACAACAAATACATAGAGTTTGGCCTTAAGGCCTTACAGTTCCTCTTTTCACACTGTATGGTTTACAAACCTCGGCGCGCAGGTCGGCCATACATGAGTAAAAGAAAACAAGCAAAAACATTCGCTTAGCCTTCAAGGGCTAGCCGCAGCAGCAGCAGCAACAGCAGTAGGGCTTCAGCCCTTCACTTACCACTTGGCTCTCCAGCACCTGCATGGGAACAATCCACCCAACCGGTGGCAAACAATGCAACGGTCAGCATTCAGCTGACCCAATTATAACAATCCTACCCCTTTCTCGGGGCATTAGCATTCTTTCCCTGCATAGCATGGCATCATCAATAGCAACTATGTGCGCGCAGGCACATTCAAGCCATCACAACTATCGGCCACACGGCCCGATAGTCCGTGCACTCAGGGCACATTCTTGGTGTACCGGAATACCAGGGTCAACACCACCGTCTACACGGTATTTGAGCATTCTAGTCTTTCCGGCGCGCGGGCCTAAGACTCTCATTAGGCGCTCCAACAAAACCTATAACCAGGCTTCCAAGTCGGACGGACCTAACGCAGGTACGGATCAGCCACCCCGCGTTGCTCAAGTCGTCGTGCCACCTCGAATACGGAAGTATCCATGGCTATTTATAGGCGCGGGTCGGTTTCACCTTTCCTGTTCGGCAATCTGCCTTTTCATCGAGTTGCAGCCCAACGGCTCAACCGCTCATAAAGTGGCAACGCACGGCCACAAGAGTTGCATCCAACCCTCTTCATTTCATGGACATCATCCAGTACTTCCTGCTGCACCAAGCAACAGGTAGGCACAAGGCAACACAAGCCATAATCACGGAGCCTTCTCCGATATGCAAACAAGCATCACCAATCCAGACCATGTCCAGATGGGCTTCACACAGCATGCCTAGAGCCGTACTCCAATTCCGGCCTCTAACAAGGGGGACTTCACATATCTACCCCAAGGGACACCAAAACCCACCGCACACTCGCGGGGAAGGGTTTTCCCTATGCAATGCAGAAAAGAAGGACTTCACATGTCCAAGAAGGGAGATCGTTACCCTTGTTGATCTCTTGGGAGCCATCGCAAACTAGCCGGTGAGAAAGAACCGCAGCAGCTTTGCCTTCACAACGCCGGCTTCAGATCACGAATCGGACCACGGGAACTCCGCCAGTGGCTTGATCTCCTCCTCCTTCTTCTTCCTCCTCTCTCTTTCTCTCTTCCTTAACCAAATGAAGAATGAAGTCTTCATCAGCCTCCACGGATTAAATCCAGCCAGGAATCACCTGAGCCCTTGGATCCAAAGAGAGAAATCTGAACGGCCACGATTTGCCCAAAAACTCATTTTTTTGGCTGACACGGCCTGTGACACGCCCGTGTCACAGGCCGTGTACCCTTAAGCGGCACATGCGGTATTCGTACCTACTGAGATTTACCAGAACACGGGCATCGACACGCCCGTGTCGAACCTGACACGCCCGTGTCATTCCTGAGACATGCCCGTGTCACCCCTGCCTCATCGAGCTGCAAGCAGTACACGGGTAGGCACACGGCATCGGACACGCCCGTGTCCAACCTGACACGCCCGTGTTCAAGGCTTGGTTCAAGGCCGTGTAACTTTCTGACTCAAAATGCATTTTATTTGAGTGACACGCCCTGGGACACGCCTGTGTCCCAGGCCGTGTACCCCCGACACGCCCTGGGACACGCCCGTGTCCCAGGCCGTGTAAAATGACCTGCACCTCAAAACCATTTTTGAGTCTTTTTGGGGTGTTACAATCCTCCCCCCTTAACAAAATTTCGTCCCGAAATTTGCACGGTAAGGAAACAAGAACCAACAATACTATTACTTGAGAATTCTGTTATAACAAGAGGTACACGGTCTACAGCTTAACCAAACAACTCGGGAAATTCAGCTCGCATGGTCTGCTCTCGCTCCCATGTTAGCTCTTCACGGCCACAATTGTCCCATCGGACCTTGACCATCCCGATCACTTTGTTCCGCAACTGTTTCTCGGCTCGATCCTCGATCCGAATGGGTCTAACCCTCGTCGTTAGCCCATACTCGACCGGTACCCGATCATTCTCCACTACTTGAGCTGGATCCTTCACCGCCTTACGAAGGACTGAGATGTGAAATACATCATGTAATCCACCCAAGTCTGCTGAAAGTGCTAGTCGATAAGCAGCTTCCCCAACCCGCTCCACCACCTCAAACGGACCAAGATACCTCGGACTTAGCTTTTTCAAACGCCGAATCCTGGACACGCCTTTGAAGGGTTTGATCTTCAAATATACCCAATCACCCACCGCGAACTCCACATTCCGGTGTTTGGCATTGTAGTACTTTGCTTGACGATCTTGGGCTATCAATAGCCTCTCCCGAATAGAGCGTATGAGCGAGGTAGCTTCTTCGACTTCCTTTTTCCCACTCAGCTTAGATTCGCCTGCTTCTGCCCAAGCTAATGGTGTACGGCATTTATGACCATATAAAGCCTCAAATGGTACCATACCAATACTCGCTTGGTAGCTATTATTATAGGCAAATTCGATAAGAAATATATAATCTTCCCATCTCTTACCAAAGTCTAGGGCGCACATGCAGAGCATGTCCTCCATCGTCCTGTTGGTTCGTTCAGTCTGGTCATACGTTTGGGGATGAAAGGTCGTACTAAACGCTAACTTTGTACCCAACATTTGATGAACGAGCCGCCAATCATTCGATGTGAACCGCCCATCACGGTCGCTAACGATGCTCCGAGGAACACCGTGCAGTCGAACAACCTGCTCCACATAAAGCTTGGCCAAGGTTTCCACTGAATCGTCTCTTCTGTTTGAAAGGAAGTGCGCCACTTTTGTCAACCGGTCCACAATCACCCAGATTGAATCATGATCGCGTTGAGATCTCGGCAATCCGTGTACGAAATCCATCGAAATGTCATCGAACTTCCACTCCGGAATAGGTAACGACTTCAGGAAACCGCCAGGCTTCTGGCATTCTGCTTTCACCAAGGCACAGGTATTGCATTCAGCCACATAACGTGCGACATCTTTCTTTAGTCCGGGCCACCAGAATAGCTTTTTCAGATCTCTGTACATCTTTGTGCTCCCTGGGTGAACTGTGTACTTTGCAAAGTGAGCTTCGTACATCAACTCTTCCCTCAATTTACCCACACTCGGGACGCACACTCGACCATTTCTTCGTAACAAACCGTTATCCCAAGAGAATTGGTCATCCGGCCCATCTTTTGCATAGCGCTGGAGACTTTCATCAAGCTCCGTTGCTCGCCGAACTCTGTCCGTAAGGTCATATTGCACCTCCGTCCAGTTCAAGCATGCATCGGTCGAAGAACCCTTGTCAACACAAGATATCTCCAACGCTTCCAATTCCTGGATTAACCGCTGATCATGCCTCTACAACCAGCTTGCCCGTACCGGAGTCTTCCGACTCAAAGCATCAGCGACCACATTTCCCTTCCCGGGAGTATAGTGAATCTCGAAGGTGTAGTCCCCAAGGAACTCCATCCATCTTCGTTGTCGCATATTCAGATCCTTCTGATCCAACAAATACTTTAGGCTTTTGTGATCTGTATAGATATCCACTTTAACGCCATATAGATAGTGCCGCCACAACTTGAGCGCAAAGATTACCGCCGCCAACTATAAATCATGGACGGGGTAATTCCGCTCATGCACTTTCAACTGGCGCGAGCCATAAGCAATCACTTTACCAAACTGCAGAAGAACGCAACCTAAGCCGCTCCCGGAAGCATCACTATAGATCTCATACCCATCTCTACCACATGGCGATGTCAACACAGGCGCCGTGGTCAAACGACTCTTCAAGTCTTCAAAAGCTCGCGCGCACTCCGGCGTCCAAATGAACTTTTGATCTTTTCTCGTCAGCGTGGTCAGAGGTAAAGCAATCCGTGAGAAGTTTTCCACAAACCGTCTATAGTAGCCCGTAAGTCCAAGGAAGCTCCTGACCTCGGCCACTGAAGACATCACTGGCCAATCCCGAATGGCACTTATCTTCAACGGATCTACCGCGATACCTTCTCCACTTACCACATGGCCTAAAAAGGCTACTGAAGAGAGCCAGAACTCACACTTTGAGAATTTGGCATAAAGCTTATTCCTCCGCAGGGTATGCAAGACCAACCGCAAATGGTTTTAATGATCCTCTTTCGACTGAGAGTATACTAAGATGTCATCGATAAACACAATAACGAACAAATCCAAGTACTCTCGGAACGTTCGATGCATTAGGTCCATAAATACCGAAGGCGCATTACATAGGCCAAACGGCATTACCGTGAACTCATAATGACCGTAGCGTGTTCCAAATGCCGTCTTGGGAATGTCACCTTCCCTAATCCTCAGCTGATAATATCCCGATTTCAAATCCAATTTGGAATAGACCGTTGATCCTGCCAGCTGATCAAAGAGGTCATCAATCCGTGGGATCGGATATTTATTTTTCTCCGTCAGCTTATTCAATTCGCGATAGTCAATACATAACCGTAAACTACCATCTTTCTTTTTCACAAATAGAACAGGCGCGCTCCAAGGTGACATACTTGGGCGTATATATCCCTGCTCCAACAACTCTTGTAATTGGACTTTCAACTCAGCCATCTCTTTTGGCGCGACACGATATGGAGAGCGGGCCACAGGTTTCGCACCTGGCACCAACTCAATAGAGAAGTCAATCTCCCGCTGGGGTGGTAACCCAGGAAGATCTTTAGGAAACACATCGGCAAACTCTGACACAACCAGTACTTCACCGACACTTGCCTTTGGCTCAACAGCCTGAATTAGCGTGAAGAATAACTCCGCGCCCTTCCGAACAGCATTGACGACTTGGAGCGCAGACAACAGAGTTCCGTCAACTCCTCGCATACCAGCGAACTTCATCACAAGTCCGGTATTCTGGCCCAGTGTAATCTCCTTGGAGTTGCAATCAATAAAGGCACGCTGCTCCGAGAGCCAATCCATACCAAAGATCACATCAAACTCCGATAACGGTAGCACAGCTGCACTCAAACCGAAATCCCGACTTCCTATTTGCACATCCACATCGCAAGCCCTATCCGCAAGCATCACACAGCCATTCGGCAATAGCACCCTTGTACTATCCACCGTCACATGACTCGGTACCCCAATTTGAGATACGAAATCCTCAGACAGGAAAGAATGCGAAGCACCCGTATCAAACAGGGCTCTCGCCAAATTATTCCGAATCAGGACAAAGCCTGCAGCACACACATCATGCACAAGCTATATATAACCACAAACAATAGCACGTAAGCAAGTAAGCTAAATCAACTCGTACCTGTGACGACGTCACTTTGCTTAATCGCTTCCTGTTGGCCAAGCTGATAGATTCGGGGCTGTACCTGGGATGCAGAGGAATCAACCACCGCTTTGCCCTTCTCAGCACATGACGCACCCGTCTTCTTTTCCCCTTTGGGCTGCACAACCCGACAGTCACGAGCTATATGCCCCACCCGGCCACAGTTATAGCATGTACAAGAATCCGGCCTTGATGTCGCCCCCGACACAACGGTCGTAGTCACTTGCCCAGACGGCTTGGACCTCTTGCCCCCTCTCTTCTGGTAGAACGATTTGCTAGGGCGAGGTGCTTGAACCTCTGGCTTCGACACAACCAAGCCCTTGTTCCCTTGCACCCGCCGCATGTCCTTCTCCAACGCACATGCAGTATCAACCAACGCCTGAAACCCTTGGTTCACTGAACTCGAAAGCAGGAATCGCAACTCATCCCGCAATCCTTCATAGAACCGATTCATTTTCCTTTGGCCATCCGCAAAGATTGTTACTGCATACCAGCCCAACCTGGTAAACTCATGCAAGTAGATATCCACGCTATCTTCCCCTTGCTTTAACCGTTGGAACTCATTTTCCATAGCAATGTGTTGCGCCGCTGGGACATGCTTCGCCAGAAATATTCGAGAGAACTCCTCAATCGATACTTGCGTTAATTGCCTGCCCACCAAATGGTGTACCTCAACCTCGTCCCACCACAACCGCGCCTCTCCTTAAGGCATGAAGGTGGCCAAGGTGACGTTTAGAGTTTCCTCCGCCCTGATCGCTGTCATTATCCGCTTGACACGCGATAACCAATCCTCTGCCTGCGTTGGGGATCCCATTCCCGTAAACGTAGGCGGACTGAAGCTCATGAATTGCTTCAACTGTCGGTCAGCTGCTCGTGGATCTACAGCCTCAACCGGCTCGGGTCGTACAACAACGCGAACTGGTTCCACTGTCGGCTGCGCTTGCCCGGTCGGTTGAATAATGGCAAATAGAGCCTCAGCAACTAAACGAACAGTTTCCGCAGATGGAGGAGGTGTTGGCACCTCAGCTAGTGCTGCACTCTCATCAGAGCGCTGGGGCTCAGACTGCCCAGCACCACTACGCGTCACTTATAGGTGGACAAGACACACATTAGCGATCGTATGCAAGCAAAACAACATAAAAAGGAACGCGCAGATTCCTCAAATAAGATTTTGTACATTCCTTAGTGGACATTCCAGAGTTCATTAGTGTTACAGCAGGGCACATAAACACGCGCTCGCCACCCCAGAAAAGAATTCGACCACGAATTCGAAGGAGGAAGACCGAACGAAGCTGATACCAAAATGTAACGACCCCATCCGTTAAATGACGTATAGTAGAAGGTCCGGCCGGGGCCCCACACTATATGCCACAAACAAACGGTGAGGTCACAGGATAATACCATACCAAACACGAATCCTAACTCAGAGCATTCTAGCGGAAGCTTTAAGTTATAATTTGAACTCTAACCAGGAATGTCCAATATATAAACCACCTTTATATATAACCACGGAATGTACAACAAATACATAGAGTTTGGCCTTAAGGCCTTACAGTTCCTCTTTTCACACCGTATGGCTTACAAACCTCGGCGCGCAGGACGGCCATACATGAGTAAAAGAAAACAAGCAAAAACATTCGCTTAGCCTTCAAGGGCTAGCCGCAGCAGCAACAGCAGTAGGGCTTCAGCCCTTCACTTACCACTTGGCTCTCCAGCACCTGCATGTGAACAATCCACCCAACCGATGGCAAACAATGCAACGGTCAGCATTCAGCTGACCCAATTATAAAAATCCTACCCCTTTCTCGGGGCATTAGCATTCTTTCCCTGCATAGCATGGCATCATCAATAGCAACTATGTGCGCGCAGGCACATTCAAGCCATCACAACTATCGGCCACACGACCCGACAGTCCGTGCACTCAGGGCACATTCTTAGTGTACCGGAATACCAGGGTCAACACTACCGTCTACACGGTATTTGAGCATTCTAGTCTTTCCGGCGCGTGGGCCTAAGACTCTCATTAGGCACTCCAACAAAACCTATAACCAGGCTTCCAAGTCGGACGGACCTAACGCAAGTACGGATCAGCCACCCCCCGTTGCTCAAGTCGCCGTGCCACCTCGAATACGGAAGTATCCATGGCTATTTATAGGCGCGGGTCGGTTTCACCTTTCCTGTTCGGCAATCTGCCTTTTCATCGAGTTGCAGCCCAACGACTCAACTGCTCATAAAGTGGCAACGCACGGCCACAAGAGTTGCATCTTACCCTCTTCATTTCCAGGACATCATCCAGTACTTCCTGCTGCACCAAGCAACAGGTAGGCACAAGGCAACACAAGCCATAATCACGGAGCCTTCTCCGATATACAAACAAGCATCACCAATCCAGACCATGTCCAGATGGGCTTCACACAGCATGCCTAGAGCCGTACTCCAATTCCGGCCTCTAACAAGGGGGACTTCACATATCTACCCCAAGGGACACCACAACCCACCGCACACTCGCGGGGAAGGGTTTTCCCTATGCAATGCAGAAAAGAAGGACTTCACATGTCCAAGAAGGGAGATCGTTACCCTTGTTGATCTCTTGGGAGCCATCGCAAACTAGCCGGTGAGAAAGAACCGCAGTAGCTTTGCCTTCACAACGCCGGCTTCGGATCACGAATCGGACCACGGGAACTCCGCCGGTGGCTTGATCTCCTCCTCCTTCTTCTTCCTCCTCTCTCTTTCTCTCTTCCTTAACCAAATGAAGAATGAAGTCTTCATCAGCCTCCACGGATTAAATCCAGCCAGGAATCACCTGAGCCCTTGGATCCAAAGAGAGAAATCTGAACGGCCACGATTTGCCCAAAAACTCATTTTTTTGGCTGACACGGCCTGTGACATGCCCGTGTCACAGGCCGTGTACCCTTAAGCGGCACACGCGGTATTCGTACCGACTGAGATTTACCAGAACACGGGCATCGACACGCCCGTGTCGAACCTGACACGCCCGTGTCATTCCTGAGACACGCTCGTGTCACCCCTGCCTCATCGAGCTGCAAGCAGTACACGGGTAGGCACACGGCATCAAACACGCCCGTGTCCAACCTGACATGCCCGTGTTCAAGGCTTGGTTCAAGGCCGTGTAACTTTCTGACTCAAAACGCATTTTATTTGAGTGACACGCCCTGGGACACGCCCGTGTCCCAGGCCGTGTACCCCCGACACGCCCTGGGACACGCCCGTGTCCCAGGCCGTGTAAAATGACCTGCACCTCAAAACCATTTTTGAGTCTTTTTGGGGTGTTACAGTTATTCTGAAATGACCAAGGATGACATCATCCCTGCAACACTAGACAAAAGAGCACAGAACATTATTGTAAGTGCTATAGATGATGTCACATTTCAAAATCTGATTCACTGCAAAACCTCCAAGGAAATGTGGGACACTTTGATTGTCTACATGGAGGGTTCTGAAGAAGTTAGACAAGATAGAAAGTCTATGCTCAACCAAGAATATGAGAGTTTCAGACAAGGGAAGTCTGATAGCATAACAGAATGCTACAAGAAATTCTACAAGATAGTGAATGAACTAATGTCCTATGGAAGGGTCTTCAGTACCTATGAACTGAATGACAAATTCCTAAGATCCTTGACAAAGGATTGGGACACCAAGATTTGTGCCATAAGAGAAGTGGCCAAACTGGCAGACATTTCTCCTCCAACCTTGTTTGAAAAGTTGCTATCATATGAAATGCAACTAATGGCTAGGAAGGAGGAAGAAAAGAATTCAAAAGGAGAACATAGAGAAAGGTCTGTGGCCTTCAAGGCTGAAGCCACTAGAAAGAATAGGAGGATATCTCCATCACCTCCTAAGGAAGTTGCTGAAGTTAACTCAGAAAATTCAGACAATCAGAACTCAGAAAGTAGTGATTCAGATGCAGATTTTGCTGCCTTTACAAGGCAGTTTCAGTGGTTCTTGAAGAAGAAGAAGTGGAAGTCAAGGCCCTCCACATCACAGCCAGTTGATGATTACTATCCGAAGAGAAAATCATCAAGAAAGGAGAGGAGCAGAACTAAGCCCAGCAAAGCTACTACATCAAAGATTGTTTGCTATTGCTGCAATAGGCCTGGACATGTGGTGGCTGAGTGTCCAGAAAAGAGGAAGGAGTCAACAGACAGAAAGAAGACTCAACAAAAGGGCAAGAAGGAGAAATCCTTTGTTGCTAAGAAGGAGAAGAGTCTTACAGATCAATCCTCCTCAGAGTCAGAATCTAAAGCTGAAGCATACATTGGACTGTATGCAGCTAATGAAGAAGATGAATTTATGCAATTGCTAAACTCCATCTATGAATAAGAAGATCATCAATGTATGGGACTGATAGCTGGATCAGAAGAAGACATATGCTAGAATCAGTCTGGTCCCAGTAAGGTACATTGTCCTTCTATAAAATCAGTGTGTAGTACTAGTGCAGAATCATCTACATCTGCATCAAGTGATGTAGATTGATCTGAATCTCAAGGAGATGTTCATCAGTTAATAGATAAGTATGGGGACTTATTGCAGGCTCTTAATAAAAGCAAGAACCTAGTCAAAACTCAGGCTCAGGAAATTGTTGATCTTAAGGTGGCTGCATCTGAGTTTGAAAAAGTATTGGATCAAAAGTTAAATGAGATTGCCAAACTGAAAAATATAACTATTATTCAGATGGGCACAATCAAATATAACAATGATCAAGTTAAAAGTCTGGAGGCCAGACTGAGAATAGAGAAAGATTTAGTGGCAGTTACTCTAAGCCAAAATTTGTCTTACCTATAATAGATGAGTTTGTGGCTCAAAAGGGTAAGGCAGGATTAGGCTTCAAAGGTAACACCAGGGCTGCCCAATTCAAGAGAATAGGTAAAGCTCCTGTCCAGCCACTAAACCTTAAAGTCCCTGTTATGTTTAGAAAGGTACAAGTGCCTTCTAATAAATATGATCTTGAAAATATTCATGGTCATATTAAGACTGATGTTCTGAAAAACAAGGGTGTTAATGCCAATAGGTCTGCCCATGTTCATAAACCCAATGGTTATAAGAAATCAGAGGGTGAAGCTACAGCAGCACCAGCACTGGACAGAAATTTTTCTGCCAAGGGTATATCTAGACCTAGATACAACAAATATAAATGTTGGTGTCGTGGCAAGAGAGGCCATTTTGCCTTAGACTGCTAGCATAACACAAGTGGAAGGAAGAACAATAGTCTACCAGTTAGAAGAGCTGCTGGTAGTTTTGATGTGAATGGTGCTAACCTGAACCAAGGACCCAAGACTTACTTGGGTTCTAAGGGAAAGTAATTCTGTATTGCAGGAAAGTCCAAGTTATCATGCCCCTATATGGTACTTGGACAGTGGTTGTTCCAGGCACATGACTGGAATAAAGGGGCTATTGAAGGAGTACACATCTGTCAAGGATGAGCCTAAAGTTATCTTTAGTTGATCTGAAAGAGGGATCATCAAAGGGTTTGGTCACATTTCTTTAAACCAAATTACCATCACTCAAGTGGCTAACGTAAAAGGTTTGAAACATAATCTGATAAGCATAAATCAGCTGAGTGATCTTGGATATGACATTTCATTTGTTAAGGATGGATGTCATATCAAAAGGTCAAGTGATCAAAAGGTCATATTGATTGGGTATAGAAAGAGAAATGTTTATTGTCTTGATTTTGTATGTGAGAACAAGGTTTCTCCTATCTATCTTGTAGCTGATGATAATGCATCTCAATGTGTCAAATGGCACAAGAGGCTGGCCCATCTTAACTACAAGACAATTGGCCAACTCTTTAGCAAAGAGTTAGTGAGGAATGGTCATCAAGTTAAGTGTATAAAGGAAGGGATATGCTCAGCTTGTAAAAAGGGCAAACAGACAAAATCCTCCTTTCATAGCCTTGAAAGCAAAGATTCAGTGAGGTGTTTATACCTCTTACATATGGATCTTTTTGGTCCTATGCAAGTTCATAGTCTAGGTAGGAAGGTCTACACTTTTGTGGTTGTAGATGACTATTCTAGATATACATGGGTGTTATTTCTGAGACAAAAATCAGAAATCCCAAGTGTCTTACTTAGTTTTGTAAAACAAATTCAGAATGAACTGAACAGTACAGTGGTCAAAATCAGAAGTGACCATGACACTGAATTTCAATCTGAAAGTATGACAAAATTATGTGAAGACTTTGGGAATTTCCAAGAATTCTCCTCACCTAGAACACCACAGCAAAATGGTATTGCTGAAAGAAAGAATAGGACATTGATTGAAGCTGGTAGAACTCTATTGAGTGACACTTCTCTTCCAGAATATTTCTGTGCAGAGGTAGTAAACATTACATGTCATGTGATTAATAGGGTTTCTATCACCAAGAGCCACAATAAGACTCCCTATGAAATTATGAAAGGTAGAAAACCAAATCTATCCTACTTTAGGATCTTTGGTTGCAAGTGCTATATACTTAACAATGACAAGTCTTATCTAACTAAGTTTGCTGCCAAATCCCAAGATAGGATATTTGTTGGGTACAACATCAATAGTAAGGCTTATAGAGTCTACAACTTGACTACTCAAGTTGTAGAAGAATCTGTACATGTTGTATTTGATGAAACAAGATTAATCAACAGTGAGTTGCCTTATATATCAAATAATCCAACAGGTATAAGCAAAAGGATGGACAAGCTTTCCATTGCAGAAGCATCAAATGCAGATGAAGTATTGGAAAATGAAGGCTACTGTCCAGGGGGAGTACAAAACTCAATAGAAGCTGATAACAACCAAAGGGTGCAACATAATGAAGGAGCTGGAGACATTCAACCTGAAGGAAATCATCCTCCAGCTACAAGACATCTAAAAGACCATCCAGCAAATCAAATTATAGGTGATCCAAGACAAGGAGTGCAGACTAGAAGCAGAAATCTGAGCACAGTCCTGCACTCAAGTTTTCTATCTCAACTGGAGCCTAAGAAATTTGAAGAAGCCATCCAAGACCAACACTGGATTAATGCTATGCAAGAGGAGCTTAATCAATTCAGAAGGTGCAAAGTCTGGGAGTTAGTTCCTAAACCAAGAGACCACAACATCATTGGCACAAAGTGGATCTTTAGGAACAATTTGGATGAGAGTGGAGTAATTGTGAAGAACAAAGCAAGATTGGTTGCTAAAGGATACAGGCAGAAAGAAGGGATTGACTTTGATCAAACATTTGCTCCAGTAGCAAGACTTGAGGCAATCAGAATGTTCCTTGCCTATGCAACATATCAAGGATTCAAAGTATACCAAATAGATGTGAAATCAGCATTCCTGAATGGTGATCTAAAAGAAGAAGTCTATGTAGAGCAGCCATCAGATTTTGTAGATTCTCTTAAACTTGGTTATGTCTATAGACTTAGGAAAGCATTGTATGGGTTAAAGCAAGCCCCAAGGGCTTGGTATGAAACCCTGTCTACTTTCCTTATTGAGAACAAATTCTCAAGAGGTAAAATAGACAAAACTCTATTCCTAAGGGAATCAAAAAGTAAGATAATCTTAGTCCAGATCTATGTAGATGACATAATTTTTAGGTCTACAGAGAACAACCTTTGCAATAAGTTTGCCAAACTTATGCAAGGGAAGTTTGAAATGAGCAGTATGAGGGAACTTAAGTTCTTCTTGGGACTCCAAGTAAGACAGACTGAAGATGGCTTGTCCATATCCCAGTCTAAGTTCACCAAGGAATTAATTAAGAAGTATGGTATGGAATCATCCTCCACCATGAGAACTCCTATGGGAACAAATATTTCAATATACAAAGATGATGCAGGTAAGCCTGTAGATGAGTCTTTGTATAGAGGAATAATTGGCTCTCTATTATATCTCACTGCTAGTAGACCAGACATTATGTATGCTACCTGTGTCTGTGCTAGGTACCAAGCTTTCCCTAAAGAATCACATTATACTGCAGTCAAAAGGATCTTGAGATATCTTAAGGGCACACCTAATCTAGGCCTTTTGTACCCTAGGAATGGAGATTTTCTACTAACAGGTTATTCAGATGCAAATTTTGCAGGCTGTAGAGAAGATAGAAAGAGTACTACAGGTACATGTCAATTCTCGGGAGGAAGGTTGATATCCTAGAGCAGTAAGAAGCAGACTAGTGCGGCAATATCCACTGCTGAGTCTGAATATGTGGCTGTAGGAAGCTGCTGTGCACAGCTATTGTCGATTCAGCATCAGCTAAAGGACTATGGTATTCAAGTAAGTAGAACACCTTTATTGTGTGATTCTAAGAGTGCTATATCTATTGCAAACAATCCTGTTTCACATAGTAGAACTAAGCACATAGAGATTAGATACCATTTTCTTAGAGAACATATAGAAAAAGGGGACATCTCACTGGAATTTGTTAAAACAGATTATCAAATTGCAGATGTATTTACTAAGCCACTGGATGAAACTAAATTCAATAAATTTAAAATTGAATTAGGAATGCTGGACATAGGTTAATTTACCATAAAATTAACTAAGTAAAATGGTGTCGACACATTCAGTGATAAAGTGTCGACACAGAGAAGTCATGTCGACTTGTCAGGGAAATTGTGTCGACACATGAGAAAATGTGTCGACACCTAGAGGTCAAGAGTCGACTCATCCAGAAATGTAGTGTCGACACATCCAGTATAATGGTGTCGACACTTACAGATTTTGTGTCGACTCTTATACTAAGAGTAGACACATAATTTTTGATGCACTACTTAGTATCTCCCGTGTCGACATATCATCAATTGGTGTCGACACAAAGTAGTCAACATTTATGTCGAGACAATAGAAGTTTGTGTCGACACATTCCGACTGTGTCGACACATTTAGACTATTTTTGACCGGCTCTTGACCTTCTTTCATTAGAAGGTATAAATAGGTCGATAACGTATTCTGTCGACACGCTCACAAGGTTTTCGAGACTAAAACCCTGTGTCAACAATCTCTCTTCTCTTCTCTCAAGCTTTCTCATCTTTCCAATGGCGCCAAAGGTTGAAGACAACATCAATGAGGGATACGAGTTTGTTAGGGCTGCATTCGACAATGCCGCGCCAAAAATCAAACAGGTGATTTCTCTTCTTGCTGACAATGAATTGGAATACCTTGTTTCTTAACCTTCAAAGATTAGGAAGAAAGAAGTTGTCGAGTTCTATACTGCTGTAACAATGGACTCCCCTGGTCTCAAGATAAAATCTACAGTTCATGGGACTAAGATTACAATTCCTTTAAAAAGTATAAGAAAGATTCTTCATCTACCTAGCATTCAAGATGAAGAAGAGGTCCCAGCCTCAAAGACAAGGGAGGCTCTCCAGTGGTCTGGATTGGATCCAACCATAAAGGTTGGAGCAGCCATCAATCGAAAGGGAATGAATCAACAGGGAAAGTTTCTATCTGAGATAGTAGGAAAAGTAATTTTGTGTAAACCAGGAGGCCATGATAGGATATCTGCCATGATGTTCACTCTCATTACAAGGATACTCTACAAGATTAACACAGACTGGTCTGCAGTTGTGTTTGATAAAATCAAAGAAGGAATGAAGAAGCCAAACTTGGCTAGAATCATGAGTCTATACCTGACTGGGCTCATTCCAGAGGTCATGCAACAGATTCCTGGGTCTAAGATTAATCATATGAGAAAAATGGACATGAGATTATTCTCCAGGTGGCATAGAGTTTTGTCCAAAGAGGTGCCTGATATGGACAGGAAGGACACACCTGTGACATCACTTGGACATGATCAGGGCACTGAACAACTTCAAGTAGAACAAGTTAGAGAGCAGGCTGAGGACCAGACTGGGTCTACTCAAGTCCAGAAAGAAACATTACCTGCATAGGTGCAGGGGGAGCCAGTTCATTCTCCTGCCCAGAACATTTCTAATCCTGAACAGTTGCAGGGGAGTCAATTTCTGAACAAGTACAAGTGGAAGAAAGAGTACACTTATCAGAAGATTTGAACACTGCTGGCCTTGATGACTCATCTTCTGCTCAAGCACAAAAGGAATTCACTCTAGATGAGTTGTTTCCTGATGATGGAATTTTTACTGATAGGATTGAGGAGGAGCAAGATGTTGAGGGGGAGCGAGTGAATGTTGAGGAAGAACAACATGTCACTGAGATAGAAGTTCCTACAACACCTCCTGAAAGAGTTCATATTGAAAGTTCTTCAGAATCTGAGACAGAAGAAGCCAGGGAGACTAAGAAAAGGAAGCTCATGGTCTTCAAGAGAAGAAGTCAAAGCTATAAGCAAGCTCTCCAGACTGCAAGTCACCAATCTCCTACTGAGTTTGATTACAATAAGTTCATGGTGAATTTGCAAGTGAAGATGGATGAGCAAAGAAGAGCCTTGGAAAAATATGTAGATGAAAGTAATAAGTCACTTCAGTTTGATCTTGCCAAAGACATCAAGTCAATCAGATTTGAGGTAAATCTGAATAAAAAGGAGATGACAGATTGCTTCCACAAGGGAGATAATGCTGTAGTATACCTAGCTAAACAACACCAAACTACCCTTACTAAGGTGGATGACATAGCATTGAAACAGAGTTATGTTCTAGAAAATCAGCTGAGAATGAATGACAATCTGACATAATCTCATAATGAAATTCTCACTAAGTTAAAAGATACTGCAACAAAGCTGACTACTGCAAGGACTAAAGATATGGACGATTTTGATCAAAAGCTCGAGGATGCCCTAGATTCAGTTCAACATGCAATAACCACCTCACAGAAAGAAATATCTGCTAAGCTTCAAACATTAAAACCATTCTTTAAATAGGGTATGAATTATCTTGATGGCGAGATAAGGTTTCAAAAGAATGATCTTAGGGGTCATATTGCTAGAGAAGTCCTAAAGGGGGAGAGGGTACTCACTCATGTTGGCTCAGAACATGCCAAGTGGGTTACCAACAGTGCCAGAGCCACATTGGGATATCCACCATTGTGTGATGATGATGCAATTGCTGAGTCAGGAATACAACAAGGTCTACTTAAAGGCAATCAACCCGAGGTTGCCCAAGTCATATACCCCCCTACTGATTTTGAATTTATTCATCAGCAAGTACAGGCCATGTACAATCCTCCAAAGGAGGTAACAAATGTAATTATTGAAAAAGTAGATCAGCTAGGAGCCAATTTGAAAGATCAACAAGATGCTCAATTATCCAAGAAGAGATTTAGAGAGAAAGCTGATCAAAGACCTGATTATAAGCAGTGGAGCCCCACCTCAAGGAACATTATACTAACTGCCTGGAAGGCTGTGAAGGATCAAATGCATGAAAGAGGAAAGTGGTATAATGAAATTGAATGGAAAAAGTATGAGGCCAGGCAGGAGGCCATAGTACAGTTCAGAAGAAAGGCTAAGATGGGGAGGCTACCACCTGATGCTCAAGAGCCGAGCAAGTATTTTCCCAAGCCCTTTCATTACTTTGAAAGGCAAAGGCTCAAGGAGGAAGCTCAAAAGAAAGATGAACTGAAAGGCAAAAAGCCTGCTGATGTTGCTGAACTTACTATGAAGTCTCAGATTCAATCAGGAAAAGGAATTGTCATCCAGGAGCCTGATCAGTCTTAGTTTAAGTTTATCAGTTCTTTCAAATGTTTTGTAATGATCTGTTTGTTAATCCAATCAATGTAACCAAGCTGTAACAAACATTTCTAAATGAATAAACAAAACCTTGTTTTGTAATCATTTCTTCATGTTCATCTTTATTCTGTGATGAATCTGTGGTTAATGTTTTGTTTATAAAAGATTCCTGTTGTATTATGCTCTTGTACATCATCATATTAAATTTTCATAAATGGTGTATATCATTTGCTAAAAGGGTTATGACTTCTCCAAATAGGAGGAGATTGTTGGGTACATTGGAAAATGTGTACCTGATTTGAAGAAGCCTAACTTAGCTCAATGATATACATCAAGGTGTATTTGATGTTATTTTGAGTTAACATGTGCAGGTTAAGAATGTACTAAAATACAGGAAAAATATTCTAAGTCCATATGTCGACACCAGAAGAAGCTGTGTCGACACTTTAGAATAATTGTGTCGACACTTGAAGAAGGCTGTGTTGACACAGAGAAAAAGAGTCGACAACATTTGTGTCGACACCGGGAATCAGTGCCGACTCACAGAAGTTTAATCGACATCAACTTTGTCGATACCGAGAGGCTATGTCGACACACAGAATTGCTAGTCGACAACATTTGTGTCGACACCAGAAGACTGAGTCGATACACAGAGACAGAGTCTACAACATCTGTGTCGACACA
Organism: Platanthera zijinensis; assembly: GCA_039513925.1. Classification (NCBI taxonomy): domain Eukaryota; kingdom Viridiplantae; phylum Streptophyta; class Magnoliopsida; order Asparagales; family Orchidaceae; genus Platanthera; species Platanthera zijinensis. The sequence continues at coordinate 138,131,110 of CM077087.1, read as the reverse complement.
TTCTCAAGATACAGTGTCAAGAAGCTAAGTCGACATCAAGACAGCTTTGTCGACATCAACAGAGGCAGTGTTGACACTTAAGTCACATGTGTCGACACTTCTTGACAGATGGTCTCGACACTTTCTGACAGACAGTCTTGACACTTTGCTGACAAAGACAAAGGTAGAAGATCTGTTTGAAGACTTGATAGCTGTGGGTTACAATCGGTTTACTGAAGCTGTCAGACTTGTCAGAAGTTAGTTAGAAATCGGATCAGCCGGTTACTAAGGAGGAAGTCTATATATATAGATAGATTCAGAAGAAGAAAATATACGACACACATTAATCATCTATTGGGAGATAAGATCTCTGATCAAGAAAGTGCAAGGCACAGAAGAAGATCTTCGTGAGAAGATCTAAGAAGACATTCTAATGTGTACAACCACTCAGGATCAGTCTAAGTAGAATTCTTTCAAGAATTCTCAAGTATCATCAAAGGTGTTGGATAGAGAGGGATCCAGCCATTTTGAAGACAAGAAGGAAGCTGTCACAAGTTTCTCAAGAAGCTGTCAGGAAATCAACTCAACTAAGTTCAGATTCAAGAAGCTTTGAAGAAATCTAAGATTCAGTTGATTTCATCCATCAGTTGATCAAGTGTTGTCTTGTCCCTTCTCTCTCAACAAGGGCAAGATATTATAAACTATTTTTCAAATTCTGTAGGATCTATTTTTATAGATCTGAGTTGTAAGCCTATGTTATAAAGGCTGAGTGTAGGAGATTTATTCTCTGAGTGGTAGGGCTGTTTATGCCTTAGTGTAGGAGAAGGTATTTCTCTGAGTTGTAGGCCTTGTGGCAAGGCTGAGGTAGGGCTTATTAGCCTGAGCTGTAGGAACCTTTCAGGGTTCTGAGTTGTAGGGACCTTTCAAGGTTCTGAGCTGTAGGATCTGAGGATCTGAGATAAAGGTGGAAGTTAGGCCGAATCTAGCACACTGCTAGATAGGTGAAGGGGGAAAGTGGATGTACCCAGAGCTTGGGGAACCACTATAAATTTGTGTGCAATCTGTGATGTGTGCATATTTGTGATTGCTGTGCTGTGTTTGCTGCAGTGTTTGCTGAATTATCTTATAGTCAGTAGTTATATTCTGCCTCAAGTTAAAACAAGCATTAGAACCTATTCACCCCCCCCCCTCTAGGTGTTTAGGTGGTATTGAAAGTAAAACTATCAGCGGGGAATGGGGAACCTATACTTGATGGTGATTTTGTTGAAAGCCCGGCTATCAACGCACATCCTCCATGTACCATCCTTCTTGGGGGCAAGTAGGGCTGGTACAGCACATGGACTCATAATTGTCATAATAAAACCTTTCTCTAGCAAGCCCTCTATCTGGGACTGCAACTCTAGGTCAGCTGCGGGGTGGAGTCGATAATGGGGCTGATTTGGCAAGGAAGACCCCGGGATGAGATCTATCGCATGCTAGATATTCCTAAGCAGGGGTAACGTGGGCGGCAACTCATCCGGGTACACATCCCTATACTCCTCTAATAGTACTCGTAACTCACTAGGTAACTCATCCAAAATGCTAGAATCGGGCTTCGCACTTAGGAGGACTAGCGCATACATAATTACATTAAAGAACGGATCTCTCTCAAACTCTTTCCTACCAACTAGATTCAACGTTTTCCGTTCTACCGGAATAGTGGTGTCCTTAGCCAAGACTACGGGCTCCTTTGGGATGGTCGGCCTCAAAGTGATGGTTTTGCCATTGAATTTGAATTCATAAGTGTTGGCTCTACCAAAATGTGTAACATCACAGGCGTATAGCCAAGGGCGGCCTAACAACACATGACAAGCATCCATCGGAATGACATCACACCACACCTCATCAATGTAGGATTTGAATGAGAGTGGGACCAGGCATCACTTGGTAACGGGTACGGAGATCTTGTTGATCCAAGCGACCTGATATGGGGTCGGGTGTGGTTCCGTGGTCAAGGACATATGTGCAATGGCGTTCTCAGATACGACATTCACACAGCTACCACTATGAACAATCAGCTTGCAAAGCTTCTCGCCACTCTTAAAAATCAGAGAAAATATGCCCGTCCTCTTCCAATAATCTAATGGACGAGGAGTGGTCAAGATACAACGCATCACCATAAGGGGGTGATCGTCCTCTAAGTCACATGGGACCCCTTCTAGGTCGCTCTCCTCAGCAGCCTCATAAACGTAATCCGCAAGATCGGTCGTTGACTCTGACAAGGCTATGGCTTTAGTTTTCGTTGGGCATTCAAAGGCGTAGTGACCTTGAATGCCGCAAGAGTAACATGTAGCATTAGTCTTGCTAACCTTTCCGATGGGAATACGTTCATTCGCAGGGTTCTTAGTGTTCCTAGCAGTGATCACGACAGACTTTGACTCGGCGGACCGGAACTTCCCTTTGTCCTGATAAGTGGGGCTGAAATCGATCAGGTCAAGCTTGATAAGTGGGGTCATCAGGTCAGATGGGAAATCGTTAGGCCGCTACTTTCTCCTCTTTTCAGGGAGATCGGGATGAGGCCAATCGTAGGGGTTTGCTGAATCTGGGTCGTCCACTAAGTGAGTCTAGAAAGAGGTGACTCATTGGTAGAATTGGGATTTCCTTCAGATAGAAGGTACCATTCGGCCTCCTACAGTTCTCTCATAGAAACTTCTATTGAGAATAGCCCTGTAGTTCATTTAGCCGCGGCTGGCAAGCCGTATAGATCTTGCCGATGGTACGGGGGACGTGCTGATCGATCAACAAGGTTCTTCATTACGGTCCACCCAATAAATGGGTCTCTGTCCCCACTCCTAGCCTACGCTTTCATTCAGGAAAAAAAAAGTTCTAATGGCAAAGGGTGGTCCTGTAGCTTCATCCTGGCAACTTGGCTTTCTGGGGGTCCGCTAAGGTGCCAGTCAAAGTAGTTACCTTCTAGCTAGAGTCCACTTTTCTATCATTTCAAGAAGGAAGTTCGGGATCTCCCAGCCGTCAGAAGAAGGGGGGAGCAGGTTCATGCTTGATTCAGGGTGCCCCAAGGAGAGATGTCGAACTCCTGTTCAGTATGCAAGCGATCCTCGGGCATGATGCAGCCTAGTGTTGGGAGTCCCTAGGGATAGAGTCTGCTATCAAAGTGTGTTGGCACCGAAGGGTCACGTTAACATGTCGAGGTGGGGGTTGCCTCAGCTTGTTTTGTAAAATCTGTGCAATGTAGCCCTAGCTCCATCATATCATTACTGCAGTTCCATTGCAGGTTATGAAGCATGCTACTTCTCAGCACCTAGACAGCGTGTGGATGCGCATGCAGACCCAGAAAATTAGGGAAGCTGAACGTGATTTCTTCCGAGGAGGCTGTAGCAGACTTCGACCCAGGTAAAATCTCAGGTTATAAAAGTAGTTGTAACACGTTGTTAAAAATTTCTTTCTAAAAAAATTTCGCCTGAAAAATGTAGTTTTAGCCCGCTTTGCTAGACCAATAAAAAATGTATGCGGTACTGCTGTGCTAGTTCCTTATCTTTGTGGAGCATTCCTATAGGGACGTTTCAATTTAAGGAAATGAAGATGACCGCTTTGATACCAAATTGATGTAGGGGCGTCCGTTCTGAATTTGAGATCTCTACGAAGCGCGCTCTACTACCACTCACGTTCGTGGATCTACCGACCTACACAATACCTATCGCCCACAATAGTTTCTCGTGCAAGAATGCGTCACAAATAACAAAGGAAGAATTGTCGACTCTAAAACAACGATCGAAAATTTGTTCGGAATATTCCTTCCAAGAAAAACACAAAGGTGCCACTCCTTTTGAAGCAAGACCAAGGCTTAGGCCAAGATCCCTCTGGCAAATGATCCACCCGATCTGTGAATTAAAAAGCCTAGCAACGAGATTTGGGTCCATTTTGGATTGCCCGGTTAAATTGTTGGGGGATTTTCTTGCGAAAAACGGTGCGAAACCACCACATCTAAAGAAGATGATTGATCACACAAGGGAGAGGACTTCGATGTCCCAACCAGAAAGCTTTTGGGCACACAAGATAACTGGGGAGAATCACTGGCTCTCCACAGATCCATCGGTACACCGATGCGGTTTGCAACCTTCTTCCAGGAGTGCAACCGAGGAAGCCGTGCCGGAGCGCTTGGACTTCAACGGATCAGGGACAAGGTGGGCGACGGTCAGCCCACAAGCAGGGGGCGTGTATGCTGATCCGTGTCAGGATTCTCCTGTTCTCTCTGCGGTATGTGTTCAGAGATAAATTAGTTTCTTTCTGATTGTTGTGTTTGTTAATAGTCTCGGCGGTTAAGGAACCTCCTTATATATGAGTTAGCAAAGTGCCTTACGCTTCATGAGGAGATTAATCCTCCATTGTTCGAATGGTAAATTCGCCGACCAACATTAAAATTGTTCAAAATTAAAAATAACAAAACTGATGATATAAAATTATCTTTAAACCTGGTATTTTATATTCCAAATATAAAATAGAGTTCAAGAAAATGAAATAAATAAGGCTATTCTTTGTGGAGTAGCACGCCGCGGGCGGAAGTTGTAGCGTAGCCTTCCGATTTGGAGCCGGGTACGTGCGCCTCCTCCTTGATTGTATTGCTAAGGCGCCGTACCGGATGGCATCATCAACTCGTGAGCTATCTTCAAATGGTGGAGGAGTTGGGGCACGCCATCAACATTCAGTTAGATGAGTTGTAGAGGCTAAAGGTTTTATCAGGCAGAGTTCCTCACCGATCACCATTGGAAAGTGCTCCTGTTTTGTTCGTAAAGAAGACTTTTAAGCGTTGATGGGTCGATGCGGCTTGGTGCATCGTGTGTACTATAGAGAGTTGTCCACAAGGTCACTATCAAGAACAGGTACCCTCTGCCGAGGAACAGTCGATGATTTATTTGAGTCGGAACAGTTGCGACTGGTAGCATAACTTGGTGTTCTCCTTAAGATCAAGCTCTAGCAGTCGTTCGGGCTATCATCAGCTCAGTTTGATCCGTTTTGTCTAAAGGCAGATAGAGCATTCCACGGACCATGCGTTTTTAGGTCGAGGCATGGGCTTACTTTTCTGAGTCATACCACTTATCTCGTGATGTCGTTTGGTCTGACCAACGGTTTCACCATCAGCCTTCATGGATATGATGAACAGGGTGTTCAAGGATTTGTCCTACCATGGCCCATACGTCCAAGTTATTCGTCATCAGAAAAATGGTCTTCATTGTGCCCTCCATGACGTGTTGGTTTATAGTCACTCGCCCATAAAGAGTGCTGAGGAGCTCACGACCTTGCCCTCAGCATTTGAAAGCGTGCACAATTTTGGTCCTATCAGAATTGAGGAACCACAAGTTATTCACCAAGCCTTGAGCAAGTGCGAATTTTGGTTGCCTCAGGTTTCCACTTTTGGATCTAGGCCACCTTAGAGGGGTGGTGAACAAGGATGGGATCTCGGTTGAAATTAAAAATTTCATGCACCAGAAAATCACAGAGAAAAATAATGAACAGCAGTGACGGATTGATGAGTATACAACAAAACTTGATCTTTATGCCGTCAATACTCCTAAGGAGATCAGAATAAGTTTCTTAGGGTTGGCTGGCTATTACCGAGGAGATTCGTGGAGGGTTGGCTCTCACCCTTCCCTCTATTCAAGCCGCACCGTTGACCAAGCTGACTCACACAAGAATGTGGCTTTTGTTTGGAGCGTCCACTCTTCACCTCCACACAAGTGCGAAGGGTCTTAAGCCCACTTTCACCTCAAATAAGGAGGGTTAAAGAGCCCTGAGATTGTGTACTGCTCCCGTTCTGACGTCCAAAATCCTACTGAGGGCGTGGATTATGATGTGTATGTGGATGCTTCGCATATCCGAGGACCCTCTGGGGTGATTTTCCTCTCCGACAACTATTAATGCAGGATGGAAAAATAATTGCTTATGAAAAAGGTCAAGGCAGCTGAAAATAAAGACTCATGAGAAAATGAATTATCCTACGCATGACCTTGAGACTTTGCAGCGGTTAGATCTATGCGTTCTTGAATCTTCGTTGTGGAGGCACCGGTCGGTACTTTATGGGGCTCAGTGCAAGATTTTTACTGACCATAAGATCGCCTGAAGTACGTGTTCACGGGAGGGAGAAAGATTCCTTCAAGTTGATGAAGACAAGTGGATATGGGCGTCAGGAGGCGGCCGAAATCTGGTGGCTTCAGAAACCATTTGTAAAATTTGTGGCTTGGAGAGGTTATGATGTAGAAATCCAGCGGCTTTTATCGTCTTCATGAAAATAGGCTACCGTCGGCGGTAAGACTAGCGTCAATGCGGTGGTGTTGCCGCTTAATGTGCCAGCTGTCCTGAGCCAAATCTAGAAAGATAATCATTCAAAGATCTTTTGCCTTTTCATTTGAACTAGCTCGCGCGGTTGAGCCTACCACCGCCGATAACATAGATGCGACGTAGTTGAAAAGGAACACCCGTTTGACAAGGCTAGCCCGCACGGTAGGTGCTACCGCCGATATTTCAGTGGGATGGTCCAAATAAATCGTCGAGTTTGCAGAGTAGCTTATCAGTGCCTGAAGAGCCGTCCTGGATTTCTGCCTTCAAAAACTCTCGAGACTGCGCGGCATCGGTAGAGCTAGGCTGAAACGATCCAAAGCACTAGGTAAAAAAAAATCTGTTGCACCTTTTTACCAGGACAGAGACTAACGCCTGGAGAGTTGCCAGATTTTTCTATTGATGTTATGCCTTCGGGTAAGCTTTGAAGTACCGTGGCAGGTAGTGCTAGCATTCCCGCTGTTGTGGGACATTAGTCTCGAGTCTCGTCATTCTTCTCTCGATTTGCAGTGAGGCTAGCATGGTTCCAGCGTTGTGCTAGCGCCTGGCGGTACCAGAGTCCAGGACACTCTTCTCTCGAATTCATTGATGGGCTACCGTGACGCGTTAAGGCAAGTTGCCTGGTGGTATGGTATGAAAGGAGATCCATAGAGCCTTCGATATTGTTGCTGACCTGACAACCTGTCACACTTGCAACATACAGCATGTCAAATATAAGGCCGGGGATTTGATATTCTTAAACATGGAAGGCCTGGTTAAACATCGGTTCCAATAGTTGACTCCTTTAGCTAGAGATCCCGACTTGGATTTTTCAGTTTGGGAGAGTCTATATCTATGTAGACTTCATTACGTTTGGTTTGCCAAAGATGGTTTGAATCTTTATTTCCCGAGAGGATATGATTCTGTTTGGGTTATAGTTTCAAGGATATCCTTGATTGACGAAGTGTGCTCACTTCGTGCCTTATTGCTTGGCTAAGATTGATTACCTTTCGATGAAGAAGATATTTCAGCGAAGTTGTACTTGAATCTTATTGAAGTCATCCGACTCCACGGTGTGCCGGTTAGCATCATTTCTGATCGAGATCTCCTTTACTTCTCGTTTTTGAACTAGCAGAGAGCTATTATCTGCAGGAGGGTTTGGGTACGGATCCGAGGTATTCTACTGCGTACCTTGCTCCTCTTCTTACCTTTATTTTCTCAGACCAATTCTGGGCTTCCTCAGACGGAGCGGGTCAATCAGATTCTCTTTGTTGAGGATATGATCTGGTGCTTCCTTATATTTTAGACCACGGTGGAATATATGCGTTGAGATGAGCATCTGCGACTCATGGAATTTGCTTACAATAACAGAAGAATTATCAGTCTCTTTCTCAGAAAGCTTGCAGATGGATTTTTCTCCGTTCAAAATTCACTGAAGGTTTTCTTTGTTCTCTTTCTGGGTTCCCCCCATGCGCTGTAGGACTCCGTTGTTTTGGGCTGAGGCTGGTGAGAAGCCTTTGTTGGGTCCTGATGCTCTGGAAGAGATGGAAGTCACCGTGAAGCTTATTCGTGAAAAGCTTCGTTTAGCTCAGGAGAGGTATGAACTTCCTCTAAGATTTCTTGCACGCCAATCGGCGTAGGTTTGCTTTGGAGTTTTTAGTAGGGGATCATCCCATCTAGTATACCTCAAGGTTTCTCCAATGGTTGGTGTGAAGAGATTTGGTAAAAATCGGAAATTGGACCCAAGGTATGTGGGCCCGTTCGAGATTTTGGAGCGGATTGGTGTGTCTGCATATAGATTGGATTTGCCAGCGAACTTCCCTGGTGTTCATAATGTTTTTCATGTTAGCCAATTGCGGAATCCTTGTGTGTGCGCAGTTAAACAGTGGGCAACTCTTGGAAAGCATGTTGTGCCCCAGTTGGAGCCCAACCTCTCTTTCGTTGAGGTGCCAGTTCGTAAAAAATTTCCTGGATTCATTCCCTCAGGAGCGTGTGCTGCGAAAGAAGTCCAAAACTACCGATGGTGAGCTAGGCCAACCATTCTATGCTTCAAAATCTTGCTTGATCAGTTCATCTTCCAGGGCATTTGGAGAGCGCGACTTGGGAGCTAGAGTCGGCCATGAGGAGGGCGTACCCTCACCTGTTTCATTAATACTGATTTGATCGGTATGTGAGGCATTAGAGTAGAATTCCCTTTGTAACTTCTGTTTGTTGGTTCTAAAAGAAGATACTTTCATTGACTTCTTTATATCTTCTGTAGGAGGGTTGTGCGTAAAGTTTCGGGACGAAACTTTCTTTTAGGGGGAGTGACTGTAACGCCCCGTTTTTTTAGCGATTATTTTTATTCTCGTTTGGCGTTACGATGACGCGTTTCCGTGGCTTGTGCCATGTGTGGAGTACGGTTTAGCTCCTTAGAACTGAGTGCCCTGTTTGGTAGCCTGTTGGCAAGATCTCCCTAGCAAACCGAGTCGTTTTGGTGACCCGGTGTGGCCTCTCGGGGGGATGTTTGTGTTTGGCTTTGTTTGGGTGTAACTCGAGTTCTGTTCGTCGAAAGTTAATTTCGACTTCGCCGTTGCGTTCGTAGCGTGGGTATTTAGCTACGGTGCGAATTTCGTCGAATTCCGAGGTAGTTCGGTTTTCGCGTCGATGTGGTGCTTTATGTAATTTTGTAATTAATTATATAATTATATAATTATATATATATATATATATATTTATATATATATTTATAGAATGAAAGGAGCCGATCCATCATCTTCTTCCCCGATTTATAACCGCCGGCCCCTTGTACGAGAGAAACGGAGAAACCGCCTACCTTGCCTTCGGACGCCGATTCCCGGAGCGTTTGTGGACGGAATTCGATTCCGAGAGTGGATTCGGATTGCTCTCGTCGAGACCTTCATTCCTGCGGTAAGAAATTCGATTTTCGTGGAGTTTTGGAAGGATTGGAATTTTCGGTTTTGGAAGTTTCCGCCATTAATGGCCGAGTCTTTGCTCTAGGTGTTGCGGCCGTTTTGATCCGTGCGAAGAGGAGGAAAGCAGTCCAAAGCTTCGCTGTGAATTGAGGCAAGTGGTATTCTTGCCCTTGCCAAGTTTTCCTTTTTTTTTGAATTTTCTTGATGAAATTGAAATCCCGGTTAGCCCAGGTTAGAGGCCTTGTTGTTCTCATTTTCTTGCTAACTATAGGGCTTAGTTCTTCCTACTGAAACCCCCCCTATGTTGTGATGTTTGGAATCCAAATTGTCGGCGTGGAGCCGTTGTTTTCCTTTATTTTTCTTTGATTGTTGCTCTGGTTCGGGTGTAGCCGAGAGGGAGAGTTAGGAGGGGGGGGTGTGGTTGCCAATTTCCTTCGTTAAGGTATTATTCGAATGGTTAGGCATAGTTTGAATGGTAGTAGCGTGCGACGTTGATAGTTGTCTACTGCTACTGCAGTGGCGTGAGTCGTGTGCGCGTTCCGGTATCGTTCGGAAAATTCCAAACGGTACAGGTTAGTCGCGCACGGTCATCAACCGTTAGGGCGCACAACCACTGGTCGTGTGCCTCTGCTCGTGCGCGGCTGTCTTTCAGTTTCCAAAGTTCTGTCTCGGGCAATCGCACGAGCGCTGGCAACAGTGCGCACGACCACTGATCGTGCGACACTGATCGTGCGCAGTTGCTAGGTTTTCTGTCAGGTTTTCCAGGTTCGTTTCGCACGATCATCAGCCGATGAGTGCGCACGACCACTGATCGTGCGTCACTGATCGTGCGCTTTGTATATTTTCTGTTGCTAGGCGAATTTAGATGGTTTCGAGTGCGGGAGTTTAGATACTCAAGTGGCAGGCAACTACTCGAGTTCTGGATCTTCTGCCTTGGTCGTTCGACTGTCATCGAGCTCCGTTTTCTTTAGTGGGTTTGTGGGTAGTAACTTTATTTTGGCGGCGAGTGAGGCTAGCTCACTCAACGCCAAAGTTTAGGTAGGCACTGAGTGGGTTTCACTCAACGCCTAGTCGTGTTGGTTTATTTCAACACTCTTCCTTTACCTTGTATTTCATTTCCGAGTGGATTTCCAGTTGTATTTCTGGGTTTTCCTTGTCGGCCGTTTTCTTTATTTTCCTAAAGGCCGAATCGTGGGTCGTGGATAGTAGTGGTGGTTGTAGCTCTTTATGGCGGTGGAGTTGTGTGATATAGCCAAGGCCACCCATGGATTTCTTGCTCCAGGTACGGGCTGGGCATGTCGGGTGGAAGGTCCCTTGTGTTTTCACGTGTTGACCCTCGAGCTTTTGACTTGGACATGGTGGATTGGAGGACTGCGTTTGCCTTCGATCCGGTTCCTCATTGTTGTTTTTGCTACTATCACTTCCCACAGTTTAGGGTGTTAGACGTTTCTTCTTTGGTAGTTTGCAGCATTCTGGCTCTTGGCAGCCTAGTAGGCCCTGCAGGATGTTGTTCCTAGGCTGGGTCGTTGCTGTTTCTTTGCACGTTGTGCATTTCTTGTTGTCCTGTTTTGGACAGTTGTGACTCTTTCTACTGCATGTTTTCTGTTATTTTGTCCTTTTGGTTGACTCTTTCATGCAGTTTTACCTTGATTTTTGCTTGCTGAGGTATTCTATTTTCTTTTGGAATGCCTCAGGTTCTGAGCTGTAGCCAGTCTGGTGGCTAGTTGGAGGTGTTGTTGTTGGTGAACTCCCGGACTTTGGAGTTTTGTTTACCTTGTTTGTGAGGTTGTTTTCAGTACTTTCTTACAGACATATATATGTGATGGTGGGTTCGTGTCAGGTTGTTGGCGCCCACTAGTAGTTTTTACCTTGTACTAGATATATACTATTGCTGCTACCATTTTCTAGAGATAGTCTATTTGCTCTGAGAAGGTTTTATGCTAGGTTGCTAGTTATTTTTAAACTATAACTGTTATTATAAATAAAGCTCATGATCAGCATGTTTTATAAAGCGTAATCACTATTTTCCAAATCACGTATAAAGACCGTTTTCTTATATATATTATATAAACTAAGTGTAGTGTCTTGCATAGCATGAGTGGTTCTCTTGGGACCCTTATGCGCTCTTTAGGGTGTAAAACCTAATTAAAGTATTTTTCCGCAGCGTTTAAAGATAGTTTTCTTTTGTGGACTAGATGATCCACTGAGCCGAGGGATACGGACTCTAAACATAACTGATTTTCTATTCATTAAGCACATGATTTTCTTGCATAAAGATTGTAGTTGGATTTGCCTGAGCGTCAGCAGTTATCCCCTGCTTGACGTGGCATCATGACGCGTGTTTTCTCTTACTCTGATAATTCTTAATTCGGAGAAAATGCGGGTTGTGACATTGATGTTGTCGTACATCTTGGGTGCCATTCTTATTGAAAGATCTTGAGTTAGAGAGGAGTCGACTATGGATTTTTAGGTCTCGACACACAGCGATCAGTATCTCAAGATTTCTGGTGAGTGAAGTCGATAAAACCTTATACCTCTTATTTATATTATCTGTCTTTTGAAGGTGAAAAGGCGCGCTGCATTTAGTAATTTTCTAATTATAGGGAAATATCTAGTAACAACCTAGACAACCTAGTCTGTCGAGATGTGTCGATTTAAGTCGACACAAGGTTCATCTCTCTTGACTCAGAACACAAGGTCTCAATAACCTTATGTCTCGACACTAATTTATAATATGTTGATATACTATCATTATTCAGAGTCGATACTCTGTCAAGTGGCTCGATACATTACTTATAGTGTCAACACATATTCTGGTATCTCGACACAATACTACCTATACTATCGACACACACTGTGGTGTCTCAACACAATTCTTTGACTTAGACAAACTTTGAGTTCTGAATATAATTTCTTGACTTTGATCAAGTTTTTCTTGGTTATAAAGATTTGTATACCTGGTTAGTCATCTTTGTAAGAGTTATACAAACTTTTGTTAATACTAATTGTACATATTTATTCTATGTTCAACATGCCTAGCTCAAATTTATAATAATTGAACTTACTTTCTTCTAGCGGTTTTGTAAAAATGTCAGCAACTTGTCTTTCAGTTGGAGTATACTGTAAGCTTATATTTTATTTTTCAACATTCTCTCTGAGAAAGTGAAATCCAATTTCTATATGTTTAGTTCTACTGTGAGAAACATGATTATTATCAATAGAAATTGTACTAGTAGAATCACAAAACATAACAGATTTACTTAGCTATACACTGTAGTCCAGTAGTTGATGTTGAATCCATAACAACTGTGCACAGCAGCTCCCAGCAGATATATACTCAGATTTTGCTGTAGAGATTGCAACACTTATTTGCTTATTGCTACTCCAACTTATAAGTCTTTTCCTTAGAAAATGGCAAGTTCCAGAAGTACTTTTTATGTCTTCTTTACACCCTACAAAATCTGCATCTGTGTACCATGTAAGTTCAAAATCTCTATCCCTAGGATACCAAAGCCCAAGATTGGTTGTGCCCTTTAGATATCTCAGTATTCTCTTTACAGCCGTATAATAAGGCTCCTTGGGGCATGCTTGGTACCTGGTACAGACACATGTTGAGAACATAATATCTGGCCTACTAGAAGTTAAATACAGGAGTGATCCAATGATGCCTCTATATAATGTTTCATCAACTGATTTCCCAGATTCATCCTTGTGTAGTGATATAGAATAACCCATTGGTGTTCTCATGGTAGAAGAATTCTCCTTACCATATCTCTTAATCAACTCCTTAGTGAACTTATATTTAGAGATATATATTCCATCCTCAGATTGTCTAACTTGGAATCCCAAGAAGAACTTTAGCTCACCCATGCTGCTCATTTAAAACTTGCCTTGCATAAGATTGCAAATTTACTACACAGCTTCTCATTAGTAGACCCAAAGATTATGTCATCTACATAAATTTGGACTTGGATGCTTGATCCTTTGATGTCCCTAAGAAATAGTGTCATGTCTATCATTCCTTTAGAAAACTTATTCTCTATAAGAAAGGTAGATATGGTCTCATACCAGGCTTTAGGTATCTGTTTTAACCCATACAAAGCCTTGTGTAATCTGAAAACATAATTATTGTGTTTAGGGTTAACAAAACCTGGTGGTTGCTCTACATAGACTTCCTCCTTCAGTGTATAATTTAGGAATACTGATTTTACATCCATCTGGTAGACCTTGTATCTTTTGAATGCTGCATGAGCTAAAAACAACCTTATGGTTTCTATCCTAGTTAAAGGTGCAAAGGTTTGGTCAAAGTCTAACCCTTCCTCTTGTCTATATCTTTTTGCCACTAATCTAGCTTTGTTCTTTGCTATAACACCATACTCATCTAATTTATTCCTGTAAATCCACTAAGTACCTATCATATTGTGATCACTAGGTCTAGGAACTAAACTCCAGACTTTGCATCTTTCAAATTGATTTTGATCTTCTTGCATAGCCATAATCCAGTTGGGGTCTAAATTGGCTTCTTCAAATCTTTTAGGTTCTAATGAGAGAGAAAAGTAGAGTATAGAACCTCATTGAGATGTCTACTCCTAGTAGTTACTCCTAATCTGGCATCACCTATTATTTGACCAATAGGATGATCTCTAAGGTATCTAACTGCTGCTGGCAGGTGCCTACCATTACCTAGTACTGTAGGAGGATTAGGATGATTCTCTTCCTCCCACTGGGCAGTTGCAATATCTTCTATAGGAATTTCTATATTGTCTCTAATGTGTAACTCTATATCAGGTGAGTCACTTATTTTTAGCTTTTCCATTATAGATTCTACAACATCTAAACTAGAGTTGTAAGAGATCTCACTAAATAAAACAAATGATTCATCAAAAACTACATTAATAGATTCTTCTAAAATTTTATGTTTCAAGTTATAGATCATGTATGCTTTGCTTTGAAGACTATACCCTACAAAGATTCCTTCATAGGATTTCTATGAGAACTTGTTTAGATTTGTTTTCCCATAGCCCAAAACATAGCAATTACTACCAAAAATTTTGAAGTATGACAGATTTGGTTTTATGCCTTTCATTAGTTCATAGGGAGTCTTGTTGTGATTCTTGTTCATCAATGCTCTTTTTTTAACATAACATGTTGTATTTATAGCCTCAGTCCAGAAATATTATGGGAGAGATTTATCACTCAGCATTATTTTGGCTGCCTCAATAAGAGTTTTATTTTTCCTCTCAGCAACTCCATTTTGCTTTTGTGTTCTTGGAGAGGAGAATTCCTGAAAGATTCCCAGTTCCTTACAGAAATTTGTCATCTTTTCAGATTGAAATTTTGTAGCATGGTCACTTCTAAGTTTGACCACAGAACATCCCATCTGAATTTGTTTGACAAAATCAGCAAGGATGTTTAGTGTTTCAGACTTTTTCCTTAAGAAGAATACCCAAGCAAACTTGGAGTGTTCATCCACAATCACATAGGTATAAGACTTACTACCCAATCTAAGAACTTGCATAGGAACAAATAGATACATATGAAGTAAGTACATACACCTCTCAGTGTCTTTGGACTGAATGTGTTAAAGAAAATTTTTGTTTGTTTGCTTTTTTGACATGTAGGACATAAGCCTTATTTAGAGCATTTGAGTTGTGGACTATTTCTAACTAAGTCTATAGAGAATAGTTTACTCATAGCAGTGTAGTTTAAGTGAACCAGCCTCTTGTGCCACTGTACACAAAAAGAGTCTTTCTCACTAGCTACAAGACATACAGGTGATTTCTCAGTTATACTTAAGAAGTTTAGAAAATAAATGTTCCCACTCCTAGTGCCTGACAAGATGATCTCTTGATCACTTGAATTTCTTATCAAACACTTGTCATTGTGGAAAATAATTTCATACCCTATATCACAAAGCTGACTTATGCTCATCAGATTGTGGTTCAATCCTTCCACATAAGCCACTTTAGTGATACTAACTAGGCCATTAAAAATGTTACAATATCCCTTGGTGAGTCCTTTCTCTGACCCTCCAAACATGACTTTTGGTCCATTCCTAACCTGAGTGTAATCTCTTAGTAAACTCCTTGATCCAATCATATTCCTGGAACAACCACTATCCAAGTACCATATTGGCCTACCTTTGTTACTTGGCTCTACCTGCAAACACAGATTTAGTTCACCTTAGGCACCCAAATAGTTTTGGGGCCTTGGTTCCTGTTAGGCTTTGCTGTGTCAAACACAGCAGGCTTTCTAAATAAAGTCGGTTGAAACTTATATGAAGGGGTTGTTGGATTATAACAACAATCTAGGGAAAAATGCCCAACCTTCCAACATCACCAACACTCAAATCAGTTGTATCTTTTCTTTGGTTGCACATTTGAAGTTGTTCTTTTGTGCAACACAGAATTATCATCCAACTTCCAAGGTAATGGTGCAAAAGTCACACCCTTACCTTTCAGATTTAGGTGAGATACACTAGGACCAGTTCCAAGAATTCCTTGGCTTCTTGGATTGATCAATTTTTGTGGTGGTTCTTGGCCTATATTGCCTTTAGATGTCTGATCCTTCCAGTAAAGCTTTTTATTGATCTTACTGGTTGAGCACTCAGACCTCATATGTACAGGAACACATGATCTCAAGCATATATTAGAAGGCAGATACTCGACTGGTTGCCTAACTGGACCACTTTGATCTTTACCCTTGGGTAGATACTTCTTTTTAAACTTTTTGTTCTTACCATATCCTACACCACTTCTAAATGGTGCAGAAAAGGTATCTATGATAGGTCGCACTGATTTAGGTTTTGAGAATTGAGTCAAGAGCTGTCTTTCCTGAGTAAGCTTTGCTTCTAGGTCTTTGACAGTCTTGACCTGTTCAATTATCACCTTTGCCTGTCTATCTATCTTGTTAGTTAGTTCTATAAGTTTTATTTTTTGTAGGTCCAACTTTGTGTTGGCACTTATCAATTGAAAAGATACTCCTCTCAAGGATTCTAATGCTTTAGCCTGATCCTTAGCAAGTTGTTTGCTTGCAATCAAGGCCTTTAGTAACTTCCCATATCTATTGATAAGGGAGTTAAAATCAGCTTCAGTGTCTGAATCATGTTCTTTACTATTAGAGGAGTGTGAACATGATTCATTTTCTGATGCAGAAAAAGAATCTGAGGCTAAACTATGAGACTGATTTTACCTTAGCAGGATCTGAACAATCCTGATCTTCTTCTCCAGGTTGGGTTTCCTCAATATCCATCAGGCCCATGAGAGCCTCCTCCTCTTCTTATTCTGATGAATCAGACTCACTGTTAGACAGTGTCAATTATCGTTTTGCCAAAAGGCTTTTGTCAGCCTTCTTACGTTGTCCATCTTTCAAGTTTTCGTACTTTTTCTCCTTTCTTTTTGTTGGGCAATCAGTTATGACATGCCTTTTTCTATTGCAACAGTAATACACTATATAAGTCTTAATATATTTATTCTATGAAGATCCATACCTGTCCCCAGATTTCTTCTTCCTGGGTTTCTCTAGATGATTGGTCTTCTTGAGAGAAGTGTCTCCAGCTAGACCCTTCTAGCTGCCCTGTCTTCTTCTCCTCAACATCTTCTTGAATTATCTAGAGAAGAGAGATAGTTCCTCCTCAGTCAGGTCTCCTCCTGATGAGGAAGATTCTGAACACTCAGAAGTTGTTTCCACTCTTTCTGTGAGTGTTTACTTCTCTCTAACTTTTCTGGATGACTCAGCCTTTAGGGCCAAGGTCTTTTCTCTGTTCTGTACTCTGGCTGAATCTTCTTTAGAATTCTTGAGATAGAGTTGTAACTCATGTGACAACAGCTTGCCAAATTGGGCCTGGGGGTCTAAGTTAACTAAATTCCACATTTCTCTTATGACACAGATCTTGATGTCCCATTCCTTATTCTAGGACCTCAATATTTTGTCATTAAGTTCATTGTTTGTAAAGCTTCTGCCATAAGTCCTCAGGTTGTTTACAATTTTAAAGAACTTTTCAAAATATTCAGCCACAGTGTCTTTCTTATTTTGTCTAAAGGCTTCATACTATTGGTTTATCAGAGATTTCCTATCATATCTGACCTCATAAGTTCCTTCCATGTAGATAATCAAAGATTACCACATTTCTTTGGCTGTCTTGCAATGAATCAGATTCTAAAAAATGGAATCATCTATTGCACTGACTATTATATTTTGTGCCCTTCTGTCCATAGAGGCCAGAATGATTTTATTCTTATCCATCTCCTTGTAAGTCTTAGTTTTCTTGATGTTTGCATCAAGAACTGACAATTTCATGGGAATGAAAGATCCTTCAATCACTTTGATGTAAATTCTTGGATCTACTGCCTCCATGAATAATATTACTCTCTCTTTCCATATTCCAATGATTTCTTTAGAGCAGATAGAAAGCTTAATGGAATTGTTTTCCCTCTGAGCCATGATATATCTTACCCTTTAATTCATTGGATTCTCACTAGGTTGTTATGCCTTTTTCAGTGAACCTCGCTCTGATACCAATTGTAAATGTTTGTTTTAGGATTGAGCATTACCTAGAGGGGGTGAATAGGTCAAATTTAAACTATTGGTACCCCTTTAATTAATCATAGTTCTACTTTCCTTAAAAATGATTAACGCAGTCAGATAATAGAGATAAACTTAACAACAATTAGAAAAATTATCACAGCACAACAATTCAGCAAACAAAACACAATACACACAAGTTTATAGTGGTTTTTCAACTTATGAATACATTCACTTTTCCCCTTCGCCTATCTAGCAATGAACTAGATTCGGTCAAACTCCTTCTCTTTCTTTTACAAAGATACTCAGATATTACAGCTCAAGCACAACTGGCTCCTACCACTCAGACTATACAAGTCTTACCACTCAGATCACAAAGATCCTACACCTCAAATTCTTCTCAAGAACTCTACCTCGGAATGAATCCACACTCCTACTCCTCAGGCAAATCCTTCCCTACAACTCAGAGAAATACCTACTTCTCCTACCTCATGCTATCTCAGCCCTACCTCAGCGTTTATTACACAGGCTTACAACATAAAGAGAACAATTCTCCTACACTTAGATCTACAGATAGATCTTACACAATTAATTATGGTAAAATAAATAGATTCAGAAAATATCACCCAGCAAGAGAGAAATTATTAACAGCTTGTTGATCTGATCTTGATGAATTTGCTTCCTTTTAACTTGTCAAGATAGATCTGATTCAACCCTTTTAAGCTTTTCAAAGTTTCTTGAAGTAGAAAATTAGGGTAGATCAAGGCTTGAGAAATGTTGAAAATGATTCTTGATCTGGCTTCTCTCCACCTTCTAAATTTGTAGCTGATGCTTCTAATATCTAACTTCAACAATTGTGATTGTTCTTCTTCTAGTTGTTCTCTCTCTCTCTTTTTAAGAGTTGATCCCTTTAAATAGGCTCTAATATGAGTAACCGGCTGATTCAGTTAATAACTGACATCTGACAGTTCTGACAGTTGTTAGTACCTCCATTTTGATTTCTGTTCTTAGGAAATAAATCTGCTTGAAGAGTTGACACTTGACAGTTGAATACATCGACACAAGTCCTGGGTGTCGACACTGCTCTTGTAGTGGTGTTGACATATATCTGAATGTGTTGACACAGCTCTTCTGCTTTTTTCGACACAACTTATGTAGATTGTGTAGACACTAGTCCAGAGTGTCGACACAGCTTGCTTCCAGTCACAACACAGCTTGTGAAGTATGTTGACACTATTCCTGAGTGTAGACACAGTTGTCTTCAGTATCAACACAGCTTGAATACAGTGTGTCGACACAGTTATCCTTAGTGTCGACACATCTTCTCTTTGTCTCGACACAACTTGTTCAGTGTGTGTTGACACTAGTCCTGAGTGTCTCGACGCTTTTGTACTTAATTTTATTTGCCTGCACACATGCAGTTAACATCCATCAAATATAACTATGTGTATATCATTGCGCTGAAAGGACTTCTTCAAATCAAGTACATTGTGAGCAATGTACTCAATAGTCTCTACAAACACTAGCATGCCAGTCCCAACCACTACACCCTCCAGAGTCAACATTCCTTTATCGGTGCGACGACCAGAGCGAACTAAAGACCCGCCACTTTTATGCATATGCACTTATGATAAATATGAATCTCTGAGTGATCGGCTCCTCGGACTAACCCAGCTATCACAACAACCTTCCGAGCCACTGGCTCTCCGGACTAACCAGTCTGTACCTACCATCGTCAAGCCTACCGCTCATGATTCTAAACCAAACTAGCCTCTCGTGACTATGGGGTGAGTGAAAGTGAAGTACTTAGAATTAATCTTGCACTAACAATTTAGCCTTACAGTTTAGGGTTAACCTTGGACTGCCCAGACATTCCCCGTTGAGGGCTCTCGAGGGCACTAGGAACTACGATGGGCTGAAGCCCCAAGCTCCCTTTCGCAAGGTACTTATTATTGTTGGTATCTACCCATGTCCTAAACTCTCTTAGCATTACACTTGAACTAACCTTATGTGTATTTAGACTTTCTCCAAGGGAAAGACGATCCATCGTCGATCCCGAGCACAACCTTGCCCCTAGTCAACTCGGCTCTCACAGTTTTACTTCCATTGGTGACCTCATTCATACTCAACCAGATTAGGTGCACCAAATACCCTTTTATCCTATACCAAGGTTCAAATGATTCCTTAATTCTACAGTTTTTACAATGTGCAGACCTAATGAGCTACATGGTGTACATGAATGGTGATACTCTAAATATTCATCCAAATGGCCTAAGATTGTTATTTATGGTTTATCATGATACTTTATGAATAAATCCAGAAGATTATAATTTTCCTAATTTATTTGGCATTTATTATATTTTCTGCAAAATCAAGCCACATAGGCTTTTGACCACCAAGTATAATGTTTTGACAATATATGGCCTCAAAAAATTTATGACAAGTCTATATCATCAAAATAATAATAAATACTGAAATTCACAATTTTCCAAAAATGTTTTGACCTCCAAACAAATTATTGATTAATTAACCACAAATATTGGGTAAATCAGGAATATTAGAATTAATCATCCAAAAATTATAGGCAAAATTACCAGAGGTTACAAATTACCAGAATAGCCACCTAACCAAAAATAATACTTTTCTAAATCTATTTGGTCTCATAAATAATTTATATAAAGATATTTAGCATTGGGTTTTTTTGTGAAGGATCCTATATGGAAAGGCTTCCAATAATTTTATAAACATTCACAGTACATAATGATTCACTAAAATGTCCTCTAACAAAATTTCATAAATTTCCAGTGAATAATTAACCCAAAAATAATTATTTTATGATCAAGGCAAACATAGTGTTGTGAATGAAGTACTATAATTGTTAATCCAAAATTCATAGCAAAATTTCCAGTGAACAATAACATCAATAAAAGATCACTGCTTAAATTTCATGAACATCCAAGATCGTATAATCATGGAATAAAATTATGAGTAAAAGTACCCTAATTGGTCCTAAATAATTTCAGAGGGGTTAAATACTCCTAAAATTTCTAATAACATTTTCTAGAGCTTTTTTCCAACCTATGAACTCATCTACCAATTTCTAAGGCATTATAAGGACATATGGTCGCATATCCTTCATTGAGCTCAAAACTCAATCCTAGGGTTAACACTTGTGTTCTAGGGCACACCAACCCTAAACCACCCAAAATCTCCTGTGGGGATATTTTGTATGACAATAAATCAGTGGCAAAAGATACATCCCTTTTGGTTGAGGATTGACCACATAACCCATTAAACACCATTGCCCTAATTTGCCCCCTTAGGAATCAAACTTTGGTCACACCAATACCAACTCAAATCAACCCAAATAGGCTGAGATTTTTACCAGTGACCTATCATGACCCTAAGGGTCATTCACCAAAATTTTGGGGAATTGTGAGGTCATTAGACCCTCTAATAAACTCATACATGGATTATTAAATATTTACAAAAACTATTGGAAAATATTTTTCAAAAATTTTCTTTTTTGTATATGTCAGAGGTGTAGGTGAGTGTGACTCTTAGTACAAATTTCAACGCATTTGAACAATTAGTTTAGTGGGGGCACACAGATTAGTGTCTGGATACCCCTAAATATAGCCTGCACCATATTGAGTGTTGTGGTCAGACCACTAACCTAAATGAGCTGAAATTAATTTTAAAATAAAGTAAACTCAAAGGCCTACAACTTTCATATTGACTATTTTTCTTGAAACAGTCTTTAATGGCCTCATTTAATGACATCAACGTGTGCTTGATAAAAGAAAGTAATTCAGTATATTATATATAAATATAATAATACTTAAATTGATGGCACTGTTCATCTTCTCCGAATTACCCGATCAGAACCATGAAAATCCCGATCCTGTAGCTTTTCCCAAGCCTATTGTCAGCCACCCGACCACCTCCCTGACCGGCCACTGCCTCCACCGCCTCCGTTGAGGTGGTGGTTATCGCCGGGCGGCGGCACGGCCGCCAGAGGTGGTGGTTTCCGGCGAACCCGACACCATGAAAATCATGAAATCTCCATTTTTTCTCACTGTATCGGGCTCAATTTAGCGCAATTTCTCTCCTAATTGATCCATGATACTAGCACAGGGGGAGAGGAGGAGAAGTGGACCTTGTTTGGGGTCAACGACGGCGGTGGCGGCGATTGGCCGTGGCTTTTATCCTCTCCAGCGAGCTTGCCTGATTCCTCGATCCTTCACCAAAACCATTAATCCAATACATCATTTCGACTACCAAGAACATTTTGAAGGTGATGGGTTGACCAAAAGTGGGAATGGGGGCTATATAGGGGGGATTTATATTTTCCATGGGAGAGGAGGTGAAGGGGTGGTCCGCCATGGTGGTTAGACTCCTCCATTGATGGTGGCTGATGAGAAACTGATAGGAATCTCTTCCCAAGGGTCAGGGGGAATGAATGAATGTAATGTGGAGGTGAATGGAGTGGCCCGTGGTCTCCCTCCATAACTCCTCTCTCTCTTTTCTCTCTCTCTCCATTAAGAGGGGAAACTACCATTTTCTCTCTCTTAGTCACCACCTCCAGATTTTTAGTAGCATTCCATCTAATTTTAGTGATGACTCATCATTTGGGCCATTGAAATTGGGTTTAAGCTAAAGGGATTGAGCTTTGGGCTTAATTAACCCAATTTGGGCAATGTTGACCAAGTGTTGACTTGAGGTGTTGAATTGGTCAACTAATTGGTTGACTGGTGCAAGGGGTGTGTATTGAGTCCTTTGACACCCTCTAATGTTTGTTGGGTCATGGCGGTGTCCCAATTTGACTAATTTATCCAAAAGATGTATGTTTCATCAATTTTTGCCTAGGATTGACTTTGGTCAAAATGAAAAATTTAGTTGACCGTAATGGGTGGTTAGGGACCCATTGGTCTCCCTTAAGGGTCAGGAAGGTCTAGGTGGGGTCATGGGGTCAAGGTGAGGCCTTAAAGTCAAACCCTATGTTAGGTAATTAGAATGTGTTATTTGCAGATCATGGTGATCTTCACCTTCATGCCTAAATTCACATGATCTCTTTGAGGATCCTAGGGTTTTGTCATGACCTAGTCATGACAAAACCACTCCTAGTGGTCTAGTTGTTTGAGAGATGTTACATCAATTGTTGAAAAGAGATGGTCGAGTGACAAGAGTGCTTTCACTCTTTGAGCATGATAAATGAACTGAAAGAGAGCCTCTCTAAGACTTCCTCTAAAATTGAAACGCTTACCAAAGAGAGGAAAGCCTTGGAGAAAGGGCTACAAATTTCTCTTAGTCACATTTAAGATGGGAAGAAACAGTTCGCAAACCAGTGTGTGATGCTCGCCACAGAAAACATTGCGTAAAATGCTAAGATCCATGACATGAACAGTGTCATCTAGAAATTTAGAATAGGCCAGAAATCACTGAATATGTTATTGACTTATCAATGTCAGGGATCTGGGAAATTCGGGATGGGATATTAACACGTAAAATTATCGCTCGGCGATATCACTCTCGCCGACAATTACTCTTCTCTAGTAAATCCGAAAAATAATTTTCAGAAAAATTAAATGAAATATATTAAAACTGGAAGCTTTTCTCCATCTTCCAGCATGAGATCAAATTGAACGCAAAAGGTGGCATCCACTGCCTATACCAAGTGTGCCAAATGTAAAAAAAGTTTGGTCACACTTCTGACTCATGCTTGAAGAAAGGATCAACTAAAGTAGCAAAAATCTTAATGTCAAAGTCGTGTGCCTATAGTATGGGTGGAACAACTTGGGTAACTAGAACTTTACCCTCATTTTTTTTTAGATGTGTTGGCAGGCTAAAGACTATAAGAATGTGTGGTACTTGGACTCTGGGTGTTCCAAGCATATGACGGGAGATGAAGATAACTTTGTTTGCCTGAAAATGAAAAAGGGAGGCATGGCGACATTTGAAGACAACAACAAAGGAAGAATTAAGGGTATCGGTACCATTGGTAACAAGCATTTTTTCTATTTCAAACATACTGTTAGTAGATGATTTAAAGCATAATTTATTATTCATTAGCAACCGTGTGAAAAAGACGTAAATGTTTTATTTGAAACCTCTACAAACTTGAGTAAAAATCCATTTTTGCTTGTTCTTATACAGTTTTTTGGAGCAGTTTTACAGTCCAAGTTCTGCCAGATTTTATTTAGTCTGATTTTATTTTTTTCCACCATTTTCTTTCATTTATAATATTGTAATATGTGGTACTTCAATGGTGAATTTGTTTAATTCTGAAGCCCGGGTTTTGAGCACATATACTCTCAGATTTTAACTATTCGTGTATGAGTCTAATACATTAGGTGTTGCTTACAAATCTTGAATCCCATCTTGTGAGCATAATCACAGTACACCGTGTACGCCTTCATCTAAATGGATGATGGAAAACACAACAGATTATGGCTCCGTTTGGGAGGACTTATTTTCAACGGTCAAACGATCATGACCGCATGAATCGGGACTTAAAATAAGTCCCGATTCATGCGGTCATGACCGCTTGACCAGTGAAAATAAGTCCTCACAAACGGAGCCTATATCTTGACTTGGGAGGACAAAAAAGGACGGCTCAACATGCAAAGATCTGTAATAAAAACTTAAAATTACAGTCTGAATTTTAAAATTATCTAAGTAGAAAAAAATGATTTATAATATAGTAGGACATTCAATGATTTCATACACTCAAAAAATATTCTTTTAAAAAAAAATCAAGGTCCGTTCCATTAAAAGACATTGATATTAAAGTATTGGCTTTAAGGAAATGAAAGTTATTTCCGTTGTTTGTATCAACAATTGTATAGTGAAATTGGTTTTTTAGTGAAAAGTCGTAGATATTCACACAAAACTAAAAATTCATTGGTCCAATATGTATCTGTAGGTGCGGATATTGAGATTACTAACATCGTCTTTTCAAATTAAGAGTACTTTTTTCTACATGAATGCGATTTTTTTGGGTCATACATGATTTTTTCGCCTGAACGTAATTTTTTTTTCTCGAACGCGATTTTCTAGACAGGACGCTATTTTTTCGCTAGAACGTTATTTTTTTGCCCGGACGCGCATTTTTCGCCCGGACGCATTTTTTCGCCCGGACGTGACTTTTTCGCCCGGGCGCGATTTTTTCAAGAAGACGTGATTTTTTCGCTCGACGGTGTTTTCTTCGCCCGGAGGCGTTTTCTTCGTCCGGACGCGTTTTCTTCGTCCGGACGCGTTTTCTTCGTCCGGACGCGTTTTCTTCGTCCGGACGCGATTTTTTCGCCCGGACCCGATTTTTTTACCCCAGCGCGATTTTTTTGCACGGACGCGATTTTTTTCGCTCGGAGATGTTTTTTTCGCCCGTTGGTGTTTTTTTCGCCCGAAAGCAATTTTTTTCTCCCAAACGCAATTTTCTCACCCGTTCGCGATAAGTTCTCCCGGGCGCGATTTTTCCGCCTGGGCGCGATTTTTCGGCACGAGCACGATTTTTCCGCCCGGGCATGATTTTTCCGCCCAAGCCCGATTTTTTCGCCCAGGAACATTTTTTCTCCTAGAAGTATTTTTTTCGCACGGGCGGGATTTTTTCGCCCTGGCGCGATTATTTTGCCCGGACGCGATTTTTTCGCCCGTGAATTTTTTTTCGCACGGAAGTGTTTTTTTTCGGCCGGGCGCAATTTTTCTTCCTAAGCGCGTTTTTTTCGCCCGGGCGCGATTTTTCAGCCCGGGCGCGTTTTTCCGCCCGGGCGAGATTTTCCGCCCGGGCGCGTTTTTCCCCCCGGGCAAGATTTTCCGCCCGGGCGCGATTTTCCGCTCGGGGGCGATTTTCCGCCCGGGGGCGATTTTCCGCCCGGGCGCGATTTTCCGCCCGGGCGCGATTTTTTCTCCCGGACGCGAAAAAGTCGCGCCCGGGCGAAAAAAATTATTTCTGTGCGAAAAAATTGCATTCGGCCGAAAAATCACGTCCGGGCGATTTATTTTGCGTTCGGGCGAAAAATCACGTCGGGTACATTGAAATTGCTTGATATGAATATTTCGTTGAAAAAGGGGAAGAAGAAAATCCCGTTCGAAAATCGCGTCGGGGTGAAAAAATCGCGTCGGGCGAAAAAATCGCGTCCAGGTGAAAAAAATCGTGGCAGGACGAAAAAGTCGCGTTCGAGTGAAAAAATCGCATCCGGGATTAAAAGTTGCGTCCGGGCAAAAAAGTAGTGTCGAAGCAAAAAAAATGAGTTCGGGGCGGAAATATTGTGTCCGTGCGAAAAAATTACGCCTCGACGAAAAAATCGCGTTCGGTGAAAAATTTCGCGTTCGGGCCGAAAAATTTAAGCTCGGTCAAAAACATCGCGTAATGACCAAAAAATCGTATCTGGGCGATAAAATTGATGCTGTGTGAAAAATCCGCATTTGTTATTTTTAATCGAGAGCATCGACCAATGCCAATTCCTATGATTGAAAATCTTTCTGCAAACGAACAATAAAAAGTGATTAATGTCAATTCTTATGACAGAAAGTTATCATGCGAGCAAACAAAATAATTGAATTTAAACTCAATGTCATTTCTCATGTGTATTGAAATTGGATTAAAAGTCAATATTTCAATATCAATCTCGTTGAAACGAATGAACCATCATTGAATTCATACAGCTAGAAAAAAGATAGTTAAAAATACAATTGTAAAAATCTATATTTACAAACTAGATCGATTTACTATTTCACCACTAGCCTCCAAGTTTAATGTAGTCATGTGAAAGTGATAAGGTTTTGGTGGAAATAAAATCTTCCCTATTTCAGCCATTTTAAAAACAACTAAATCATGATCCGCTCGAAGATAAAGATGAATGAAGTTACATTTTTACCAACCGAAGTTTTAGACAGCGTACTTCAACAAGACATCCACACAGAAGATCAGAATTCAGAGCTCCGAGGGTATCGTGTTACGGCGAGAGTTCTTCTTGTGCGCTGGTTCCAGAGCTTGAGGTTTGTCGTCACGATACCCCCACATATTAAAGCAAAGAAAATACCACCAAAACAAAAACCGAACTCCTGCAAGAAAGTTTTCAGGTTAACAGAAGGCTACAATAACCCCAACGACGCCATGGAATCAGCCCTCCTCATTTCCTCATTTTGATCTGTATATGCCACCTCCCGATGGTAATCTCTGAGATTTGCCGTCACTTTTCTCGTGAGCTTCTGCACAACGCTCATGTTCGAGACGACTCCGTCATGGACTTGTCCGGCATGAGCGCTCCTCTTTTCCTCTCTGATTCGTATGCGCTCCTCGTTTCCTAAGTTTGATACGTATGCACTCATCATTTTCTCGGTCAGATCCGTATACAATATTAATATGCATGATAGTAAAGTTCACATATTTTAATCGCAATGCGCACAAAATATGAATGTAAAATTATAATTGATATCATTGCGTACAATATATGATCCCATTGCATGCAAAATATGATCGCAAAATACACATAATATACTCACTAGGATATCAAGATCATAAATGATTCATGAGTCTGCATAAATAATCACCTGAAGAAAATTAACAAAAATCGTCTTTTATAGATGTAAAAAATTAACTCCACATCATTTTTTAAAAAGTTGGGTTCAAAGCTCAAAATAATAATTTACTGTTTCTCTAATAAAATATGGCCACATGTCAACATCGCATCAGCCTCTCCAAACCTGAAGACGGAATAACAAATCTGACCTTAATGGGATTTGAAAGCTTACGAGAAGAAAATAGCATCACATGTTATTAGTCATAGTCAAAATGTTAGACTTCTTCCGTCTGGGAGAAAAATAAGAAGTTGGGTAGAGATAAGGGGTAGGTGGCACGCCGGGTCGTGGCGCCTGGTTGATGAGGTGGGGTCGCACATGAATGCGTACTGACGCCTAGATTTAGGCAACTAGCATCATGTAGACTTCTGTTATTCTTCAAATAGTATCCTAGTCTAACATAGAATTAAAAAGTATAAAAAAAGATGAGAATGAAGCTTCATTTATAGGTTTTGGCTCTGTTTGGGACAACTTATGCTGATCTATAATCTCTACTTAAAACGCAAAAGTTGTTTTATAGCTGTTTGTTTGTGCAGCTTATATAAAATCACTTATTTTAAAACAGATTATAAGTTGATTTTTTATAAGCTATCCGGGTCCAGCTTACGATTACTCATAAGCGCTTATTTCTAAAAAAAGCCATATGAGTGATTTTTTCTCCGGATGTGATTTTTTCGTTCGGACGCGA
This sequence comes from Platanthera zijinensis, assembly GCA_039513925.1. Taxonomy (NCBI): domain Eukaryota; kingdom Viridiplantae; phylum Streptophyta; class Magnoliopsida; order Asparagales; family Orchidaceae; genus Platanthera; species Platanthera zijinensis. Next base: position 138,103,117 of record CM077087.1, on the reverse strand, counting down.
ATTTTTCGCCCGGGCTCGAATTTTTCGCCCGGGCTCGAATTTTTCGCCCAGACTCGAATTTTTCACCCGGGCGCAAATTTTTCGCCCGGGCGCGAATTTTTCGTCCGGGCGCATTTTTTTCGCCCGGTCGCGTTTTTTCGCCCGGGCGCGTTATTTTTTCGCCCGGGCACATTATTTTTTCGTCCGGGCGCGTTATTTTTTCACCCGGGCGTGTTATTTTTTCGCCCGGGCGCGTTATTTTTCGCCCGGCGCCTATTTTTCGCCCGGGCGCGTTTTTTTCGCCCGGGCGCGTTTTTTTCGCCCGACCGCGTTTTTTTCGTCCGGACGCGTTTTTTCGCCCGGACGCGTTTTTTCGCCCGGGCGCGATTTTTTCGCCCGGACGCGATTTTTTCGCCCAGGCGCGAATTTTTCGCCCGAACGCGAATTTTTCGCCCGAACGCGAATTTTTCGCCCGGAGGCGATTTTTTCGCCCGGAAGCGATTTTTTCGCACGAAAATGATTTTTTCACCCAGGTGCGCTAAGAAGCGATTTTTTCGCTCGGACGCGTATTTTTTTGCCTGGACGTCTTTTTTTGGCTCGGGCATGATTTTTTCATCCGGACGCGTTTTTTCGTTTTTCTCCCGGCGAAAAAAGTGTTTCGGGTTGAAAAAATTTTGCTGGGGAAAAAATCACACCTGTGAGAAAAAATTGCGCCCGGGACAAAAAACACGGTCGGTCGAAAAAATCGCGCTCGGGCGAAAAAAACGCGCCCCGACAAAAAAATGCGGCTCGGCGAAAAAAACGCGCCCGGACGAAAAAACCGCGACCGAGCGAAAAAACCCGCGATCGGGCGGAAAAAAACGCGCTCAAGCGAAAAAAACGCGCCCGGGCGAAAAAAACAGCGGTCGGGCGAAAAAATTGCGCCCGCATAAAAAAATGCACCCGGTTGAAAAAAAATCGAGCGGGCGAAAGAACGCGATCGAGCAAAAAAACGCAACCTGGCGAAAAAATCACGCCCGGGCGAAAAAAAACCAGCTTGGGCGAAAACAATCTTGACTGGACGAAAAAAATCGAGACGGGCGAAAAAACACGTCCGAGCGAAAAATCGCCCCCAGGCAAAAAAATCGTGCACGGATAAAAAAAACGCGTACAAACAAACAAATCCTTATGAATGAATGCAATTTTAGATAAGCATTTTTGGACAAACTATCCAAACAGTCGACTGCTTATTCATCATTGATTATATAAAATCTCTATTCAACCATCAATTTTTAATTAGCTGCTTATTCATCATCCTAAGCTGTCCCAAACAGAGCCTTTGTCGTGCATTTAATCACTTCTCCATAATTTTTTCTATTGTGCAAGATTATGAGTTTGACCGGTCAACCCACTCTCCATGATCTCCACCACAATAGAAGAAATCATGATGGTCTCCCATTCAACAACTACCGTTGCCGCTGCCGCCGCCTGCTGCCCGCCACCCGCCGCCGTCGGCCACCGCCGCCGTCGGCCGCCATCGCCCGCCGGGCGCCTCCGCCAACCGCCGCCGCCCGCCGCCCGCCGCCCACCGCTGCCTCCGACGACCGTCGTCGTCATCGTCGCTATCGTCGTCATCGTTGCCGTCATCGCCGCGGTAACCGCCTCCATGGATCCGGATCCCCTGGAGTTCCTATTTGAACTCCAGGGGGTGGAGTTCCTCTTTTGCGGATTAACGGGATGGAATCAGGAAAAATGATGAATATGAAAGTTGTAGATATCCCCGAGATGAATAATTTTCATGTTGAACATTTTTTTGTTTGAAGTCGTTTAGACCCCCGATTTGGGCCCCGAAAAAATTCTGTCCGAAAATTATTAATTTAATTATTTTCGGACAGAATTTTTTCGGGGCCCAAATCGGAGGTCTAAACGACTTCAAATTAAAAAGTGTTCAACATGAAAATTATTCGTCTCGGGGATATCTACAACTTTCATGTTAACCAATTTTTCAGATTCCGCCTCATTTATGCGCAAAAGAGGAACTCCACCCCCTGGAGTTCAAATAGGAACTCCAGGGGATCCGGATCCCGCCTCCATCACCGTCATCACCGCAATGTCGAAGATGTTCTAAACTCATGTGGGCATGACTCTTTGTGGAAATAGATTATTTCGGGCTGATAAATAGTCTTTTTATGACGACGTTTTAGCTTAACTAGTATAACAATATATGTTATAAATGTTTGTATGGATGAGAATGTTGTATCGAATGACCATGTTTTTTCTTTCTTATTGGATGAAGTTGTTGTGAATGACAAGTGAAGAAAAAGATTCAAAGTGTATCAATTTGCAGATATCAAAAGTTTGATCTGCGGATAATAATTTGATTTGCTGATAACAAAACTGTTTTGCGGATATAATTTTAACAAAACTGCTTTGCGGATATCAAATAATTGCGGATAGTCAAAACTGTAGTGCGGATAACAATTACCTTATGTCACTAATAATAACCATTAGCATTTTAATAAAGATTATTTGTATGAAATTTCAATATTTTTTTCAATTACATCTCCTAATTTTTGTAAAGAAAGATAATAATTTGTCTTAATATGCGAATACATAAGGAATACAAAAGAAATTATCTGAACCCGATCAATTTGTCACAACACTGTGACATTGCTGGAAGGATAATAATTAATGAGCTGGATTATTTTTTTCAGGTTGCAAACTCTTAATCCTAAAGCAGAAAATAAGTGAGAACCGAGAATGAAGAACTGCTCGAGTTACTTATTTGCTAGAGCTAGCAAAACCCCAACTCTTGTTCTGCACCTCGAGTTAGCCCTTTTCATATAACACAAGTTTTTGTGGAGGTAGTTATACAGATGCTTGGAGGAGCTTTACTAATATTCAGATTTAAATAACCCATTGCTTAAGAATTGAACAATTGACGCAATCGGTATTCATGTATATGTAGTTTATGATCGCCTTTTCACGTAATAGTTTCGTCACAAATTTTAGAAGATAATATTTGGAAATATACATGCAAATTATTGTTTTAAGCTCTGTTTTGCACGCTGGTGGCCATCATAAATGCATGGGTTAAAACGTCATTCGTTAAGGATCACCTAACAAACATCATCTGTTTGAACATTAAAGTGAATGAAGTTCCTTTAGGTGAACGTTAACGAATGATAATTTAACCCGTGTTCATAACCGTCACCACCGTGCCAAAACCGTGCCAAACAATGCCTTAATCTTACATGAAGAATGAGCCCGATGATGTAAATCACATTCAAATAATGATGCCAACATGAATATCATATATCACCCATGGAGAATTATGAAGGAATGCAGACAAACTTGATTTTCAAAAGGGCGCCCATTACAAATTGTAAGAAGAGCCATATGGCACCTAATGTTGCTCGAAGAGTACATATAACAAACTGAACTCCCTTAGTATATTCAAAGAAGGACCCTTACCACAAACTTATATAAACGAATACAGATTGTGACAATTGGCAAAGAAGAACTGAGATGCAACATGCCCTCATCATAAAGGTCATAGTTAGACTAGCCCAAGGAAGAATACTAAGAGCACCAAGTTAATATATGGGATATCATATCAAGGAATACTAAATAAAAATAACCTAAGGTGGGAAACAAGTTCTATAACAGGGACATGAAAACTGATGCCTAAAACTGCTAAGTGTAAAACATTTTCGTCCTTTAACAACACTTAAAAACTGTTGCCTAAAACTGCTAAGTATTGCCAAAACAGTGAAAATTGTTGCCATAGTGGGTTTGGTCTATACCCGTGTAACCAAAGGTCTAAGACAACGATTTTATACATTTAGACAACACTATACAAAATCTGTTACCTAAACAATAAGAATAGACAACAGTTCATCGATGAACCTATTGCAACATTTACGAAATATTGACCCGTAGTGTTACACTTAAAAGTTGTTGCCAAAAGATATAAAGGCAACACTTCAAAACGGATGTCAAAAATATTTGACATTTTTTAAAAAAGGGCCAATTCAAAAGGGGAAATAAAAGGTGCGTTGAAAGACGGTGAAACAATCAAGGTGCATTAAGTAGAAGAAACAAACACAAGCAGTTCAAAAAGCAGAAACTTTGATACGATATATGAAAGCGATACAATAATATGACATCATTTTTTACAACCAAATCAACCGAACAACAACAATTGTTGGGTCAATTGCCCACAATGTCCTAAATTTGGGGAAGTCAATCTTGTTAATGATATACATTAAGTTGTATTTGATGAATGCCTAAGTTCATGCATGCAGAGATGTCCTAACAACAATGATGAGACCGGTAGCCTAAGTGGCTTAGTCAAGTAAACACTTACCTAAGGTGTGGATAGACAAAAATTTGTCTAAGTTCACAAACGTTAAGTGAAGGTTACTCAGTCAACGCCAGATGACTTATAGCGCTGAGTGGAGCCTATACAGTCAAAGCCAAAGTAGTGACAAGCTGAGAAAATGGCTAAGCCACAGACGTTGAGTGAAGTCAACTCACTCAATGTCATACAACCAATGGTTGTGAGATAGGCTAATGCAGTAAAAGTCTAAGGAGAAATGAGCAGAGAAGTGGCTAAGTCCACAGGCATTGAGTGAGTATCACTCACTCAACACAATACTCTATATTCGTTGAGTTTTGCCTTGTAAGTCAAAGCCACAGAAAATCTGTGCTGATAGTTGAATAAGTCAATAAGCATTAAGTGAGGCAAGCTCACTCAACGCCATATGATAAAGCGTTGACTGACCATCATTCAGTCAAAACCTGTGTTTTCATACGCAGAAATTTAGCTAAGTCCAAATGCGTTGAGTTGAGCTTACTCACTCAACACCAAGGAACTGAAAAAATTTGGCTAAGATAGAAAGCGTCGAGTAAGGCGTGCTTGCTCAATGCACCACGCTAGACTCGGCTACTTTACTATTATCTCGGATTGGAAAACAATCCTACAACTCGGAAAAATGTTCCTACAATGGATTGGAAAACAATCCTACAACTCGGAAAAATGTTCCTACAACTCAGAGTAAAACCACTCCTACAATAACTCAGAGAACAACTCCTACAAACTCAGAGAATAAATCCTACAAGAATAAAATGGATTTACAATTAAATACATAAACTTATCTTCACAGATCTAATCGATTCTCGACCTCTTTCTTCTTGAAAAATTGTAAAGCTCTGTCAGAAAAGTCGAGGAAGAAATCTGAGAACACTTCGATCTGAGAACGTAGGATCACCACGATCAAGGAGAAGATTTACAGATGTTGAAAAGCTTGATAGATTGAATCCTTCTTGTCTGATTTTCTGGATCGAGAAGTTTGACGATGAAGAACACGTCTAGTCGGCGGTGGCGCTTCCCGATTTAGAAACTTTAAAATGATTCAGAAATCTGTAAACTTCTTCTTCGGGTTTGTCGATTCTGACATGACCTTTTATAGGTCTTACATAACGGCCTGATTTCATTAATTACAATCCATGTGGACCAATCAAGAGTTAATTACATTTGAAATCAAATCTGTCTAACACTTAACGAAATTCAGATTCAGAATTCCGTTTCTCGAGAGAGGTAAGAATTACTCGAGTACGAGTTCTGTTTCTCGAGAAAGGATATAAGATACTCGAGAAGAAACACTTAAGGAAAATATAAAAGATGAGATCTGGTTTCTCGAGAATGGATAGACTTTACTCAAGAAATTTTTTTCTGTTACTCGAGAACAATAAAGCAACTCGAGAAAAGTTTTCTGTTTCTCGAGTAAGAGCATCTGGTTCTCGAGAACTAAGCTTGGCCTTCTCGAGAAAAAGACTTAGAAAAATTCTGAGCTTAATTTAGGTTACTCGAGAAAGAGTCAAGACCTACTCGAGTACTGCATGGCTTTCTCGAGAACTACACTCATCTTTCTCGAGAACAGCTTCTGCTACCCGAGTACCTGACTAAGCTAACTCGAGTAATAAATTTAATCTTACTCGAGTAATGACTAATCTTTCTCGAGTAAAATACTTAGAAAAAATTTTGTAAACTGAAAAATGATTTTCTTCTAAGAAACCAGCAACCAGCCTTTCTCCCATAACTTTAGTACTTGAAAATGAAGTGTGTCCCAATAGAGAGGTTACACATGAGTCAATACCATGGATCGCATAATGAGGGGTTGCATTTTATGGTACTATGTTTGGTGACCCATTTAAAACTGACATTGGTCTACACTTGGCAATTATAACCTGCAAGCACTCAACTTAAAAAGAGCATCAAATACAAACTTAATTTATCTTACTTCAAGGGTGACTTCATACAAATCTAGGTTATTTTGGATACAATAGCCAACAATCTCCCCCTATTTGTAGAAGTCAGAACCCTATACACTAAGGTGAATTACATCAAGATATACAAATAGAATAACTAATAAACAAAATAATTGGAAGGAATACTATGAAATAGAAGATTTAGATCATCAAAATTTAAAGATTTATATATATAGACATTGTCTAGGAAAAAGTCCTATTCCACAAAATCTCATATAGGAACCTTCTGATCATCTTCAATTACTTCTTGGTCTATTTTTGATGCTGCCTCCGATACCACTTGTAGGGACATGACGCTACCAACTCGCCCAAAAGCCCAAACTATTTGAGTACGTCGCTACCACTCCTTTATGGAGCTGGTTACCCTAGGCAGGATCCACGGGGCGGCCAGTTAGGCCTAGGGGACACACCCTTTTGTTCGATCAGTGTGGGCCATAATGCCTCGTGTCGTACCTTCCAACACCGGGGAAATTGATGAACCCCAACAATCCACCAGAAACGACCTCAGGGTTTCGAACCCGTGAAATCCTCTGATATTTCTCTTATTGTCTCTAGAAGTACATGAACGGCTTTGGAAAGTACTTGGGTGGTATGGGAGGAGCAGTAGGGTCTTCACGATTATACTTTCTATCATGAAGCCTTCTTAGAGTCATAAATTTTTCATACTTTCCCATTCAGAGTGAGATTAATAGGAATCCTTGTTCTCTCTAAATTCCACCACTAGTCTTAAAGTATCCAGAATAATTGATTTAGATGTAGGGTTCTAGACATCAGCATGTTCCCTTTCTGCATGTTCTAGCATAGGAGTGGAACTGCTTGTAGAAGCACCTTCACCATACTTTCTTCTCTTGGGTATCTGTACTTCAGGAGGTGTTTGCTGAGGCACATCAGCTTGTTCAAAAATCTAGACTTGAGAATTCCAGGAGGTGTTTGCTGAGGCACATCAACTTGTTCAGAATTCCAGACTTGAGAATAAGTTTCAGGAGGTGGAGCTCCATAAAATTCAGGCCTTGGAGAATGTAGGCCTTTGAACATTGACATCCAGGCTAGCTGGAGGGGCTGCAGTGGGATCAACTAAGAAGTCAGGGAAGATCTGATTATGAATCCACACTGCAGTGTCATAAGTATAAAGCTTTTTACTCTTAATTTCCTGTACCACATATGTTTGAATCTCTTTAATTTGATTGTCCCATAGATCTCATCTTTTTGACATTATTATCTAGCTGTTCCTTTACTTTCTCCATCCCCTTTCTGACATCTGTAAAGAGGATTATTATGGCATCTTCTTTGAATTTTCCAACTTCCTCATATGTTTTAAAATTTTGTTCTTCTGTTTTCTTCAGTAGAAAGATCTGATTGTTGGCCATTGTTTCTGTCTGGTCTATAACTTTACCAACACTTGTTATAGTGTGTTCTATAGCTTTGCCTTCAATTTGTAGCAGCCTTTTGAATTCATCAGTATAGCTCTAGATTTCTACAAATCCTCGACTCATTTCCTTTTCTAAAGCAGAGACCTTATTTGTGACAACTTGAATGGAGGTATCAAAATACTCTCTTTGCTTAGCCAACATGGCTTCTATTTTACTTAAGATATTGTCTTCAGTAATGACTTCAGTCTGAGAAGGTGGAGGAGGTAGAATTTGAGCAGTTGTTATTTCATCTTCAGCATCATCACCTATTAATGTGGGAATGTTGAAGTGTAGGCTTGGGAGAGGTGTTTCATCTGCTTCAGGAGATAATTATTCAGCATCAAAAATTGAAACTATCTCTTCATCTTGCACACCCTCAATAGGAGACTGGGGCTGAGAAGATTATGGTTCAGATAGATTTTCTTGTTTAGATGGTTCTGGTTGAGAATATTTTGGTTGAGTTAGATTTTCTTCAGGCAGAGAGGAGTGAGGTTCTTTAGAAGTGAGTTCCTCTATCATCCTATCAATGTCAGCTTCTGTAGATATTACTTGATCATCTACCTAAGCATCAATAAGAAGTTCTTGATCAGACAGGTCATCAATAATAATATCTGAGCCATCTTGTTTGGCAGAAGTGCCCTTTGCAGCAGTAGATGGAGTTATGGTTTCTTCTATGACTATATGTTCAGCAGTTGGTGGAGTTGTGACTTGGACTTGAATATCAATTTGGATTGTAGCTGGAACTGGAACTTGTGCAGACTGCACTGTAACTTGTACAGATGGAGTAGGATCACCCTCAATAACTGGATTATCTGTTCCAATTATTTTATGAGAGAGTGGAGATGGGGTCCTTACTTCATCTTCAACTGCCCTTGGAGCTGGAGGGGCTTGGCCTGGCCTTTGAAGTTTGATTTCCCATCTCCAGATGGAGTTAATTGAAACCTTCTTCATATGATGAATGGTAAAGATATCTGGCCTCAACTGATTTAGATAGAGAGACAGAATTCTTCCATAATTGGGTCTTTTTATACTCTCTTTGATCTTGTCAAATATCATTATCCCCCATTGAAATTTCTTTCTACAGATTACTGTTGTCATCAAGTCAAAGAAATCAATGGTGATATAGCTTATTGAACTAGTGCAGTAGAGAAGAACCTTTCCCAGAATATCGGCAAGTAGCTTGCTCTCTACATTCATGTGATGTAGGCGAATTATGAGGGTTGAGTCGGGAAGGCCACAGAAGCTGAAAGCCCTATCATAGTCTGTCCCTTCTAGGTCATCTTCCTGTTCAATCACTGATGATTTGTAAATATACGCGTATTTTAGTACTTTATTTATATCATTTTAGTTCTTATTTATAGTTTTTAGTTATTTTTTTTATAAATTTGCTCCTTTTTGTAAATAATTTTCTAAATTAGCTTGTTTTTTGTTTTCTGGATTTTTTCAGAAAATTGTGAAAATTTCATAGGACACCCCCGTGTCACATGGGTCACGCCCGTGACAGGGCGTGTTACTTTGATTTTTCACTCAAATTGGATTTCAGTTGAAGAAACATGCTTACGCGCCCGTGACAAGCTTGTCACACCCGTGTCGATGTCAGCAGTAAAAGCCTCCAGCCAGCAATGCCCGTGACTAGGGCGTGTCACTCCCAAAGTTTTGTCTATAAATTAAAATTTTCTGTAATGTCCAAGGGTTCGCTTTTTTGAGCCATTTTAGTGTGTTTTGTGGGCTGCCCTTGTGGATTCACTTGCAATGTAAGGAGATTTCTCCCCCCTCCCTTTTATGTTTGTCTTTGCTTTAGCTTTAGCTTTGTAATAGTTTCATTATGATAATAAAAATGTTGGATTTTCTCTCCCTACATGGTATGAAAAATTATTTGGGTGGCTTATCTCTTTCTCTTTTTATCCTTAAGTTTATCCTAGTTTTCCTCTTTATGAAAAGTTTGTGTGTGTATGAGTTTAGTTTTTTTTGTTTTTATTATCATGTTAGGTTTTATTCTAGTTTTTTTTTATTTCCAAAATGAAATGTTATTTGGATAATTTTTTCTAGCTTTTATGATACTTTAAAAATTGTAACTTTCCCATCCTAAAGAGTTTTGTAAAAGAGATTTAAAAAGTGATTTTAATTTTCTTTAACTTAGTCTTTGTTTAGGTTGTAAAACTTTTTGTCCTTTTAAATTTTATTTCTACTTTTTTATCACTTTTATGAACTCTTAAGAATGAAAAAAATTATAATTTTAATTTTTGAGCACCTTTGATTTTATCTTTATTTTGAAAAACTTTTGCTCATTTAATTTTTATTTGTTTTTTTATGTGTTTTTGGTAAAATTTAAGAATAGAAAAGTAATTGTTTTAATTTTTAGGTAACATTCATTTTGTTTTTAATTTGTGTGTGTAAGTGTATGAGTTAGGTTTTCATTTTGTTCTTTTAAATTCCATGTCATGTGTTTGAGTGTATGGGAATAATTTTTTTAATGCTTTCTTCAATTATGTAGAGTGTGTGAGTTTATGAGATAATTTTTCATGCTTTATTTTATTGCTTTCCTCAAATTATGTAGAGTGTGTGTGTGTAGGAGATAGTTATTTTTGCTTTCTTTCAATGCATGTAGAGTGTGTGCGTGTGCGCATTTATTTTCGCCTACTCGTTAAGAGTTAAATGGCGTGCTGTAATTTCCCGCCTACTCGTTTGAGTAGGACTTGTACATGCATTAATTCCCGCCTACTCGTTTGAGTTAAATGACGCTCTAATATCCTGCCTACACGTTTGAGTAGGACTTGCCCTTATTTATTTTATTTATGGTTTTGAAGTGTGCGTGAGTTCTCATTTTAGTTAGCTTTTCAATTTTTCTAACGTTGTGTTGTTTATGTTTTCTTCTTATAACCTTTTAGCATTTAGTCTCGAACTCGCGCCTCATCAAAATTATAAAGCCGTCCACATTCCGATGAGTGGCTAATCGTTATTAGACCTTGGCATCGAAGAGAATTGGGACATAAAAAATGATTTGAAATAATTAAAGTTCTTTATTTTCACATTAATTTTAGGACTTAAGGTTTACCCCGGGTTAACGACGCGTAGGACCACATATCGATGTGTGTGCTTTATTTCCGTTATCCATATGCTAGTTAGCCGAGAGGCCGTGTGTATGGACTGATCCACCTCGGGTAAATAGAATTGCATACATACCCTCGAGAGAGGAGAAGCGTAGTTCTACCGGATTCGGTTCCCCACCCAATAGCGGGGTTCTTAGCATAAAGCGGGCATTAAGACGAATCCTTCGTCGGACTAGCGTTTGGTCGAATAGTCTTAATGTTTAGGTGAGCGATATTACCTAGAGAAAGGTGTGCTCATATTTATGGAACCTCCATGGCCAAGTTGACTTTTATTAATTTGAAAACTAAGTTCAATAATTATTAAAAGTTATTTTAGTCTTAATCCGATTCGATGCCGAGCGTTAACCCATCATCGAATAATCTATGTAATTTTTAGCCTTCTTTTTATTTCCGTCTTTAGTGACAAACAAAAATCCATCTTACTTTCAGTAAAATAATAGTCCTCCTAGAGGAGTAGGAATAATCAACCCGACCCCGAGAACAATATGACCTCGGTATTCTCTCGAATATCGAGTACTACATACGACAGGTACACTTACCTCTTTTTATTAAAAACTCGCTTTTTAGCAAGTCCGTGATGGTCGACTCATCGAACCAACCACCTAAATAAGAGTCTGTTCGCGGGCCATCAATCACCGACAGCCGCAGAAGTTAAAAACATAGGTTGATGTCATCTTGACTTTGATGGCGCGTACCTTGGTTTTTAGAACTTTGATATTACGCTTGACCTTGGCATTCTGGAAGAACTCTTCAACATCAAGAATAAAAATTTTGCATGGGTGTTCAAGAACAAAGGTCAATCCAGCAGTGTCGAGCAATATAAGAACATTTCTGAAATCTTCAGAAATATCGACGATTCCAGTTGAAATGAGTTCACTGTCGATGCCTATCTTAGATGAGGGAGCCATTGAATGAAGAACTGAACGTCTGCTAGCCGGCGAGTAGAAGAACATGGTTGTTCGCGGGAAGAGCGGTGGAGATGAAGAAGATGAAGGATTTTCTCGAGACAGAGATTTTAAAATCCGGGATTTGGAATTTTCTAGACTTATTCTATTTATATAAACCCTAAATCTTGATGATTAAGGAAATAAATAATAATAAAATACCTGAAGTATGGCGGTTGGAGTGCCCGTGTACCAATATCAAAAATTTGAACATTGGGAAAATTCTGCATCTGATTTCTCGAGTGAAAGACATTTCTCGAGTATAGATATCATTTCCGAGCAGCAAACCTGATGTTCTCGAGAATAAACTAAGTACTCGAGTAATGAGGTTGTTCTCGAGAAGTGAAGTCCTGACTTAGAATTTTTTTATTTTGAAGGTTAATCCGATTCTTGAGCTTTGTTATGAGGCCCTTTTCTTCAGCAATCCGTGTTGAGCATGCCAAGTTCTGTTTTGAAGAACGAGAACTTGGCCTCGTCCAGTGGCTTCGTGAATATGTCAGCAACCTGCATGTCTATTGGAACATACTAGAGATTGATGTCTCCATGCTCCACATTGTAATGCCCCAAAAACACTATAGGTATGGGAAGTGTTTTTATGGGTTCTGGAGCCCTGGGATTTTCCCGGCTGGAGGTCACGGGCGTGTCAGGGGTGCCGACACGAGCATGTCAAATTTGATACGGGCGTGTCAACATGTCGTGTCCTTCTCTAGAAACTAGGCTATGTCGAGGGGCGTGTACACGGCTCGGGACACAGGTATGTCGTGGTTGACACGGCCATGTCAATCCTGACACGGGCGTGTTAGGACTCGTGTCCACTAAGGGTCGTGTTGGTTCCAAAGAGCGGTTATGGAACACGCCCACTGACACGGGCGTGCCAGTTTGGGCGACACGAGCGTGTTAACTTGGACACGGGCATGTCTCAACCCGTGTCCTTCTCTGGACCGACAATTTTGTGTGCAAGCAGGACACACGGCCAGGCGCGCGGCCGTGTGCAAAGCCGTGTTTGGTCATCTGAAATGATTTTAAGAGTTAATCTGGGCCGTTCGTTTTTATTAAATACAATCCAACGGTCTTGGCTTGCCTCTTGATGGTTTATGGACAGGAATGGGGTAGTTATCCCTCATTTCATCTTTGGCTTTCTCTTTCTAAGGAGAAGAGAGGGGAGAGCAAGAGGTGGTAGGAGAAGAGGAATCTGGCCGCCGGTGGTGCTACGGTGGTCCGAGTCACGTGTCAAATTCAGATTCACGGAGGCAAGAGCGTTGTGGTACTTTCCAACCGTGTATTTTTCTCCATGGCGCCAAAACGTGCTTCAAGGGTAATGATTTCCCACTCGGACATGTGAAGTCCTTCTTTCCTGCATTTGCACAGGAATCCTCTACCAAAAGGCGCAATGCGAAGTGATTCCCGTGGGATCGGTGGTTCATCCATTGCTTTGTTGCATTAGAACCGGAAGTGAGTTGTACGGTTAGGCATTCTGTGTAAAGCCCATCCGGAAGTGAGTAGTACGGATTGGTGATACTTTGTTTGCAATCAGAGAAGACTCAGTGTTCATTGATTATTTTTATGGAGTCCCTTGGTGTATACCTGTGGCTTGGTGCAGCAGGAAGTACTAGAGGAAGTCCAGGAAAATGTGAGAGTTGATAGTTGGTGTGCAACTCGTATGGTCATGAGTACCATGTTGTGTGTTGTTGGGTCATTGTGCTACAAATAAAAGCCTTGGTGGCAAACGGGCAAGGAGATGCTGTACCCGCGTCAGTCCGGTGTGACGACTGACGATGATGAGCAACGGGCAAGGCGGATCTATACCCGCGTTATGGTTGTCTAACCTTGGGTGCTTAAGTCCCTGTTAGGATCTCATAGCGAGAGTCTTAGGCCTGCGAGCCGTAAAGACTAGGAATGCTCATTTTAGACCGTAAGGTAGAGAGACCTTGAATCAGTGGTGGGACCCTGGATTTTCCGGTACACCAATAAGGTGCCCTGAGTGCACGGAGCGTCGGGTCGTCGTGCCGACGTTTGTGTTATGTATTGGTTAGTGCGGTTGTGCACAACCGTGGTGGACTATAGTATACATATGCTGGTTAATAAAATGCTTTGCAGGGAAGGAATTCCGCTGCCCCGTGCCAGGGGTAGGGTCGTTATAATTGGTCAGGTGAATGCTGATTGTTGCCCTATTTACCGCCGCTTGGTGGATTGCTCTTGCAGGTGGAGCTTTCCTAAGCGGGAAATAGCGGGCTGAAGCCCTAGTTACGCTGCTGCCCTTGAAGGCTTTACTTTGCTTTACTCTAGTTCATGTGTGGCCGGCATGCGTGCCGATGTTTGTAAACCACTTTTCTATTAAGAGAAACTTGTAAGGCCATAAGGCCATGTACCTTGTGTTTTGGGTTGTTTACATTCCTAATTGTTAGTAGTGGACATTTCTGTTATTATTCTTGAGTTAAAAGTTTTCAACCATGAAGCTTCCGCTAGAATGCTCTGTGTTAGGAATCGTTGGTAGTTTTGATATTATAAAGTGACCTCTTCGCCCGTTCGTGGAATATGCTGTGGGGCCCCGGTCGGACCTTCTACTATATCCCATGTACTGGGTAGGGATGTTACAATTTGGTATCAGCTTGTAGGTCTTTCTCTTCCAAATTCGTGGGCGAATTCTTTTGAGAGGTGGCGAGCACGTGTAAGTGCTGTCGTTATAACACATAATGAACTCAAGAATGTCCACTTAGGAATAAAAATACACTTGTTTGCGGAATCTGCGTATTCCTTTTTGTTTGTTTGCCATTTTGTTTAGTCGCTAAGTTGTGTTTCTTACACATATAGGTGACTAGAAGTCATGCAGGACAGTTAGAACCCCAACGTTCCGATGAGAGTGCGGCACCAGTGGAGGTGCAAACACCTCTTCCTTCTGCTGAAACTGTTCGTATGATTACGGAGACGGAAATTACTGGGATTTATGCTCAGCAGGCTGGACAGGAGAGGCCTGCAGCGGTGCCAAATTAGGCCGGGCTAAGGCAAGAACCGGTAGAATTTGTGGTTGATCTCCGAGCAGCAGATCAACAACTGAAGCGGTTCATGAGCTTCAATCCTCCAATGTTTGGTGGGATCGGTTTGCCAGCTCAGGCGGAGGATTAGCTCTCAAGGACAAGAAGGATCTTGACAGCAATCAGGGTTGAGGAGGAGCAGAAGGTGACGTTAACCACCTTCCTGCTGGAAGGAGAGGCTCGGCTTTGGTGGGATGAGGTCGAACTGCATCACTTGGCAGGAAGGCAGTTAACTGAGGTCTCGATGGTGGAGTTCTCTCGGTTGTTCTTGGCAAAGCATTTGCCGACGCCGCTAAGGATTGGTATGGAATTGGAGTTTCAATGCCTGACGCAAGTAGAAAAGAGCGTAGATGACTATCTCCATGAGTTTACACGTCTGGGACGTTATACAGGATCTATCTTTTTCGAAGAGGAGCGTAAGACCAGTAGATTCTTTGAAGGACTGTGGGATGAGCTAAGGTTTTTGCTCTCGAGTTCTGTGAGCCAAGGATTTTAAGCGTTGGTCTGTACGGCTAGGTATTTGGAGAAGGACTTGAAGGGGACACAGGGCAAGAGGAACTTGGCAGTGACAAAGCCAGAGTTCAAGACGTCGCGTCCGGAGATGTCTAGGTTCCGTAAGAGATGGGGAAAGAGGTCCAAATCTACTAGACAAGCCCCTTCAAATGTTGTGACAGAGGCATCTTCTGGGTATGGTTCTCGAGCTTGCTATACATGTGGAAAGCTGGGGCACTTTGCTCGTGACTGTCGCTCTGGCCCTCCAAAGGGCGAAAAGAAGGCGGGAGCGTCGTATGCGGAGAAAGGGAAGACAGTGATGGAGTCTTTTGCATCGCAGGTGATGACTCGGGTCTTCAATCTCGAGTAACAGGAGGCAATCAAACAGGCTGACGTTGTCATAGGTACGAGTAGTTTGTAGTTTTACTTTGTGCCTTGTGCTGTGCTTGTTTTAATTCTGGTAATATAGGTTTTGTCCTTATACAGGACCATCCGACAAGAGCCCTATTCGATACAGGTGCCTCGCATTCATTTCTGTCTGAATACTTTGTCTTACGGATCGGGGTACCTGCACGGACCATGACAGACAGTATTAAGGTGCTCCTACCTAATAAATATGTGTTGTGCGTGGATAAGTCATGTAGTGTGGAAGTAAAGATAGGAAGTCAGGATTTCTTGGTGAACGCATCAGTGTTACAGATATCTGAGTTCGATATTATCTTTGGTATGGACTGGGTTTCAGAGCAGCATGCCAGTATAAATTGCACTTCCAAAGAGGTTACACTTGGTCAAGATACCGAACAAGAGACTAAGTTCAATGGCATGCGAGGGAGGAGTAGGATACTGTTATCATCCCTCCAAGTCGTAAAGGCAGTTTAGAAGGGTACAGAGTTATTCTTCACACTTATAGAGGCTGTGGAGCCTAAGGCAAGTATTAGTGAGGTGTTGATTGCGTCAGAGTTTGCTGATGTGTTTCCGAAATGTATTCCAGGGTTACCACACCAAAGGGAGATCGACTTCGCTATCGAGTTGGTACCAGGTGCGAAACCAGTGGCCCGCTCGCCATATCGAGTAGCGCCAAAGGAAATGGCGGAGTTGAAGGTTCAGTTACAGGAACTATTAGAGCAAGGCTATATACGTCCAAGTCAATCACCTTGGTGCGCGCCACTTCTCTTTGTGAACAAGAAGGACGGTAGCTTACGTCTATTTATTGACTACAGAGAACTAAACAAGCTAACAGAAAAGAACAAATATACGATTCCACGGATTGACGACTTGTTTGATCAGTTAGTTGGCTCGACTGTATACTCCAAGTTGGATTTGAAGTCAGGTTATTATCATTTGAGAGTTCGTGAAAGTGGCATACCCAAAACAACGTTCAGAACACGTTATGGTCACTATGAGTTCACGGTAATGCTGTTTGGGCTGTCCAATGCTCCATCGGTATTCATGGATTTAATGCATCGGGTGTTTAGGGAATACTTGGATCTGTTTGTAATCGTCTTTATCGACGATATCCTCGTATACTCCCAAACTAAAGAAGATCATTCAAATCATTTGCGGTTGGTGCTGCACACCCTGTGGAAGAACAAGCTCTACGCCAAGTTCTCTAAGTGTGAATTTTGGCTATCATCAGTGGCTTTCCTTGGCCATGTGGTTAGTGGAGAGGGCATTGCGATGGATCCGGCTAAGATTGCTGCTATACGGAAGTGGCCAGTTCTTACTACTATGGCGGTGGTCAGGAGTTTTCTTGGAATGGCGGGCTACTACAGGCGCTTCGTAGATAATTTCTCGTGGATAGCCTTGCCTCTCACCACACTGATGAGGAAGGATCAAAAGTTCGTTTGGACGCCCGAATGTGCACGAGCTTTCGAGGAGCTAAAGATTCGGTTGACCACAGCGCCAATATTGACATCGCCATGCGGTTTGGACGGCTTTGAAGTGTATAGTGATGCATCAGGGAGCGGCTTAGGTTGCGTTCTTCTACAGTTTGGGAAGGTGATAGCTTAAGGCTCACGCCAGTTGAAGGTGCACGAACGGAATTACCCCGTACATGATTTGGAGTTGGCGGCGGTAATATTCACACTTAAACTGTTGTGTCATTATCTATATGGCGTGAAAGTGGATATATTCATAGACCATAAGAGCCTGAAGTATCTGTTGGATCAGAAGGATCTCAACATACGATATAGAAGGTGGATAGAGTTTCTTGGATACTACACCTTTCAGATTCACTACACTCCCGGTAAGGGGTATGTCGTCGTGGATGCCTTGAGTCGTAGGACTCCACCAAGGGCTAATTGGTTGCTAAGGCATGATGAAAGCCTAATTCGAGATCTGGAAGTCTTAGACATTTCTTGTGTCGACAAGGATTCCACTTCAAAGGCGTGTTTGAACTTGATAGAGGTACAGTGTGACCTTACAGATAGAGTTTGGTAGGCAATAGAACTTGATGAAAGTCTACAACGGTATGCAGCGGAGAGTTCAGATTCGAGGACGGCCTTTTGCGGAGAGACGGACATTTGTGCGTCCCAAGTAGGGGTAAAATTCGTGAAGAATTGATGTATGAATCCCACTTCACAAAATATTCAATTCACCCCGGTAGCATGAAAATGTATAAGGATATGAAGAAAATGTTCTAGTGGTCTGGAATGAAGAAGGATATAGCACATTATGTTGCGAAATGCCAGACATTGTCCTTGGTAAAAGCCGAATGCAAAAGGCCAGGTGGTCTTCTGAAGTCGTTGCCTATTCCTATATGAAAATTTGATGACATCTCGATTGATTTCATGAATGGGCTGCCGAGATCGCAATGCGGTAATGATGCAGTTTGGGTGATTGTGGACCGGTTAACTAAGGTGTCACACTTCATCGTTAACCGGAAGGACGACTCAGTTGACAAGTTAGCAAAATTGTATGTGGATAACATTGTACGATTGCACGGTGTGCCCCGTAGTATCGTTAGTGACCGTGATGGGTGTTTCACTTCGGGAGATTGGAGGCTAATTCACCAACTGTTGGGTACGAAATTGCACTTCAGTACGACCTTTCATCCTCAGACAGATGGTCAGACCAAAAGAACCAACATGACATTAGAGGATATGCTCTGAATGTGTGCACTAGATTTCGTGAAGAGTTGGGAAGATCATCTATATATGGTCGAGTTTGCCTACAATAATAGCTATCAAGCTAGTATTCAGATGATGCCCTTTGAGGCCTTATACGGTAGGAAGTGTCGTACCCCTTTGGCTTGGGCGGAGACTTGCGTATCGAAGTTGTACAAGCGAAAAGAAATGGATGATGCTAACTCGACTATTCGGTTGATTCAAGAAAGATTGTTGGTGGCTCAAGACAGGCAAGAAAAGTACTACAATGTCAAGCACCGAAACATAGAGTTTGCGGTGGGCGATTGGGTATACCTGAAAATTAAACCCTTCAAGGGCGTGTCCAGGATACAGCGTCTAAAAAAGCTGAGCTCGAGGTATTTGGGAAAGTGGTATAGCGTGTTGGTGAGGTTGCCTATCGTTTAATGCTTTCAACAGAATTGAGTGTTTTGCATGACGTGTTTCATGTTTCTATATTAAGGAAAGCAGTGAAAGAGCCATCTAAGTTGGTTGATGCGGATCGAGTATCTGTCGATAGTAGGCTAATGAGGAAGGTTAGGCCTATTCAGATCGAGGATACTGTGGTTAAACAACTACGAAATAAAGCTATCAGGATGGTCAAGGTCCGATGGGATAATTGTGGCTGAGAAGAGTTGTCATGGAAGCAGGAACAAGCCATGCGTACTGAATTTCCTTAGCTATTTTTGTAGTATTGTTGTAACCATGTGTATGAACAATAGTCTATATTTGCATAATATATAAGTTTGTTTTGTGCTTAGTGAAATTCAGGACGAAATTCTTATAAGAGGGGGAGAATTGTAATGCCCCAAAAACATTATAGGTATGGGAAGTGTTTTTATTAGTTCTGGAGCCCTGGGATTTTCCCGGCTAGAGGTAACGGGCATGTCAGGAGTGCTGACACGGGCGTGTCAATTTTGACACGGGCGTGTCAATATGTCGTGTCCTTCTCTGGAAACTTGGATGTGTTGAGGGGAGTGTATACGGCTCGGGACACAGGTATGTCGTGGTCGACACGGCTGTGTCAATCCTGACACGGGCGTGTCAGAACCCGTGCCCACTAAGGGTTGTGTCAGTTACAAAGAGTGGTTATGGAACATGCCCACCAACACGGGCGTGCTAGTTTGGGCGATACGGGCGTGTCAACTTGGACACGGGCGTGTCTCAACCCGTATCCTGCTCTGGACCAACGATTTCATGTGCAAGCAGGGCATACAGCCAGGAATATGGCCGTGTGCAAAGCCGTGTTCAGCCATTTGAAATGATTTTTAGAGTTAATATGGGCCGTTCGTTTTTATTAAATACGATCTAACGATCCTGGCTTGCCTCCTGATGGTTTATGGACGGGAATGAGGAATTTATCCCTCATTTCATCATTGTATTTCTCTTTCTAAGGAGAAGAGAGAGAAGGGAGAGCAAGAGGTGGTAGGAGAAGAGAAATCCGACCGACGGTGATGCTACGGTGGTCCGAGTCGCGTACCAAATTCAGATTCGCGGAGGCAAGAGCGTTGCGGTCCTTTCCAACCGTGTATTTTCTCCATGGCGCCAAAATATGCTGTAAGGGTAACGATTTCCCCCTCGGACATGTGAAGTCCTTCTTTCCTGCATTTGCAAAGGAATCCTCCACCAAAAGGTGGAATGCGAGGTGATTCCTGTGGGATCGGTGGTTCATCCCTTGCTTTGTTTCATTAGAACCGGAAGTGAGTAGTACGGTTAGGCATTCTGTGTGAAGCCCATCCGAAAGTGAGTAGTATGGATTGGTGATGCTTTGATTGCAATCGGAGAAGACTCCGTGTTCATTGATTGTTTGCATGGAGTCCCTTGGTGTATACCTGTGGCCTTGTGCAGCAGGAAGTACTGGAGGAAGTCCATAAAAATGTGAGAGTTGATACTTGGTGTTCAACTCGTATGGTCATGAGTACCATGTTGTGTGTTGTTGGGCCGTTGTGCTACAACTAAAATCCTTGGTGGCGAACGGGCAAGGAGATGCTTTACCTGCGTCGGTCCGGTGTGACGACTAACGATGATGAGCAACGGGTAAGGAGGATCTGTACCCTCATTATGGTTGTCTAACCTTGGGTGCTTAAGTCCCTGTTAGGATCTCATAGCGAGAGTCTTAGGCCTACGAGCCATAAAGACTAGGAATGCTCATTTTGGACCGTAAGGTAGAGAGACCTTGAATCGGTGGTGGGACCCTGGATTTTCCGGTACACCAATAAGGTGCCCTGAGTACATGGAGCGTCGGGCCGTCGTGCCGACGTTTGTGTTATGTATTGGATAGTGCGGTTATGCACAACTGTTGTGGACTATAGTATATATATGCTGGTTAATAAAATGCTTTGTAGGGAAGGAATTTTGCTGCCCCGTGTTAGGGGCAGGGTCATTATAATTAGTCAGCTAAATGTTGATCGTTGCCCTGTTTGCCGCCATTTTGTGGATTGTTCTTGTAGGTGGAGCTAGCCCAAGCAGGAAATAGCGGGCTGAAGCCCTGGTTGCGCTGCTACCCTTGAAGGCTTTACTTTGCTTTAATCTAGTTTATGTGTGGCCGGCCTGCGTGCCAATGTTTGTAAACCACATCCTAATAAGAGAAACTTGTAAGGCCATAAGGCCATGTACCTTTTGTTTTGGGTTGTTTACATTCCTAATTGTTAGTAGTGGACATTTTTGTTATTATTCTTGAGTTCAAAGTTTTCAACCATGAAGCTTCCGCTAGAATGCTCTATGTTAAGAATCGTTGGTAGTTTTGATATTATAAAGTGACCTCTTCGCCTGTTCGTGGAATATGGTGTGGGGCCCCGACCGGACCTTCTACTATATCCCATGTAATGGGTAGGGATGTTACACACATGCTCCCTAATGAAATGGTACCTGAGCTCTATGTGCTTTGTCCGGCTGTGAGAGACTGGGTTGTTGGCAATTGCAATTGCACTGGAGGAGTCACAGAATAGTGTGATGTCCTTGACCTTCAAGTTATAATCTTCAAATTGATTCTTGATCCAGAGTAATTGTGCATAACAACTGCCAAAAAAAATGTATTCTGACTGGGCCGTTGAGATTGCGACACAATTTTGCTTCTTACTATTCCATGAGATGAGTCTCCTTCCAATGAGTTGGTAGGTACCGAAAGTGCTCTTTCTATCATCTTTACTACCTGTAAAATATGCATCTTAAAATCCAATTAGCTCGATATCATTACTTCTTCGGTACCATAAGCCAAGATTTGGTGTACCCTTAAGGAATGCCAAAATCCGTTCTGCAGCAATGTAATGAGATTTCTTAGAGTTCACCTGATATTTAGCACACACACATGTTGAAAAAATGATGTCTGGCCTACTAGCAGTAAGGTAGAGCAAGAATCCAATTATGCTTTTGTACTTGGTTTCATTAAAAGGTTCCCCTTTCTCATCCTTGTCCAGAGACATAGCTGAACCCATTGGAGTCCTCATAGAGGTTGCATTCTCCATTCTGAATTTCTTAATCAACTCTTTGGTGAACTTCATCTAAGAGATGAAAATTCCATCCTCAGATTATTTCACCTGAAGTCCTAAGAAATACTTCAGCTCTCCCATACTGCTCATTTCAAACTTCCTTTGCATAAGTTTGGAAAACTTCTTGCAAAGGTTGTCGTCAGTAGAGCCAAAAATGATGTCATCGATATAGATTTGCACTAACAAAATCTTGTCTTTTACTTCCCTAAGAAATAATATCTTGTATATCTTTCCCCTTATGAACTTGATCTCATGAAGAAAGTTAGACAGCATTTCATACCAAGCTCGCGGAGCTTGTTTCAAACCATATAGCGCTTTAAATAATAAATAAACCGATTTAGGATGTTCAGGATCAACAAAACCTGGAGGTTGTTCCACATACACTTCTTCCTTTATGTCATCATTAAGGAAGGCTGACTTCACGTCCATTTGTTAGATAGTGAAGCCTTTGAGTGAAGAATATACGAGGAACAGCCTGATTGCAACCAGTCTTGCCACTGGAGCATATGTCTGATCGAAGTCGATCCCTTCTTCTCGTTTGTACCCTTTGGCGATGAGTCTGGATTTGTTCTTGATTATGGTTACATCTTCATCCATCTTGTTTCGGTAGACCCACTTTATTCCAATCACATTCTTTACTTTGGGTCTTGGCATAAGCTTCCAGACTTATCAACGTTTGAACTGATTTAGTTCTTCCTCCATTTCCATTACCCAAGATGTGACCTTGTTTGCTTCCTAAAACTTCTTTGGTTCAACCTGCGAGAGAAAACATAAATAAAAATTCTCATTAGTTGTACCTCTACGAGTTTTGACACCATCACGAGGGTCTCCTAGGATTTGATCAATTAGATGATCCTTCAAGTGTCTGAGCTCTAAGGTCCTTACATCTGGAGCTTCCTCTATCACTGGAGTGACTTCATCAGCTTGAATGACATCTTTATCATGGTGATCAACCTCTCCAATTTGGGTTGGAGTGTTGATCTTGATGAACTCTTGAACTTTTTCTTTAACTGGCTCATCCAAGCTTAATTCCTTTAGTTTTTAACCTGTATCTTCAACAAACACACTAGAAGTGCTGCTTTGTAGCAAGCTCGTCTCATCAAATAGAACATTAATAGATTATTCTACGACTAGGGTTTTCTTGTTAGAAATCCTATATGCATTACTATGGCTACTATATCCTACGAAAATACCATCAAAACTCTTTTCATTGAATTTAGTTGTGTGATACTTCCCATTGTTAAGTACAAAGCATTTATTACCAAAGATTCTAAAATATGAAATAGTCAGTTTCCTTCCCTTTAGTAGTTCGTAAGGTGTTTTATCATGGTTCTTATTTATGAGTGCTCTGTTTTGCACGTGACAAGCAGTGTTGACGGTTTTAACCCAGAAGTATTCTGGTAGTGAGGCATCACTTAACATGGTTCTGCAGGCCTCGATGAGTGTTCTATTCCTTCTCTCAGCGACTATGTTCTGTTGAGGAGTATGAGGGGAGGAAAACTTATGAAAGAGGCCTTCACTTTTACAGAATTCTGTCATGGCCCTAGATTTGAACTCTATTTCATTGTCACTTCTGATTTTGATAACTGAACAGTTGTATTCATTCTGGATCTGCCTGACAAAATTAGTGAAAATATCAAAAGTATCCGACTTGTGTTTTAAAAAGAACACCCATGCAAAATAAGAGTAGTCATCTACAATAACCAGTGTATAATCCTTACCTCCCAACTTTTAATTTGTAGGGGACTAAACAAGTCCATATGAAGTAGGTGTAAACACCTATTAGAATCTTTGCCAATAATGCTCTTAAAGGTAGCCCTTGTTTTCTTGCCTTTTACGCATGCATGACACAGTCTATCTTTAATGCACTTAACGTTTGGTGCATCACGTACTAAATTAAGAGAAAATAATTTATTAATAGTTTGTAATTTATATGTGCTAATCTATTGTGTCATTGGTCACCAAGAGACACACTATCTTTTGCCAAAAATCACACTGGTGTAGAAAAGTCTTTGCAAATAAAATTTAAACAAAATATATTTCTACTATGAGTACCTGGTAGAATCATTTCTAAGTTATCTACCGATTTTACCAAGCACTTGTCTGCATGAAATTCTACTATGTGTCGTTTATCACAGAGCTGACTTATGCTTATAAGATTATGTTCTAATCCTTCAACATAAGCCACATCTGAGAAGGATACACTACCGTTAGAGATCATACCGTAGCCTTTTGTGATTCCCCTATCAGAACCTCCAAAGATAACCTTTGGCCCATTCAAAACTGGAGAGTACTTTTGAAGAAGGCTTCTTGTCCCGGTCATGTGTCGAGAGCATCCACTGTCCAAATACCAGATAGGCGATTTTTTGTCCTTTTGACATACCTTCAAAAATAGAATCAATTTACCTTAGAAACCCAAACTAGTTTGGGTCCTCGGTTATTTGTCACCATGCTCCCCAAGGAGTGTTAACATTACGAGTAGTATGCCTCGTATGATTAACTAGAGGAGTTTTATAGCTTCTGGGATTAAACCATCAATCTAATGCAAAGTGATCAACTTTGCCACAAAACAAATAGTCAAACCTGTTGTTCCCTTTCTTAAGTCTCCTGCTTGACCTTTTGAACATGTGATCTTACAGGGGCGGCTGATCTGGAGGTAGAAGCCTCATGATGATGGCACTCACAAGCTTTTTTCACCTCCTTTTCCTTTGGTATAACTGGCTTGGCTTTAGGTTCCTTCTTAATATTATGGCCATGAACGTATGGACCATTGTATTTCATTTGTATTTCCACATAAGGTGCCTTGAGTACACTTTCACCAAAGTTTCGGGGACAGGTCCATCCTTGGTACCGTGACTTAGGCTCTACATAAGTAGGCCTGACAAAATGACCGTAGGATGAATCAAAATCAAACTCATTTATTGGGAAGATGACCTTCTTAAACGAAGTTTGATCTTGAGGAGCTTTCCCCTTCTCCTTGGCTAAAGTTCCTTAGCAGCCTTATTTCTTCTTTGAGATTTATTCCTCCTAGATGATTTACTAGGAGCAGCCTCATGGCTTAAGCCAGCTCCTTTAGCTTGAATAGAGAATTCAGCAACAAATGGAAGGACTGTCTTGGGCTTGGAGAAACTTTCAACACGTTTCTTTTTAGTGGCAAGTTGTTCTTCCAACTTCTCGATGATTTTCTCTTTCAAGTTTAGGTGTTCGAGAGCTTTATTGTATACTTCGATCGTGGCATGGGCCTCCTTTCTGAGTGAGTCCATCCTTGCAACTTCCTCCCTCAGAGTGCTCTCCTCAGCCTTAAGAGATTTGATCTCCTTGGCTTGAGTTCTCGCAACTTTTCGACATTTGTTGTAAGCCTAGATTAATTCTTTGTATTGAGTCATGAGTTCAGACTCATCATCAGAAGAGCAGTCCACATGATCATGGTTCGAAGCATCATATTCTGAGAGAGGGGTATGATAATTTACCTTCCCCATATACTGGGGTTCTTCTTCCTCGTCTGTTTGTTCTATCAGCCCAAAGTAGGCTTCCTCTTCCTCACTTGACTCAGATGAGTCAGTGTCACTGAGAGTCTTGCCCTTATTGGCTACTAGGCTTCTTTAAGATTTCTTTCTACTATTAGAAGACTTCTTTTCTTATCTTCTTCCACCCTCTTTCTTCTTGTGCGGGCAATCAACAATTATGTGCCTTAGCTTATTACAATAGTAACAAACAATGTCAGATGAAATTTATTTGTTTGGTGTGGAGTTATACCTGTCGTGTCTGCTTGAGCCTTTCTTATGATGATCACCATCGTGATGTGATCTTCTGGAAGAAAAGTCTTTGCCTTTCCATTTCTTCTTCTTACTCAGAAACTTTTTGAACTGTCAAGAGAGTGGGGAGAACTCTCCATCTGATAGTTCTGAGCACGAGGTGCTCAGCTCCGAGTCTTCTTCTTCACTTTCTTCCTGTGCAGGAGTAGGAGATGCAGCTTTAACCTTCCATGAGTTGTCTGCCTTTAGTGCGACAGACTTCTCCTTCGATGAGGATCGGCTTCCCTCTTCTTCAGCTTTTCTTGTATTTATTTGAATCTCATATGAAATCAGCTTCCCGAAGAGGTTCTGAGGATCAGTCTCAGCTTGCTTTCCAAACTCCCTTATGACACATATTTTGTTTTCTCATTCCTTAATTAAGGATATTAGGAGCTTGACGTTTAATTCTCCGTTAGTGAAGACTCAACCATAGTTCCTTATGACGTTGACGATCTTGATAAAATTTTCATAAGTGTCTGTTATAGTGTCTTTGGGGCCTTGCCTGAAGGCCTCATACTTCTGGTTCAAAAGAGATCTTCTATCATCCCTTACTTCTTCGGTGCCCTCCATCAACATGATCAGAGACTGCCACATCTCTTTGGCAGATTGGCAGTGAATTCGATTTTGTAGCATCGAATCATCGACTGCACTTGCGATGATATTTTTAGCCTTTTTGTCTAGATAGACAAGTGCAATCTCATATTTATCTAGATCCATCAGCTTTTTTGGTACTTTCATTGAGGAATCATTAATAGAGGCCGTCATTAGAATGTAGGGGCCTTCTTACACTATCATGAAAATCCTTGGATCCACTGCTTCCATGAAGCACTTCACCCTTTCTTTCCACATGGGGAAGTTTGCCTTTGTGCATCCGGGGAGCTTAGAAAAATCCTTGACTCTGTCCATGCTTGTACACTCTTAAGATAACTAAGAGCAGATCTGTTTAAAGTGTTAACCTTTGATGAACAACCTCCCTCTGATACCAATTGAAAGTGTCTAGTTGTCTACCTAAATCACCTAGAGGGGGGTGAATAGGTGAGTTCTGTGTCTTTTTGCGGAATAAAATTTTTACAAGAGATGCGAAGAAAATAAACAAGCAATCCACAGATGACACCAAAGATTATAGTGGTTCCCCAATCTTGGGTACGTCCACTCTCCACCTCACCGATCTAGCACCACGGTAGACTCGACTAATTCGCTCTTTTCTCGGATTGGAGAACAATCCTACAACTCAGAACAACATTCATACAAGTCGGAGTAAAACCAATCCTACAATAACTCGGAGAACAACTCCTACAAACTCGGAGAATAACTCCTACAATAATAAAATGGATTTACAATGAAATACACAAACTTGTCTTCACAGATCTGACCGATTCTCATCCTCTTCCATCATGAAAAGTTGTAAAGCTCTGTCAGAAAAAATCGAGGAAGAAATCTGAGAGTACTTCGATCTGAGAACGTTGGATCACCACAATCAAGCAGAAAATTTGCAGATGTTGAAAAGCTTGATTGATTGAATCCTTCTTGTCTGAATTTTTGGATCGAGAAGTTTGACGATGAAGAACACGTCTAGTCGGCGACGACGCTTCCCGATTTTGAAACTTGAAAATGATTCAGAAATCTGTAAAATTCTTAGGGTTTGTCGATTCTAACATGACCTTTTATAGGTCTTACATAACGGCCTGATTTCATTAATTACAATCCACGTGGACCAATCAAGAGTTAATTATATTTGAAATCAAATCAGTCTGACACTTAACGAAATTCAGATTCAGAACTCCGTTTCTTGAGAGAGGTAAGAATTACTCGAGTGCGAGTTCTGTTTCTCGAGAAAGGATATAAGATACTCGAGAAGAAACACTTAAGGAAAATATAAAAGATGATATCTTGTTTCTTGAGAATGGATAGACTTTACTCGAGAAAATTTTTCTTTTACTCGAGAACAAGAAAGGACCTCGAGAAAAGTTTTCTGTTTCTCGAGTAAGAGCATCTGGTTCTCGAGAACTAAGCGAGGCCTTCTCGAGAATTGTCTTTGGCTTTCTAGAGAAAAGACTTAGAAAAATTCTAAGCTTAATTTAGGTTACTCGAGAAAGACTAAAGACCTACTCGAGTACTGCATGGCTTTCTCAAGAACAACACTCGACTTTCTCGAGAACATCTTCTACTACCCGAGTACCTGACTAAGCTAACTCGAGTAATAAATTTAATCTTACTCGAGTAATGACTAATCTTTCTCGATTAAAATACTTAGAAAAAATTTTGTTAACTGAAAAATGATTTTCTTCTAAGAAACTAGCAACCAGCCTTTCTCCCATAACTTTAGTACTTGAAAATGAAGTGTGTCCCAATAGAGAGGTTATATATGAGTCAACACCATGGATCACACAATGAGAGGTTACATTGTATGGTCCTTTGTTTGGTGATACATTGTAAACTGACATTGGTCTACACTTGACAATTATAACCTGCAAGCACTCAACTTGAAAAAAAGCTTCAAATACAAACTTAATTAATCTTAGTTAAAGGGTGACTTCATATAAATCTAGATTATTGTGGATACAATACCCAACAAAGTTTCTGCAGATCAAGTTGCTTCTCAGTTCAGTAAACTCTAATTTGAAGATCTACTTCTGAAGCTGAGAAGAAGAGAGAACAAAAGTTACTTCTTCTGTCCTGAGAACGAAGAAGAAGCAGAGCAGTTTACTGCTAGTTACTTCCAGCTCAAGATCTTTGTAGCTGTGAAGATAGTTAGAGCTGAAATAACTCAGCTCAAGGTGTTATTACAGAGAAATTTCTCTGTGATAAATATAAATCTATTTCACTCTAGCAGGATCCTTTTGGATCTGAGTTGTAGGGCTCTCTGAGCCCAAGATAGGGAAAATTTGCCTGAGCTGTAGGATCCAGTTTGGATCTGAGGTAGGTGGTCAATTGATCACGAAGCTGTAGGAGAGGAATACTCTCCGAGAGTAAGACGTTTGGGTCTGACATAGGATACCTAAGTGATATGAGGTAGGACTGTCCTTCTAGCCTGAGTGTAGGGCCTTTGGCCTTAGGTAGGTGATCTGCTGATCACTGATGTGTAGGCCCTTGCGACTGAGTGTAAGTATTGAAGGAGACTGAGAGGTCCCGAGGGATCTGAGGTGTAAGCTCCTTGAAGTAGTGGTTTGGAGAAGTGCCTTGACAAACAGGAAGTTGGCAAGTTGGGAGGAGAGTGGATGTACCCAAAAGTTGGGGAACCACTATAAATTTGTGTGTACTTTTTTGTGTTGTTTTTTGTGTGCAGGAACTTGAAATCTATTTACTGCCAACACACTAAGAATTAAGGAAGTGAAAATTAAAATCTAATAATAACAGACTAACAACCTATTCACCCCCCTTTATGTTGTAAGCTACCTTGAAATCAAAGACTTTCAAGTGGCATCAGAGGGAGGTTTCTCAATAGGATCTAACCATCTGAGTGATCTTGTAATGTAGCTACAGACTGTACTTATGGGTTCAGGAGTGAACTATAAGTAGCTGGGTGTCATGAAGCTTCCTATCTGCAGGAAGAAGGGATTTGGCATCTGGAAGGAGAGGGTCAGGCTGTTCATGGAAGCAGCTGACCCTAGAATTTTTATAACTATTAAAGAAGGACCTTTCATCCCCATGAAAGTATCTGTCCTGGATGCAAACATCCGACACCAAAGACTTATGCTGAGATGATAATTATGAAGTCATTCTTGCCACCATGGACAAGAGGGCTCAGAATGTCATTGTTAGTGTAATTGATGATTCTACCCTTTAGAATCTGATTCACTGCACAAATACAAAGGAAATATGGGACAATCTGATGATCTACATGGAAGGAACAGAGGAGGTAAGGGATGTTAGAATGTCCATGCTCAACTAGGAGTATGAAGCTTTCAGACAGTCCAAGGGAGAAGACATAACAACCTGCTATGAAAAATTCTTTAAGATTGTGAATGAACTAATAACTTATGGAAGAATCTTTAGTCATTATGAGCTAAATGATAAGTTCCTTAGGTCTCTCACCAGAGACTGGGACACAAAAATATGTGCCATCAGAGAAGTAGCTAAGCTGGGTGACACTCCACCTCACACCCTATTTGGAAAACTGCTCTCATATGAGATGCATCTAGCTGTCAGGAAATAAGAAGAAACCAACTGTAAGTCTAAGGCCAATGAAAATTATATGGCCTTCAAAGCTGAAGCCACAAGGAAAAGCAAGAGAAAGACACATTCTCCTCCAAGAAGACCAACAGATTCAAACTGCTCTGAATCAGAAGCATCAGACTACAACATGCCTGATGAGGACTTTGCTGTCTTCTCCAAGCAGCTCCATAGGCAGATTAAGAAGAAGCACTGGAAGAGCAGACCCACCTCCTCAGCACATCACTGGAAGAAATCATCAAAGGAGGACAGGTATGGATCTAAACCCAGTA
Source organism: Platanthera zijinensis (assembly GCA_039513925.1). NCBI lineage: Eukaryota > Viridiplantae > Streptophyta > Magnoliopsida > Asparagales > Orchidaceae > Platanthera > Platanthera zijinensis. Next base: position 138,072,990 of record CM077087.1, on the reverse strand, counting down.
AATAGAATTATACTAATATTATCTGTTACTGCTACAGCAAGCCAGGACATGTCATTGTTGATTGCCCAGTAAAGAGAAGGGAGGATAGTGAGAAGAAATCTCACTAAAATCACAAGGGCAAGAAGGAAAAGTCCTTTGTGGCTAAGAAAGAAAAGAGCTGGACATACTCATCATCATCTGAGTCTGAAGAAGAGGAAGCCTATATTGAGCTAGTTTCTCCTGCAGCTAACGATAAAGCTGTTATAGTAGGAGAAGTCTATACTCCAGTAAGGATAGGAATAAGGGCCCCTCTAATACTATCAGACAGTGACTCAGAGGTGGATGAAGATGCCCATAGCTACAGAGGGCTGATGGTAATGAATGATGAAGAGGGCAGTCAGGATTGGCCTTGTCTATAACATCCCAATGTTACTTCCAGACCCCTTAATTTAGATTGGGTTAGGCATGGGGTGGGTGTTAGGGTAATAAGCTAGGTTTGACCCTAGATAGTGGGTTGTAGCCATGTGGGGCCCACCATGGGGCCAAAGTCAAGTTAGGTCAAACTAGCCTAAACAGGAACTCTAGCCACACCATGACCCCACCATGATGACCTAACCCTAAATACAATCTAAGTGGACCCTAAGGTAGGCCATGGGGTCAACCAGTTGACCCATGATGAGTCAAGTCAACACCTTTGACCTAAATAGTGAAAATGGTGCCCTAGCCCAATTCTCTGTGTTGGGTCCACCCAAATCAACCCAAACTCATTAGGTGGGTCTAAAGTGACCCTATACCCCTTAGGGAAGAGAAAAATAGGGGCATGCAATAGTAATTTTGGGAAATTACCTAGGAGAGAGAAAAGAGGAGGAATAGGAGAGAGAAAATGTTAAGGAGTTATTTTGGGCCACTTGGGCTCATCCCACCAACCCACAATGGGTTGGCTGATCATGTAGGGGTATTAGGAGGAGAGGGGACCCACCATGCAACCTTGGGTCAAGCCCAAGCCCAAACCCGACCCAACCTAGCCCATTTCATTCAAAAAGAGCCAACCCCCTTCTCTCCACCACCCACCTTGGCCCCAATCATGGAACCCGACCCAATAGGGGTCAATTCACCCAGCAGGACCAGTGGGGCCCATCTCCCAAGCAGCCAGCCAGCTCAACCCCCCCAACCCGAGCTTCCCTTGGTGAAATCGCCCCCTCACCTTGGTGAAGTCGCCCTCCCCTCTTAACTCAGCCCCCAAACCGACCCACACCCTCATTCCATTCATCCCTACCCCAGAGAGAGAGAGAGAGAACGAGGAACAGCAGCTGCCATGGCCAACCGAGGAGGAGTTCGCCGGAGTTTGCATGCTATGGGAAACCGCCGCCACCCTCAGCCTCAGCCGCCACCACATGTCTGTATCCCTTCCTCTCTTACTGTGCTAGTATCCTAGATCTTCTAGGTTAGACGTCGAGCTCAAACGAGCTCGACAGTAGGATTCAAAAGCTTGAAAAATCCTATAAAAATGGCGTTTTTCTGGAGTTTCGGCTTGGTTGAGCTGCCGCCGTCCGCCGCTCTCCGCCGCCCAGCCGCCGGCCAGCTCAAGCCCCGACCACCGTGAGGCCGGGGAATGACTTGGCCGGAGGTCCCGCCGCCGGCGATGGCCGGAAATGGCCCCGCAAAACCCGCCGGCACGGGTTGGCCATCCATGCATGCATGGGGAAGATGAGCCAGAGCCGTCGGATTTGCTTGTAGATTCGTGCAGATATTTTTAATTATAATTATGTATTATTATTTATGAATAGTATGAAATTTTGTCACAATGTAACAGTAATTTTGCATGTCCATTTTAGGGTACCTAGAGACCTGTACTTAGGTTGAGCTCTGAATGAAAATTGTAGGTAAATGTGTTAACTTTAATTTGCCACCCTAAATTCAAGTTTTGGTCCAGTAGATTGTACTGTAGGGCTGTTTTGCTAGGACTGCTCCTAGACTAGGGCAGAAGTTAAAATTGATTCCCAAGCAAAACCAAGTGTCATCATGACCTGAAATTTTGGTCATATGTGTATTTAGGGCATGTCTAGGCCCTGCCAAAAATTGGGAATTTTTGGAAGAAATTTTCCTATAGTTTTTGCCATTATATCAAAAAGTAAATTAAGGGTATAACTGTAATTATATGCACCCAAATGACCCTAAATTCTGGTGGCATGTCCTTAGGGGCATTGTGGGTGTCTGGTAGAAAATTCAGAGCAATTGGACCCATGCATGATGGGTTAATCCATATGCATGTGTGGGTCAGGCATAACCATGGTGTGCATTTAGCACAAAAATAGTATTTTGTGTATTTAACTTAGCTGAGGCACCCAAAGAGCATGGAATCTATACCAATGATTAATTAGGGCAAATTTCACCTCTGGAATTAATTAGGGGATTTTTGGGATCAAAAATACCATTTATTGGAATTTTCAAAATATAGGTCTTTTTGGAAAATAAATTGGAGAAATAGATTTTGACCATAGGAAATTCCCAAATTCAGTCAAGTCAAAGAATGATGTTTTATTTGACATAGGAAAATTTTATACCTCTGTTTGAGAATTACTGGAGCAAATACCTTGAAATTACTATTTTACCCTTTTTGTATTTATTTATGAATTGGTGGAATTACATGTTGGAAAATTGCAGAAATATTTCTATAGTTGTATAATAGTAATATTAATATTGTAGAATTGTTTCAGAATTTTTGTACACACTGATAATTATTAAGGTAGGAAAATGGCATTTTGGTAAATAATTAAGAATGGAAATTTATAGGCTATTACACTATAGAAGTTAATGAAACTCTGCCATAAGTCATGAATTAATGTTACAATTGCTCAGTAATTTTCCTGGAATTTTGATTTATGTATCTCTCCTACTTCATTTGGAAAATGGCATTTATGTAGAAACTTTATTAATTATGGGATAAATAGACATATTAAAAGGAAAATTATGAATTCTTGTAGACAGTAATATTTTACTCATATGTAACTCAAGAAAATTCCCCTAGGTCAGAAGATTTTAATTGAAGATACTTCATGTGTAAAATGACCTAGGGAATAATTTTAAAAGATTTAATTAAAGGCCTTAATGACCGAGGAAAATTATGAAAATCAACACACTCATTTCATTAGTCCATACCACCCTAGGGTAAATATTTGGGGTCAGTTGGACCAAGAATTTAGAAGTTCGATCTCAGGGTGGTGTTAGGTCATGGGGTGCGCTTAGTAAAAGTAGGCTGGACTATAGGCCGCCAGGGGATGAATCAACAACTGAGTTAGAGTCTAAGTTCGGAAGTATAACCCTGGATGGCAGTTACATTCTAGAGGCGAGAGTAACAGTGCAACATGAGACTTGCCTAGGAAGAGTTGACGGAAGACCGTCACTCCTTAATCCATACCTTAAGTCACTAGGTCACTCTATGTAACAGGAGAGAGAATAAGGGATTCGGGGTAGGCAACAACTAAAGTAATTATCCTTGAGAAAGGGAGCTTTGGGTTTCAGCCCATCGTAGCTCCTAGTGCCCCTGAGAGCCCTTCACCGGGAATACCTTGGGCAGTCCTGGGATTAACCTTAAGACTCTAAGTATGATAATCTGTAGACAAGAGTAGTCTAATAGGTTAAGTGAACTGGACATGTGCTCACTCATGCCGGGTTGGAGGGACTTGGAGTCTTTTGACTACTTGCTCACCCGTGCAGAGTTGGAGAAAGGGATTGGTTTATATACGCTCACCCAGGCAGGGTTGGAGCTTTTGTAGCACATACTCACCCGTGACGGGTTGGAGAGATTTGGGGACTGGATAGTCCATCGAGCTGGAGGCTCAATACACTATACTTGCATGTGCATATACTAGTGGCGGGCCATGCGGTACTGGCCGGTTGTCACACCGACGGCAGTACGGTGGACCAGGCGGGTGCGAGGGTTAGAAGGACCAGTAGGATGTTTATACTGGAGTCTGGAGGACTTTTCCTAAAAATGCGCACCCGACCCAACAAGACTGACGGGTCGTCAGCAAAGTAGTACGCAGAGACTCTAGAGTGCACTGGCGGTGTACAGAGGCGTACAAGAGAGGTCTAGGCCTGGTAGTGTGTATACCCGCCTAGAAGGCGGAGACGCCCGCTCCGCTGCTGCCGTAGCCACAACGGTAGTACCTGAGAGTGATGCTAGCTCTCGAAAAGTGGGAACTAAAGGTCTGTGATCACGGAGTCGTGTGTGTGTGTTGCACTGCATGTTCATATCATACCCACCATATAGTTGCATAACATTAACCTTCATAACAACTTAAGTCACCTAATGTATAAGTGGTATGGGACGCTTATACATTAGGACCTGCTTTACAATCCCTTAGCCTATAAGCCTGAGTGGGCATGTTTATAGGTTGAGGTTACTTTTCTTTTATATATATATGCTTGTTACACTTGACACCCCATTGTATAAAATGGTATGGGACATTTTATACAATGGGAGCCCTGCAGAAGACCCCTTACTTATGCGTACCCGCATAAGTGTAGGTTACATTTCATTATTTACTTGATTACATATTCTGCTTAGTTTCTTGTCACCTGCTCCGCTTTTGTCACCCCTTGTTTGTCCTCCACTTCGTCCTCCCGCACGGTGCCTAGGAGTTGCAGGAGGAGGTGTTGAGGATACGACTTAGTCTTTTTGACTAATGGTCGGTGACCTTACTATTTTAGGAGCTCGAGGAGGTGGACCAGCACGTCGAGCAGGCATGACTTGAGGAGCAGATACCAGCTACTACTACCGGAGCACGTCTACAGGTGTGATGTGAGAGAGTTTTAGTTTTTCCGCTGCTGTATGTGAGAGTGAGAGTGATCATGATGTACTGGGCATAAGCCCTATTTACTTATATTTGTTGTACTCATTGCGGACTGATATTTCATTCTCTTTTGATATATATATGTGCTGTGGCTGTGGACTTTTTCTGCGTTTACTCTGATATTATGATTTTATTCTCATATTGGCCGACAGGTTATGATCGTACTAGCCGGCAGAATCGGCGTCTTGCGGTGACGACTAACCCGTACGTTAGGGTCACCGTAAGGCGGCGGTTCTGGGCATAAGATCCGGGTTAGCCTCGGGATGAGGAGACCGGATCTTACATTGTCAAAGTAAGGTATATTCCCTATCAAGTTCTATGTCTGGGGTTGAGACAAGTCCCTATATAGAAGCCTCTTCACCTAATAGTGAAGATGATTCTGGCTTAGATGGTGATGTAAATCAACTGATTGACAGATATAGTGAACTTCTGGATGCCTTCAAGAAGTGCAAAAAGTTGACAAAGAAGCAGGCTAAGGATATTTTGTCTCTTCAGCCTGCTGCTGCTCAGCTTGTTGAAATAGCTTTTATACTGAGTCAGATAATGAGGGAACTCAGTCAACTGAAAACCCTGTCAGATATTCAGATGGAGACTATCAAGAGCAAAAATAGTCTCATTAGAGATCTTGAGGAAAAGCTCCAGAGGGAGAAAGGTAATGTGGCTAGTTTCTCTCAGCCCAATACAGTGTTTCCCTTGATATACTCCTCCTCACAAAAGGGTAAAAAGGGGTTGGGCTTCAAGGGTAACAAAAGACTTGCCCATCCCAAAGGGAAAGGTAATGTTGTAGTTGTGCCTATGGTATCTAGGCCACCTATCACATTCAAGAGGGTGATATTCCCTTCAAAAAAGTATGACCAGGAAAGTATATATGGTCACTATATGAATGGTGCTTCCACAATTAAAACAAAAGATGTTCTCAGCCATTGTGGAAGGCATAGTAGGGTAAGTGCCTTTAAGGCTGCCCATGAAGAAATTCAAATGGCCCATCATGGCCCATTTGTTTTTTGTGCTATAGCCCCCTCTCAAAAATGTGGCTGTAGTAAATTTTCAGAACTTTACAACACAAAATCTGACTAAGGGTCAGTCTGACAGCTTTCTTGATATGGATGTTTCTTATACTATCAAGAGCACCACTGTCTGAAAAGATTTGTGTTGCTGATGGGATTAACAATAGGCCACACAAGTCATTAAGAAGACTAACCTTCAGTCAAATACAAGCTAAAAGGAGTTAGAAAATGGATGCAACACATCTTCCTACTGTCAAGAATACAGTCAATCCTACTCTGAGGCCTACATAGAAAAGAAGATACAACATACATGATTGTTGGTGTTGTGACATGGTAGGCCATTATGCCATTGACTGCTGGGATAATCCTAATGTAGCCAGGACCAGAGTTAGTCCACAAGTCACAAAACCCTCTAGGGGACATGTTTAGTTGAGACTAATATGCACCTACGACCCAATCGATATTGGGGTCCTAAGGTAAAGTAAACTGTATATTGCAGGTTAGTCCAAGTTTCCATACCCCTATATGGTACTTGGACAGTGGATGTTCCAGGCACATGACTGGGATAAGGAGCAACTTGAAGGAGTATACTCCAGTAAAAGATGGACCTAAAGTAATCTTTGGTGGTTTAGATAGAGGGGTAACAAGAGGCTTTGGTAAGATATCCAATGGTATAGTCACCATCACTAAGGTGGCTTATGTTGAAGGGTTGCAACACAACCTTATAAGTATAAGCCAGCTCTCTGATCTTGGCTATGTTATTGTCTTCCACAAGAATGAGTGCCTGATTAGGAGGTCAAGTGACCAAGAGGACATATTGACAGGCACTTGGAGTGGAAATGTTTTCTGTTTAAACTTTCTATGTTTGGACTCAGATTCTCCTATTTGCCTTGTGGCAAATGAGAAAGTCTTATATTGTGTCAAGTGGCATAAGAGACTAGCTCACTTGAACTACAAGACTATTGGCAAGCTCTTTAGTAAATAGCTAGTTAGGAATGGTCCAAATATGAAATGCACCAAGTATAGCATTTTCTCAGCTTGCCAAAAGGGCAAGCAGACCAAAGCTTTCTTTAAGGGCATTAGCTCCAAAGACTCTATGAGGTGTCTATACCTCTTGCATATGGACCTATTTGTTCCTATGCCTATTCAAAGTCTTGGTAGGAAAGTCTACACCCTTGTGGTGGTTGATGACTATTCCAGATTTGCTTGGGTGTTCTTTCTCAAGAAAAAGAATGAGACCCTTAATTTCTTCATCAAGTTTGTTAAGAAAATTCAGAATGAGTTTAACAGCTCTGTGGTCAAAATCATAAGTGACCATGAGACTGAATTATTGTCTGATATCATGACAAAGTTCTGTAAAGAGCAAGGGATTCATCAAGAATTTTTTTCTCCTAGAACTCCCCAGCAAAATGAGATTGTTAAGAGAAAAAATAGAACTCTTATAGAGGCTGGAAGAACCTTGTTATGTGGCACATCTCTCCCAGAATATTTTTAGGTTGAGGCAGTAAATACTGCATGTCATGTTCTCAACAAGGCCTCTATCACCAAAAGCATAAGATGACTCCCTATGAGATCATGAAGGGCAGAAAACCAAATCTGGGCTATCTCAGAATCTTTGGTAGTAAGTGCTATGTGCTCCATAATTGAAAGCCCTTTGTGACTAAGTTTGCTTCCAAGTCCTTTGATGGGATTTTTGTTGGGTACAATAATCATAGTAAAGCCTATAGGGTATACAACTTGAAAAGCCAAGTTGTAGAAGAGTCTGTGCTTGTAGTCTTTGATTAGTCTAGGATGATTAACATGGAGCTGCCAAGCTCCTCTTCCTATACTGCAGGCATAGAACAGATGATGGACAATTTGACAATCTAGGAAGCAGAACCAGCTATCTGAAATTAAGTGGATACTCCAAAGGTCTACAATACATACTTAGAGCAGAGGATGATCAGCCAGAGGCTGTTCCTGAAGATGTTGTTGAAAGAAGATTACCCCCAGCAATTAGGCATGTAAGAGACCATCCTATTCATCAAATCATTGGTGAACCAAGCCATGGAGTAGTGACAAGAAGCAAAAGTCTGAATATATCAATGTTTATAAGCTTCTTGTCACAAGTGGATCTAAAGAAGTTTGAAGAGGCCAACATAGATCAATTCTGGATAGTGGCTATGTAAGAGGAACTGAGCCAGTTCAAAAGATGCAATGTCTGGAAGCTGGTTCCTAGACCTCATGAACATAATGTCATTGTATTCAAGTAGATTTACCGAAACAAACTTGATGAAAATGGCATTATAATTAAGAACAAAGAAAGATTAGTTGCTAAGGGGTACATGTAGGAAGAAGGCATTGATTTTGATCAAACTTTTGCCCCTATAGCAAGGTTGGAGGCCATAAGATTATTCCTTGCATATGTTGCACACAAGGGATTCAAGGTCTACCAGATGGATGTGAAGTCAGCCTTCCTGAATGGTGACTTAAAAGAGGAAGTCTATGTTGAGCGGCCTCCAGATGGTCAACTATGTCCAGACTGGTAAAGACTAGATTGTCTACCAAGAAATATGAAAGATGATGCATTAGTTGAGGGGGAGCATGTCTAACACTACTCCATCACTCTCATGTAGAACAACTACTGCCTATTCATAATCAAAAAGGGGGAGCAGATGATCAGAACCTTGCTGACTATTTGCTGAAGTCAAAAAGGGGGAGGAAAAGATGATCAGATATATGATCAAACAAATCAGGGGGAGCAAGTGTGGTAACTATAGATCATTCTCCAATTATATTTTTAAATTCTTATTGCTGTGTATGTCATTGTCTTATTTGCTTAAGGGTTTTAACTTCCTCAAATAGGGGGAGATTTTTGGGTCCATTGCCCAAAATATCCTAGATTTGGGGAAGTCAATCATGTCAATGATATACATAAAGTTATATTAGATGAATGCCTTAGTTCATGCATGCAGTGGTGTCCTAGCAATAATGATGGGACAGGTAGCCTAAGTGGCTAAGTCAGGTAAACAGTTACCTAAGGTGTGGATAGATAGAAATCTGTCAAAGTACACAAGCATTGAGTGAAGGTTACTCACTCAACGTTAAATGACTATTAGGGCTGATTGGAGCCTATACAGTCAAAGCCAAAGTAGTGGCAAGCTGAGAAAGTGGCAAAGTCCACAGGAATTGAGTGAGTATCACTCACTCAACACCATACAACCAAAGGCTGTGAGATAGGCTAATGTTGTAAAAGCCTAAAAAGAAATGGGAAAAAAGTGGCTAAGTCCACAGGCGTTGAGTGAGTATCACTCACTCAACACCATACTTTATATTCGTTGAGTATTGCCTTGTAAGTCAAAGCCATAGAAAATTTGTGCGGATATTTGACTAATTCCATAAGCTTGAGTGAGGCAAGCTCACTCAACACCATATGATAAAGCGTTGATTGACCATCATTCAGTCAGTACATGTGTTTTCAGACGCCGAAATTTGGCCAAGTACAAATGCGTTGAATGGAGCTTACTCACTAAATGCCAAGGAACTGAAAAAATTTGGCTAAGGCAGAAAGGGTTAAGTAAGGCTTGCTCACTCAACGCTCTCAACGCCATGACTAAGAAAATCTAGTTAAAGAAAAAAGCGTTGAGTGAGGCGTGCGCACTCAATGCTCTCAATGCTAAAGATGCTGAAGAAGGAGGAAAATGACTAAGGCATAAGGCGTTGAGTGAGGTGTGGTCACTCAACGCTCCCAATGCCTAAATTACAGAAAGCATGGCTAAGGCATAAGGCGTTGAGTGAGGCATGGTCACTCAACACTCTCAATGCCAAGCATGCTGAAAAGACTGAATAATAAACTAAGGAAAAAAAGTGTTGACTGAGGCTTGCTCACTAAATGCTGTCAATACCAAGATAGACAAAATTCTGTCTAAGTGTTTTGGCATTAGAAGCTCATTCACTCAACGCCTATTCTACTGATACTCGATTTTGGCCAAGTCCACAAGTGCTGACATCAATAAAATCGACAAAGTCAACTAACTTCAAATCAAGTATGGAGAAGCTACAGAACACAACAAACTCTACTGAGAAGCTACTATACATCTTCTTTCATTAAAGCAAGGTGCAGCTGGAAGCTGTAGGTGGGCCCGACTGATCTTCAAAATGGTTGTGGCTGGACTTCATCTTCCTCGCCATTGTTGTAGAGAAAAAGCTTGAAGTCTTCCTGCAAGAACCAAAAGTTGAGTTAGCTTGTGTCATCTTCACCTACACTAGCAAGTTTAGAAGGTCTTCCTTCTGAGGGAGAAGCAGAAACAGAGAACAAATTTCTGCAGATTAAGTTGCTTCTCAATTCAGCAAACTCTAATATGAAGATCTACTTCTGAAGCTGAGAAGAAGAGAGAACAAAAGTTTCTTCTTCTATCCTTGGAAGGAAGAAGAAACAGAGCAATTCACTTCTAGTTACTTCCAGCTCAAGATCCTTGTTGCTATGAAGAAAGTTAGAGATGAAATAACTCAGCTCAAGGGATTATCACAGAGAAATTTCTCTGTGATAAATATAAATCTATTTCACTTTCATAGGATCCTTTTGGATCTGAGTTGTAGGGCTCTCTGATCCTGAGGTAGGGCAAATTTGCCTGAGCTTTAGGATCCAGTTTAGATCTGAGGTAGGTGGTCAATTGGTTGCTGAGCCGTAGGAGAGGAATATTCTATGAGAGTTGGACCTTTGGGTCTAAGGTAGGATCCCTAATAGATCTGAGATAGGGATGTCCTTCCAGCCTGAGTGTAGGGTATTTGGCCTGAGGCAGGTGACCTGCTGATCACTGAGGTGTAGGCACTTGTGGCTGAGTGTAAGTCTTGAAAGAGACTGAGAGGTCCTGAGGGATTTGAGGTGTAAGCTCCTTGGAGTAGTAGTTTGGAGAAGTGTCTTGACTAAAAAGAAGTTGGCAAGGTGGGAGGAGAGTGGATGTACCCAAAAGTTAGGGAATCACTATAAATCTGTGTGTACTTTTCTGTATTATTTTTTGTGTGCAGGTACTTGAAAGCTATTTACTTGCAACACACTAAGAACTAAGGAAGAGAAAATTAAAATCTAATAATAATATACTAACAACCTATTCACCCCCCTTTAGGTTGTAATCTACCTTGGTATCAAAGACTTTCAACAATAATAACAGAACCCATACCATCCCCAATCATTGGGGGCATGGGCGGGGGAAGATTGGAAGTATACCTAACCTTTGGCACTATGCACAAAGTGGCTTCTCTCATAGGAGAAAGACCTAACCTTTGACAATAAATGCATAAAGTTGCTGCTCACAGATACCAATGAAATAGTGTCCCCCTATACTGTCACGTTTGCTGCAGAATCATGCCCTCAAATAAAAGCCAAAGACATCAGATAGGGCAGAACCAAAAATCCATTTTGATTTATGTGCATATAACCAAATCAACCAAATAAGACAAAAATTTAAGAGTTCCCAATTTTGTACAACCATTAAAGAAATTCTAGCATCACACTTTGTAACAGTTGAATACTTTAATTACATAATTATTGAATCAAATAAATTGGAGGACATGCATTACTCTATGTTTCACTAGGCTGGTATCCAGGTTGGCAATGCTTAAATCTATGCTTCCCGACAACAGTCTCGCTGAATAATGTGTTGAAAGAATCATCTCCACTGCCTACAATTTTATCGTCGGGCACTTGAACATTAGGCTGCAAAGAGCAAAGTAATTTCAGTTGATAATACAATACAATTACATCAAAACACAATACAGATTTCAGCAGATTCATGAGCAATATAGTAATCTCTATTATATAATGGAGAAATTTGGTGTATGTTTTTTTCCCCTTCAAATTTTATACAAACATGTCTAACAGTTTTTGGAAGATAGCCTGGATCTTACATGGATAGTGAGATAAAATTTGATAGTTTTACTTTCAAGACTACCTAAACACCTAGAGGGGGGTGAGGTGAATAGGTACTTTTCCTTGATTTAACTTAAGGCAGAATATAACTACAGTTCTTTGAATAAATCAGATATTTCTATAGCTAACACAGCACAGCAATCACAATCATACACACATCACAGATTGCACATAGATTTATAGTGGTTCCCTAAGGTCTGGGTACATCCACTTTCCCCCTTCACCTATCTAGTAGTATGCTAGAGTCAGCCTAACTTCTTCCTTTAGCTCAGAATCCAGAAGGATTCCTACAACTCAGAATGTCTCCACATTCCTACAACTCGGGCTAAGAAGCCCTACCTCAGCCTTGCCACAAGGCCTACAACTCAGAGAATACCTTCTCCTACAACTCAAGCATAAACAGCCCTACCTCAGCCTTGCCACAAGGCCTACAACTCATGTAATACCTTTTCCTACAACTCAGGCATAAATAGCCCTACCACTCAGAGAATAAATCTCCTACACTCAGCCTTTATAAAATAGGCTTACAACTCAGATCTATGAATAGATCCTACGGAATTTGATAAGGAATTTTATAATCTCTTACCCCTGTTGAGAGAGAAGGGATAAGAACTTTCTTGATCAGCTTCTTGAAGAGGCTGATGGATGAAATCAACTTGATCTTAGCTTTTTCAAAGCTTCTTGAATCTGAACTTAGTTGGGTTGATTTCCTTTGAATATAACTGACTGACAGCTTCCTTCTTAGACTTCAGAAATAGATCTGAATCTTCTTGACAGATTTGTTCAGTATCTGCTTCTTGAGAGACCTGTGAATGTATCATACTTGACTTCAAATAGCTGGATCTCTCTCTATTCAAACCTCTTGAATATACTTTTGAATTCTTGATTGAATTTAACTTAGACAGAATCTGAATAGTAAACTACTTCAGAACGTCTTCTTAGATCTTCTCACGAAGATCTTCTTCTTTGTTACTTGTACTTTCTTGATCAGAGATCAAACTCTAATTGTGTTGGTTGTGACAATACTTATTCCTTTTTTCCTTCTTCTGAATCCATCTATTTATAGACTTCATCCATGGTAATCGACTGATTCGGTTTATAACTAACTTCTGACAAGTCTGACAGCTTCAGTAAACCTGTTGTAACTCACAACTGTCAAGTCTTCAAACAGTTCTTGAGCCTTTGACTCTATCAGCAAAGCGTCGAGACTGACTGTCATAAAGTGTCGAGACCATCTGTCAATATGTGTCGACACAAGTGACTTAAGTGTCGACACAGCCTTTGGTGATGTCGACATTACTGCCTTGATGTCGACACAGCTTCTTGACACTATATCTTGAGAATGTGTCGACACTGATTATTTGTGTCGACACAAACACTTCACCATTCATCAGCAATCAACTTGGTCTAGACTCAGCTGTGTGTCGACACAAGTCCTGTGTGTCGACACAATTGATGTAGACTCAAAACATAGCGTGTGTCGACACTGCCTCCAGGTGTCGACATAGTTGTTGTCGACTCTGCCTCTGTATCGACACAGCCTCCCAGTGTCGAAACAGTTGATGTCGACTGACTATTTCTGTGTGTCGACACTGCCTCCCGGTGTCGACACAAACTCACTGAAGTATCAACACAACCATTTCCAAGTGTCGACACAATCTTACTTAAGTGTCGACACATCTTCCTCAGGTGTCGACATATGGAATTAGAATATTTTTCCTGTATTCTATCACATTCTTAACCTGCACATATAAACTCAAAATAACATCAAATACACCTTGATGTATATCATTGAGCTAAGTGAGGCTTCTCCAAATCAGGTACACATTTTCCAATGTACCAAACAATCTCCCCCTATTTGGAGAAGTCATAACCCTTTAGCCAATGATATACACCATGTAACGACCCCATCCGTTAAATGACGTATAGTAGAAGGTCCGGCCGGGGCCCCACACTATATGCCACAAACAGACGGTGAGGTCACAGGATAATACCAAACCAAATACGAATCCTAACTCAGAGCATTCTAGCGGAAGCTTTAAGTTACAACTTTGAACTCTCAACCGGAATGTCCAATATATAAAACCACATTTATATATATACCACGGAATGTACACAACCACAAGAGTTTGGCCTTAAGGCCTTACAGTTCCTCTGAACATACATCATGTTTTACAAACCTCGGCGCGCAGGCCGGCCATACATGAGTAAAAAGAGAAAACAAAACAAAGCCATTCGCTTAGCCTTCCAGGGCTAGCCGCAACAGCAGCAGCAACAGCAGTAGGGCTTCAGCCCATCATTTACCACTTGGCTCTCCAGCACCTGCACGAGAACAAACCACCCAACCGGTGGCAAACAATGCAACAGTCAGCATTCAGCTGACCCAATTATAACAATCCTACCCCTTTCTCGGGGCATGAGCATTCTTTCCCTGCAAGCATGGCATCATCAAATAGCAATTATGTGCGCGCAGGCACATTCAAGCCATCACAACCATCGGCCACCCGGCCCGACAGTCCGTGCACTCAGGTCACATTTTCGGTGTACCGGAATACCAGGGTCAACACCACCGTCTACACGGTATTTGAGCATTTCTAGTCTTTCCGGCGCGCGGGCCTAAGACTCTCATTAGGCGCTCCAACAAAACCTATACCAGGCTTCCAAGTCGGACGGACCTAACGCAGGTACGGATCAGCCACCCCCCGTTGCTCAAGTCGCCGAGCCACCTCGAATACGGAAGTATCCATGGCTTTTTATAGGCGCGGGTCGATTTCACCTTTCCTGTTCGGCAATCTGCCTTTTCATCGAGTTGCAGCCCAACGGCTCAACCATTCACAAAGTGGCAACACACGGCCACAAGAGTTGCATCCAACCCTCTTCATTTCCTGGACATCGTCCAGTACTTCCTGCCGCACCAAGCAACAGGTAGGAACAAGGCATCACAAGCCATAGGCATCACAAGCCATTATCACGGAGCCTTCTCCGATATGCAAACAAGCATCACTAATCCAGATTACATCCAGATGGGCTTCACACAGCATGCCTAGAGCCGTACTCCAATTCCGGCCTCTAACAAGGGGGACTTCACATATCTACCCCAAGGGACACCACAACCCACCGCACACTCGCGGGGAAGGGTTTTCCCTATGCAATGCAGAAAAGAAGGACTTCACATGTCCAAGGAGGGAGATCGTTACCCTTGTCGATCTCTTCGGTGCCATCGAAAACTAGCTGGTGAGAAAGAACCGCAGCAGCCTTGCCTTCACAACGTCGGCTTCGGATCACGAATCGAACCACGGGAGCTCCGCCGGTGGCTTGCTCTCCTCCTCCTTCTTCCTCTCTTCCTCTCTCTTTCTCTCTTCCTTAAGGACAAATGAAGAATGACTCTTCATCCTTACTTCACGTAATAACCCAGCCAGGAAACCACCTGGACCCTTGGATCAAAAGAGAGAAAACTGAACGGCCAAGATTTTCCCAAAAACCCATTTTTTGGCCGACACGGCCTGTGACACGCCCGTGTCACAGGCCGTGTACCCTTTAAGCGGCACACACAGCTTGAACCGACTGCACAATACGGGTCATCGACACGCCCGTGTCGAACCTGACACGCCCGTGTCGAACTTGAGACACGCCCGTGTCTCCTGTTACATCGAGCTACAACCAGTACACGGGTCGGAACACGGCAGCTGACACGCCCGTGTCCAGCCTGACACGCCCGTGTTCCCGGCCGTGTTCAAGGCCGTGTCCGGCTCTGACTTGAATAGGCCAAATTCGCAAAATAATTCGAACACGCCCTGGGACACGCCCGTGTCCCAGGCCGTGTACACCCGACACGCCCTGGGACACGCCCGTGTCCCAGGCCGTGTAAACCAGCCTGCTACTCAAACTTCATGTTGAGTCTTTTGGGGTCTTTTTGGGGTGTTACAACCCTCCCCCCCTTAACAAAATTTCGTCCCGAAATTTGCGCGGTAAGGAAACAAAACCAGCAATGCTATAACTCTGTGATAACAAAAAGTACACGGTCTACAGTTTATACAAATAACTCGGGAAACTCAGCTCGCATGGTCTGCTCTCGCTCCCATGTTAGCTCTTCACGGCCACAATTGTCCCATCGGACCTTGACCATCCCGATCACTTTGTTCCGCAACTGTTTCTCGGCTCGATCCTTGATCCGAATGGGTCTAACCCTCGTCGTTAGCCCATACTCGACCGGTACCCGATCATTCTCCACTACTTGAGCTGGATCCTTCACCGCCTTACGAAGGACTGAGATGTGAAACACATCATGTAATCCACCCAAGTCCGCTGAAAGTGCTAGTCGATAAGCAGCTTCCCCAACTCGCTCCACCACCTCAAACGGACCAAGATACCTCGGACTTAGCTTTTTCAAACGCCGAATCCTGGACACACCTTTGAAGGGTTTGATCTTCAAATATACCCAATCACCCACCGCGAACTCCACGTTCCGGTGCTTGGCATTGTAGTACTTCGCTTGACGATCTTGGGCTATCAATAGCCTCTCCCGAATAGAGCGTATGAGCGAAGTAGCTTCTTCGACTTCCTTTTTCCCATTCAGCTTCGATTCGCCTGCTTCTGCCCAAGCTAAGGGTGTACGGCATTTCCGACCATACAACGCCTCAGATGGTGCCATACCAATACTCGCTTGGTAGCTATTATTATAGGCAAATTCGACGAGAAATAAATAATCTTCCCATCTCTTACCAAAGTCTAGGGCGCACATGCGGAGCATGTCCTCCATCGTCCTGTTGGTTCGTTCAGTCTGGCCATCCGTTTGGGGATGAAAGGTCGTACTAAACGCCAATTTTGTACCCAACATTTGATGAACGAGCCGCCAATCATTCGATGTGAACCGCCCATCACGATCACTAACGATGCTCCGAGGAACACCGTGCAGTCGAACAACCTGCTCCACATAAAGCTTGGCCAAGGTTTCCACTGAATCGTCTCTTCTGTTTGGAAGGAAGTGCGCCACTTTCGTCAACCGGTCCACAATCACCCAGATTGAATCATGACCGCGTTGAGATCTCGGCAACCCGTGCACGAAATCCATCGAAATATCATCGAACTTCCACTCCGGAATAGGTAACGACTTCAGGAAACTGCCAGGCTTCTGGCACTCTGCTTTCACCAACGCACAGGTAGTGCATTCAGCCACATAACGTGCGACATCTTTCTTTAGTCCGGGCCACCAGAACAGCTTTTTCATATCCCTGTACATCTTTGTGCTCCCTGGGTGAACTGAGTACTTTGCAAAGTGAGCTTCGTACATCAACTCTTCCCTCAGTTTACCCACACTTGGGACGCACACTCGACCATTTCTCCGTAACAACCCGTTATCCCAAGAGAATTGATCATCCGGCCCATCTTTAGCATAGCGCTGGAGACTTTCATCAAGCTCCGTTGCTCGCCGGACTCTGTCCGTAAGGTCATACTGCACCTCCGTCCAGTTCAAACATGCATCGGTTGACACACCCTTGTCAACACACGATATCTCCATTGCTTCCAATTCTTGGATCAAACGCTGATCATGCCTCTGCAACCAGCTTGCCCGTACCGGAGTCTTCCGACTCAAAGCATCAGCGACCACATTTCCCTTCCCGGGAGTATAGTGAATCTCGAAGGTGTAGTCCCCGAGGAACTCCATCCATCTTCGTTGTCGCATATTCAGATCCTTCTGATCCA
The DNA here is from genome assembly GCA_039513925.1 of Platanthera zijinensis. NCBI lineage: Eukaryota > Viridiplantae > Streptophyta > Magnoliopsida > Asparagales > Orchidaceae > Platanthera > Platanthera zijinensis. The sequence continues at coordinate 138,055,537 of CM077087.1, read as the reverse complement.
ACAAATACTTTAGGCTCTTGTGATCCGTATAGATATCCACTTTAACGCCATATAGATAGTGCTTCCACAACTTGAGCGCAAAGATTACCGCCGCCAACTCCAAATCATGGACGGGGTAGTTCCGCTCATGCACTTTCAACTGACGCGAGCCATAAGCAATCACTTTACCAAATTGCAGAAGAACGCAGCCTAAGCCGCTCCCAGATGCATCACTATAGATCTCATACCCATCGGTACCACATGGCGATGTCAACACAGGCGCCGTGGTCAAACGACTCTTCAAGTCTTCAAAAGCTCGCGCGCACTCCGGCGTCCATATGAACTTTTGATCTTTTCTCGTCAGCGTGGTGAGAGGTAAAGCAATCCGTGAGAAGTTTTCCACAAACCGTCTATAGTAGCCCGCAAGTCCAAGGAAGCTCCTGACCTCGGCCACTGAAGACATCACTGGCCAATCTCGGATGGCACTTATCTTCAACGGATCCACCGCGATACCCTCTCCGCTTACCACATGGCCTAAAAAGGCTACTGAAGAGAGCCAGAACTCACACTTTGAGAACTTGGCAAAAAGCTTATTCCTCCGCAGGGTATGCAAGACCAACCGCAAATGGTTGCGTGATCCTCTTCCGACTGAGAGTATACTAAGATGTCATCGATAAACACAATAACAAACAAATCCAAGTACTCTCGGAACGTTCGATGCATTAGGTCCATAAATACCGAAGGCGCATTACATTGGCCAAACGACATTACCGTGAACTCATAATGCCCGTAGCGTGTTCCAAACGCCGTCTTGGGAATGTCACCTTCCCGAATCCTTAGCTGATAATATCCCGATTTCAAATCCAACTTGGAATAGACCGTTGATCCCGCCAGCTGATTAAAGAGGTCATCTATCCTCGGAATCGGATATTTGTTTTTCTCCGTCAGCTTATTCAACTCGCGGTAGTCAATACACAACCGTAAGCTACCGTCTTTCTTTTTCACAAAGAGAACAGGCGCGCTCCAAGGTGACATACTTGGGCGTATATATCCCTGCTCCAACAACTCTTGCAATTGGACTTTCAACTCAGCCATCTCTTTTGGCGCGACGCGATATGGAGAGCGGGCCACAGGTTTCGCACCTGGCACCAACTCAATAGAGAAGTCAATCTCCCGCTGGGGTGGTAACCCAGGAAGATCTTTAGGAAACACGTCGACAAACTCTGACACAACTGGCACTTCACCGACACTGGACTTTGGCTCAACAGCCTGAATTAGCGTGAAGAATAACTCCGCGCCCTTCCGAACAGCATTGACGACTTGGAGTGCAGACAACAACGTTCCGCCAACTCCTCGCATACCAGCGAACTTCGTCACAAGCCCGGTATTCTGGCCCAGTGTAATCTCTTTGGAGTTGCAATCAATAAAGGCACGCTGCTCCGAGAGCCAGTCCATACCAAAGATCACATCAAACTCCGATAACGGTAGCACAGCTACACTCAAACCGAAATCCCGACTTCCTATTTGCACATCCACATCGCAAGCCCTATCCGCAAGCATTACACAGCCATTCGGCAATAGCACCCTTGTACTATCCACCGTCACATGACTTGGTACCCCAATGCGAGATACGAAATCCTCAGACAGAAAAGAATGCGAAGCACCCGTATCAAACAGGGCTCTCGCTAAATTATTCCGAATCAGGACAAAGCCTGCAGCACACACACACATGCACAAGCTAAACATAACCAAAACCAAAAGCACAGCAAGTAAACTAAATCAACTCGTACCTGTGACGACGTCACTTTGCTTAATCGCTTCCTGTTGGCCAAGTTGATAGATTCGGGGCTGCGCCTGGGAAGCAGAGGAATCCACCACCGCTTTGCCCTTCTCAGCATACGACGCACCCGTCTTCTTCTCCCCTTTGGGCTGCACAACCCGACAGTCACGAGCTATATGCCCCACCCGGCCACAGTTATAGCATGTACGAGCATCCGGCCTTGATGTCGCTCCCGACACAACGGTCGTAGTCACTTGCCCAGATGGCTTGGACCTCTTGCCCCCTTTCTTCTGGTAAAACGACTTGCCTGGGCGAGGTGCTTGAAACTCTGGCTTAGACACCACCAAGCCCTTATTCCCTTGCACTCGCCTCATGTCCTTCTCCAACGCACACGCAGTATCAACCAACGCCTGAAACCCTTGGCTCATAGAACTCGAAAGCAGGAATCTCAACTCATCCCGCAATCCTTCATAGAACCGATTCGTTTTCCTTTGGTCGTCCGCGAAGATTGTTCCCGCATATCGTCCTAACCTAGTAAACTCGTGCAAGTAGATATCCACACTATCTTCCCCTTGCTTTAACCGTTGGAACTCATTTTCCATAGCAATACGTTGCGCCGCTAGGACATGTTTCGCCAGAAATATTCGAGAGAACTCCTCAATCGACACTTGTGTTAGTTGCCTGCCCGCCAAATGATGTAGCTCAACCTCGTCCCACCACAACCGCGCCTCCCCTTCAAGCATGAAGGTGGCTAAGGTGACCTTGAGAGTTTCCTCCGCCCTGATCGCTGTCATTATCCTCTTGACACGCGATAACCAATCTTCCGCCTGCGTTGGGGATCCCATTCCCGCAAATGTAGGAGGACTGAAGCTCATGAATTGCTTCAACTGTCGGTCAGCTGCTCGTGGATCTACAGCCTCAACCGGCTCGGGTCTTACATCAACACGAACTGGCACTACCGCCGGCTGCGCTTGCCCGGTCGGCTGAATCATGGCAAATAGCGCCTCAGCCACTAAGCGAACAGTTTCCGTAGATGGAGGAGGTGTGGGCACCTCAGCTGGTGCCGCACTCTCATCAGAATGCTGGGGCTCAGACTGCCCAGCACCACTACGTGTCACCTATAGGTGGACAAGACACACATTAGCGAACGTATGCAAGCAAAACAACACAAAAAGGAACGCGCAGATTCCTCAAACAAGATTTTGTACATTCCTTAATGGACATTCCAGAGTTCATTAGCGTTACAGCAGGTCGCACAAACACGTGCTCGCCACCCCACAAAAGAATTCGACCACGAATTCGAAAGAGGAAGACCGAGAAAAGCTGATACCAAAATGTAACGACCCCATCCGTTAAATGACGTATAGTAGAAGGTCCGGCCGGGGCCCCACACTATATGCCACAAACAGACGGTGAGGTCACAGGATAATACCAAACCAAATACGAATCCTAACTCAGAGCATTCTAGCGGAAGCTTTAAGTTACAACTTTGAACTCTCAACCGGAATGTCCAATATATAAAACCACATTTATATATATACCACGGAATGTACACAACCACAAGAGTTTGGCCTTAAGGCCTTACAGTTCCTCTGAACATACATCATGTTTTACAAACCTCGGCGCGCAGGCCGGCCATACATGAGTAAAAAGAGAAAACAAAACAAAGCCATTCGCTTAGCCTTCCAGGGCTAGCCGCAACAGCAGCAGTAACAGCAGTAGGGCTTCAGCCCATCATTTACCACTTGGCTCTCCAGCACCTGCACGGGAACAAACCACCCAACCGGTGGCAAACAATGCAACGGTCAGCATTCAGCTGACCCAATTATAACAATCCTACCCCTTTCTCGGGGCATGAGCATTCTTTCCCTGCAAGCATGGCATCATCAAATAGCAATTATGTGCGCGCAGGCACATTCAAGCCATCACAACCATCGGCCACCCGGCCCGACAGTCCGTGCACTCAGGGCACATTTTCGGTGTACCGGAATACCAGGGTCAACACCACCGTCTACACGGTATTTGAGCATTTCTAGTCTTTCCGGCGCGCGGGCCTAAGACTCTCATTAGGCGCTCCAACAAAACCTATACCAGGCTTCCAAGTCGGACGGACCTAACGCAGGTACGGATCAGCCACCCCCCGTTGCTCAAGTCGCCGAGCCACCTCGAATACGGAAGTATCCATGGCTTTTTATAGGCGCGGGTCGGTTTCACCTTTCCTGTTCGGCAATCTGCCTTTTCATCGAGTTACAGCCCAACAGCTCAACCATTCACAAAGTGGCAACACACGGCCACAAGAGTTGCATCCAACCCTCTTCATTTCCTGGACATCATCTAGTACTTCCTGCCGCACCAAGCAACAGGTAGGAACAAGGCATCACAAGCCATAGGCATCACAAGCCATTATCACGGAGCCTTCTCCGATATGCAAACAAGCATCACCAATCCAGATTACATCCAGATGGGCTTCACACAACATGCCTAGAGCCGTACTCCAATTCCGGCCTCTAACAAGGGGGACTTCACATATCTACCCCAAGGGACACCACAACCCACCGCACACTCGCGGGGAAGGGTTTTCCCTATGCAATGCAGAAAAGAAGGACTTCACATGTCCAAGGAGGGAGATCGTTACCCTTGTCGATCTCTTCGGTGCCATCGAAAACTAGCTGGTGAGAAAGAACCGCAGCAGCCTTGCCTTCACAACGTCAGCTTCGGATCACGAATCGAACCACGGGAGCTCCGCCGGTGGCTTGCTCTCCTCCTCCTTCTTCCTCTCTTCCTCTCTCTTTCTCTCTTCCTTAAGGACAAATGAAGAATGACTCTTCATCCTTACTTCACGTAATAACCCAGCCAGGAAACCACCTGGACCCTTGGATCAAAAGAGAGAAAACTGAACGGCCAAGATTTTCCCAAAAACCCATTTTTTGGCCGACACGGCCTGTGACACGCCCGTGTCACAGGCCGTGTACCCTTTAAGCGGCACACACAGCTTGATCCGACTGCACAACACGGGTCATCGACACGCCCGTGTCGAACCTGACACGCCCGTGTCGAACTTGAGACACGCCCGTGTCTCCTGTTACATCGAGCTGCAACCAGTACACGGGTCGGAACACGGCAGCTGACACGCCCGTGTCCAGCCTGACACGCCCGTGTTCCCGGCCGTGTTCAAGGCCGTGTCCGGCTCTGACTTGAATAGGCCAAATTCGCAAAATAATTCGAACACGCCCTGGGACACGCCCGTGTCCCAGGCCGTGTACACCCGACACGCCCTGGGACACGCCCGTGTCCCAGGCCGTGTAAACCAGCCTGCTACTCAAACTTCATGTTGAGTCTTTTGGGGTCTTTTTGGGGTGTTACACACCACTTAGAAAATAAACATGATGATGTATATAAGCATTATATTACAGGGTACTATATAAACAAAACACATATCATTGTTACATCACAGAATAAAGATGTAAAAGTAAATGATCACAGAATAATGTTTTGTATATTAACTCAAAAATGTTTGTTACAAGTTGTTTACATTGATTTTTTTTAACAAACTAACAATTACATAGTTCTTGAACAAAAACTAGTAAAACTTAGACTAAGGTTGTACTGGCTCCTTGATGACAATCCCTTTGCCAGATTTAATCTTAGCCCGCACAATAGGTTCTGTATCTTCAATAGGCTTCTTGCCTTTCAACTCAGCTTTCTTTTGTGCATCAGCCTTGATCCTTTGCCTTTCAAAATAATTAAAGGGCTTGGGGAAATACTTGCTAGGTTCCTGAGTATCAGGAGGTAGCTTCCCCATCTTAGCCTTTCTCCTGTGTTGAACTATGGCCTCCTGCCTGGCTTCATACTTTTGCCATTCTTGCTCATTATACCATTTTCCCCTTTCATGTACTTGATCTTTTACAGCTTTCTAGGCAGTTAAAATGATATTCCTTGAAGTGGGGCTCCACTGCTCAAAGTCTGGCTTTAATTCTGCTTGCTCTCTAAATCATTTCTTTGATAATAGAGCATCTTGCTGAGCTTTCAGACCAGCTTCTGGCATATCAACCTTTTCAATAATAACATTTGTAAATGGTAGAGGAGGGATGTACATAGACTCAACTTGTTGATGTATAATTTCAATATCTACAGGAGGGTAAATGACTTGGGCAACCTCAGGTTGATCACCTTAAAGTAGAATTGGTTGCACCCCTGACTCAGCCATATTATCATCATCACACAAGGGTGGATATCCCAAAGTGGCTCTTATGCTGTTGGTTACCCATTTGGCATGATCAGAGCCAGCATAGACTAACACCCTCTCCCCCTTTATGACTTCTCTGGTCATATGATCTCTTAAGTCCTCTTTTTGAAATCTTATTTGACCATCCAGGTAATTGATTCCATCTTTAAAGAATGGCTTTAACTTTTGAAGCTTATCACTAATTAACTTCTCAGATGAAGTGATGGCAGTTTAAACTGATTCTAGGGCATCTTGTAGCTTCTGATCATATTCTTTTATTTCCTTATTCCTAGCTTCAGTCATTGCAACAATAGTGTTTGTGAACTCAGTGACTATCACATTATGTGATTCAGTCAGATTGTCATTCATTCTTATTTGATTCTCAAGGACATAGCCTTGTTTGACTGCAATCTCATCCACTTGCTTCTTTATTTCTTCTTGTTGCTTGGCAAGAAATACCACAACATTGCCTCCCTTGTGGAAGCAATCTGTCATCTCTCTTTTATTCTGATTAACTTCAAATCTTATAGATTTTATATCTTATGGCAGATCAAATTAAAGAGCCTTATGGCTTTCATCCACATACTTTTCAAGAGCCAATCTCTGCTCATCCATTTTGACTTGTAAATACACCAAAAGTTTGTTGTAATCAATTGCAGGTACTGGTTGGGAAGAAGTAGCTTGTGAAGCCTGCTAATAGCTTTGACTTCTTCTCTTAAATACCATTAATTTTCTCTTATTTGCCTCCCTAACTTCTTCATGCTCAGATTCTGAAGAACTTTGTTGGAATAAGAAAGCAACTGTGTCGATACTCAGGACTAGTGTCCACACACTTTACACAAGTTATGTCGAAACTGAATGAAAGCTGTGTCGACACCCAAGACTTGGGTCAACACCATCAGACAAGAAATCAGCTTTGTCGACACTCAGGATGAGTGTCGACACATTTCACACGAGTTGTATTAAGACAAGAAGCTAGCAGTGTCGACTCACACAGATTGGTGTCGACATCCCTATAAGGGAAGTGTCAACACCTTCATGCAGAAGTTCTCAAGACAGAATTTTCTTATAAGTCCAGAATTCAAAGCCTGAAGTTCTTACAACTGTCAGAACTGTCAGATGTCAGTGTATTAACCGGGGAAGCCGGTCACTTTTGCCAAAGCCTATATAAGGAGATCAACTTGACAGAAACATAACAATAATTCTCATTCTTCTCATCAAGGCTGTCAGAACAATTCTGTAGAATTTTGAAGGTGGAGTGGAGGTAGATCGAGGATCAACTTCTAACTTTTCCAGCGAAGTTCAACCCTAACTTCTCCTTCAAGAAGCTTTGAAAAATCTAAGAAGGGTTGGATCATTTTCTTCACAGCAAGGATTAAGGGAGAAGTTTACACATCAATATCTGATCAAGAAAAAGTAACCAGTCTCTTTTTTTCTGGGTGACATTTCAAAACACAAAATTCCTTTTGATATTATAATTTTGTAAGATCTATTTGTAGATCTGAGGGTAGGAGATTAATTTCTCTAAGTTATAAGCCTAAATTATAAAGGCTGACGTAGGGCTGTGTGCCTGAGGTAGGATAAGGTGCAATTTATCTGAGCTATAGGAACTGGAAAGTTCTGAGGTTGTAGGGCAAGGGTATTGCATGAGGAGTAGGAGTGGAGATACACTCTGAGGTAGGATTCTTGGAGAGGTATCTGAGTTGTTGGATCTTGAAGATCTGAGGTAGGACATTGCTTTGTATGAGTTGTAAGAGCCAGCTAGACTCTAAGGTGTAAGAACTGAGGATCTGATGAAAAGAAAGAAGAAGTTTGACCGAATCTAGTTCATTGCTAGATAGGCGAAGGGGGAAAGTGGTTGTACCCTTAAATTGGGGAATCACTGTAAAACTATTATTTGTTATGCTTTGCAGTGACTATTATATTTAAATATATTCTGCTTTTCTTGAATATTGTGATTGGATTAATTTACACTCTAAGTAAATTTTTGTGACTTAAAAGTAGCCAAGATATAAATTGGACCTATTCAACCCCCTTCTAGGTCACTCTATATCCTAAAGAAACACTTTATAATTGGTATCAGAGGGAGGTTCACTGTGAAGTCATAACAACCTAGTGAGAAACACAAGGATTAACAGAGATCAAATCATGGCTCAAAGAGAAATTCAATCCATCAAACTCCAGTCTGCTCTAAAGAAAACTTTGGGATTGGAAGGAAAGGGTTAGGCTCTTCATGGATGCTGCAAATCCATGAATATACATCACAGTATTGGAAGGACCTTTCATACCTATGAAAATGTAAGTTCTTGACGCCAACATAAGGAAACCTAAGACCTACATGGAAATGGACAAGGATGAGATAATTCTTGCCTCTATGGACAAGAGGGATCAAAACATAATTATTAGTGCTATAGATGACTCCACGTTCCATAACTTGATTCATTTCAAAACATCAAAAGAAATATATGTTGGGTTTTGCATCCACAATAACCCAGATTTGTATGAATCCCCTCTTGAACTAAGGTGAATTAAGTTTGTATTTGATTCTCCTTTTAGTTAAGTGTTTGCAGGACTTAATTACCAAGTTTAGACTAATGTCAGTCTATAGTGGGTCACCAAACACAGGACCATACAATATAATCCCTCATTATGTGATCCATGGTGTTGACTCATATGTAGCCTCTCTATTGGGATACACTTCGTTTTCAAGCACTATACTTATTAGAGAAAGACATGTGGCTGATTTCATTGAAGAAAAAAAACTTTTTCAGGAAACAAATTTTTTTCTAAGTATTTTACTCGAGAAGAACTTAAGTACTCGAGTAGATTCTTTGATAGTACTCGAGTAAGATAAGTCTGGATTTTGAGTAAGGGAAATAGTTCTCGACAAGATTGAACATAGTTCTCGAGAAGCCGGTTCCATTACTCAAGTAGATCCTTTCTTATTCTCGAGTTAACAGAATTCCTATCTCAGAATTTTCTAAGTCCTATACTCGAGTAGTAAAGTTTATCACTCGAGTAGCTAAGTACTTTGTCTTGAGTGACAGAAGACAAGTACTTGAGAAGTGTCTATCTTACTCAAGTAGTGAAGTACCTGTACTCGAGAAGTCGATCTACTTCTTGAGAAGTCAAGCTCTAGTACTCGAGTAGATAGATTTATTCTCAAAATTTTTTTTTTACTCCTCTACTTGAGAAGATTACTTCTATTTCTCGAGTAACATTTTTAGTACTCGAGTAATCCTCATTCCATTCGAGTAATGATGAATTCTTTCCTAAAGTTTCGTCAAGTATTTCTTCTCGAGAAGCTTGCAGATGTCTTCTTAAGAACCTGAAGTAATACTTGAGTAATCCTATCTTCACTCGAGTAATGTAGTGTTTTTTCTGAAAAATTGCTAAGTATCAGAACGCGTTTTTCAAAATGATTTCCTTAATCATTGGTCCATGTGGCCATCATTAATTGTAATTATGACCGTTAGGGATATCTTATAAAAGGTCTTGTCATTCAGACCGACCCTAAGCACGCATAAGAAGAAATTCTGAATCCCTAATTCTCTTTCCTAATTCGGAAGCCGTCGCTCATCGTGCTCATCACCAAGGGCTTTCGATCAAGAACGATTCAGAATAGTCGACTTGCAGATCAAGATCTTCTACAATCTACCCATCCTCTTCTTGATCTTGTGAGTCCAGAAATTTCAAATCAAGGATCTAGCTGAGTCTTCTTTAATATATTCTGATAGAGCCGCAAAGTTCAAGAAAGAAAACCTAAGAAGAAATTTCTAGATCTGAGAGAATTTACTGTTTGTATTTATTATTTCAAATCTATTCTTGTAGGAGATTATTCTCCGAGTGTAGGAGCTTTATTCTCTGAGTTGTTGTAGGAATTTGTTATCTTCCGAGTGTAGATCCGTTTTGTGGATCGAGTTATAAGAACGTTATTCCGAATAGTAGGATTGTTTTCAATCCAAGATTAGTGGAGTAGCCGAGTCTAGTGCTTTGCTAGATTGGTGAGTGGAAAGTGAACGTACCTAAGGTTGGGGAACCACTATAATTCTTGGTATCGTCTATGATTGCTTGGTTATTTTTTTGCATTGATCACTAAAATTTTTATTCCACAAAAAGACGCACAACTCACCTATTCACCCCCCTCTAGGTGATTTACGTAGACAATTTAAACATTTTTTCAATGTGGGAATCATTGATTGTATATTTGGAAGGTACTTATGAGGTTAGAGATGACAAAAAAATCTCTATTAAACCAACAGTATGAAGCCTTCAGGTAAGACAAGAAAGATACAGTGGCAGAGAGCTTTGAGAAAGTTTTCAGAATAGTGAACAACCTGAGAGCATATGGCAGGAGGTTCAACGATTATGAACTCAATGACAAGTTCTTGAGGTCCTTGAATAAGGAATACGATATCAAGATTTGTGCTATTAGAGAAATGGGCAACTTAGCCAATATAGACCCACAGGTTCTATTTGGCAAGTTGTTGTCTCATGAGCTACAGTTGAATCTCAAGAAGTCTGAAGAAAACTCAGCAAGAGCACTCAATAGAGAAAAGTCTTTGGCCCTAAAGGCTGAGACATCCAGGAAAGTCAGGTAGAAATCTGCTCCCTCAGAAAGACAAGATGCAGTCTCATAATGCACAGAATCATCCTCATTAGGAGGGGACATGATTGAAGAAGAACTATCACTCTTCTCAAGACAATTCAAGAAGTTGTTAAGGAGTATAAGGCAGGGTAGCTGGAAGGGTCAAGTTGGAGAATATTCTCATAAGAAGATAGATCACTCAAAGAAACCCAGGAAAAAGAAATATGGGGACAGGTATGGTTCTTCTTAGAATAAACACATTAAGAGTAATCATGTTTGCTATTGCTGTAATAGGCAAGGGCATGTGATTGCTGACTGACTAGTAAAAGGAAAGATAAAAAGTCTGAAAATTAGAAGACTGGACAACATAAGAAGTTTGACAAAAGCCTCTTGGCCAAGAAGCAGTCCACTCTTTCAGACAGTGAGACAGATTTATCTGAACTAGAAGAGGAGAAGACTCTTTTTGGTTTAATGGCCATTGAGGAGGAACGAAATAGAAGAAGAACCACACTGTCATTCAGTGATAATGAAGACTGCACTGATCAAGGGCTGATGAACCTAGCAGAAGAAGAACAGGATTGTTCAAATTCTGTTAAGGTAAAACCTCTTACTTTTAGTGTTAACTCAGGCTCTAAATCAGAATCAAAGAATGTATTATGTTCACACTCTTTTAATAATAGTGAACATGGTTAAGATTCTGAAGCAGATTTCAACACACTCATGAACAGATATGGGAAGTTATTGAAGGCTTTGATTACAAGCAAAGAGCTAGTAAAGGAACAAGCCAAAGAACTAGAGTCTTTGAGAGCAGTACCATTATAGTTGGAGATGGCCAACATTATGTTGGACCTTCAAAAACTGAAGCTTATTGACTTAACCAATAAAATAGATAGTCAGACTAAGACTATTCAAGAACAAGCTAAGACTTTCAAGGACCTGGAAGCAATGCTTCTTTAGGAAAGACAACTTCTGAAATAGTTCTCAAGACCTAAGTCTATCCTACCTATTATTGATACATTTTCTGCACCATTTAAAAGTGGCGTATGATATTTTGAAGACAATAAGATCAATAAGAAATCTGAACCTATGGGTAAATCCCCAATGGGTCCAGCTAAGAAACCAGCCAAGCATCTTACTTCTAACAGATGCAAGGTATCATGTGTTCCTGGACACATGAGTTTTTAGTGCACCACCAATAAGGTCAAAAAAGAGCCTTACTGGGAAGGGCAAAGATCTAAAGTCTATAAGGCCCATAAACCACCACAAGGAGTGATCAATCCAAGGATCCGAGGAATTCTTGGATATGGTCCTAGTACACAACACTTAAACCTGAAAGGTAAGGGTGTCAATGTTGCACCACTACTATGGAATCTGAATATCAACTCTAAGTTGCCCATAATTAAAACTTCAAAGGTGTAGCCTTAGAGAAGATATAACATATTTGAATGTTGGTATTGTGGGAAGGTTTGGCACTTTGCCCTAGATTGTTGGTACAATCCAACAACACCCTTATTTAGTCACAGACTTATCTGTTCAGAAAGCCAGTTATGCTTCACACATCTTGGTCTAATAGGAACCAAGGCCCCAAAACTATTTGGGTGCCTAAGGTTAATTAATTATGTGATTGCAGGTGGATCCAAGTACCACAGAAATGCCAATATGGTACTTGGATAGTGGCTGTTCCAGGCACATGACTGGAATAAGAAGACTGTTATGGGACTATGCATTAGTAAAGGATGGACCAAAAGTAATCTTTGGAGGTTCAAAAAAAGGACTCACCAAGGGATATGATAACATTTCTAATGTTCTAGTGACAATCACAAAAGTGGCTTATGTGGAGGGATTGAACCATAATCTGATAAACATAAGTCAGCTTTGTGATATAGGTTTTGAAATCATATTTCACAATGATAAGTGTCTGATAAGGAATGCAAGTGATCAAGAGATCATCTCATTAGGCACTAGGAGTGGCAATATTTATTTTTTAAGTTTCTTAAGTATAAATAAGGATTCTCCTAAATACCTGGTAGTAAGTGAGAAAGACTCTTTGTGTGTGCAATGGCACAAGAGGCTAGCTCACTTAAATTATAAAGCTATGAGTAAGCTATTTTCTATGGACTTAGTTAGAAATGGACCCAAGTTAAAATGCTCCAAAGAATACATGTGTTTAGCATGTCAAAATGAAAACATACAAAAGTCTCCTTTAAGAGCATTCAGTCCAAAGACACCGAGAGGTGTCTGTACTTACTTCATATGGATATTTTTGGTCCTATGCAAATTCTTAGTTTAGGTAGGAAGTCTTACACTTTTGTGATTGTAGATGATCACTCTTGATTTGCTTGGGTATTCTTCCTAAGGAGAAAGTCTGAAACCCTGTACATTCTTGCTGATTTTGTCAAACAAATTCAAAATGAAAAGGGATGTTCCGTGGTCAAGTTTAGAAGTGAAAATGGCACAAAAATTCAATCTGAAAGAATGAAAAATTTTCGTAAAGAACTAGGGATCCTTCAGGAATTCTCCTCTCCAAGAACACCCCAGTAAAATGGGGTTGCTGAGAGGAAAAATAGAACTCTTATAGAGGCAACTAGAACTATGCTAAGTGACACATCTCTCCTAGAATATTTCTGGGATGAGGCTGTAAACACTGCTTATTCTGTTCAAAATAGGGCCTTGATCAACAAAAGTCACAAAAAGACTCCTTAAGAACTAATGAAAGGCAGAAAACCATATCTGTCCTATTTTGAAATCTTTGGAAGTAAGTGCTATGCCTTAAACAATGGGAAATAATATCTAACTAAGTTTTCAGAGAAGTCTTATAAAGGTATTTTTTGTAGGGTATAGTAATCATATCAAGGCATATATGATCTAAAACTTGAAACATCAAGTGGTATAAGAATAATTTAATGTGGTTTTTGATGAAACTTCTGTCTTATATACTAAACTATCTAACAATTCTACTCTAAGAGATATTGATTCGAAGATGGAAAAATTAAATATAGGAGATTCATCTGATATTTAATTAGAGGCTAGAAACAATGTTGTAATTCCTATAGAAGACATAGTCGTTGCCTAGGGGGAGGAAGAGATTCATCCCCCTCTACCTAAAGAAATAGTTGATGGTAGGAATCTACCTATAGTTGTTAGACACCTTAGAGATAATCCTATTGATCAAATAATAGGTGATGCTAGGCTAGGAGTGACTATTAGGAGTAGAAATCATAATGAGGTTCTGTTCTCTAGCTTTCTCTCTCAGATGGAACCTAAGAAGTTTGAAGAAGCCAATTCAGTCCCCAACTGGATTATGATAATACAAGAAGAGCTTAATCAATTTGAGAGATGTAAGGTCTGGAGTCTAGTTTCTAGACCTAGAAATCATAATGTCATAGGAACTAAGTGGATATATAGTAATAAATTAGATGAGAATGGAGTAATAGTTAAAAATAAGGCAAGAATTGTGGCTAAAGGTTATAGACAAGAGGAAAGAATAGACTTTGACTAAACCTTTGCACCTGTAGCTAGGCTAGAAGCCATAAGATTGTTTTTAGCTCATGCAGCTTACAAAGAATATAAAGTCTACCATAGGGATGTTAAATCTGTATTCCTAAATGGTACATTGAAGGAAGAGGTCTATGTAGAACAACCACCAAGTTTTGTAAATCCTAAACTTAGCTCTCATGTCTTCAGATTACATAAAGCTTTGTATAGGTTAAAACAGGCACCTAGAGCCTGGTATGAGACCCTGTCTACCTTTCTCATAGAAAACAAGTTCTCTAGGGGAAAGATAGATAAGACACTATTCCTAAGGGAGATTAAAGGTTCAAGCATCCTAGTCAATATTTATGTAGATGACATCATTTTTGGTTCTACTAATGAGCTGTTATGTAAAAAAATTGCCTAGCTTATGCATGGAAAATTTTAAATAAGTAGCATGGGTGAGCTAAAGTTCTTCTTGGGATTCCAAGTTAAATAATCTGAAGATGGTATATCCATCTCTCAGTCTAAGTTCACAAAGGAGTTGATTAAGAAGTATGGTATGGAAAAAATCTTCTACTATAAGAACCCCAATGGGTTCCTTAGTTTAACTACACAAGGATGAATATGGGAAAACAGTGGATGAATCCTTGTATAGAGGCATCATTGGATCACTCCTTTACTTGACAGCTAGTAGACCAGATATCATGTTTTTAACATGTTTTTGTGCTAGGTACCAAGCATGCCCTAAAGAGTCGCATTATATAGCTGGTTAAAGAATACTGAGTTATCTAAAGGGCACACCCAATTTTGGGCTTTAGTACCCTAGGAATGGCGATTTTGATCTAACTGGATACACAAATGCAGATTTTGCAGGATGTAAAGAGGATAGAAAGAGTATATCAGGAACTTGTCAATTTTTGGGGAGAAGACTCATCATTTGGAGAAGTAAGAAGCAAACAAGTGTAGCTATTTCAACAATTGAGTATCAGCATATATCAGCTGGGAGCTTCTGTGCACAGTTACTATGGATTCAACATCAACTTCAGGACTATAGTATATAGCTAAGTAAATCTATTATGTATTGTGATTCTACTATTGCAATCTCAATTGCTAATAATCCTGTTTCTTACAGTAGAATCAAACACATAGAAATCAGATATCACTTTTTTAGAAAAAATGTTGAAAAAGGCAATATCAGTTTACATTATACTCCAAGTGAAAATCAAATTGCTGATATATTCACAAAACCCTTAGATGAAAATAAGTTCAATTTCTTCAAGTATGAACTAGGAATGTTAAACATAGAATAACCATTTTCATTGGTACTTAAAAAAATCCCTATTCAACTTGTATAAGTTAAGCAACAAAGTCTTCCAACCTAAATAAATAAGTAAGACATCATAAAAGTCTAGAATTTACTATTCAGAAAACAAAATTTTGACTAAGTCAAAAAGTTGTGTCAAGATACCAGAGTGTGTTAAGACAGTCAAAAAGCTGTCAAGACACCAGGAAGTGTGTCAATACTATAGATAGTAATTTGTCGAGACACCAGATAGTGTGTCGACACTGCATAAATGAAAAGTGTCGAGACACTAAAATAAGTGTCGAGACATAAGGGTGTCGAGACCCTAAGGTATGTGTTGAGAGACATAATCCTTGTGTCAACTTGAATCGACAAATTTCGACAGACTATTCTTTTCCTGTGTCGACACTAGATTTTTACCCAAATTTAGGATAGTCTAAATGCAACGCGCCCTTTTGACTTCAAGGGAGATTTGACTATAAAAGGGGTAAGAGAATAGAAGTCGACTATGATTTCTTGATCTCTTGAACTTTTGATCCCTATGTATTGAGACCTAGAATTCCTTTAGCCGGCACATCTCTTCCTCAATTTCTCTAAACTCTAATGGCTCCCAAGAATGTCAACAAGATCTTTGAAGGCTATGAGCCTGTGCGCAATGGATTCATCTCTACGCGAGAGGAAATTAGGAAAGTTATTGACCTAATCACATAAGATGGATTGGAATTCCTGCTCTCAGAACCACCAAATATTTGGAACGAGAAGTTCAAGAATTCTTCACCAATACCCATCTGGATTCTAATGCTGAGAAGATTAAGTCTAAGGTAAACGGAATAAAGGTCAAGATCACCATCTGCAAACTATTCAAAGTAATTCACTTGACAAAAATTGATCAAGAAGATTGCCTGGAATCTGGCAAGACTACTAAAGCATTGGTGTGGTGTGGATTGACTCCACCAACTAAGATTGGCAATACCTTACACAGGAAGGGTATGAACACCCAAGGAAAATTTCTGTCAGAAGTAATGGTAAAGTGCTGCTCTACAAGACATGGGCACATGATAGGATCTCAGCATTTATGTTTGAGCTGATGATAAATTGGAGCAAGATTATTTTTGATAGAATAGTAGAGAGTATCAAGAATACTAACATGGGCAGAATTCTGAGTCTCTACCTAGTCCAAGTCATACCTGACAGTCTCAATAATAAGCTTGGATCAAAGATAAACCATATGAGAAGGATGGACATGAGAATTTTAGCAAGATGGGATAGAGTTCTGACAAGGGAAACACCAGAACCTGAGAAGAAGAAGGAGAAGAAGAAGAAGAAGGCTGTAGTTGTGGATGAAGATTCTTCTAGTGAATCTGGAGAAAAGGAAAGCTCAAGATCTGAGAAACAAGATCATACAATAGCTGAGAATTCTCCAAGGCCACAACTAGAACTGGTGATCAGGTGCAGGGGGAGAATATATAATAAAAGGATCCAATTGAGGGGGAGAACCTCAATGATCTGCCAGAACTTGAAATGGATATAGTAGATATAATAATCATGGAAGTTGTACAAGAGCTGGAACAAATAAAGGTTCCTGAAACTGATATGTATGAAAGAGAGATTGAAGATACAATCCCTAAGGTGACTGAAGAAGAAATAGTTCTGAATACTAATTTACATGTCCAGGGGGAGATAATTAATGCTCCAGAGGACCATGTTCCTGATACTGAAGTACTGCAAGAAGAGACACACTTGGAAAACATCAATGGAGAAGGTGCTATGGTTAAGGGGGAGTTTGAAGATCAGCCCCGAACTACTAGAGCTCCCAAGAAGACAAAATCGGTTGAGATTGAAAGTTCTTCTGAATCTGAGTAAGAAGAAGCCACTCTGTTGAAGAAAAGGAAATTATATGAACTGAAAAAGAGAAGTAGGAGTTATAAAAGGATTATTCAGTTTGAATCAACTCCAGCTCCTGCTATGGATTCAAGTTCACTGCTAGTGCAACTATAGATTGTACTTTACTATCACAGAACTCAACTAGAGAAGTATGTATATGAATGGAATAAGGAGGTGCAGTTTCAAATGGCTCAGGACATTAAGTGTATCAGATTTGAAGTAAATATACTTATGATAGATATGACTGATTTCTTCTAGAGGGGAGCAAATGTTGTGGTCTACATTGCTAAACAACAACAAGAATCAAAGAAAACTGAAGATGAAATAGCTATAAAACAAGGTTATGTCCTGGAGAATCAAATAAGAATGAATGAGAATATGATAATTATGCATGATACTACTTTGGAAAAAATAAAGAAACAAACTACTGATCTAGAAATCAAGAACTTCTTCCACAAAGGACCTAAAAACTCATCTGGCAACTCATTCAGCCTCCTTGATTAAGGATATCAAGGATTCTGACAAGGATTTGGATGACCATTTACTGAAAGTAAAGAATTCTGTAACTTTAGAAATAAATTATCTAGATGGTCAAGTAAGGTTTCATAAGAATGATTTGAGAGATCATATGGAGAAAGAAGTAATAAAGGGGGAGAGGTTTTTGATAAAGGCTAGCTATGAGCATGCAACCTGGAATTTCAATAGTATCAGAGACAGTCTTGGACATATTCCCCTATGGTATGATGGAGACCAAACTACTGAGTCTGGTTGCCAACCAGCTCACTTTGAGGACATTCAAAATCCTGGACAATTCATATATCGACCAGCTCATTTTGAGGACATTCAAGATGCTATCCATACCATATACAGTCCTCCACCAAAAGTTCAAAATATAGTATGTGAAGAGGTGGAGTTTACTGCATCTTCTTTGCTGAAGGAGAAAGAAGCTAACCTATCAAAGAAGAGGTTCAAGGAATAAGCTGAAGCTAGGCCAAAATTTTAACAGTAGAGCCCAACTTCCAGATGAATTATCCTCACTGTATGAAAAGCAGTCAATACAAATACTACTGACAGTGGAAAATTGTATACAGAGAAAGAATAGGCTAAGAATTTAAAGCAATAGGAAGTCATCCAAAAATTCAGACATGATCTGAAGGCAAGGAAGATTCCGGCTAATTCTATTGAGCCTAGTAAATATTTCCCCAAGCCTTATCACTATTTTAAGAGGCAAAGGCTCAAGGAGTAAAAGATCTCTAAGGCCAAGATTGATAAAGGCAAAAAGATAGCTGATAACAAAGAGCCTGAAGTTAAAGCCAAGATTCAATCAGGAACAGTCATTGTCATCAAAGAGACAGATCTTTCCTATGATATTTTATCTTTCGAACATTATGCAATTTTTGTTTTAAAAGAACAATATAACAAATATGAAAATTGTAATTTTTTGTCAAGATATAATGAAAAATTTTTATTGCACTGTATTTTATATGTGTTATTAATTGTGTCACTTTATATTTTGTTTAGCACTATTGAATTTATATCTTTATCATCATATTTTGGTATCATGATGTATATCACTGAATTGGGGTTATGACTTCTCCAAATAGGGGGAGATTGTTGGGTACATTGAGAATTGTGTACCTAATTTGAAGAATCCCTTTCAACTCAATGATATACACAAATTTGTATTTGATGTATATTGAGTTTATTTGTGCAGAAAAATAAACTAAGTACAAAAGTGTCGAGACACTAGACAAGTGTTGAGACACTAGACAAGTGTTGAGACACTAGACAAGTATCGACACCTTTGTAAAAGCTATGCTGAGACAAGGAATAAAGTTGTTTTGACACTCTAGACTAGTGTCGACACCCTTATTCAAGTAGTATCGAGACTGGGTGCAAGCTGTGTCGACACCTAGGACTTGGGTCGACACTGTGAAACAAGAAAGCAATTGTGTCGACACTCAGAACTAGTGTCGACACACTTTACACAATTTATGTCAAGACTGAATGAAAGCTGCGTCGACACCCAGGACTTGGGTTGACACCGTCAGACAAGAAATCAGATGTGTCGACTCTCAAGATTATTGTCGACACATTTCACACAAGTTGTGTTGAGATAAGAAGCTAGCAGTGTTGACACACACAAATTGGTGTCGACATCCTTATAAGAGAAGTGTCGACACCAAGGATTGGTGTCGACACAATCAAAGTACAGAAGAGTCAACACCTTCATTAAGAAGTTCTCAAGACAGAATGTTCTTCTAAGTCCAGAATTCAAAGCCCGAAGTTCTGACAACTGTCTGAACTATGAAAACTGTCAGATGTCAGTGGATAAACTGGGGAAGCCGGTCACTTTTGCCAAAGCATATAAGGAGATCAACTTAACAGAAACATACCAATAATTCTCATTCTTCTAATCAAGGCTGTTAGAATAATTTTGTAGAATTTTGAAGGTGGAGAGGAGGAAGATCGAGGATCAACTTCTAACTTCTCCAACCAAGTTCAACCCTAACTTCACCTTCAAGAAGCTTTGAAAAAGCTAAGAAGGGCTGGATCATTTTCTTCACAGCAAGGAAAAAGGGAGAAGTTTACACATCAAGATCTGATCAAGAAGAAGTCACCAATCTCTTTCTTTCTAGGTGACTTTTCAAAACACAAAATTCATTTTGAAATTATAATTTTATAAGATCTATTTGTAGATTTGAGGGTAGGATATTAATTTATCTGAGTTGTAAGAATAAATTATAAAGGACGAGGTAGGCTATGTGCTTGAGGTAGGAGAAAGGGCAATTCCTCTGAGCTGTAGGAAATGAAAGGTTCTGAGGTTGTAGGGCAAGAATTTTTTCTAAAGAGTAGGAGTGGAGGTGCACTCTAAGGTTGGATTCTTAGAGAGGAATTTGAGTTATAGGATCTTGAAGATCTGAGGTAGGACATTTCTTTATTTGAGTTGTAAGAGACAGCTAGGCTCTGAGGTGTAAGATATGAGGATCTGAGGAAAAGAAACAAGAAGTTTGGCTGAATCTAGTTCATTGCTAGATAGGCGATGGGGGAAAGTGGATGTACCCATAAATTGAGGAACCACTATAAAACTATTGTTTTCGGTATTGTGCTGTGGCTATTATATTTAGATATGTTCTGCTTTTCTTAAATACTATAATTGGATTAATTTACACTCTAAGTAAATTCCTGTGACTTAAAAGTAGCCAAGATATAAATTGGACCTATTCACCCCCCTCTAGGTCACTCTCTATCCTAAACAACACTTTACATGCTACACCACCACATTTGCATAAATTACTGTATAATTGGAAAGCAACGCCTTTTGTTCTGTAGTAAGACGATCCCGTGTTGTTTGAATTTCTGCTGACATCAGCATGAATTAGCTCCTGTGGACTTAGCCAAAATTCTAGTAATTCTGCTTGGGCATTGAGTGAAGCCTTGCCACTCAACGCATTAATACTTAGCTGAATTTTGACTGGTGATGTTGAGTGCGTTAATTGATCCTTTATCACTCAATGAATGTAGACTATTCTGGTCTAACATCTTAGGCGTCAAGTGAACCTTCTTCACTTGACACTTCTGGACTTAGTTGATTTAATATTGCTAGAAGGCGTTGAGTGAGGCTTCTTCACTTAACGCTTTCTGACTTTTCCTATTTTCTTGATGAGGCGTAGAGTGACTTGTCTTCACTCAATGCTTCTTTACTTAGTAGGATTATCTATCAAGGAGGCGTTGAGTGAACTTCCTTCACTCAATGCTTCTGAACATAGACAAATTTCTTTGAGAACAACCCTATGGCTTTGACTGCATGTTGTCATGTTGAAGCTTTTGCTTCTTGGCATTGAGTTAACTTCCTTCACTCAACGCTTCTAGAATTAACCAGATTTCTACTTTGGAAATACTGAGGCTTTGACTGCCTGATCATTAGTCGATACTTTGAGACACTTGGCGTTGAGTGAACTACCTTCACTCAATGCTTCTAGATTTAACCATATTTCTGCTTTGCCAGCATCATGTCATGAGTCAATCTGTCTTTGTGACTTTGACAACCTATCAAATTAGATCAACATAAAACAACATGCATACAGTGAACTAATGGCATGCATCAAATACATTTATGTCTATACCATTGACTTGTGGGCCTTCTGATAGTCTGCACTTTATCTTTTTTGTCCTTTTCATTTTCCCACTATCTTTCAAAATAACTGTAAGGTTTGGGAAATACTTGCTGGGCTCCATAGCATCTGGTGGTAGTGCCTCTGCCTTTTTATCTCTTCTAAATCTTCTCCTTAGCTCTTCATTCCTTTCAATCTTGGCCCATTCTAGGGAGCTTTAGAGCTTTCATCTTTAAGTTTTCTTAGATTTGACTTGGTCCCAGACAGATAATATTATGGTCCTTGATTGAGGACTCCACTGCTTAAACTCTGGCATGCACTCCATCTCTTCTCTGTATCTCTTCTTGTTGAGCCTAACTTATTCTTCTTCTTCTGCAATAGAGTTGCCTTTGGACCTAACTATCTGATAAACAGTGGGGTTGAATGTAGGAATTACATCTGTAGTTGAAGGTTTAGCCCACTGAGAAGCACTTTGTTCAACATAAGGAATATCACTCTGTTCACCATATTGAGCAACATATAGATCTTCAGGGATTGTGTAGTTTCTATATTTTCATATGAAAGTTGAGCAATACCCATTGAGCCTCTGATTACATTTGTAGTCTAAAATGCATTCTCAGTATTTTCCTTTATCAATGCTTTCTCCCCCTTTCTGACTTCTTCAGAGGTAGTGTCAGTTAGAGTGTTATTTGTAGTTGTGAGTCTCTCATCCAAGAAGTTGAATCCTTTAGTAACATGATTTTTGACCTCAAGCATTTGGTCATCCAGAGTTTGTGTGTAGGCATCCATTCTCCTTTTAGTTATGATCTTGTGTTCATTCATCGGTTTATTTTGAGCATTGTGAACCATCTACATATTGCTAGATGTGATGTTCTAGTTCTGGAGAATGTCATTTTTGGTCTGTCTGATTTCTTGAGGTTTACTTTCAGTGAATATGACAGCAGGTGCAACCCTCATGAAGAATGTCACAGTATTTGTTTTCAGCAGGTATACCTAAAACAAGATGGTCTTTATTTCAGTAGAAATATCTTGTCTCAATGTCTTGATGGAGTCATCAATATAGTGCTCAAGTTGGTGTCTCTGATCATCTAGTAAACCTTTGAGTTGTGCTAGGAAATAGGATGACATTTTATCAGGTTTAGCAGATGTGCCTTTGTTACATACTACCTCATCCCTATCTTTGGCAGTAATCCTTTCTTCTGAATCAGGTATCATATATTCTGAAGAGTGTTGATCAGGTTGTGCCTCAACAACAACAATGTACTTTTCATATTCAGAGGAGAAAATATCATACACAGTAACTTGAGCAGGGAGTTTAGAGTGAATATCCCCCTCAACCTCACCATTATACATAGAGTCAATCTAATTTTCTATAGCGGTGACTTGAACTTCTTCTGTCACTGTTAGAGGAACTTGTTCATCCTCAACTGGAGTATGGGGAATCTACCATACAGGCTCATCTGGAATCAGGTCTATTTTGCTCTATAGATTTTATAGGAGGGAGCTAAGCTTGTCTTGAATCACAGACTGAACTTGTTCCCCCTCCGCTGGATCATCTTCCATGACAATCTCCGCTCAATAGGGACAAAGATCTGGGAAGTCTCCCCCTGAACTTCTGCATATATGTTTTATACTAGCTGACCAAACAGAATGTCCATGGCTTCATCTTGTATTTCCTCAGACTATGTTCCAACCACTTGGTTCCTCGTAACAGGTTCATAAGAGATTGAAACTTGAGTACTCATATCCCTTCTAGTCTCTTTAGTAGACCCAGATAAATGGGATCATGAGGCTCTTCCTCACTTTTCTCAGAGGAACTGCTCTCTGTGCTTTCCTCAATAATTAGAATAACTTTCTTCTTCTTCTTGTTAACTGTCTGTGCATATGGCAACAGAACTCTATCCCATCTATCGAGCATCTCTAAATCCATCCTCCTCATATGATGGATTTTTGTTCCTAGCCTTATGTTAAGGATCCTTGCAGTTGTGTTGTGCAGAAATAGAGAGAGAATTCTCCCCAGGTTTGGCTTAGAGATACAGTCTAAAATTCTATTAAAGAGTACCCTTCCTTAATCTGTTTTCTTGGAAAGAATTATCCTTGCCATCATCTCGAACATCTTCTTAGAGATTTTATCACGAGAGCCAGACTTGTACAGCAATGCCTTCCCAACCACTTCTGCTAGGAATTTTCCCTTCTTGATCAGTTCTCTTCTCATGATTGATCCAGTGGTGTGCTTATGTAAGACCCCTCTCCCAGAACCCAAGACACGGTCGAGGGGAGTCTTATGCCCAGAATAGCCGCCTTGCGGTAACGCCAACAAACAGGTTGACCGATACTATAAGACGCCTATCTTGCCAGCTAAAACCAATATCATCCATGCCAACCCAACATAGAGAAAAAACATAAGTCAAAATCCACATAAGTATAAAAATCCATAAGTACATCAATAATAAGAAGCATCAACAAGCTTCTATAATATCAGAGTACATAAAAAGCTTTGCCCAAAGGGATACAATAAGAGTCTCTTAAAAACTCATATCCATAATTGAAGGCAGTGATGGTATCGTAATGTCAGGCCCTATCACCCTGGCCTGGCTTCCCTCCTGCACAACCTGCTGCTGCTCTATCTGCGGGGTTTCCTTCTAAAAAGAAGACATATCAACCGTTAGTCATAATGACTAAGTGGCTTTCACATTCGCTCCCCCGATGACTCGTAGGAATCGGGCGGAGAAAGGAAAAAGGGTACAATATATATATGTAAGAAGTAGTACAAGCATGTGGTATAAGATTAATCAATATCAAAGTATCCAACATGCATAACAAGTGAGTATATCAATCTACACTAGCAGTTCTACTATCAATAATAGTATAAAAGTATGATCCTACAACAAGAAAGTTACTCAACTTACATGAATGCCCATATAGATATATAAGTTAATGATCGGCTTAACAGTAAAGTAACTCATCATATAAGAAAGCCCATACAAACTTATATGATATTGATCTTGTGTATGTAATGAAATGCAATGTTATGACTCACCCATTCTCAGACACACACACTGCCATGTAGACACAGACTTGTAGTTCCTACTTTTTGAGCAGGTAGCTAACCACTCAAGTGCCATCCATCGTGGCCGGACGGTGACAGTGAAACGTGCTTTCCACTACTAGGCGGGCATCCACACTACCAAGCCTAAGCCTTCGTATGGCTCAACACCAAGAAAACAACAGCAAAGCTCACATGCGTACGACTAACAGGGGTCTCGGGTAGATGTGCACTAAGAACACAGCCCAACCTGGCCTATATCGTGGAATGGAGAGGGTCTTCGTGAGAATTTCACCAAAGAACAAATCTAAACCGTCCATGGAGGGTGCCTCGGGAATTAAGCACCAAGGACCAAGGCCCAACCATCCAAGTCTATCTATCAACTCCCGTCGGTGTGATGAATGGCGAGCCCGTAGACCTACCACACTATCCTTAACCCAGGATTATGACACCGCGTGTCAACTAACACCGCATGCAATTTCACATTTAAGGGCTCCACACTAAGGCCCTTTTTTATTATTCTCATCCCGTGCTCAACAACACGCATGTGCTCCACACCGAGTCCTTATTAACACATCATTCCAGTGCGACAAACACACACGCACCTCAACCCTTCCACATTTCCATATAACATAAGGTTTAATCATTTACACAGGTGGCAAGCCACCATATACAATACACCAACCCCACACTACTACTCGTAAGGAGACACAACTCTAAGCAGTGAAATAATAAACACCTTCCATTAATTATCAAATCACATGGCCATGCATTAACCACATCAGATTCCATTCCATATGATCAAAAAATCACAAAAAGTGTAACACCATATGAAAACCACAACAATATAATGATACTTTACAAAAACATCAAACATGATAACATAGCTATGGCTTATGTATTCAGTTGTCTGAAATCACACCTTCTTTCCAAAACCCATTTCATTCTCCTGATTATAATCTAGCACATCCCTATCGGATTTCACAAGAATATCATTTGTATGACCAAATGTATCAATTCATTTGTTCAATAACTTACCCAAACCATTTGTTTATCAAACTCCTTCAATCCATTTGTACAATCATGTTTCACCAAACCATTTGTTTATTAAGATTATGTATAGAGTAAGTTTACCAAAACCTCAACATTAGTTTGCTATGATTTCTCTACCAAAACCAAACCCTGTTATGCACAAGCCCGAGAACAACATGTACTTAAGTCATAACTGTACAACAACTTCTATTGGATATTCTCAAGGCTATAGGACTTGTATGAAAATGTTTAACTATTAGTTGGAAAGGTCTTTCCATGGTCTACGACTTTTGTGTTTTGTCAAAAACCCAGATCTGGCTGTATCATACTCGAAAACTACCTTGAATTTTGCTACACACAGAAAATAGATTTCTGTACGTATCTTAAAGCAAGATGAATGATATCAGTTCATCTTCGTGAATACTACTCACTCAATGCTATACAACAAAAAGTTGTGAGACAGGCTAAGACAATCAAATCCTAAAAAGAAACAAGCAGAAATGTGGTTAAGTCCACATGCATTGAGTTAAGTCTACTTACTCAACGCCATACAACATAAATCATTGAGTATAGCTCAGATAGTCAACGCCATAGAAAATTTGTGTAGATATTTGACTAAGTACATAGGCATTGAGTGATACAAGCTCACTCAACACCATGTAATAAAAAGCATTGACTGATTCTCATCCAGTCAGAGCCAGTGTTTTTAGACTCAGAAAATTTGCTAAGTCCAAATGCGTTGAGTGTAGCTTACTCACCCAACGACGTTTAAATCCTAATATGAAGGATGTCATAAAAGCTGAAGTAATGAAATTATTAGACGCAAGAATTATCTATCCGATCTCAAATAGCATATGGGTTAGTCCCGTACAAGTCGTCCCTAAGAAGGGAGGTATAATGGTAGTGCCAAACGCTAATAATGAACTAATTCCAACACGTACTGTTACAGGTTGGAGGATGTGCATCGACTATCGAAAATTAAATGATGCTACCCGTAAAGATCACTTTCCACTACCATTTATAGATCAAATATTAGAGAGACTCTCGGGTTACTCATATTATTTTTTTCTCAATGGTTATTCAGGGTATTTACAAATCCCTATAGCCCCTAAAGACCAAGAGAAAACTACGTTCACTTACCCCTTTGGTACTTTTGCCAATAAGCAAATGCCGTTTGGACTTTGTAATGCACTAACTACATTTCAAAGATATATGCTAGCTATTTTCGGCAAGTTAGAAGAGGACGTTATGGAAGTGTTTATGGTTGATTTCTCCATATTTGGAGACTCATTCCATACTTGTTTAGATAACCTCGCTCGTGTTTTTCAATGCTGTGAAGACATGAATTTAGTGTTGAACTGGGAGAAATGCCACTTTATGGTCCGCAAAGGTTTAGTTCTCGATCATAAAATTTCTTCCAAGGGAATCGAGGTCGATAAGGCCAAAATAGAAATAATTGAAAAACTTCCTCCTCCAACAAATGTAAAATATATTCGAAGTTTCTTAGGCCATGCAGGTTTCTATAGACGGTTCATTCAAAATTTCTCTAAAATAACAAAACCGTTAACTCATTTACTAGAAACAGAAGCCCCATTTATATTCAATAGCGAATGCTTAGTAGCATTCAACATTATTAAGGACAAACTTATCAACTCTCCTATTTTATTAGCCCCAGACTGGTCCTTTCCTTTTGAGATCATGTGTAACGCGAGTGATTATGCGGTAGGAGCTGTCTTAGGACAGTGAGTAGACAAATATTTTCATCCTATCTATTATGCAAGTAAAACTCTCACATCCACACAAACCAATTACACAACAACGAAAAAGGAACTACTGGCGATGGCATTCGCATTTGATAAGTTTAGATCTTATATAACGCAATCAAAAGTTATAGTTTTTACGAATCATTCTGCTTTAAAATATTTACTAACTAAGGCAGACGCAAAACCCCATTTATTACATTAGATTCTCTTATTACAAGAATTTTATTTAGAGATCCAAGATAAGAAAGGCGCAGAAAATTTAGCAGCTGATCATCTTTCTCGACTAGAGAATGCAACAGATACACTCGTGGAAGCCGCCATCGAAGATAAATTCCCTGAAGAAAGCCTCCTCGCCCTCGAAAAGGTAACAAACTCTTCTACTCCTTGGTTCACAGACTTGGCTAACTATTTAGTAGCCCGAGTCCTTCCAAAAGCTTTTACAATTCAAGAAAAGAGGAAATTCTTTTCTGACTTAAAAAACTACTTTTGGGAAGACCCATATTTATTCTGAGTCTGTGCCGACCAAGTAATTATAAGATTTATTTTGAACAAGGAAGGAATAAAAGTACTACGACACTGCCATGAAGGACCAACCGTCGGACATTATCAAGACAATCGGACTGTACGTAAAGCCCTTGAAGCAGGATTCTTTTGGCCTACTTTATTCAAGGACGCTCAACAATTGGTAAGCATTTGCAACCACTGCCAACGGTCAGGTAACATTTCCCGTCGGGACGAAATGCCCCAAAATATTTACTTAGAATGTGAAATTTTTGATCTGTGGGGCATAGATTTTGTAGGCCCTTTACCTCCTTCTTTTAAAAATCGTTATATCTTAGTAGCTGTCGATTACGTTTCACGATGGGCTGAAGCACAAGCTTTTCCCACCGCTAACGCGAGAGTCATCGTTAAATTTATGAAATCCTTATTTTCACGTTTTGGCATGCCTAGGGCTATAGTTAGAGATCGAGGTACTCATTTTTGTAACACCCAGATGACTAAAGTGTTAGCCAAATATGGAGTTACTCATAAACTCGCTACAGCTTATCACCCATAAACAAGCGGCCAAGTGGAGGTAGTCAATCGAGAACTAAATCGCATATTAGAAAAGACTGGTCCCTCAAGTTAGATGATGCACTTTGGGCCTACTGTATAACATTCAAAACTACGATCGGTTGTACACCTTATCATTTAGTATATGGAAAGGCATGTCACCTACCTTTAGAATTAGAACATCGCGCATACTAGGTGCTAAAATTTCTTAACTTAGATACAAACTTAGCCGCCGAACAACGTAAATTTCAACTCAATGAACTTGAGGAATGGCATGCAAATGCCCACGAAAATAATAAATTTTATAAAGAGCGATCTAAGTTTTATCAATAGGAAAATTAAATTTCGAAAATCTTTTTCACCAGGTGATCTTGTCCTACTATATAACTCACGCCTTAAATTATTTCCAGGAAAATTAAAATCCCGATTGATCGGACCCTTTACTATTAAACAAATCTGGCCATATGGGACCGTTCTTATTTCTAACCCTGAACTAGGAACTTTTAAAGTAAACGGGCAGTGTTTAAAACTATATTTTACTGGGGACCCTTTTCAAAAAGAACCTGAAACCCTAACACTACTCCATAACCTCGAAAGATAAATTCACTTGTATATTTCCATCTTTTATGCTTTTGTATATTCTGTACATATGTTTTTTTTTCTGTCTTTATTTTGTCACTTCATACTTATGCCTAACATAAGTATGGGGGTGCTTTTAGCTGCATTTTTTTAATCACTTTTATGTTATATTTTCTTTTTAAATAAAAACATTATTTATTTTATTACTCATCCAAAACAAGTCAAAACTTTCAAAACCATACTATTTATATATATTACAAAAATCTGCGTTGATAAAAATGCAATTTATTCAAATTTCAAATTTATTACTTCTTCTCATAACTAGATAGATATAAATATCTGGAATAAACTTGTAAACCCTACCTTGTAAATTTCATTACAATAAGAGTTATTATTTTGGCAAACCTGCTTTAATATATCAAAAATACATATATGTACAATAGAAGCAAAACATATTATGTTTACCAAACAATTTTAGACTGTAATTATCCTTACTCCATTCTTAATGAAATATAAGAAATACAAACTATTATAGTTGTTCTCAAAATTTTTTATCCAACTATTGAATATTTATTTATTTCTACTTGGCATGTTTTCTTACGCAAGCAAGTATCTAGGAGTATGTGCTCCTAGTAAAAGAAAAGATCTTATGTCAATGGGAATAATATTTCATTCCGTACACATAGGAATCCAATAAATATGAAAAGATTATATGGAAAGGAGTATGTGCTCCTCTAAATATACATTGGATTCAAATAAAAACTCAAGTTTGCAAAGATCTATCACTTCTACAAAAGCCTATTATATAGGTAAATTCAACCCTTCCAAAGTTTATATTCTATTTTTGTTTAAAATTTTTAGAGAGCATAAAAAATAGAATGTATATTTTCCAATGTATCTCGTATAAGATATAGTAATCATAAAGCCAATCTATCCTTGTTATATCTGATTTTAATATGTGTCTACTATTTGTTTTCAAAAAACTTTTTATGGCTATAAATTCTAACTCTGGTATCAATGATATATATATACGATAGCATTTAACTCTTTATTCACCGGATTTTTATACCTGTTTTTTCTTGAAGAATTAAATTGATAGTAAATAGAAAATTTCATAACTTGTAAATATACTCAACTCTATATTTGCTCTGGAATAACAAAAATCTAAGTATGGGGGTATTTGATGAGTCTAAAAATATACAATTTTGTATAGTATTAATTTTGAATATTTATAAATAAAACCTTAGTTTTTATATATAAAACTAATTATTTTTGTAATATTTTTTTTGTTTTATATTTATTTTCTAAAGTTTTTCTGAATTTTTGTATTTTTTACTTAGGTCACGCCCCTAGGTCACACCCGTGACCTAGGGCATGACAACCCTATTTAATTCCTTTTTATTTTCTATTTTTTTTATTTAGGAAAATCGGAAAAGCTGATGACACGTCCATGACACGCCCGTGACCCAATCGGACACTCCCGTGCCTATACCGATATTAGCCTGTTTCCAGCAAGATGTCGCACTGTCGTCATGCCCCGTGTTGCCTGATGAACCGACTGCCAGACACGCCCGTGACACAATTCGACATGCCCGTGACCTGATGAAGTTCTATCCAAAGTTCAGCCCAGCTCGACACATGTCCCGACACACCGCCCGACATGCCCGTGACCTTGTCACGCCCACCTGACACGCCCGTGTCCAGGGGCATGTCGTTTCAAATTTTTTTTTCCTATAAATAGAGGGGCAGAGCTTTCTAAAATTATTCGAACACAATCAGCTTCCTTAAGAACTGTTAGGACTCCCCAGCTCTTTGACAAAGAACTGGTTGTAGCTTTCAAGTATTCCAAGTTCTGTAAGTTGTAATTTTTTAGCTTTCTTTTCAGCTTTGTAGAAAGTTGTAATAACTTTTTGAATTTATAAAATAGAATATTTCAATTTCAATTCCGAGTACTTTACAGTTTTATTTTTTTGTTTTACTTTACTTTATTTTTTCATACTATCCTGAATGAAAGGAGAAGCTCTGCTTATGTCCTGGATTAAGATAGCGTGAAACTTCTTTCAAAACTATTTTCCAAAACCTTATTATTTCATACTGTCCCGAATGAAAGGCGAGGCGAAAGACTATGACCTGGATTAAGATTGTATGAAAGCTTTTCAATAGTTTAGATTTTACTACCCTATCCCGAATGAAAGGCGAAGCGAAAGCTTAAGTCCTGAATTAAGATAGATAGGTAGATATTATTTTCTGCACTTTATACCGCCCCCATCCTGTAAAGAGGCTAAGAACCCTTAGCACTTATTCAAGATGAGCTCTGGGCTAGATATTATTTTCAACTATTTTAACTCTACGTTCTAGTTATTCTAATTAGGGTTTACTTTTAATTAATCATATACCAGGTGAAGAGACACTACGTTTTACGTTAACCCGTTTTAAAAGCAAGCCTCCTCGGTCGTACTTTCGAGTCAGTGATGCTACCAAAGGGACCCTCTCGTTAAGTTTTATAATCAGGAAATAAAGTTGTTCTTTAATAGGTGAATTAATATTCTCTTATAGTAATTCTGATATCAAGGACTACCTTTTGAGTCCTTATCTTAATAAAACCACGTATTTATATTTTTCTGTCTTTAATTTTTAATATAAACTCCACTCCATTATTTCGATAAGATAATAGTTCGTTCTAAAAAGTAGAATAAGTAACACCGATCCTAGGAAAAATACGACCTTGATATTTTCTACAAAATACTATACTCCTATGCGATAGGTACTCTTGCCTTAATCCACAGGATATAAGTAAGTAAAAAAAGAGATAGACTTATATACGTAAAAGATTATATAACACCAAATCTATCCTCTTTAAATAAAAATTTACTTATCAATCATTTATTCTCTCAAGATCTATTCTACTCCAGTCCTAGTTGTTCGAAGATCAAAGGCTCAAGATTTAAATTCTCCAAGATTTCAAGTTTTCGAGTTCTCCAAGTTTCAAGATCTACTTCTACGAAGAATGTCGGAGCGAAGACTTATAATCGTTTGTGTTTTGTAATATTCCTTTAAATATTGTAGGAGATTATTCTCCAAATTTGTAGATCTTATTGAAGATCGAATTTGTAGATCCGTTTGTGGATCAAGTTTGTAGATTCGTTTGTGGATCCAGTTTAAAGATCCGTGTATGGATCGAGTTGTATATCCGATTGTGGATCAAGGTGTAGGAGAGTTTGTTCTCTGATGTGTAGGAGTGTTGCTCCGAGTTGTAAGATTATTGATAATCTGAGAAAGGTGAAGTAGTCGAATCTAACCCTTCGTGGTAGATTGGTGAGGCTGGACAGTGGACGTACCTGATATGGGGAACCACTATAGATCTCTGTATTTGTGTGCTTGTTTTTTTTGAGTAATTTTTAATCCACGAAAAGACACAAACATCACCTATTCACCACCCTCTAGTGATTTAGGTAGATGCTAGATACTTTCAATTGGTATCAGAGGGGCGTTTTGTTCGATAAGGCTAATACCTTGAACAAGATCTCTGATCTAGCGTTCAGAGATTCCACATATTCACCAAGGACAGAAGCAAGTACATGTCATCCATGAAGCTGCCTGTTTGCACTAAAGAAAATTATCCTATGTGTAAAGAAAGAGTCAGGTTCTTCATGAAAGTTGTTGATCTAAGAATCTTTCAGATAGTGGAAGAAGGGCCATATATCCCTACTTAAGCTTCGGCTCTGAATCCGATAATTATGATCCCTAAGAAAATGATGGACCTAACAAATGATGAGATTGTTTTGGTATCCTTGGATAAGAAATCGAAGGACATAATTGCAAGCGCAGTGGATGACTCTATGCTCCAAAACTTATTCCACTACAAGTCTGCCAAGGAGATGTGGGACTGCTTAGTAGTTCTGATGGAAGGGACTATGGAAGTTCGAGATGATTGAAGATCTTTACTGAATCAAGAGTACGAAGCATTTAAGCAAGGATCAAGTAACTCTATCGCTAACAGCTTTGAAATTTTTTTCAAGATCATCAAAGTCCTCAGGAATTATGGTTTCACATTCACTAATGACGAGCTCAATGACAAATTCCTTAGATCCCTGACTAAGGACTGGGACACCAAAGTTGTTGCCATTAGGGAATTTGGGAAGTTGCCCGAAATCGACCCTCAGAACCTGTTTGGCAAATTGCTCTCCTATGAACTCCAGATGAATACAAGGAAGAAGGAGGAGCAAAGAAACAGAACTTCAAGCAGATAAAAGTCAGTGGATATAAAGTCTGAAGGTTCGAGGAAATCTAAAGCTGTGTCACCCATAAGGAAACGTGCTCCTGACACTCAAGAAGACTCGGAGACAAGCACGTCATGCTCCGAACTATCATATGGAGAATTTTCTTTTATCACACCAAGCAATTCAAGAAAATTCTCAGTAAGAGGAGACAGATGAAGAATCAGTCATCCTCCTCTGACTACAGAAAATCTCACTGAGATTGAGATCACTCAAAGAAAAGCTATAATAAGGAGGGCAGGTACAAATCGAGACTAAAAGTGAAGGTTAGATCTAATAAACTCTAGAGGGGGGTGGGGGGTGAATAGAGTATTTGTGAGTAATTAAAATCTTTTGCTGAATAGTAAATCTTGTTTCTAAACTCAGATGCTGTATCACAGCACAGCAGATTAAACTAATGACAATCAGAGAATCCAAACTATCACAGGCACAACAAGAACAAAAGAAAAAGGCAACCAGACCACACAAGAATTTTATAGTGGTTCCCCAATAGGGTACATCCACTCTTCTACTACCCTGGTAGGAATCCACTCAGGTTTTTGTTAAGGTGACTGCCACCAATGAGCTTTTGGTAAGGTGCTCAAAAACCAAACCTCAAGTCTTTTGGTTAGGAGAGTTACAACCTACAACCACTTTTTAAGGGAGTAGAGAACCCTTTATACAGTGGGTGGATGAGAGATTCATTATATCTTCTCTTTCTCAATATACAATTGAGAAGACTCTTGTTGATTTGATGTTAGCAAGGGCTCCCCCTGAGATAATGAATTGGTTCAGGAGGTTTTAGCTTTGCTTCAGGGTGATAGGCCTTTAGGCTTTAGCTTTGACCAGAAGATTTCTAGGAACTTCTTTGACTGATGCAATAGTTGTTGTCCTTTGAAGATTCCTGAGATGATGACAGAAGAAGAAGACTCTTGATTTTGAATGGTTGTTCTTCTTCTTCAAATTTATGTTCTCCTTCTGGTCTAACAGTTCTTTCTTTCTATCACTTTGTTATCGAGAGAGCATGAGCAGAGAGAATGCTTGTAGTGAGATAATGATGTTCTACTCTTGCTGACTGGTTTTCTGGATCTTAGTATCAGTTGTGTGTCATCTGCTATATGTTACCGGACAAGAACAAAAATCTATATATATATTTGATATAAAAGTCCATTTGAATTTTGAAATTCTTTCCGGATTCAATGCTGACGGCCAGAAAATATTTTGCACTGATTGATTTCCCCAACTGTCCCTTTGGAAAACGGCAGGCAATAATCCTGATGAAGACCATAATTAATGCTCTTGTCTAACGGTAATATTCAGAGAATATTAGAGCATTAATCACTCAAGAATCATTGCAGTATAATATGAACAGAAAAGGAAAACAACCAAGTCTGGATTTGTCGACCTGAGTCCATAGTTTGTCGAGCTGAGGTCCAAGTTCGCAGACCTCAGAATGGCTGACTGCTTCTTGATAGCTTTCCTATTCTGTGCACCAAGATCATCGATTTGATGTCCAAGATCGTCGACCTGAGACCTGAGAACTGAGATCGTCTAGCTGAGGTTCAAGATCATCGACCTGAGTTTTAATTCTGGACTTAGACTGTTTTTCTATTGCTGAGTGTTGAAATATCATTTTGGCATTGAGTGTGATGTTCTCTGGCATTGAGTGTTGAATCATCATTCTGGCGTTGAGTGTTGAATCATCACTTGTGTTGAGTGTTGACACATCTGATTAGTCGATCTGGGATCAGAGAATAGAATTCGTCTAGCTGATGTTCTAAGTTTGTCGATCAAAGTTCGATGTAGAAGTGTTGTCACTTTGTCTAGAGTTCGTCAATCTGAAACCAAAGTTCGTCGAGCTCAGATCAGAGAATTGTTTCTGAGTTTGTCGAGCTGAGCATGACTTTTGTCGACCTGAGATCGACGAAAATAGAGCTCTTTTTTCGATGTCTTGAATTTTCTCTAAGTCTTGAGTCTCTGGCAGTGTTGGAGGCTGGTCCCTGGCTTGTTGACTCTAAGGACTAGACCTAGACTCTAGGACACAACAACGACCCTGGCTATATATGTTGTGTCATATCCTAACTTAGTGAACCTAGCCCAAATCCAAATAGGGATCCAACAATCTCACACTATTTTGGTGAGGTCACTTATTAGAGACTCAATGATAAAAAAAAATGTACAAAGCAAGAAAATATATATCTTGCAGAGAATGAAATAATATATATGCAGCAGATATATTCACACAGTTAGCTTTGTATCATAGAACACTGTTTTTCAAAAGTATACCATACACAAGGGAGTTCAGGCTCTATTTCTTCTATTTCTCTGCTCCTTTGCTCTTATCTCCAGGCTGAGTAAAGATGATTTCCCTGTCAGGATTAGCAGCTTCTTTCTTTGACATGTACATATCTGCTGCCCCAATCACTGTCAGGGTGGAGGTTCTGGGTACTATAACCTCTGGGTGTATAACCATGTACTCTGCAGGATCAAACACTTTCTTTCTCACTTGAAGTTTGTCTAGCTCTTTTTCTCTGTATGAAGACATAGTTGTGAACTTTGTTGGATCTTCACCCTCTTATCTGGCCTTCTTTATTTGTGACAAACCAATCAAATCTTGGAGCCTAGCCATCCTGAAGTTGGGATCAACATCATGACTAACAGATGATTGAACATCTTGTGGGGGCAGCAGGGTAACAGGCTTGAATTGAGTGGTCTGTGCTTGGAAATTTGTTACTTTTTTGCTTTCATCACTTTGAGTGTATAGAGATTTTGGAGGAGGAGCTTTACTGAACTTCCCTTTAGGCTTATAAGATTAACTATGCCTTCTGGGTTGATGTTGAGGAGCTTGATATTGAGGAGGAGAAAATGAAGGCTTTTGGTAAACTATTTCCTTTATCTGCTCAGCTGAACTTGTATTTCTCTGCTGCTGACTGCAACCTAAAGATTGATGTCTCGATTGCCTTTCCTGTCTTTGATATATTCTTGTGAAGGATGTAGACTGGGAAGGTGCATCTGTCCCTTGAGAAGTGGTTCTTGAGGCACCACCAGCAGGAGGAGGAGGACCTCTCTTGAATTTATGTGGGGGAGGAGAATATCTTCTGCTCTTCTTCCTTTCCTTTTATTCATTTTAGACAACCACATCCAAGCTGGCATACCCTTGTATGGAGTATTGTTCTGCAAAATGTAATAGGGTGTGTCATTTGCTGGATTGGGTTTTTGGGCTGGAGGTGGATGAGCTTTCCTTATCTTTGAAACCTTCTTCTTCTTAGGGCCCTCATCAGAATCATCATAGTCATCATCATCATCTGATTCTTGTGGATTGTCATACATTTCATCAATTTGTCTTATTGTATCTTTGGGAATTTCTTTACTACCTGGAGTATGGACAACTTCAGCAAGGACTTCTTAAGTTTCCTTAACAATGTCTTGAGCTATAATATCATCAAGATTAGGGAGAGGGCTATCATCCATAACATAGGATGGCCCAGGATAGCTAGATGTCTGATCATCAAACTTATTTGCTAGAGGAGTTGTCAAACTTGTCTTTATAGTGTCTAACATCTCTGAGCTGGCAGGAGAGGTATATCACACTATGGATTTAGATGATAGAATGG
The DNA here is from genome assembly GCA_039513925.1 of Platanthera zijinensis. NCBI lineage: Eukaryota > Viridiplantae > Streptophyta > Magnoliopsida > Asparagales > Orchidaceae > Platanthera > Platanthera zijinensis. The sequence goes on along the minus strand of CM077087.1, from coordinate 138,018,846 downwards.
GGAAGGAAAGACTGAAATAAATATATGACCCAAATACTTTTAGCAAAGCTGCTAGATTCACTTTGGGATTAATGAAATAAACCCTTCCAGGCAGAATCTCTGGCAAAGTGATCTCTTGAGTATTTGAGACTATAATATCGTCTGTTACTGCGGCTGTTGTTTCTGCATCATCTGTTTCCATACCAGATTCAAGAAAATTCATGAAGTTTGTTTCCATATCAGCACCTGTTCCTACTGCTGGTACTGCTGTTGGTTATGCTAGTGCAACTGCTGCTGCTTCTTCATTGAGTATCTCCCCCTGCCTGGGTTCAGTAGTAACTGAAGCCAGGCCCATTTCTGAAGAGGGAGTAGTAGTGAGAGCAGAAACTTGGGCAGAAAGGATGGAAATGGATGTAGTAAGAGGGGAAATTGCCTCTGCTATGATGGTCTAGAGGAGTGGTTTGAGGAGTTCAAGGAGAGGTTGTATGATGGAGGGATCTAAGATTGTAGAGGCCGAGGTTGTGGCAGGAGGTGGTTGAATGGGGATAGAGGTGGTGATAGTAGTGGTTAGTGCAGTGAGAGGCGGAGCATCTGGCATATGAATGTCTTGTGAAGGTTCATTTGGAGGAGAAGGATTATTTAAGGGGGAAGATAGTAAATTGAATGTGGGGAGGGATGACAGGTTGGATAGGGGAATGTCATCCAGGTATGATGGAAGAGGATATTGGGGTGGTGTTGGAAGGGATGTATCAAGTTGGGGGGGGGGGAAGGTGTAGAGGAGGGAATATGGGTGTGAGATTGAGGAATTGGGGATGATGGAGGTGTGGGAGTAGAGACTGTAACATGGGTGGAAGCTGGGGTTTGTGGAGTTACTGGCTGAGTTGGAGTTTAGAGAGCTGGAGACCATGAAGGGGCTGGAGTATTGGTGGATGGAATATTGTTGGATGGAATCTCTTTAGAAGGGTGGGAAGTCGCTGGGGCAGCCCTTATACTCTCAGAAGTTTGGGTGGCAAAGGAAGGAGCCTTGGTTGGCTTAGTGATTGTCCTCTCCCACTTGCTAAACAGAGCACAAGTGAGTCTCTTTCTAGCATTGATGAATTTTGTCGGGGAGACTAGTGATTTAGCAGCCATTTCCTTGAGGAAGATCCCTAGGATCCTTCCAAAGAAAACCTCCTTTTTGTTGTTCTTCTTTCTAATCAAATAAAATAAGATCTGCGCCCAGTTCACTATCCTTTTATTCACTATGATACACATGGCCAAGAACTGATGCCTAGTGATATAGTCATGTGCAGTGTGCTTCCCTAGCAGCACCTTCCCACAATGTCGCCAAGAAACTTGTATTCTGTAGAAAAATGTTTCTTGAGTAATTTATTGGGGGTTTGTCCCGAATACCCCATCATGCTAAGCATCATATCAAATTCCTCCGAATTTATATCTAATTCTTCATCACCATTTCTCAATCCAAAAATTTCAGTTAAAACATCGGGGGTAAGATAAATAGTAGTACCCGCGATTGTTCCAGACATCGTGTTTTCCTCTGTCGAAGCCGTGTAAACCCATTCCATGATCTCTGTTCCTGATATCTTCATGCGGGTGGAGAGCGGAGTCTTCAACAGTTGGTCTTCAAGTAACTGTAGAATATTCAGGAAGATGGGGTCTGAGTACTGAAAAGATTCGAAGTCCAGATCGAATCCAGTATCAAACTTCATTGCCACTAGAGTTCCTGCGGGAATCGCCATGAAAGTACCTGCATGAGAAAACGAGGATCAAGTGCAAGATAACTGAAATCGTAGGACGGAGGTCGAAGAAATCCTAAATATTAGGTTTTTTGGAATATGAAACGACAAACTCCGTTCCACTAAAAGAAATAGTACTTCGATCTGAGGTCGACGAAATAATTTGTAGTTAAACAATTCGTTGATCTATGTCTGAAGGGTTGAAGACATTTCGCCAAGCTCCGTTCGACGAAAGTTTTCTGAAGTAGGTTCGTCAATCTCAGGTCAACGAAACTAACTTTACTAACAGGAAGTTCGTCGATCTCAGATTGACGAAATCTGAAGAGTTCTTTGAGTGCAGACAGAAACTAAACAAAGTCTTCTCAATTGATCATTCAAAGCTGATTTACAAAGAATAAGTGATTTCTTTCATCCAAAGGTTTAATGAATATGTCAGCTTTTTGCAAATCAGTGTAGATATAGACAAGTTTAATTTTGTTTTTGTCTACACACTCTCTAATAAAATGATGCCTAATGTCTATATGTTTAGTCCTTCTGTGATGGACTAGATTTTGTGCTATGGCAATAGCACTTGTGTTATCACATAGTAGAGTTGAATTATTTAAGTTAAACCCATAGTCCAGGAGTTGGTTTTGAATCCACAGCATCTGGGAACAGCAACAGTTAGCTGCAATATATTCTGCTTCAGCAGTTGATATGGACACAGATGATTGCTTCTTGCAAAAACAGGACACTAATCTCATACCAAGGAACTGGCAAGTTCCTGAGGTACTCTTTTTTTCCACTCTGCATCTAGAAAAGTCAGTATTTGAGTATCATGTTAACTCAAACTTTGACTTAGTAGGATACCAGAGACATAAACTAGGAAAACCCTTTATATATCTTAAAATCCTTTTTAGAAAAATTAGATGAGATTCTTTAGGGTTCACCTGGAACCTAGCACAAAGGCATGTGGCAAACATGATATCAGGTCTGCTAGCTGTAAGATATAGTATAGATCCAATAATGCCCCTATATAATTTTTGATCCACAGGTTTCCCATGTGTATCAGAGTCTATTACAGCATTTGTAGCCATATGTGTTTTCTTTGCTGAGGCATCAGCCATCCCAAACTTCTTAATAAGCTATTTAGCATATTTAGCCTAGGAAATGAAGATGACATCAGGGAGCTGCTTCACTTGGAGACCAAGGAAGTAGGAGAGCTCACCCATGCTACTCATCTCAAATTTTGAATGCATAAGGTCAGAGAACCTCTTACATAATTTGGGATCAGTAGACCCAAATATAATGTCATCCACATATATTTATACTAACAAGGTTTGATCCTTATGATGTCTAGTAAACAATGTTTTATCTACAATGCCTCTAATGAATTTATGCTCTATCAAAAAGATAGCTAAAGTCTCATACCAAGCTCTTGGAGCTTGCTTTAGACCATAGAGGGCTTTATGCAATTTAAATACATGATAAGGATGGGTTGGAGAGATGAAACCTGGAGGTTGTTCAACATAAACCTCTTCCTTTAGAACTCCATTCAAAAAGGCACTCTTCACATCCATCTGATAGACTTTGAACTTCTTGTAGGCAGCATAGGCAAGAAATATTCTGATTGCCTCCAATCTTGCAACTGGTGCAAATGTTTGGTCATAGTTTATTCCCTCTTCTTGCCTATAACCTTGAGCAACAAGCCTAGCCTTGTTTCTCATAAATACACCTTGGGCATCCAGTTTGTTTCTGTATACCCATTTGGTTCCAATAACTGGGTAGTCTTAGGGTCTTGGAACCAAATCCCAAACTCCACATCTCTCAAACTGGTTGAGCTCCTCTTGCATAGCAATGATCTATTGGGGATCTTGCTCAACATCTTTTATGGTTTAAGGTTCAACTTGAGAGAGGAAATAGGCATACATCAAGTCTTGGTTGAGTTGATGCCTTGTCTGTACACCTGCTGTTATGTCTCCAATCACTTGGGATCTAGGGTGATCTCTAAGTGTGACAAGATCATTAGGTGGAGTTGGTTCAGCAATAATTATTGGATTTAATTCCTCCTGTAGAATTGCATCAACTGTTGAAGGATGTTGAACTGATTCCACAGTTTCTTCATCACTATCAGCTTCTACTACTGATTGTGTAGGAGGATGCGATTCAGCCTCTGGGGTAAGGTCTAGAACATCCAAGTTCTCACACAAACTTGATACCTGCAAAGTACTATTGGTAGAAATGTTTTTCTCCTTGTAAAACATGTTAGCTTCATCAAATGTAACATGAACTGATTCCTCAATTTTTCAGGTATGATTTATTAAATAGCCTATAAGCTTTGCTTACTTGGAAATATCCTAGAACAATTCCCTCTTCAGCCTTGGCTTCAAACTTTCTAATGTATCTCTTGTCATTATTATGTATATAACATACACAGCCAAATACTTTAAAATAAGTGATTTTAGGTTTCTTTCCTTTAAGTAATTCATAGGGAGTCCTATTCTTTAGGTTATGTATTAGACTTCTGTTCAGTACATAGTTTTTTGTGCTTACGTCCTCTGCCCAAAAGGATAGGGGCATGTAAGCATCTGCAAGTAATGTTCCTGCAGCTTCAATCAGTGTCCTATTTTTCCTTTCAGCTATCCCATTTTGTTGGGGAGTTCTAGGAGTTGAGAAGTAGTGCCTGATGCATAAGAAGAGACTCAAAATCTGTACCATGATCACTTCTAATCAATGCAATATTAGTAGATTACTCAATCTATATGGTCTTGAGAAAATCTGTAAGAAACTTAAAGGTATCTGACTTAGATCTCAGAAAGAACACCAATGTGAACCTTGAGAAGTCATCCACTATGACTAAGGTGTAGGATTTCCCTCCCAGGCTTTGTACAGCTATGGGTCTAAAGAGATCCATGTGTAGCAAGTACAATATCCTAGGTGAATCACTTTTATTTTCTGATATAAAACTAGATTTAGTTTGATTTCCTACTTGACAAGCCCTGTAGAGGCCTTCCTTCTTGTATGGGCCAAAAGGTAAACCTCGAACAAGTTTGTCTTTAGATAGCTTAATAATGTTTTTCATATTAAAATGACCTAATCTTTTATGCCATAAATCATTCTGATTACTTATAATGTTAAGTAGGCAGATATCTGAATTGGCAGATAGAAAGTTATCTATATATATGTTTCCTTGTATATTCCCCATTAAAACAGTTTGTTTTTCTTTATTAGAAATAATACAGGCAGTTGAGTCTAAGTGTACCTGATAACCTTCATCACATAATTGACTTATGAAGATGAGGTTATGCTTGAGTCCTCTTACATAGGTTACCTTGTTGAATGTGACTGCTCCAATCCTTATTTGTCCATAGACTTCAGATTGCCCACACTTTGAGTCTCCAAAGATTACCTTTGGTCCAAGCTTGGACTTTTAGTTGAGTAGACTTTCCTTGTTCCCAGTCATATGCTTGGAGCAACCACTATCCAGGTACCATACTTGATTTACAGCTAAACAACTCTTCATCTGCAGACAAAAGAGTTAGTTGTTCTTGACCCAGGTACCTTGGGTCCTAGTTGATTTACATAACTGTAACTTGAAATATAAGAGCATTCAGGTTGATTTTTGTAACCTTTAGGATGATATCTTTTTGGTGGTATTATCCATTGACTACAAGGATTAATATTACTTTTAGAAATTAGGTTTCTGTTATTAAGATCTGGGATCAACGATCTCTGGCTGGATCATCGACCCGAGCTCAACGATGTTGGATGAGATCTTCAATCTCTGCTCGAACAATAAAGGTATTCATTCTTGGGGATCCAAAATCATCGATCTCTGGTCGATGAACCATACTGATATCGTCGATCGTAGATCAAAGATTGATTATTACTGAAGTTTGCGTCCAGAGATCGTCGTTCTGAGGTCGACGATCTGTTCATGTATCGTCGATCATAGTTCGACGATAACTGCTGAACATTATTGCTTTTCTTATTCTTCTATTTTTTAAGTTTGTTCTTTGTTTCAATTTATTTAAAGACTTCATTAACCTTATTGACTTGATCAGTGTTTTTCTTGCCTTTATCAGATATAAAATTTACTGTTTTTGACAGGTGATTCTTCTGAATTAGAATTGGTTCACTAGATGAAGCTCCTAACCCTAATCTACAGTTATTGGTTCTAGTATTTAATGTACTGGTTATATTTAACAGTTTTAAACTTCTTCCATTTAATGTTTCTTCCAGTATCTTAGCCTTGCTAAGTTCAGATTTCAGAAAGATGATTTGTTCATTAACAGACTTTAGTTCATTAGATAGGCTAGCATTTTCAGAAATGATTTCATCTTGATCTTTTAATTTTTCTCTGAGAAGTTTGATTTCCTTCTCAGAGCTTATCAAATTTAAGCATAAATTTTTAAATACACATTTGAATTCATCAGATTCAATAACATAAGAGGCTAATACCTGATCTTCAGCTAACATGCTTTCTTCATTATCAGATTCATCTGTATCTGATCTGCTACTATTGGCATCAATTGCCATGAGGCAAACTTCCTTTTCCTTTGCCTCCTCTTCTTCTTCACTGGAACTTGAAGATGAAGATTAATCTTCTGTTTCACTCCAGCTTTATGCTACAAAGCCTTTATCCTTCTTATATTTGCTGGAAGAAGGCCCGCTGCTGTGCTATCTTCTTGTGTCCTTCTCTCTTCTCTTCTCCTTCTTCTGATTCTCTAGACACTCAGAGATGAAGTGTCCAAGTTTCCTGCAACCAAAGCAAACCACTTCTTTAGTAGGGGTTTTATCATACCTTGGATTGTCATCCTGCCTGGATGACTTTCTCCTGAAGTCTTTTCTGGCCATCTTGTAGAATCTTTTGGCAAGCAAGCTCATCAGATCTTCATTTATGGATGGAGTCTCAGTTTCCTCAGCAGCCTTGAATGCAAGGCTGTGCTCCTTCCTTGCTGGTGGAGGTGTTCTTTGCTCAGCTGCTTCCCTGTACTTGATCAGCTGTTCATAGGACTTTAACTTTCCTAAAAGAGATTCAGTGGAAATCTCATTTAGGCTCCTGGCCTCCTTGATGGGCCAGATCCTTGAATCCCGTGAGCTTGGGAAGCACATGAGGATTTTGTCATTCACCTCTGTGAGGGTGATGTCTTTGTCTAAGTAATTTAGCTCATTAATTATTGAGCTTAACCTTTTGTACATATCAGCTACTGTTTCAGCATCCTCCTTCTTGAAATTCTCATATTGGGATATGAGGTTTGATCTTCTGTCTTTTCTCTCATCAGCAGATCCAACCACCATTTGATTCCGGGAATCCCAAATGGCCTTGGCTGATGTGCATTCAGCCACCTTCTGGAAAATGTCAACTGATATTGTTTGGGCCAAAATGTTCATTGCCTTGGCATCAGTAATTTTGGCCTTCTTCTGAGCCTCAGTCCACTTAGGTGGTGGAACTGCATTAGTGCATGATAATGCTGCTATTATAAGTGCTGCAGGGGGACCTGTCAAAATGGAATTGTAGATATCTTCATCAATAGAGTTAATATATAACTTTATTCTTGCCTTCCAAATGGCAAACTTATTTAGGTTGCACACTTGAGGTCTGGTGCTTGCATAATCTTTGTTTTGGGTCATGTTGTGTATGTAAATTTAATAGAAATATAAAGATATCTAACTTAGGATCTTTGGTTCAAGGGTTAACTTGTATAACCAAAAGAACTTCCCTCTGATACCAATTGAATGTGAGGGTTAGATCGAATATACTCTAGAGGGGGGGGGGGGTGAATAGAGTATTTGTGAGTAATTAAAATCTTTTGCTGAATAGTAAAACTTGTTTCTAAACTCAGATGTTGTATCATAGCATAACAGATTAAATTAATGACAATCATAGAATCCGAACTATCACAGGCAAATCAAGAACAAAAGAAAAATGCAACCAGACAACACAAGAATTTTATAGTGGTTCCCCAACCTAGGTACATCCACTCTTCTACCACCCTGGTAGGAATCCACTCAGGTTTTTGTTCAGATGACTGTTACCAATGAGCTTTTGGTAAGGTGCTCAAAAACAAAACCTCAAGTCTTTTGGTTAGGAGACTTGCAACCACGAATCACTTTTGAAGGGGGTAGAGAACCCTTTATACAGTGGGGGATGAGAGATTGATTATGTCTTCTGTTTCTCAATATACAACTGAGAAGACTCTTGTGGATCTGATGTTAGCAAGGGCTCCCCCTGAGATAATGAATTGGTTCAGGAGGTTGGTGCTTTGCTTCAGGGTGATAGGACTTCAGGCTTTAGCTTTAACCAGAAGATTTCTAGGAACTTCTTTGATTGATGCAATAGTTGTTGTCCTTTGAAGATTCCTTAGATGACAATAGAAGAAGAAGACTCTTGATTTTGAATGGTTGTTCTTCTTCTTCTTCTTCAGATTGTTGTTCTCCTTTTGGTCTAACAGTTCTTTCTTTCTATAACTTTGTTGTCGAGAGAGCAGGAGTAGAGAGAATGCTTGTAGTGAGACAATGATGTTCTACTCTTGTTGACTGGTTTTCTGTATCTTAGTATCAGTTGTGTGTCGTCTGCTATATGTTATAGGCCAAGAACAGGAATCTATATATTTTTTTTTGATATAAACGTCAATTAAAATTTTGAAATTCTTTCTGCATTCAATGCTGATGGCCAGAGAATATTTTTCATTGATTGATTTCCCCAACTGTCCCTTTGGAAAACGGCAGGTAATAATCCTGATGAAAACCATAATTAATGCTCTTGTCTAATGGTAATATTCAGAGAATATTAGAGCATTAATCACTCAAGAATCATTGTAGTATAATAGGAACAGAAAAGGGAAATAGGCAAGTCTGGATTCGTCGACCTGATTCCATAGTTCGTCGAGCTGAGGTCCAAGTTCGTTGACCTCAGAATGAATGACTGCTTCTTGACAACTTTCCTATTCTATGCACCAAGATCATCGATCTGATGTCCAAGCTCGTCGACCTGAGACCTGAGAACTGAGATCGTCTAGCTGAGGTCCAAGATCGTCGAGCTGAGTTTTGATTATGGACTTAGACTGTTTTTCTAGTGCTGAGTGTTGAAAAATCATTTTGGCATTGAGTGTGATGTTCTCTGGCGTTGAGTGTTGAATCAATATTCTGGCATTGAGTGTTGAATCATCACTGGTGTTGAGTGTTGACACATCTGATTAGTCGATCTGGGATCAGAGAATAGAGTTCGTCTAGATGAAGTTCTAAGTTTGTCGATCAAAGTTCGACTTAGAAGTGTTGTCACTTAGTCCGGAGTTCGTCGATCTGAGACCAAAGTTCGTCGAGCTCAGATCAGAGAATTGTTTCTGAGTTCGTCGAGCTGAGCACGACTTTCGTCGACCTTAGATCGACGAACATAGAGCTCTTTTTCTAACTCTTGAATTTTATCTAAGTCTTGAGTCTCTGGCAGTGTTGGAGGCTGGTCCCTGGCTTGTTGACTCTAAGGACTAGACCTAGACTCTAGGAAACAACCATGACACTGGCTATACATGTTGCGTCATATCTCGACTTAGTGAACCTAGCCCAAATCATACTAGGGATCCAAAGAGACTGAATAAACATTTTTACACTGACATTGTTTGATATCGTTGTAATAAGTCAGGGTATGTGATTGCGGAGTGTCCCTATACGAAGAATGATGGATCCAAGAAGTAAGAAAATAGATCCTTTAAGGGAAAGAGAAGAAGAAAAGGGCTTCGTAGACAAGAAGTCAAAGACTCTCAGTGACTGTGACTTGAGTGAGTCAAGTTCAAAAAATAAGGAAGCCTACTTCGGGCTTATGGCACAATCAGACGAGGAAGTGGGCGACTCCGAGTATCACAGGAAGGTAAATTCGAACACAATACTCTATGAGTCTAAAATGTCCACCAATGGTCATGAAGGCAATTCTTCCTATGAGGACGAATCAAAATTGATGGCTCAACACGAGCACCTATTAAAGGCTTTTGACAAATTCCGCAAGGTAGTCCGAAAGTAGTTAAAGGAGATTGCCTCCCTCAAGGCAGTGGAGACTAATCTGAAGGAAGAAAATGCAAAATTACTTCCTCTCAGAGGTGAAGTTCACTCCTTGATAGAGGAACTCAAGGGATTCACTGAGACATTGAGTCTGAAGGAAAAATATCTTGATGAGCTGGAAAAAAGCTCGCGGTGGAGAGAAAACTAATTGAGAGTTTCTCCAAGCCGAAGACTGTTCTACCTCTCATTGATGAGTTTCCATCTCAGAAGAAGGGTAGTGGTCTTGGCCACGTCGAAGGTAAGGGTAAGGATTCCAGGAAGGCTAGCGCTAAGGAAAATGGGAAGGAACCAATGGGTGAACCCTCGTTTAGGAAGGTAATCTACCCAATGAATAAGTTTGACTTTGAGTCGTCCTATCGTCATCATGCTAGGCCTACTTATGTAGAGCCCAAGAATAGATACCAGGTAGGGACCCGTCCCCGTGACTTTGGTGCCAGCATGTTCAAAGCACCTTTTGAAGAGATTTAGATGAAGAGTTATGGTCCATATGTACATGGACATAACAATAAGAAGGCACTTAAAGCCAAAACTGATGTGCCTAAGGCTAAAGAGACGGGGAGCTCCTGTGTATGCTGCAACAAGGAGGCCTTCACCTCAAGGAATGCTGCCCCTGCTAGATCTCAGCTCCAAAAGGTAAAGAAAGAGTACAAAAGTAGGTACAACAAATTTGACTGTTGGAGCTGCAGAAAAATTAGTCATTTTGGCGCAAATTGTTGGTTCAATCCTGCTAATTTTGTAACCCCACGAGTTAGCAATGCGAGACTGACCACTCAGAAGATTAATGTTCCTAGTGGTGTTTAGCTGACAAGGAACCAAGAACCCAAATATGTTTGGTTTCGTAAGGTAAAATTATTTGTTTTTGTAGGTATGTCCAAAGGCCACAAAAAATTCGATCTAGTATTTGGACAGTGGATGCTCTCGGCACATGACCGGGACAAGAAGACTTTTGCTTGAGTACACCCCAGCCGAAGACGGACCAAAAGTGAACTTTGGAGGGTCAGACAGGGGAACAACAGAAGGTTATGGTATGATTTCCAACGACATAGTCTCTTTCATAGGCGTAGCTTATGTTGAAGGATTACACCATAATCTTATGAGTATAAGTCAACTATGTGATAAAGGCTACATCGTTGAGTTCTGCAAGGCCAAGTGTTTGATAAAATCATCTGCAAATTTAGAGATGGTCTTAAGAGGTACTAGGAGTAGAAATATCTTCTGTTTGAATTTCCTTTGTTTAGACAATTCTCCCAGTGTGTCTTATGGCTAAAAGTAGTGCGTCTTTCTGTGACTAATGACACAAGAGATTAGCACATATTAATTTCAAAACTATAAATATGCTATTTTCTCAACACTTTATGCACGATGCCACAACATTAAGTGCCTTAAAGAGAGTCCTTGCCACTCCTATCAAATGGGTAAGCATACATGGACTGCCTTAGAGGGTATTATTGAAAAAAATTCTTCACAAAGCTTATACTTGCTTCATATGGACTTATTCGGTCCTATGCCTATTCACAGCTTAAGAGGTAAGGTCTATATGTTAGTAATTATTGATGACTACTCGCATTTTACTTGGGTTTTCTTTCTGAAACACAAGGCAGACCCCTTTGATTCTTTCACTAATTTTGTCCAACAAATTCAGAATGAATTGGACTGCTCAATGGTCAAAGGCAGAAGTGACCACGGAAAAGAGTTTGAGTCTTGTGCCATGACAAAATTTTTGGAAAGTCAAGGTATCTTTCATAAGTTTTCCTCCCCCCGCACTCCACAACAAAATGGAGTTGCAGAGAGAAGGAACAGAACCCTAATTAAATCATGCATAAATATGTTGAACGACACTTCACTTCTGGAGTACTTCTGGGCTTAAGCAGTCAACACAGCATGTCACGTGCAAAAAAGAGCATTTATCAACAAAAAGCTATCGTAAGACCCCCTATAAGCTACTGAAGGGATGAAAACCGACTATGTCCTACTTTTGAATCTTTGGAAGTAAATGCTTCGTACTTAATAATGGAAAGTATTACCACACAAAGTTTAGTGAAAAGTGTTTTGAAGGTATCTTTGTAGGATATTATCGCCATAGTAAGGCATATATGATTTTCAATAAGAAAACTCTGGTGGTAGACGATTCAATAAATGTTGTATTTGATGAGACTAGCATGCTCCATAACAGCTCGTCTAGTATTATTTGTGCAGATGTAGGTTCCAGGTTCAAGGAGCTAAGCTTGGATGAATCTATCAAGGAAGAAGCTTCGAGCTCAGTCAAGATCGTCGATCTAGGCTTGGTGAATGACGAACCCATAGAGGAAGAATTGCCACAACCTATAGAGGATGCACCAGATATTGCAGATCCTGGTGGAGGGAGAGTAAGAAATCTAGGGTTTAAATACCTATAAGATCACCCAGCTAATCAGATAATAGGAGAGCTAGGCAACGGTGTGAGAACTAGAAGAGGTATGGCTAATGAGGTTATGCATCTCAGTTATTTGTCTCAAGTTGAGCCGAATAAGTTCGAGGAAGCAAACTAAGATGCATCTTGGATATTGGCAATGCAAGAGGGGCTCAATTAGTTTGAACAATGCAAAGTCTTGGAGTTAGTACCAGGGCTAAAGGGACAAAATGTGATCGACACCATGTGGATATTCAGAAACAAGCTGGACGAACGCGGAGTAATCATCAAGAATAAGTTCAGACTTGTCGCACAAGGATATAAACAAGAAAAAGATCGACTTCGACTAGACCTTTGCTACAGTAGTTCGGCTAAGGCGATCAGGTTGTTTCTTGCATATGCTACCCTCAAAGGCTTCACTGTATACCAAATAGACGTGAAGGCCACATTTCTTAATGGAAATCTGAAAGAGGAAGTATATGTAGCGCAACCCACAGGTTTTGTCAATTCTAATTTCCCTGATTATGTTATTTTTTGAATAAAGCATTATACGGCTTAAAACAAGCTCCCCAAGCTTGGTATGAGACGCTGTCTAGATTTCTTCTTGAGAACAAGTTCACAAGGGGAAAGATAAACAAGATATTATTTCTTAGGCAAGTTCAAGGAAAGATTCTGCTAGTGCAATCTATGTCGATGATATTATTTTTGGCTCTACGGAAGACAACCTTTGCAAGAAGTTTTCTAAACTTATGCAAGAGAAGTTTGAAATGAGCATTATGGTTGAGCTGAAGTATTACTTAGGACTTCAGGTGAAGCAATCTGAATATGGAATTTTCATCTCTCAGACAAAGTTCACCTAGGAGATTCTTAAGAAATTCAGAATGAAAAGCGTATCCTCTATGGGTACACCCAAACTTGGCTTATGGTACCCAAGATATAATGATGTCGATTTTGCTAGATATAAGGTGAACACTAAGGAATCTCATTACATCGCTGCAAAGCAGATTTTAAGATACCTTAAGGGTACACCCAATCTTGGCTTATGGTACCCAAGATATAATGATGTCGAGATAATTAGTTTTTTAGATGCCGATTTTGCAGGAAGCAGGGATTATAGGAAAAGCACTTTCGCGACAAGTCAATTCCTCAGAAGACAGCTTATTTCATGGAGCAGTAAGAAGCAAAATTATGTGACAACATCTACTACTGAGTCAGAGTATATCTCTGCGAGTAGTTGTTGCACATAGCTTCTTTGGATTAGGAATCAACTAGAAGAATATAATTTGAAGTTCAAAGAGATTCTGATGTATTGCGACTTATCCAGCGCAATAGCAATTGCGAATATACAGTTTCCCACAACTGGACCATGCACATCGAGGTGCGCTATCACTTTATTCGGGAGTATGTGGAGAATAAGGATGTAGCCATCAGCTATGTCCCGATAGATAAGCAGGTCGCGGATATTTTTGCAAAGCCGCTGGATGAGACAAAGTTCTAATTTTTCAAAACGGAACTAGGTATGCTAAAAATCGATTCCCGAAGAAGTCCAAGCAAGCAGAAAATCTCTCGGGAACAACTTAAGCAAAGTAAGAAATTTTCACAAGGCAAATTCGCCGAATATCGTCCAATTCATGTAATTCACGCCGAATCAGACTCCTCCTACATATCTCGACGAACTCATTATTAAACAAATTTTCACACTTTATATTGGATCCATCGGTTCGATTTTTGATGTATGCGCATATTCTAGGTCAATTTAGATCATCATATATCTATATATCTATATATTTATTATTCAAAAGGGAGGGCAACAACACGAAATTCGCTGAATCTCCATATCTGTCGTTCGACTCTTCGGCTCCTGTGTTTGTTCCGACAGTGCGTCATCTTCCTTGCTAGGGATAGCTCTTACTCCGGACTCGTCCTTCATCAATTAGGGTTTGACCTACTTTAAATCCCTATCCAACAGTCGTTCCAGGCTCCCCTGATGACTTTGTGCAGTGGTGCATTTCCAACAACTCTTTCTCATCGATCGGACATCAGTATAGTGCAGTGAGATTTCAGTGCAACAGAGAAAAATTCCGATAAGTCCAGATTTCCAGCAATAGTTTTCTAGAATTTTAGTTTTCTCCAAGGCTCCAGAAGTACGAGTGGATTGCTAGGAGGAGACAAACTTGTTCGCACTGGGTTTGCTCATGCCTCAAATGAATTTTGCAACGTGATTCTCATGTTGGATTCTGTAGGACTGTCCTTTGTACTAGAACACCCGTGCAAAGTTCTGGACAAGGAAGTTCTTGAGTTCTTCCAGAACGCCAAGCTCAAACACGAAGACACAGTGATTAAGAGCAAGATTCAGAAATTCAAAGTGAAAGTGAAAGACTCTCTTTTGTCTAGATTCTTGCGACTTCCAGTCTGTGATCAAGGTGATTACCTTGATTGTTGATACCGAAATCTCGGTCTCGGTGGAGTTCACCCTTCGAGAAGGGGTAATCGCACACTTACTTCTCTCATGCGAGCCAAAATACTAAGGAAGAAGAACAAAGGACATACCCAAGGGCTCGGTTTGGAGGTCCCACCACACACCCAAAAGATCTTAGAGCGCTTCCCCTCCTTAGCAAAATGCCGAGCTAAGAGTACCTCAAGAAGTGCAAGAAGACCAGGGCATAAGTGAGCATGCCTTCTGAGGTACCCCTTAGGTCTATTTATAGATTTTTGAAAATGGTCTGCAAATAGCCAACCTACGCTATTCTAAACGGCTATACGCAGTCCAAATTGGTCTGCCTACAGCGTAACTTCGCTGTTCTAAGGGGCTAAATGTAGACCTCTGAGGGCATCCAGGTAATTTTGCATATGGACTCTGTGGGGACGAGTTTCCTATTCTCTTGGCCAACTCACCACCCTACTGGGAGGGAGCGAGCTGGCGCCCAGGTCGCCAAGGAAGGCCATCTCGCCACCCTATAGGGGCGGACTGGCAACCAGGCTGCCTAGGCGGGCGCGAGCTGGGACTCGCTCGCCCAGCTCGCCTGTCTGGCCTTGATGAGAGCGAGCTAGACCTCTGGACTCGCCCTGCTATACTGGCGCAGGCCGATCATCTTGGCTCGCTCGCCTAGCTAGGCCTACTCGACGAACACGGGGTTGTACACAATCCCCGCTCTTTTTGAGCTTTGCAAAAGCTCGAAAAGAATCATCCGACCCTATGTGTTCGGTCAGTGCTCTGCTGAGCTTGTGGGAAAATATTGGTGGGTCCCGCTAGTATGCTATAAATATGCAACCAGGCCTTTGGAAAAACCCGCCCTTCTTTTTAGCCTTCCCTGCGAACTATAGGTTGAAGGGTGTCCATATCAGAAGAGATGTGAGAGCGCCTAGCAGCTGCGAGGGAGGTGACTCAGGAGAAGGCCCTTGAGGCAGCTTTGTGGCTAGCATATGGATCACCCGACCCCTTCTTCAGGCCAAAAAAAGGAAAGATCATTAGGCAGTCTCCTACAAATGATGCCCCAGCATCTAGTTTGGCGACCGGTGCCAAGGTCTCCCCTGAGGTATGTGGTTCTCCCGTCTGAGTCGCCACTCGGTTTTCTAAATCCCCTTTATACAGGAAATGCCCCGCAAAGGAGAAGATATAGGGGGACTGAGGCATTTTGTCCCGTTGATAACTAAGCGGTCCGCCAGCCCTTCATCCCCAGTGTATGCCCTCCTATGATTTCTCTGTTGCCAATCCCTCCAGGTTTAGGGAAAACCTTTGTAGCTCTTGGAGGCGAACCTTTCCATGGCTGGCCGAGTACCTCCCGACTGCCCACCAGTGAGAGGGACATGCCAACTGCCCGATGAGTGCACACTTTCTTGCTTATGACTTGCTTACCTTTTCTGACCTCCCATATCTCCGCAGGCTTTAATGTGATCTCACCCTCAGATGCCGAGATGAGTGAGGGGTACTCGCCTCTCCCTTCTACGGACCGTATTTCAGATTATCTGGGCAACCCGGTGGCCCCCAGGGGATGAATAAGCTGGTGACACGACAATTTTAGAAACAAGCCCTGTTGCTGCAGGAGGTTTGCGACAGGGTAGATGAGGACAAGGCCATGACGGAGGAGCGGTTCGCGACGCTGAAGGGCACGAGGCTCCCCGTTGATGGATATGGGACTACTTCCCCGGGGGTGAACCTTATGTGAGCGGAGGAGAGACTCAGGCATGCCATGGAGTAGGTCTACCTGGCCCTGCAAAACCTATTGGCAGCACACGAGTACCATTACCCTCGCGTGCCCCACCGGTCTGGGACACCAAGGTGGGGCAGTTGGAAATGGATCCAGTACTGAGCCACCCGCCCCTTCTTCACCTCAATTGTGGATATTTGGGTCGCACCTGCACCGTGGATCAGTTCGTATGGGATCACCAAGTTCTTTTTCATCTTTCCCTTGGACAACGGACTCTTGTTTGTAAAAATTTGAGACTTCCTCGCCCGCCAATGGGCTTACGTTTGTTGCATGTTACTTTTATTGTGTTGCTGCTTAGTTTTATCTTGGTTAGTGCGGATGAGGCACTCTTTCTTACCCACCCCCTTTTGTAAGCGGGTGTGAGATTAATGAATCAGCTTGCCCAACCCGCCTGTGTAGTTTTGGCAGGAGCGAGCCGGGTGACCGCAGATCGCGAGTCTAAGCGGCTTGCCTACTATTTCAGGAAGGTTCGGATCGCGGCTCGCCCATCTCTTGTGCGGATGCAGGTGAGCACGGCTCGCGGTCGAATAGTATTTGAGGCACATCAACGAGATGATATAAATCTGCGGTGGATCCAGAAGTTGAAGCGTCGGGGCACATTTTGCTATCCGCGATTTTCCCGCTGGCAGAACTTTTTCCTGCCTTTTTCCTTTCTATAAATAGGCCTTGTCGATCCTTTCTTACCTACCATATTTAAGATTTCCGCTTCTCCTCTGCTTCCTGCGACTCCCGACTCGCCAGCTTCCTGCGAGATCTACTCCATCCCGCTTAGCAACTTTTCCATGAGATGGGTTGTGGCAGTGGTGATGCAGATGGGCGGAGCAAGTGTGCCTAGACCTTCTCCGAGCACGACTTCTCCAATGCCACCATTTTTTAAGGTGAGTTCCTTGATGCCATAGGAAACTACATACCGCCAGGCTTCGTGGCAAGGAGACCTGGGGAGGGGGAGAAGATCAATGACCTCTCAAGAGTGGAGCTCGCCATCCCAACGGTGCATTTCGAGGTGGGTATCAAGATTCCCCTATGGACAGAGGTCCGCCAGATACTTAAATACTTCGGGGTCATCCTCGGGCAGATAACCCCCAACTCCATTACATTGGTGATCAGGTTTGCGTGCTTCCTGCGGGAAGAGCAGATCGAGTTCAGCCTCACGGTCTTCTGCAAGCTGTTATCCTTCCGGGTAAACAAGGACGGGACCGCCTACTTCTCCAGCAACCATGTCAAGGTGTGGGAGACCGCCAACAAGAGCCAAAATTGGCTTAAGAAATTTGTTTTTATTAAGGGTGAATTTGGCAATGTCATTTTCGCGTCGGTCCAGCTCAGCGAGGCGAGCTACCGCCCCCCTACCCCGGGGGCCACGAAGCTGAGCTCTTCAGGTTCTTCGAGGGGAAGAACTTTGAAGCCGCGTTCCTCTGTAGGAATATAGATAACATCACCCCCGTCGCGCCTGGAGGAGGTAAAGTACTCGCCCTTATTTTCATTTAGCCCGTTATTCTTCTTTTATAACCCTCTTTCTGCAGGCGAGCGAGATGTTCCCTTGCACCCTCCCTATGAGAGTGCGTGAGTCGCTTCTGGCGAGCTCGGCCACGCCGAGGCTGCGGCTGCTGCGCATCGTAAGAGCTCAGCCTCTACCGACCAGAAGCAGCCAAGCCGCGAACAGCCTCTACTGCCGCCGCCCAAGAAGCCGAAGATCGCGGGTTGAGCACCTCCCGTGGGTCGGGATAAGGGATAGGCCTCTGCATACCAAACAGTTGGGAACCCTTTCCATCCGAGTTCTTCGACCGAAACCCCCCCTGGCTAGGCGTCCGGCACCTCTAGGCCGCAAGGAGAGGAGCCCTCCATCAAGCCGGTGTCGAGAGGGCACCGGAACTTCGGCCTCGGTGAGCAGCCCGTGGATGAGGTTGGTATCCCCCTCCTTCAGTAGGACAAGGAGGCGAACTGTTCTTACATCTCCACCCTACTGCCGAGATGGCTGGAGCAGGAGACCATCAGTGGGGAGGCTTATAACTTCTCATTTGGCCTGTACGCGCGAGAGGATGCCGCGTTTTACGACGAGGAGGCCACGTGAGTCCTTGTGCATGAGAGCGCGCAGGCCCAACTCCGTGGCCTGGAGCTATCCTACATGGTGGGCAGGAGGCTCACCCAGCTGGAGAGGAACACCCCATCGCTCAATAAGTTGGTCGAAGAAAAGGAGGAAGCTCGCCGCCTCGCCCGGGAGGAGGCGAACTTCCAGAATAAGCGGGCGAACGTAGCTGATTCCTCCCTTATCGGGTATCTGGGAGGGGTGGTAAGTCCCATGACTTGCGCTTATTGATGAGTCCGATATTTATAGGGTTTTTTGGACTCATCTGGGCCTATTTTCTCACTTGTGTACTGCATTTCAACAAGTAATCAGTTATATTTGCTTCGATCGGTCAATGGCCACACCGTGCACCGCTTTGGCCCGAGGATGTGCAATTATGCATTCTGTTGTCGGGTGTAAGTACTGGGGGTACTCTCCGTACTGATTTGGTTATTTTTTGCTGTAAATTGGTACTGGGCGCTTTTGCTCCATCTTTGGTTTTTGGTTATGCAGGTGTTGTGTTTTCTCCAAACCAGGAATTCTGACTTGTGGAAAACGCACGGTCATGCGTTTCCTTAGCGCACACATTCCACCTAATCGTGTGTTTTACTCGCAGGAAAATAGTCGAGCAGAGCTCGATGATCTTCACACACTATTAATGCACGGTTTCTTCTAAACCGCGCGCGAAGGAAACACACGATTTTCCTGTAGCTGTTTAGTTTATAGCATTCTGTGGTTAATCGTGTGATTTGTTCACGCACGTGCATACACGCCCGTTGATGCGTTTGAACGACAATTGTCTTGGTCGAACAAGTAATATAAAATGGGCGAATTTCCCAAAGTATCGATCTCGGGGGAACACAGTGTAACACCCAAAAAACCCTAAGTCCCAAAATGGGGTCAGGCTGGGTCACACGGCCTGGGACACGAACGTGTCCCAGGGCATGTTTG
The DNA here is from genome assembly GCA_039513925.1 of Platanthera zijinensis. Lineage (NCBI taxonomy): Eukaryota > Viridiplantae > Streptophyta > Magnoliopsida > Asparagales > Orchidaceae > Platanthera > Platanthera zijinensis. Next base: position 137,999,487 of record CM077087.1, on the reverse strand, counting down.
GTGCACACGGCCTGGGACACGGGCATGTCCCATGGCATGTACTTTGTGATGTGCATCGAGTCGAGTTCTCGAGATAGTACGACCGACGATCATTAAGAGGCGACACGGCCTGGGAAACGGGCGTGTCCTGCTCGGGTGGGTAACCGACCGACATTGAGTGGCGTTGAGTGGAGTGGTGTTGAGTGTGGAACACAGCCTATGACACGGGCGTGTCACAAGTGCGTGTTGGGCACACGGCCAAGGACACGGGCGTGTGCCCTTAGCCATGTTCTTCTCGGGTGTTTCGGCCTTGTGTTGATGGGGTAACATGGCAAGTCACACGACCGTGTACTGGTTGATACGGGCGTGTCAGGGAGTGACACGGGCGTGTCGTAGCCCGTATTCTGTTCCAGATTGAGTCATTTCTCTAACCGCTCAAGGAACACGGCCTGTGACACGGGCGTGTCACATGCCATGTCAGCTCTGTATAGATGCTTTTCAAAGCAGATCGAGGTCGTTCGTTCCCTTCTATTTGGATCCTGTGGTCCAAGTTCATCCATGCTATTATAAGGTCGAGAATGGAGATGAATATCTCATTCTTATGTTGGCCATTCTCTTTCTAAAGAGAAGAGAGAGAGAGAGGATAGCAAGGAAGGAAGAAGGATAAGCTTTCCGATCGCCGGTGGAGCTTTAACAGTCAAAATCGAGAGTCGAGTTCAGCGTTGCGGAGGCAAGGCCGCTGCGGTGATTTCCATCCGGCTAGTTCTTTCATGGCGTCGAAGCGATCGTCAAGGGTAATGGTCTTTCTTCCTTGGGCAGGTGAAGCCCTTTGTTTATGCATGTATCTCCATGGAATCCTCAATCAAAATATTGAAGAGCGTAAGTGATTACAGTGTTTGAGTCTGCATTTAGATCCGAAAGTGTGTAGTATGGAATAAGCATGCTGTGTGAAGCCCATCTGGACGTATAGTCTGGATTAGTGATGTTGCGATCTGGAGAAGACTCCGTGTATACAACGAATAGCTTGAGGAGCGTGTGAGGACGCTTGTGAAGTGTGGTAAGGAGGCTTTATATAGCTCTTTTGATTGTATGCTCGGTACGAGCCGTATGACAGACTAAAAAGCGGCACTATGTGCCGGTGTTGAGAAAGGAATGCGAGAACCTCTGAGTGGGTATGACACCCACCAAGTTCAATGATTGGATTGTTTTAAGCGAGCACCTCTGAGTGGCTGGGTGTGAGAGGTCTCCAATAGGGATTTGGGGGTTGATGCTCATGGTCAACAAGTTAAGAACCTCTGATTGGGTGGGCCACCCAATAAGTTCAGTGGTAGGATCGAGTGAGCAGTCGATTGGTAGCAATGCAGCGGGGCGATTTACCTATGCTTGTTACAATACGTGGGTAGGTCGACTGATAGTGCTCACGATTGCCGTGAGGTTACTACCTCTGAATGGGATGGGAGAGAGGGTCTCCAGTCTGCGCGCTGTAGTAGACTATGCTCCATCGCCAACAAGTTAAGAACCTCTAGTCGGTGGTGTACGAAGGATGTTCCGATACACCGTAAGCGTGCCCTGAGTGCATGGAGCGTCTGGCACGAAAGCCGGCATTTGTGATTATATTGTGTATTGATATATATATACATGTTGTGATTATATTGCATGCAGGGATGGAACCACTCCCCCGGGTAAGGGGTAGGGTCGTTATAATTGGTCAGCTGAATGTTGACCGTTGCTTTGTTTGTCACCCATGGTGTGGATGTCCACATGCAGGTGCTTCCCTTGTTGATGTTGAAATTGATTGAGCGGGCTGAAGCCCTTTGTGCCGCTGCTACTGGTAGGCCCTCGAAGGTCATGTGAAGATTTGTATTTCATGTGTGGCTGTCCTGCATGCCGATGTATGAAGTCATATATTTATAAAGAGAAACTCTTAAGGCCTTAAGGCTGTGAGCGGTGGGCTTGTATACATTCCTGGTCTTTTATATAAATGTGTTATTACATAGTAGTGGACATTCATGGATTGAGTTCGTTCAACTTATAAACTTCCACTAGAATGCTCTGGGTTAGGTTGTGATGGTATTTTGGTATTAACCTTTGACCTCTCCGTCTGTTTGTGGCATATAATGTGGGGCCCTGACCAGACCTTCTATTATATGTTATTAAACGGGTTGGGTCGTTACATTTTTGTATTAGAGGCCCCTCCATTTTCCGCTTTCGAATTCGTGGCCGAATTCTTTTGTCGGGTGGCGAGCACGTGTACGTGCGAACAGTTTTAACATAATTGAACTCAAGAATGTCCACTAGTAATGTGCACGATTATAGTCGGTATGTTTGACTTTTTGGATTGGAGGTTGCTTATTGATATCTTGTTTACATATAGGTGACAAGGAGTGGTGCTGGGCAGTCTGAGTCCTAGCGTTCGGATGAGAGTGCGACACCAGCCGAGGTGCCCACACCTCCTCCTTCTGCGAAAACCGTATGCCTAGTTGCGGAGGAAGTATTTTCCATGATTCAAGAACAACCTATTGGGCAGGCAAGGCCTGTAGTGGATCCAGTTCGTGTTGGTGCAAGGCAAGAGCGTGTTAAAGCTCGGGTGGACGAGCGAGCGACTGACGAGCAACTAAAGCGGTTTATGGATTTTCATCCACCTATATTTGTTGGGGCGAATTCCCCAACGCAGGCGGAAGATTGGCTTTCTAGAGTGAAGAGGATCCTGACAGCGCTCAGGATTGATGATGGACAGAGAGTGACATTAGCCACTTTCCTACTGGAAGGAGAGGTAAGACTATGGTAGGATGAAGTCGAGATGCACAAGTTGGCATGCAGAGGCCTGGGAGCGATTTCGATGGACGAATTCTCAAGATTGTTTTGGGCAAAGTATTTTCCAGTATCGCGAAGAACTGCGATGGAGAACGAATTCCAACATTTCGTGCAGGGGGAGAAGTCTGTGGATGATTACCTGCATGAATTTACCAGGCTGGAGAGTTATGCGGCATCGACTCTTGCGGAAGAAGCGCGGATGACGAACAGATTCTATGAGGGACTCCGAGATGAGTTGAGATATGCGCTTCCGAGTTCAGTGAACCAAGGCTTCCAAGCCTTAGTAGATACAGCTTGTGCGCTGGAGAATGATTTGAAATGGGTGCATGATAATAAAAACTTGGCGGCGGAAAAGTCAGAGTTCAAAGTTCTGCAGTCCGATCAATCGGAGTTTAAGAAACGTGATAAGAAGCAGTTAAGGCCTACTGAACAAGCTCAGTCGAATGTTACTTCGGATGCAACGTACGGACAAGGATGTGTGGAGACACGTACGTGTTTTAAATGTGGGAGGCAGAGGCATATCGCCCGAGATTGTTGGAGTGGCGCCTCGAAGGGTGAGAAAAAATCAGGTGCGTCCAATGAGGAAAAGGGTAAGGCAGTGGCAGAATGATCTACATATCGGGCGCAACCGCGAGTGTACAATCTCAGAGTGCAGGAGCCGCAAAGATCACATCATGAAGTACAACAGCCTCGAGTGTTTAACCTGGAGTTGTAGGAGGCTGTCAATAAGCTGCTTAGAGACGCAGATGAGCGGAAATAAAGTTGAGTGTGTACTTTATTGCTTGTATGTTGTACTTTGTATATATTGTATGTGTGTTTGTGAAAACACTTGTGTTGATGCGAGGCCGTGGGGAGAGTAACCCCGGATCATCTTTTATATTTGCTACAAAGGAGTGGTTGTGTTGGTATCTGCGTTACGCTAAATTTCGGGACGAAATTTTTCTAAGGATGGGAGGATTGTAACACCCCAAAACCCTAAGTCCCAAAATGGGGTCAGGCTGGGTGACACGGCCTGGGACATGGGCATGTCCCAGGGCATGTCCGGTGTAAATGGCCTGGGACACGGGAGTGTCCAAAGGCGTGTCCTTTGTGATGTGCATCAAGTCGAGTTCTCGAGATATCACAATCGACGATCGTCGAGAGGCGACACAGCCTGGGACACGGGGGTGTCCTAGGGCGTGTCCTTCTCGGGTGGGTAATCGGGCATCGTTGAGTTGCATTGAGTGGAGTGGCGTTGAGTGTGGTACACGGCCTGTGACACGAGCATGTCACAGGGGCGTGTTGGACACACGGCCAAGGACACGGGCGTGTGCCTTAGCCATGTTATTCTCGGGTGTTTCGACCTTGTGTTGATGGGGTGACATGGCCAGTCACACGGCCATATACTGGTTGACGCGGGCATGATAGGGAGTGAAACGGGCGTGTCTTAGCCCGCGTTCTGTTCCAGAATGAGTCGATTCTCTAATCGCTCAAGGAACACGGCCTGTGACACGGGCGTGTCACAGGCCGTGTCAGCTCTATATAGATGCTTTTCAAAGCAGATCGAGGCCGCTCGTTCCCTTCTATTTGGATCTTGTGGTCCAAGTTCATCCTTGCTTTTATAAGGCCAAGAATGGAGATGAATATCTCATTCTTATGTTGGCCATTCTCTCTCTAAAGAGAAGAGAGAGGAGACCAAAGAAGGAAGAAGGAGAAGCTTTCCGACCGCCGGTGGAGCTTCAACGGTCTGAATCGAGAGCCGAGTTAAGCGTTGCAGAGGCAAGACCGCTGCAGTGAGTTCCATCTGGCTAGTTCTTTCATGGCGCCGAAGCGATCGTCAAGGGTAATGGTCTTTCTTCCTTGGGCAGGTGAAGCCCTTTGTTTATGCATGTATCTCTATGGAATCCTCCATCAAAAGATGGAAGAGCGTAAGTGATTCCAGTGGTTGAGTCTACATTTAGATCCGGAAGTGTGTAGTACGGAATAGGCATGCTGTGTGAAGCCCATCTGGATGTATAGTCTGGATTAGTGATGTTGTGATCCGGAGAAGACTCCGTGTATACAACGAATAGCTTGCGGAGCGTGTGAGGACACTTGTGAAGTGTGGTAAGGAGGCTTTATATAGCTCCTTTGATTGTATGCTCGGTACGAGCCGTATGACGGACTAGAAAGCGACACAATGTTCCAGTGTTGAGAAAGGAATGCAAGAACCTCTGAGTGGGTAGGGCACCCACCAAGTTCAATGATCGGATTATTGTAAGCAAGCACCTCTGAGTGGCTTGTTGCGAGAGGTCTCCAATAGGGATTTGGCGGCTGATGCCCATAGGAAACAAGTTAAGAACCTCTGAGTGGGTGGGCCACCCAACAAGTTCAGTGGTAGGATCGAGTGAGCAGTCGATTTGTAGCTATGAAGCAGGGTGATTTCCCTAGTCTTGTTACACTATGTGGGTAGTTCAACTGATTGTGCTTACGATTGTCGTGAAGTTACTACCTCATAATGGGATGGGAGAGAGTGTCTCCAGTCTGCGCGCTATAGTAGACTATGCTCCATCGCCAACAAGTTAAGAACCTCTAGTCGGTGGTGTATGAAGGATGTTCCGAAACACCGTAAGCATGCCCTGAGTGCACAGAGCGCCTGGCACGAAAGCCAGCGTTTGTGATTATATTGTGTATTGATATATATATATATATATACATGTTTTGATTATATTGCATGCATGGAAGGAACCACTTCCCCGGGTAAGGGGTAGGGTCGTTATAATTGGTCTGCTGAATGCTGACCGTTGCTTTGTCTGTCACCCATAGGGTGGATGTCCACATGCAGGTTCTGCCCTTGTGGATGCTGAAATGGATTGAGCGGGCTGAAGCACTTTGTGCTGTTGCTGTTGGTAGGACCTCGAAGGTCGTGTGAAGATTTGGATTTCATGTGTGTCCGGCCTGCGTGCCTATGTATGAAGTCATATATTTGTAAAGAGAAACTTGTAAAGCCTTAAGGCCGTGAGCGGTGGGCTTGTATACATTCCTGGTCTTTTATATAAATGTGTTATTTATATAGTAGTGGGCATTCATGGATTGAGTTCGTGCAATTTATAATCTTCCGCTAGAATGCTCTGGGTTAGGGTGCGATGGTATTTTGGTATTAAACAGTGACTTCGCCGTCTATTTGTGGCATATAATGTGGGGCCCTGGACGGACCTTCTATTATATGTTATTTAACGGGTCGGGTCGTTACACATAGTAAGGTGGAGTTAATTTTTGAGGAGGACTTGAGATTGAAGTCCTTAGGTCGGAGTTAACTAAGGAGGGGTTTTTTGATGTTGCGAAAGAAGAAAATAAAATGCTAGAACTACTCCTATACAACGCCGCTATGCGATGCTTCACCAAGCAGGATGGAAGACTAGTCAAGCCGCTATGCACTGAATCGTTGGGCGAATGGACGAGTAGGCTTGCGGAATGAGGGTCGAGAGCACCTCTTTGCTACCCACACCACTAGAAATTACTAGTGCGGCAAGGGTGGTTGAGGATGGATAATGACAAACCTCAAGCAACTTAAGAAGTAAAGCAATACAGAATCACATAGACATGAATCTAATAAAGCATACAACTAAAGTGCATCAACATCTATAAATGAAGTTTTAACACAAATATATAACAAGAAAGCAAGTATAACTCAAGAGACTGACCGAATCCGAATTCTTGCTGAGGGTTCACGGAAGGAATTGTTGGGTTGTCAGTCCACTTTCTAGCACGGTCCTCAACTGCGTCCAGGGTAGAGAAGGGCTTTCACTACCTTCAAATTGACCCGTCTTCTTCGTGTCACGAATGCGGAAGAAAGTTGCAAGCTTCCCTTTGCTTATTGGATTCAACGTCAAAACCTTCCTTGAATCTCAAGGATGAAGGAGGAGGCCGGGAGGAAGCTCCAGCTTAGATTTGGCAGTGAAAGCTTTCCTGTAGCACCTACCTACGGTGGAAGACTAAGGAGGACGGCGGAATCCCTCCTCGGAGACGAAAAATGATGGAGAAAATTGCGATCCCCGAATTAGGGCGGAACATGCATACTTATAGACAATAGAGAATAATAATGCGCACGATCATGGGTGCACGACCAGTGGTCTTGCGCAATATGTCTAGTGATCGTGCGCACTGGCAAGGCAGAATCGAAAGAAGAACTTGGATAATGCGCACAAGCAGTGGCACACGACCGGTGGTCGGGCAGACTATGTCCAATGGTCGTGCGATTACCCTAGAAAGAAATCCAGGAAAAATGGAATCAATGCACACGATCAGTGGTGCACGACCGATTGTCGTGCGCAATGTGTCCAGTGATTGTGCATTTGCCCCGACAGAACTTGGAAACCGGCAAATAGTGCGCACGATTAGTGGCGCACGAATAGTGGTCGTGTGCAATAGATCCCATGAGCGTGCACAGTATTCCTATTTCCAAACACTCCCGGAACACGCACATGGCCCCTGTACCAACACTGATATCTGTAGACATTCCAGGCAATCACAAAAAGGAGTACAAATAATAAAAGTACAAAAATACACAACTACGGGCCTAAGTGTACACTTCCTATAGAAATAAAGATAAGATGGAATATATACGATAACGAACTAAAAGTGAAGTGCATGTGAAAGAAAACTATCCCAGATGAGTCTGAAAATCACTATATAAAGAGGACTCATCACACCCCTAGACTTACTTGTTTGCACGTCCCGAGCAATCAAAATATATGCAGACAGAATAAAATGATTTAGCTAACATAGAAATTGTGATACGGAGTACCATGCAAAGTCGCATGCTCGTAAGCGTAAAAATATAATTAGAGGAAATTTCTAAGTATGCAAAATAGTTTATATTTTTCACAATGCGTATCAAAATTTTATTACTACTCCAAAATAGAATCACGGTGAACCATCCGGTCACGCGTAGGAAGAAAGTAGGAAGGCCACTAAGGTGAGCTTTGCCAAATACCGGGGCTCAGGATCACCTCCAAAGGAATCCACCAATGTCGGGGACCATACGCTTGCCCGTTCACACTCTCTCCACGACACTAGTTCGACTCAAGCGTGAATGCGTAGGACTTTAGGATAAGAGATGGGGCTTGGGTTACGGTGAGGTAAACAAAGATAAATAGGAAGGCTATGCACCTAACCTAAATGAGCTTGCATAAAAAGAATCCAATGCTAACCACAATACATACGAGTACACCACACCCCCAAACTTAACTTTTAACATATGGTTGTGTGCACCGCCTACTCCAAATACAACTATATCTCCAATAGGATTTTAAATTATACTTTTTCTTTTCACCTTTTTTTTACAAATAGTTTTCTTTTTTTCAAATCATTTTTTATTTCCACAATTTCAGCATATATAAACCTTGGAGCACATCCACATATTCATAATGAATACCACCACATCAACACCCTAAAATGATAATATAAAACACTAGAGCTCGATTTGGGTGTGCGACTAGGATAGACTATGAGTCTTTGGTGAAATAATGGTGGAGATGAATCAAAAGAGGGGTTGACAAAATGGGGCTTAGTGAGGATACGATGTTAGGAATAGTACAAAGCTCAACCGGGCCAAGGTGATTGCCTAAATCACGTTCACGCCAGACTAACCATGCACCAATGCTTCGAGAGTAGCTTGATGCAAGTTCTTAGCAACCGAGAAAGATGATCCTTCCTCCCGACTTGAGCAAAACTAGTCTAGTGATGGCTACACACATCCCTATACTACCGTTTGATTCACACCGGATTAACCAATTTTTGAGTAGAATAAAAAGTCTTTATGTAAATAGAAAAATATAAAACTATAAGCATAGAGAAAAATTAAATCTACTTGAATTTCTACACGAGATGAGAGCACTCGACTAGGAGCACTACAAAAGTCAATATTTTACTTCGTCTCACAATCCTATGCCAGCACAATAATTTTCCCAAATCATACAAAAGAAACAAGTTTAACTCGCAGCACGCTAACAGCTAAGCACGTGCTCATGTGGGTGCAGTGGTATGCGATGCAATGAACTAATCAAAATAAAACAACAAAAGCTTATAGTATGCACATGAAATGTGCACGTGCAAAAGGTAACAATACTGCTCTCCCCCAGACTTAAACTAAACTACACAGCATATGATATAGAAATTTAAATCAGATAGATACGAGGGAAAAGGTTACCCAATGTTCAGCCAATGAGCATACCAGAAGACGTGTGAAAAACAAAAGTAGGTCCGCCATACGAAGAATCAAAACCCTGTCAATATGAATTTGCCAAGATTACCTACAGTGGTTAGCTCCATAAAAACAAAAGAAAAATAGACAAAATACAATAAATACTAAACTAAGATAAACATGAAAAAAATAAAAATACAATAATAGTAAGATAACTGTTGGGGTTATTGTCATCCCAACACAACTTATTAAATTCTATACAATTATTGCTAATGGGCCTATGAAAAGAAATGTGCACAGGTAACTGTTCCATTATTCGTTTCGGTAACGGGTACCGATACGGCGATAAAACAGTTACCCCTCTGCCTAAATAATCATACCTTCTCCTCGAAGGCAGAGGAAATAAGAAATAAGAAGAGGAAGAGCACTGGTCCTCACTCATCTCACCACAAAATATATGCTTGCCCAACAAGGTATCGTCCACCACAGGTATGCAGGAAGCGATGGCGACGACATGGGCACCAGGCTCATCATCATCCCAACATATCCGTGGAGACTCAACCTGCAGGGCCTTAGTTAAAGAAGGGGGATCAAGTAATAAAGAAGATAAAGAACTAAAATAATCAAAAATAGGGGGAGTGGTCCCAGTCTCACTCCCAGCAGGATCCAAGCATAGATCATCGTCGGTGTCATATGAGTAATGGAGAAGGGAATCCGAGAGCTTGAGGTCCTCGGTGGTGGTTTGGACCTCCTCATCCAACAAGGAAGTGGAAACTTTCTCATCAGAAAGGATCTCTTCATCATCCCACTTCAGTGCGTCATTGTGTTCTAAGGTGCCACACTCTCATTGGAGAGAATAACGTCCTCGTCCCACAGTGGCGCAACCTCAGGCTCTGAATCACAATCCGGTATAACATCATCAACCGACTCACTAAAAATAGGGATAGATAATTCTTACAAAGAAAGCGGAGGAACAACAACATCAGAGAAAATATGTGTTGGTTCCTCCGGGGGTGAATCAGCAAGAGGGGAAGAGTGCTTGGGGAGAGACGACACCACAATGTCGTCACACCGAGCTGCAGAAAGTCTGATAGGTATATCCGTAGTAGTCTCCCATATACAAGGTGGTACTGCGAATATATCATCAGAATCAGAAAGGGAAGCCAATTGAGAGGTGGATGGAATGAGTCAGATATCTGGCTCATCATTCTCCTCCAACTTACGCTGAAATTCTTCATAATCTTTCAACACGTAGTCAGTAGTACGATAACACAAACACCATTTTCCATTACTCCTCGGTCCCGATGGGACCGGAGAGGAATAAGAAAATGATGAAGATGTAGAAGAGAAGTGATCATTAGACATGGGTATGGTGTATGAAGTACCATAAGAGGATGGCGCTCCATATACTGAACCACGAGAATTATGCTCACTATCTTCATTGGGGCACTTATCACTTCCATGCCTATAATCCCCGCACCATCTACAACAAATATTCATATAAGAAAATATGGTGCAATAAGAAAGAATTCACCACAAGAAATATTCTAAGCAAAAATTAACTACACACTAGCAGATAAAAGAAAATGAATGTCTACTGTTGAAAAATTAAAACTACAAAAGGAACAAAGAAAAATAAGAAACAAAATTTTAAAACTAAAGCAAAGAATAAACATGATATGAACAAATGGAAAAATGCTTCTATCTCCTATTTCCCTCTCCAAAAACTCACACGACTATATTCCCCGACAACGACGCCAAAAACTTGATGCGTTTGAACGACAAGTGTACCTATCGCACAAGTAATATAAAATGAGCTTATTTCCCCAAGTATCGATCTCGAGGGAACACAGTAAGGTGGAGTTAATTTTTGAGGAGGACTTGAGATTGAAGTCCTTAGTTCGGAATTTACTAAGGAGGGGGTTTTTGATGTTGCGAAAGAAGAAAATAAAATGCTACAACTACTCCTATGCAACACCGCTATGCGATGCTTCACCAGGCAGGATGGAAGACTAGTCGGGCTGCTATGCACCGAATCGCTGGGCAGATGGACGAGTAGGCTTGTAGAATGAGGGTTGAGAGCACCTCTTCTCTACGCGCGCCACTAACAATTGCTAGTGCGGCAAGGGTGGTGGAGGATAGATAATGGCGCACCTCAAGCAACTTAAGAAGTAAAGTAATACAGAATCACATAAACATGAATCTAATAAAGCATACAACTAAAGTGCATCAACATCTATAAATGAAGTTTTAACACAAATATACAACAAGAAAGCAAGTACAAGTCAAGAGATCGAACGAATCCGAAGTCTTGCTGAGGGTTTAAGGAAGGAATCATCGGGTTTTCATTCTGCGTCCTAGCACGATCCTCAACTGAGTCCGGGGTAGAGAAGGGTTGTCATTACTTTCCAATTGACCCGTCTTCTTAGTGTCACGATTGTGGAAGAAAGTTGCAAGCTTCCCTTTGCTTGTTGGATACAGTGTCAAAACCTTCCTTGAAGCTCAAGGATGAAGGAGGAGGCCGAGAGGAAGCTCGGGCTTAGATTTGGCGGTGAAAGCTTGCCCAGAGCACCTCCCAACGGTGGAAGACGAAGGAGGACGGCGGAATCCCTCCTCGGAGATGAAAAATGGCAGAGAAAATGGCGATCCCCGAATTAGGGTGGAACCTACATATTTATAGACAACAGAAAATAACAATGTGCACGATCACGGGCGCACAACCAGTGGTCGTGCATAATATGTTCAGTGATCGTGCACACTGGCATGGCAAAATAAAAAGAAGAACTAGGATAATGCGTACGAGCAGTGGCGTACGACCGGTGGTCGTGCACACTATGTCCAATAGTCGTGCGATTACCCCAAACAGAACTCAAGGAAAAATGGAATCAATGCACACGATCAGTAGTGCATGACCGGTGGTCATGCACACTGTGTCCAGTGGTCGTGCGTTTGCCCCGACAAAACTTGGAAACCGGTGAATAGTTCACACGATCAGTGGCGCACAACCAGTGGTCGTGCGCAATAGATCAAATGAGCATGCAGAGTATTCCTATTTCCAAACACTCTCAGAACACGCACACGGCCCCTGTACCAACATTGATATGTGCAGACATTCCAGGAAATCACAAAAATGGAGTACAAATAATAAAAGTACAAAAATACATAACCACGGGCCTAAGTGTGCACTTCCTATGGAAATAAAGATAAGATGAAATATATACGGAAACGAACTAAAAGTGAAGTGCAAGTGAAAGAAAACTAGCTCAGATGAGTCCGAAAATCACTATATAAAGAGGACTCATCACCCGTGCGTGAGTAAAATACATGGTTCCTCTTTGTTATCCGATTTTTCAGCGCTCTGTGGTTACCCGTGCATTTTCTGTCACGCACGGGCGGAAGAGTCTGTACGCAAATAAAATGCATGGGTAAACTCATCTTTCTCGCAGGCCATTTTCCGCGCGTTATTAACGAACGGTTGACGAACGGTCGTGTGTCAAACCGTGCGTGACCATTTTTCTGACCTACTTCTATTTAAGCGCAACTTTCTTTCCATTAAAGGGAGATCATTTTCAGCCATTCTTGTGCCATTTTAGGGGAAAATTCTGCTGTTCCTCCTCCGCCCTTCATCTTCCACCAAGGAGAGAAGCTCCGGCCATGCTTGCGAAGCTTATCTCTCGCTGGTGCTTGCTCTCGGCCTTCTCCTTGACCTTTTAGCTCTATTACAAGTTTTGCCGCCATATCCATCAAGCAAAGGGAAGCTTGTAACCTTCTTACGTATCGTGATACGAAGAAGATGGGTCCATTAGAGGGTAGTCACAGCCTTCCCTACCCCAGACATAGTTGAGGACTGAGTTTGGACATGGACTGACAACCCGACGATTCCTTTCGCGACTCCTCAACGTGCCTTCGGATTCGGTCGATTTCTTGACTTGTTCTTGCTTTATTGTTGTATATGCGTGGTTAAATCTTCATATGTATATGATTTTGCACTTTAGTTGTAAGCGTTATTTGTTTCATGTCTATGTGAATCTATATCGTTTTACTACTTTAGTTGCTTGAGCAGCGCCCGAATTTCCACCCACCACCATAGTTAGTATTGTCGCTCTAGCGACTGCTAGAGGTGCGCATTGCGACGAGGTGTTTGCGACCCTCAATCTGCTATTGCATTCATTCCCTACGCCTGCCTACTCTTCCATTCCACTGAGCGAAGCAGCGCATAGAGACCTGGATAGGAGTAGATTTAATTAGCTTTTATTTTCTTATAACTAAAACCAAACCCCTTCGTGACCTCGACCTAAGGACTTCAATCTCAAGTCCTCCTTGAAAGATAAATCCACCTTGCTGTTCCTTGAGAGTTTCGATACTTGGGAAAGCCTCCTCATTTTATATTACTTATGCGAGCGGAACGCTTGCCGTAAGCACAACAAGTTTTTAGCACCGTTGTGGGGAACACCGTCGTGTGAGTTTTCTGAAAGGAAGTCTTGTGATTGTTGTTTTCTTTTTATTATTTTCGTTGCTTACCATTTCTTTTGTTTATTTCTTTTTTTCCCTTTTCTGATTTTTGGTTTAGAAAACGGATTCATTTTATTTTTATTTTATGTTATGTATCACCCTTTCGACAAATATTTTTGTTCACAATGTATTCTATAGCTGAGTGCCGTCTTGTTGGGTATTGTATCCACAATAATCCCGATTTGTATGAAGTCACCCTTGAACTAAGATGAATTAAGTTGCATTTTATGCTCTTGTTGAGTTATGTGTTTACAGGATATAATTGCCAAGTGTAGACCAATGTAAGTCTACAATGAGTCAGCAAACACATGACCATACAATGTAATCTCTCATTGTGTGATCCATGGTGTTGACTCATGTGTAGCCTCTCTATTAGGACACACTTCATTTTCATGCACTAAAGCAATGGAAGGATTAATGGTTGCTGATTTCATTTGAAGAAAAATAATTTTAAGGAAGGAAATTTTTTTCTAAGTCCATTACTCGAGTACAATGTATTGTACTCGAGTAGTGCTGGAATGAATTCTCGAGTATACTAAGTAAAGTTCTCGAGTAACAGAAATCACTCTCGAGAGAGCTAAGTCTATTACTTGAGTAAGCCTTGGAGTACTCGAGTACTGTTGGATCCCTAGTTGGATTTGGGCTAGGTTCACTAAATTAGGTTATGTCTGACCCATACTTTATAGCCAGGGTCAATTCTTTGGGTCCTAGAGTTTAGGATAGTCATTAGGTTCAACCTTCATAGACCAGCCAACAGAGGACACTAGAAGACTCAAACTTACAATATTTAGAGAACAGAATGATCAGTTCGAAGTTCTTTGAACTCAACTCGACGATCGTCGATCTCAGATCGACGAACTCAAGGTTATTTCTCTGAGCTAAGCTCGACAATATTTGAGCTTAGGTCGATGTTCAGTTCCTTCAGGCAGATTCTCAGCTCGACGAACTCAGAGTGCAGAATTGGCAAGTCATTCTCAGTATGCAGTTCGCAGAGCTCAGGTCGATGATCAGGAATTCTCAGGTCGACGAACTTGGAACTCAGATCAACGAATTCCGTTTAGAGGTCGACAATTTCTTTCCCGGTCCAGAATGATAAGTTTTCTTTCTTCTGTCCCTAACTTTCTATATAAATTACCAGAAATATTCCTAAGTAATTAATGCTCATATTCCTCTGAATATAGCTATTACTGACAACATTAATTATGGCCTTCATCAGGATAATTACTTACTAATTTTATTAGGGATATTTGGGGAAACTTATTTAAGTCATATTCCAGCTATTTGTATTCTCCAGATCTTTCAGCAATTAATGCAAGCAATTCAAATTTCAAAGGAGTAATTAAATGCAGAATATAAAAGAGATTTTCTCTTTTCAGTCGACACACAGATAGACCCTAGAGACTTAAATATATAGAGCCATCGATTTTCAGAAAATATACAGCACACAAGTATACAGAGAGACAGAATGAACATTTAGAACTCTCTCACAATGCAGAAAATAATCAGTTTTCTTCCTTGTCATTTCTAAAGACTGAAGAAGAACATTCATCACGATTAAGAGTCTTCTTCAACCTTCTCCTCCAGGAACATTAAAGGACAACTCATCTCGATTCAGTCAGAAAGTTCCAGGATTGTTTTCAGATTTGGTTGAATACCTACACCCTAAAGCAAAGCTTCCAGTCTTCCTGAACCCTTCAATATCTCAGGGGGAGCTTTGACAACATCAAGATCCACTAGTCTTCTTTGTTGATTAGAGAAAGAGAAGTCACCATCACCTCCTCTCACCTCTTGTAAAAGGGTTTTAACTCCCTTCAAAAGTTAACCACTTGGTTGTCATGTCTCGTGATCAAAAGACTAGGGTTGGTTTTTGAGCACCTGATAAAAAGCCTAAAGGGTTTCTATATCTCCCTGCAAATAGATATTGTGGTGGCAGTCACCTGATCAAAAACCTGTAAGTGGATTCCTACCAGGGTGGTAGAAGAGTGGATGTACCCAGGTTGGGGAACCACTATAAAATTTCTTGTGTTGTCTGGTTGTGTATCATTTTCTTTATTTCTTGCTGTGCTTTGATAGATAGATAGATTAGTTTAACCTGCTTATATTTATTTCTATATCATTATTGGTATCACCTATTTTAAACTCTGATATAAAACTTAAAAAAGCCAAAGTTTTAGATACTCTATTCCCCTCTCTAGAGTGCATCAGATCTAACCCCCATCTTTCAATTGGTATCAGAGGGGTGTTCTTTTGGTTGTACAAGTTAACACTTAAACCAAGATCCTTGTTAGATCATATTTCCTCCTTTCTTAGTTTTCTATTATCACATAATAACACAGAACAAAGACTATGCAAGCACCAGACCTCTAGTTTATAACTTAAATAAGTTTGCTATCTGGAAGGCAAAAATCAAATTGTATATGAACTCTATTGATGAGGACATCTTTAACTCTATTTTGACAGGACCACCAGTTTCAATGGCAACAACTAATGCTAGTTCCAGCATAAATGTTATTCTACCATCTGAGTGGACAGATGCACAGAAAAAGGCCAAAATAGTTGATGCAAAGGCCATGAACATTCTGGCTCAAATAATGTCTGATGATATTTTCCAGAATGTGGCTAAATGCACATCAGCCAAGGAAATATGGGACTCATTTAACCAGATGGTTGTTGGCTCAGCATATGAGAGAAAGGATAGGAGATCCAATCTCATCTCACAATATGAGAACTTCAAAAAGGATGAATTAGAGTATGTTGGTGACATGTACAACAGACTGAGCTCAATAATCAATGAGCTGAAAACTCTAGACAAAGACATCACCCTTACTGAAGTAAATGATAAAATCCTCATGTACTTCCCTAGCTTATGGGATTTAAGAATCTGGACTATCAAGAAAGCCAGAAGTCTAAATGAGATTTCCACAGAATCTCTACTTGGAAAGCTCAAGTCTTATGAGCAATTGATAAAGTACAGAGAGGCTGCAGAACAGAAGACTCTTTCAGCAGGCAGAAAGGAGCAAAGTATTGCATTCAAAGCAAGTGAAGAATCAAAAGCCATAACAATCAATGAAGAATTTCTGAGTATCTTAGCCAAGAGATTCTACAAGATGGGCAAGAAAGATTTCAGGAAGAAGTCATCAATGCAAGATGATAAGCCAAGGTATGACAAGACTCCCACTAAGGAAGTTGTTTGTTTTGGCTACAGGAAGCCTGGAGACTTCATCTCAGAGTGTCCTGAGAACCAAAAGAAGGAGAGAAGAAGAGAAAAGGAAACAAGGAAACAACACTACAATAAGCCATCCTCCAACAAGCACAAAAGGAAGGAGAAAGGTTTAATTGCTGAAACCTGGAATGATATTGAAGATGAATCTTCATCTTCCAGCTCTAGTGAAGATGAAGAGGAAGCTAAGGCAAAGGAGATTTGTCTGATGGACATCAATGCATCAGGCAGATGTTCAGAAGCAGAAGTTGAATAATAGGACAATAAAGACTCTGAATCTGAGGAAGATCAGGTATTGTCTTCTTTTGACTTTGATTCAGATGAATTTAAAGCTGAATTTAAATCTTTATGTCTTGATTTAATTAACTCTGAAAAAGTAATTAAACAAATTAGGGAGAAATTAAATGAATAAGAAACCCTACTTTCAAAAAATAATAAGTTAAAGGATGAAATCACTCTAGCTAATGAACAAATCATTAAATTAAAAACTGAATTATCTGAGGTTAAGCAACTTGAAGAATCCCTGAATGGGAGAAGTATCAATCAGATGAACATTACAAGCACAATGAATTCCAGACTCAATGGTAAGCTGGGCTTAGGCACTTCATCAAGCCAACCCCCACTGATTTAGAAGAACATATTAACAACCGTTATAAAATTTGTTTCTAAAAAGGGTAAAGAGAAAATAGAAGATAAAAATGTTAATCAAACAGAACTTAAACACAAGAATAATAAAAGGAGAAAGATTAAGAAAAATCTAAACAAGAACTACGTTCAACAGATTTCATCGAACTCAGATCGATGAAATGTGTACATTTCGTTGAGCTCAAGTGGACGAACTCAGAACGCAAACTTATATTATAACTATTCTATGAACTGCGATCGACGAAATCAGTATGGTTCATCGACTAGAGATCGACGAAATTTGGGCCAAGAAAATGAATACTTTCATTTTCATAGTGGAGTTCGACGAACTCATCCCCGTTCGTCGACCTCAGATCGACGAACATACCAGAACTCGTCGATCCCAGTTTGTAATAACAGAAACTTTAATTCTAACAAGACTTTTAATCAACAAAGACAAAACATTAATCCTTTTAACCAATAGATAATTCCACCTAGAAGATATCATCCCTTAGGTTACAAAAATCAACCTGAATATTCCTATATTTCCAGCTTTAGTTATGTAAATCAATAAGGACCCAAGTTAACCTGGGTCAAGAACAACTAATTCCTATTATTGCAGGTGAAGTGTTTCCAGCTTTTAAATAATAATGGTATCTGGACAGTGGATGCTCCAAGCATATAACTTGCAACAAGGACAACTTAATAAATTACAAGTCCAAGCTGGGACCAAAGGTGATCTTTGGTGACTTTAATTATGGCAAGACTTAAGGTTTTGGAGAAGTCATGGTTGGGGCAATAACCTTCAAAAAGGTTGCATTTGTAAGTGGACTAAAGCATAACCTCATCTCCATAAGTCAATTATGTGATGAAGGTTATCAGGTATCTTTTAACTCAAGCTCATGTATTATTTCTTCTAAAGAAAACAAAACTGTCTTAATTGGAAATAGACAAGGCAACATATACATAGTAGATTTTCAATCAGCTATTTCAGATATTTGTCTTTTTAATTAGGTTAGCAATCAAAATGATTTGTGACATAAAAGACTAGGACATGTAAATCTGAAAAACATTGCTAAGTTATCTAAGGACAACCTTGTAAGAGGATTGCCTTCTTGTCCCTACAAGAAGGAAGGCCTCTGCATGTATTGTCAATTAGGCAAGCAAACTAAATCTAGGTTTAAATCTGTAAATAAAAGTGATTCACCTAGGATCTTATACTTGCTACATATAGACCTCTTTGGCCCTATTGCTGCACAAAGCCTAGGAGAGAAATCCTATACTTTAGTTATTGTAAATGACTTCTCAAGATTCACTTGGGTGTTCTTTTTGAGATCTAAGTCAGATAACTTAAGGGGTTCTTATAGATTTTCTCAAGACCATACAGATTGAGTAGTCTACTCCAGTTGCATTGATCAGAATTGATCATGGTACTGAGTTTGAGTCTCTTCTTATGCAAGAGTTCTGTGAGAAGGAAGGTATCATACACTGCTTCTTAGCTCCTAGAACTCTTCAGCAAAATGGGGTAGCTGAAAGGAAGAATTGAATCCTAATTGAAGCTGCATGCACATTACTTGCAGATGCTTACCTGCCCCTCTCTTTTTGGGTAGAGGCTGTGAGCACATCAAACTATGTACTTAACAGAAGTTTATTACACAAACTTAAGAATAAGACTCCCTATGAATTGCTTAAAGGGAAGAAACTTAAAATCACTTATTTTAACGTATTTAGTTCTATATGTTATATTCACAATAACAACAAGAAACATATTAGAAAGCTTGAAGCCAAAGATGCAGTGAGAATCTTTCTAGGATATTCCCAAGTCAGCAAGACTTATAGGGTTTTTAATAAATCTACCTTAAAATTTGAGGAATCAGTCCATGTGACTTTTGATGAAGCTAACATGTATTACAAGGAGAAAGAAATTTCTACCAGTAGCTTATTGTAGGTACCTTACTTGTATGAGAGATTGGATGATATAAACCTCACCCAAGAGGCTCCATCGAATCCCTCTCCACAAGTTGTTGAAGATGATAGTGAAGAAGATAACTTGGAAGCTTCAGACACTCTCCAAACAACTAACCCAATTCCACAAGAGGAATTAATCCCTAGAGCTGTTACTCAAACTCTTCCCTATGATCTTGTAACACTTAGAGATCATCCGTGCTTGGAGACATATCATCTGGTGTGCAATCAAGGCATCAAATCAACCCTGACTTGATGTTTTCTTGTTTCCTCTCTCAACTTGAACCCCATTCCATCAAAAATGCAGAACAAGATCCCCACTGGATCATTGCAATGCAAGATGAGCTTAATCAATTTCAGAGATGTAGAGTTTGGGATTTGGTTCCTAGACCCAAAGACTATCCATTCCTTGGAACAAAATGGGTGTTAAGAAAAAAATTTGATGCTAATGGTAAAATTATAAGGAACAAAGCAAGGCTAGTGGCTCAAGGCTACTCACATGAGGAAGGAATTGATTATGACTAGACCTTTGCTCCAGTGGCAAGGCTTGAATCCATAAGAATTTTCTTAGCTTATGCTGCCTACAAAAGGTTCAAAGTCTACCAGATGGATGTAAAGAGTGCTTTCCTTAATGGTGAACTCAAAGAGGAAGTATATGTGGAGCATCCACCAAGTTTTATCTCACCAACTCATCCCTCTTATGTCTTTAGATTTCATAAAGCTCTCTATAGTTTAAAGCAAGCTCCAAGAGCTTGGTATGAGACCTTAGCTAGCTTCCTGTTAGAGCATAAATTTTCTAGAGGCATTATAGATAGGACTCTTTTCATTAGACATCATAAAGATAAAATCTTGTTAGTACAAATATATGTAGATGACATTATATTTGGCTCTACAGATCCCAAACTATGCAAAAGGTTTTCTGACCTTATGCATTCAAAGTTTGAGATGAGTAGTATGGGTGAGCTCTCCTACTTCCTTGGTCTCCAAGTGAAGAAGACCCCTGATGGCATCTTCATATCTTAATCCAAGTATGCTAAAGAGCTGATAAAAAGGTTTTGGATGGCTGATGCCTCAGCTAAGAAAACACCCATGGCTATAAATGATGTGGTTGATTATGATGAACATGGGAAACCTGTTGATCAGAATTATATAAGGCTATTATTGGGTCCCTGTTATATCTTACAGCAAGTAAGCCATATATTATTTTTGCAACCTGTCTTTGTGCTAGGTTCCAGATGAACCATAAAGAATCTCACCTTATTTTGCTAAAAGGATTTTAAGATATATAAAGAGTTGCCCTAATTTAGGACTCTGGTATCCAATAGAGTCAGAATTTGAGTTAACTGGATACTCTGATGCTGACTTTGCTGGATGTAGAGTGGATAGGAAAAGCACATCGGGAATATGCAAGTTCCTTGGTACAAGACTTGTCTCCTGGTTTTGCAAAAAGCAAACATCTGTGTCTACATCAACAGCAGAAGCTGAGTACATAGAAACTGGCAGTTGTTGTTCACAGATACTGTGGATTCAAAACCAACTCCTGGATTATGGATACAACTTAAATAATTTAACTCTACTTTGTGACAACACTAGTGCAATTTCTATTGCTCAGAATCCAGTTCATCATAGTAGAATGAAGCATATAGAGATAAGACATCATTTTATTAGAGAGTGTGTGGACAAAAAGAAAATTAATCTTGTCTATATCTACACTGATTTACAAAGAGAAGATATCTTCACCAAACCCTTGGATGAGAGGAACCATCTGTTCTTTCTAAATTAGCTTGGTATGATCAATGAAGAAGCTTTAATTTAACTTTTTGTCTGTGGTCGAAGAACTTGCCATGGTTCGTAGACCGGAGATCGACAAACTGAGAAAAGTTCTTGAGAAAATTCATCGACATGAGATCGATGAACTCTCTGTGTGAGCCATTTTCGTCGACCGGAGATCGATGGTCTGGCTTCAGAAAATTTTCGTCGACCTGAGAACGACGAAAAGTTTTCCCTTCTTCAGACTGAGATCGACAAACTCTTTTGTTAATAAAATATTTCGTCGACCTCATATCGAAGAATTTTTCTAGATTTCGCAGGACGGAGTTTGTCGTTTCATATTCTGAAAAACCTTATATATAGGTTGTCTTCGAGCTCCATCCCGCCTTTCTGTTCCCCATGCACTTGATCTCTCTGTTTTCCTTTTGTAGGTGATAATGGTGATTCCAGCGAGCACTCTTGCGGCAATGAAGTTTGATATGGGTTTTGATATAGATTTCGAGTCATTCCAACACTCCGATTAGATTTTCCTTGACATTCTTAAATTGTTTGAAGATCTGTAGTTGAAGAATCTTATGACCACAAGAATGAAGATTGTTGCGACAGAAGTTCGAGAATGGGTTTTCACTTCCTCCTCTCCTGATGCTGATACTTTGACAGGAACAATATCGGGTAACATAGTTTCTCTTACACCCGCCGTTCTATCTGAAATTTTTGGATTACTAAATGGAGAAGAAGAGTTAGAAATAGACAGTTCTGAATTTGATGAGATGTTGATTAAGATGGGTCATTCTGGATAAAATCCCAATAAACTACTGAAGAAACAACTATCTGCTGATTATAAGTTTCTAGCAGATGTTGTGGGTAAGGTGTTTCTTTGAAAGCACACTGCCCATGATTATATCAACAGGCAGCAGTTCCTGGTGATGTGTGCAGTGGTCAACAAAAAGCTTGTGAGCTGGGATAGGATTATGTTTGAGATGATTAAGAAGAAGAATTTCAAGAAAGAGGTGTGTATTGGAAGAATTCTTGGAATCTTTCTTCAAGCCAAGGCTGTTGAATCCCTGGTGTCCCTAACTATATTCATTAATGCCTCCAAGAGGCTAAATTGCGCCTTATTTGGTAGGTGGGAGAGGAATATTGCCAAGACATCCAAGGCTTCTACCACCTCTAGGACTTCTGAGGATAACAGAGTAGTAATAACCGCTCCTCCACCCCCATAAGATGCCTCTACCATCAGAATTCCATCCCCTCAATCTTCATCTCAACAACTAACACCTCCTCAAGTTCTAGCACCGTCAACCCTCCAACAAACATCCATATATCAAGCCCATACACAACCACCTCCAGCTTCCCCACTCCAACATTCTTCACCAGTTCATACTCCTGAACATCAACCTTCTCCGCCTCAATCTCTAGTTCATACTACTCCACCTCACACTCTAGAGCATGTCACTCTTCCTCAGTCCCCTCTTCCTCCGCATCTTATTGATATCCCCCTACACACCATATCATCCATACCATCATTTTATCTGTTGTCATCCCCCATCCATACTCCATCACCTCAAGATGAGCATATGCCAGATTCTACACACTTCCATCCATCATTATCCACCATCAATCCTTCTGTATCAACTCAGACACCCTCTGAGTTCATGCAAATTGATCTCCCTTCCATTTCCTCTTTTCTATAAACCATCACTCCCCTTCTGAAACAACTCATAGTAGAGGCAATTAAACCTCTTACTGACTCAATTTCCTCCCTCTCTGCTTTTCTGCCTATTTCCCTTTCTGTCCCTTCTTCTGGGGGCCTGGCTACAGGACCCTCTACAGCCAGGCAGGGGGAGATATCCAGGGAAGAAGCTCAGGTTTCTCCTCCTCCAGCAGCAGCAGTAGAAGCAGGTCCAGTTTTGCAGTTAGTTGAGTTCACAATAACAGATGTACAAATGGTTGCAAAGGCTGAATCAATTGATTCTTATATGTTAAGTGTAGATGAGCAAGCTGCTCCCTCAGATTTTGTGACTATTGGTGATTGTTTTATCAATCCCACAGTAGATTTGTTTAATTTATTGAAACCTTTTGTTTATGGAAATATAAATTATCTTTTAGTAGTTTGCCCAGAGCCATCCTTGGCTATAGTGTGTTACACTCCTCCAATAAGCCCTGAAGTTGTTAAACAACTGAAGGAAAGTTTTGCTAGTAAAATAATTGAGGAACCATCAGGCCCAACTTACATTATGGATGATAGCCCAATACCAAATTTAGATGATCTGATTGCTCAGGATGTGGCACAAGAATTTACACTTATTCAGAATGATCCTGCTTTGAATGAATTTCTGTTGACTGACAAAGATGTAAAAGACTATCAGATGATCACTGAGAGTTTTGCTCTACCTGAAGTTGCTGAACCTCAAGCACTTCCTCAGGGTGAAGGACAAATTTCAAAGAAAAATTTAAAAGAGATAGATGCATTGTATGATAATCCGCAAGGTTCTTCTGATTAGGATGTAGATGATGATGACTCTGATGAATTTGATGATCCTAAGTCTAAGAAGAATGCTATAAAGAAGAGAAAAGTGGTTCCAAAGGCTGCTCCAAAGCCTAGCCCTACTCATGACACACCTTATTACATCCTAAACAAGATTACTCCATACCCAGAAATTCCACAGTGGATGTAGATATCCAAAAATGAGCAGAAAGAAAGGAAGAAAAGAAGGAGGAACAGGTCTCCTCCTAATAAATTTAGGAAAGACCCTCCTCCTCTCCTCCTACATCTTCAGGAGCCTCTGGAAATGTTTCTCAAAGATCTGCTCCAGTCACCAAGACCTATCAGAGATATTCAAAGCAAGACAGTCAGCAGTAGTCTTCCCAAAGTCATCCTCCTCTAGCTTCAATCAAGAGAAATCCTACAGACTGTGTTAATGAATCACAGAAGGACTCAAGTCCAATTAGGCAAGAATCTCCACCAATTCCCTTTGTAGATCCAAAGCAGGAGACCTCAACTAGAATGGCCAGATTTCATGAGCTAATAGGACACTCACAAATTAATAAAGCCATAGCTGAAGGAAAGGATCCTTTACAATTCTCAACCATGTCTTCATACAGAAAGGAAGAACTTAAAAGGTATGCCAAGGCTAATAAATTATTTAATGTTGATGATATTAGAGCTCAAGTCGACATTCAGTTCCTTCAGACAGATTCTCAGCTCGTCGAACTCAGAGTGAAGAATTGGCAAGTCATTCTCAGTATGTACTTCGCAGAGCTCAGATCAATGATCAGGAATTCTCAGGTCGATGAACTTGGAACTCAGGTCGATGAATTCCGTTCAGTGGTCGACAATTTCTATCCCGCTCTAGAATGAGAAGTTTTCTTTCTTCTGTTTCTTACTTTCTATATTATTTAACAGTAATATTCCTGAGTAATTAATGCTCATATTCCTCCTAATATAGCCATTACTGGCAGCATTAATTATGGTATTCATCAGAATAATTACTTGCTTATTTTATTAGGGACAGTTGGGGAAACTCATTTAAGTCATATTCTAGTTGTTTGTATTCTCCAGATCTTTCAGCAATTAATGCCAACAATTCAAATTTCAAAGGAGAAATTAACTGCAGAATATAAAAGAGATTTTCTCTTTTCAGTCAACACAAAGCTAGACCCTAGAGACTGAAATATACAGAGCCAGAGATTATCAGAAAATATACATCACACAAGGATACAGAGAGATAGACTGAACATTCAGAACTCTCTCACAGAGCAGAAAACAATCTGTTTTCTTCCTTGTCATTTCTGAAGACTGAAGAAGAACATTCATCACTATCAAGAGTCTTCTTCAACCTTCTCCTCTAGGAACATTCAAGGACAACTCATCTTGATTCAGTCAAAAAGTTCCAGGATTGTTTTCAGACAAGGCTGAAGACCTACACCCTGAAGCAAGGCTTCTAGTCTTCCTGAACAATTCAACATCTCACGGGGAGCTTTGAAAACATCAAGATCCACTAGTCTTCTCTGTTGATTAGAGAAAGAGAAGACACCATCACCTCATCTCACCTCTTGTAAAAGGGTTTTAACTCCCTTCAAAAGTTAACCACTTGGTGGTCAAGTCTCCTGATCAAAAGACTTGGGTTGGTTTTTGGGCACCTTATCAAAAGCCTAAAGGGTTGCTATATCTTCCTGGAAATAGATATTGTGGTGGCAGTCACCTGATAAAAAACCTGTTAGTAGATTTCTACCAGGGTGGTAGAAGAGTTGATGCACCCAGGTTGGGGAACCACTATAAAATTTCTTGTGTTGTCTTGTTGTGTTTCATTTTCTTTCTATTCTTTTTGTGCTGTGATAGACAAGATAGATTAGTGTAACCTATTTTTATTTCTTTCTATATTATTATTGGTATCACCTATTTTAAACTTCGATATAAAACTTAAAAAAGATAAAGTTTTAGATACTCTATTCACGCCCCCCCCCCCTCTAGAGTAAATCAGATCTAACCCCCATCTTTCAATTGGTATCAGAGGGGTGTTCTTTTGGTTGTACAAGTTAACACTTAAACCAAGATCCTTGTTAGATCATATTTCCTCCTTTCTTAGTTTTTCTATTATCACATAATAACACAGAACAAAGACTATGCAAGCACCAGACCTCTAGTTTATAACTTAAATAAGTTTGCTATCTGGAAGGCAAGAATCAAATTGTATATGAAATCTATTGATGAGGACATCTTTAACTCTATTTTGACAGGACCTCTAGTTTCAATGGCAACAACTAATGCTAGTTCCAGCATAAATGTTATTCCACCACCTGAGTGGACAGATGCACAGAAAAGGCCAAAATAGCTGATGTAAAGGCCATGAACATTCTAGCTCAAACAATGTCTGATGATATTTTCCAGAATGTAGCTAAATGCACATCAGCCAGGGCAATATGGGACTCATTTAACCAGATGGTTGCTGGCTCAGCATATGAGAGAAAGGATAGGAGATCCAATCTCATCTCACAATATGAGAACTTCAAATAGGATGAATTATAGTATGTTGGTGACATGTACAACAGACTGAGCTCAATAATCAATGAGCTGAAAACTCTAGACAAAGACATCACCCTTACTGAAGTAAATGATAAAATCCTCATGTGCTTCCCTAGCTTATGGAATTAAGAATCTGGACTATCAAGAAAGCCAGAAGTCTAAATGAGATTTCGCCAGAATCTCTACTTGGAAAGCTCAAGTCTTATGAGCAATTGATAAAGTACATAGAGGCTGCAGAATAGAAGTCTCCTTTATCAGGCAGAAAGGAGAAAAGTATTGCATTCAAAGCGAGTGAAGAATCAGAAGCCCCAACAATCAATGAAGAATTTCTGAGTATCTTAGTCAAGAGATTCTAGAAGATGGGCAAGAAAGATTTCAGGAGGAAGTCATCAATGCAAGATGATAAGACAAGGTATGACAAGACTCCCACTAAGGAAGTTGTTTGTTTTGGCTGCAGGAAGCCTGGACACTTCATCTCAGAGTGTCCTGAGAACAAAAAGAAGGAGAGAAGAAGAGAAAAGGAAACAAGGAAACAACACTATAACAAGACATCCTCCAACAAGCACAAAAGGAAGGAGAAAGGTTTCATTGCTGAAACCTGGAGTGATATTGAAGATGAATCTTCATCTTCCATCTCCAGTGAAGATGAAGAGGAAGCTAAGGCAAAGGAGATTTGTCTGATAGCCATCAATGCATCAGGCAGTTGTTCAGAAGCAGAAGTTTAACAATCAGATAATGAAGACTCTTAATCTTAGGAAGATCATGTATTGTCTTCTTTTGACTTTGATTCAGATGAATTTAAAGATTAATTTAAATCTTTATGTCCTTATTTAATTAACTTTGAAAAAGTCATTAAATAACTTAGAGAGAAATTAAATGAACAAGAAAACCTGTATCAAAGGGGCGTTGTTCATCAAAAAGGTTAACACTTTGAACAGATCTGCTCCTAGTTGTCTTTAGAGGATACAAGCATGGACAGAGCCAAGGATTTTGCCAAGCTTCCTTTGTGCACAAAGAATAATTTTACTATGTGGAAAGAAAGGATAAAGTTCTTCATCGAAGCTATGGATCTCGGAATTTTTATGATAGTGGAGGAAGGACCTTATGTTCCTATGATAACCTCCACCATTGATCCTATAAAGCAAGTTCCAAAGAAGCTTATGGATCTTGATAATGTTGAGATTGCACTTGTCTCCTTCGACAAGAAAGCCAAGAATATCATTGCAAGTGCAGTCAATGATTCTACGCTGTAGAATTTGATTCACTGCCAATCCAATAAGGAAATGTGGCAGTCTCTTATCGTCCTGATGGAAGGTACTAAAGAAGTAAGGGATGACATAAGATCCCTACTGAACCAGAAATATGATGCATTCTGACAAGGTCCCAAGGTCTCTATTACAGATACTTTTGAAAATTTCTTCAAGATTGTCAACAACCTAAGAGTTTATGGCAGGGTCTATACTGGCAGAGACTGACCCTCAAAATCTCTTTTGAAAGCTTATGTCATATAAGCTACAAATAACCTCTAAAAAAGCTGGAAAAGAGAAGAGTCGGTCTTCATCCAAGGAGAAGTCTGTCGCTCTAAAGGCTGACATCTCAAGGAAGTCTAAATCTACATCTTCTGCCCCCACACAGAAAGAGATCGAAGGAGAAACTTCAGAGCCAAGTACCTCAGGCTCAGAATTATCTGAAGGAGAGTTTTCTCTTCTTTCAAGGCAGTTCAAGAAATCTTGGACAAGAAGAAACAGTGTAGTGGTATGGATGACTCATTCAGAAGATCACGTCATGATGGTGATCGCCACAAGAAAGGATCAAACAGGCAAGACAGGTACAACTCTAAACAAAATAAAAATATTTCTACTGACATCATTTGTTATTACAGTAATAAGCTGGGACATGTCATTGCTGACTGCCCTTACAAGAAGAAGGACGGTGGAAGAAGAGAGGAGAAGAAAACTTCTTATAATAAGAATAATACTGAAAGAAGCCTAGTAGCCAAGAAGGGCAAGAACCTCAGTGACACAGACCCATCTGAGTCTAGTGATGAGGAGGAAGCCTACTTTGGTCTCTTGGCACACACAGATGAAGAAGAAGAGCCCCAGTTCACTAGGAAGGTAAACTCGCATACCCCACTCTCTGAATCAGATGCTTCTGACCATGATCATGAGGACTGTTCGTCTGATGATGAATCTGAACTCATGATTCAGTATAAAGAGTTGATCAAGGTTTATGACAAATGTCGAAGAGTCGCAAGAGCTCAAGCCAAGGAGATTAAATCTCTTAAGGCTGAGGAGATCATTTTGAGGGAGGAATTCGGAAAGATGGACTCACTCAAAGAGGTAGCCCATTTAGCAATCGACGTATACAAAAAGGCTCTCGAGCACCTAAACCTGAAAGAGAAAATCATCAAGGAGTTGGAAAAATAACTTGCCGCTGAAAAAGAAACTTGTTGAAAGTTTCTCGAAACCCAAGACAGTTCTTCTGCTTTTTGCTGTGTTCTCTGCTCAGGCTAAAGGAGCTGGCTTAGTCCATGTGGCTGGTCCTAGTAAATCTTCTAGGAGAATAAAGCCCAAAGGAGAAATAAGGCTGCCAAGAAAGCTCTAGCCAAGGAGAAGGGGAAAGCTCCTCTAGACCAAACTTCATTTAGGATGGTTATCTTTCCGACAAATAAGTTTGATCTTGATTCGTCCTATGGTCACCTTGCTAGGCCTACTTATGTATAGCCCAAGTATCGGTACTAAGGATGGACTCATTCCCGAAACTTTGGTGAGAGTGTCTTCAAGGCACCTTATGAAGAGATCACTCTTCAAAGATACGACCCATATAATCATGGTCACAACATCAAGAAAGCTCCAAAAGTAAAACCCGTTGTGTAAAAGCCTATTATGGAGAAGAAGTCATGTGAGTGCCATCATCACGAAGCTTCTACCTCCAAGACTGCTGCCCCTGCTAGACCACACTCTCAAAAGGTCAAGAAGGAGAACATCAGGCAAAGATACAATAGGTTTGACTGTTGGTGTTGCGGTAAGATTGGTCACTTTACCATAGATTGCTGGTTTAACCCCAGGTATTATGAAACTCCTCAAGTTAATAATGTGAGAAAGATCGATCATAATGTTAACAAAGGTAGGGGGAGTATGCTAACTAGATACCAATGACCCAAACAAGCTTGGGTTCCTAAGGCAATTTGATTCTACTTTTACAGGAATGTCCAAAGGCCGCTAAAAATCCTATCTGTTATTTGGATAGTGGATGCTCTCGGCATATGACCGGGACTAGAAGCCTACTCCAGAATTATTATCCAGTCATGAACGGGCCAAAAGTCATCTTTGGAGGTTCTGACTGAGGAATTACAAAAGGCTACGGTATGATTACTAATGGTAGTCTATCCTTTTCAGATGTGGCTTATGTTGAACGATTGGAACACAATCTTATTAGCATAAGCTAACTCTATGATAAAAGATACATAGTAGAATTTCATGCAGATAAGTGTTTGATAAAATCAGTTCATAGTTTAAAAATGATTTTATCAAGCACTCGTAGATGGAATATATTTTGTTCAAATTTTATTGCATAGACTCTTCTACACTAGTGTGTTTTTTGGAAAAAGATAGTGAGTCTCTTGCTGACCAATGACACAAGAGATTAACACATATAAATTACAAAACTATCAATAAATTATTTTCTCTTAATTTAGTACGTGATGCACCCAACGTCAAGTGCATTAAAGATAGACCTTGTCATGCATGTATAAAAAGCAAGCAAACAAGGGCTACCTTTAAAAGCATTAGTGGCAAAGATTCAAATAGGTGTTTACACTTACTTCATATGGACTTGTTCGGTCCACTGCAAATTAGAAGTTTGGGAGGTAAGGATTATACATTGGTTATTATTGATTATTACTCTCGCTTTGCATGGGTGTTCTTTCAAAAACACAAGTCAGATACTTTTTATATCTTTACTAATTTTGTCAGGCAAGTCCAGAATTAATACAGCTGCTCCATTGTCAAAATTAGAAGTGATAATGGAATAGAGTTCAAATCTTGGGCCATGACAGAATTCTGTGAAAGCTTAGGTATCTTTCTTGAGTTTTCCTCTCCTCGAACTCCTCAACGGAACAGAGTTGCTGAGAGAAGGAATAGAACACTCATAGAGGCTTGTAGGACCATGTTGAGTGATTTCTCACTATCAGAATACTTCTGGACATAAGTTGTCAACACTGCATGGCACGTGCAAAATCGAGCACTTATAAACAAGAACCATAATAAGACACCTTACGAACTACTAAAGGGCAGGAAACCGAATATTTTATATTTTAAAATCTTTGGAAGAAAATGCTTCGTACTTAACAATGGGATGTATCACACTACTAAATTTAGTGAAAAGAGTTTTGATGGTATTTTTGTAGGATATAATATCCATAGTAAGGCATATAGGATTTTTAATAAGAAAACCTTTGTTGTAGAAGAAACTATCAATGTTGTATTTGATGAGACAAGCTTGCTGCAAGGCCGTTCTTCTAATCTGTTTATTGAAGATGCAGGTTCACGACTAAAGGAATTGAGCTTGGATGAGCCAGTTAAAGAAAAAGATCAAGATTTCATCACGATCATCACTCCAACCCCTATTGGATTGGATGATTACAATTATGAAAATATCATCCAGGTTGATGAAGTCACTCCAATGATAGAGGAAGCTCCAGATGCCAGAACTCTAAATCTCAAACACTTGAAGGATCACCCAATTGACCAAATCATCAGGGATACCCGGGATGGTGTCAGAACTCGTAGAGGTACAACTAATGAAAATTTATATTTAAGTTTTCTCTCGCACGTTTAACCAAAGAAGTTTGAAGAAGCAAACTCAAACGCATCTTGGATAATGGTAATGGAAGAGGATCTAAATATGTTCAAACACTGCCAAGTCTGGAAGCTTATTCCAAGAAAGAAAGGTAAAAAATTTCTGGGAAAAAGTGGGTCTATAGGAACAAGATGGACAAAGATGGAACAATTATAAAGAACAAAGCCAGACTCGTCGCTAAGGGATACCAACAAGAAGAAGGGATCGACTTCGATCAGGCGTATGCTCTAGTGGAAAGACTGGAGGCAATCAGGTTGTTCTTAGCATATGTTGTACTTAAGGGCTTCACTGTCTATCAGATGGACGTAAAGTCGGCCTTCCTTAATAGTGATATAAAAGAAGAAGTGTAGGTGGAACGACCTCCAGGTTTCGTTGATTCTAACCATCCAGATCATGTTTATATCTTATTTAAAGCTTTATATGGTTTGAAACAAGCTCCTCGAGCTTGGTATGAGACGCTGTCTAACTTTCTTCTTGAGAACAAGTTCACAATAAGGAAGATAGATAAGACATTATTTCTTAGAGAAATAAAAGGCAAGATTTTGCTAGTGCAAATCTATGTCGATGACATCATATTTGGCTCTACTGACGACAACCTCTGTAAGAAGTTCTCAAAACTTATGCAAGGGAAGTTTGAAATGAGCAGTATGTGAGAGCTGAAGTATTTCTTAGGACTTCAGGTGAAACAATATGAAGATGGAATTTTCATGTCTTAGACAAAATTCACCAAGGAGTTAATTAAGAAATTCAGAATGGAGAACGCAGCCTCTATGAGGACTCTAATAGGTTCAGCTATGTCTCTAGATAAGGATGACAAAGGGAAACTTTTTGATAAAACAAAGTACAGAAGCATAGTTACATCCTTGCTCTATCTTACTGCTAGTAGACCAGATATAATGTTCTCAACATGTGTGTGTGCTAGATTTCAAGTGAAATATAAGGAATCTTACTATGCTGCTGCAAAGCTGATCTTGAGATACCTTAAAGGTACGCCAAATCTTGGCTTATGACACCCAAGAAGTAATGATAGGGAACTAATTGGTTTTTCAGATGCAGACATTGCAAGAAGCAAAGATGACAGGAAAATCACTTCCGAGACTTGTCAATTCCTAGGAAGAAGGCTTATCTCCTGGAGCAGCAAGAAGCAGAATTGTGTCATAATTTCAACAGCCGAGTCAGAGTATATATCTGTAGGCAGTTGTTGTGCACAATTGCTATGGATAAGGAACTATCTTGAAAATTACAACATGAAGTTCAACAATATTCCAATGTTTTGCAACTCCTCTAGTACAATTGCAATCGCCAACAACCCAGTCTCTCACAGCAGGGCAAAGCACATAGAGCTAAGGCATCACTTTATTAGGGAGCATGTGGAGCATGGGGACATTAACCTCCAGTATGTTCCAACTGACAAGTAGGTTGCAGACATATTCACAAAGCCGCTAGACGAGTGATGAGTCCTCTTTATATACCTATTTTCGGACTCATCTGGGCTTATTTCCTTGTCTTTGCACACCGTTTAGCGTCATTTGCACTCCTTTTGTTTCGCTACGGTTTTCCACGCCCTGTGCACCTTTGTTGCCCATTTTCTGTGCTTGTGTGCATTTACTTTCTGGCTATGTTTATCACTGTTTGCTGTGGCTGCCGCGATCGATGCCCCGTGCAGTTTTCCTGCAGGTTTGGGGATCGTGAGGGCATTCGGGATAGGCGTTTCACTATTTTTGGCAAAGGAGTCAGTGGTCGTGCGTTTTTACCCACGCACGACCATCGACCTCCTGGCGCACGATCAGTGATCGTGCGCAGCCCGGTCTCATTTGTGAAACTCTGTCTTGAACCTTCCGCACGATCACTTGCCATACCGCGCACGACCACTGCTCGTGCGCCGCCGATCGTGCGCAGTCATACCCATTTTGCAAAGTCTGTCTGGCTATTTCCACACGATCATCAGCCTTGCCTCGCATGATCACTGATCGTGCGCTGCTGATCGTGCGCGACTACTGATTTTTTGATGCAGTTTTGCAGGTTCCTCACGCACGGGCGCTGACCTTGGTCGCGCACGATCACTGGTCGTGCGCCAGTGGTCGTGCGCGCTATTTATTCTGCAAGCTATAAATACGCTGTTCCGCGAATTAGGGCGAGACGATCATTACGGAACCTTCGCCAGTCCGCCGTTTCACCCTCCAGCAAGTCTCATTCACCTCCACCTTCATCCATACCAACGGGAGGACCTTCTCCGGTGATTCCGAAGCATTTCGCCTCCTCCGGCGATCCTCCCGGCCATTGAAGCATTCTTCTCCGAGCTTTCCACCAAGGAAGAAGACGGAGCACCCCTAGAGAATGGAGTTACAGGCCCTCGAGGTGACAGCTCGGTGGTACCGGAAGCCCTCCTCGGACTGCGCTTGGAAGCGGATTGACAACCCGCACCTCCGGCCAACAACCGCGGTGGATCTTCAATCTCATGGTTGTGCATTTTCTCTCTTTTTCTTGTTGTATGAAATGTTTGTGCTTGTAATGGACATCAACTTCTAGCATTATTGTTATCAGTTGTATTTCATCTTGCTCTTGAGATTTATTCTTTGATGCGCCTCGCTTCATCTCGCTCCACTCCACATGTTCGTTTCACTCAAGCTTGCTCCGCACTAATCACCTCACTCGCTAGATTTCCGTCCACTCGCCAATCGAAGTACGGCATCGCGGCCGCTACATCCATCTCGCCTTGAGAAGCGGTGATTGCGACCCGCATAGTTTACATTAGTGTAATCGGTCGTAAGACCACCAACAAAAGCACCTTTCTTTTCTGTTTATTTAAATTAACTCTCATAACGATAGTTTTAGAGTCTAGATCGTTCGACGCCAATTGCATTCCTCAAGAGACCGACATTCGGGGATTCATTCCCAACTTTATTACTTGAGCGACCGGTACGCTTGCCGTATTTTACGCGCATCAAGTTTTTGGCGCCGTTGCCGGGGAATGCAACTGTTGAATGATCATGATTTCTGGAAGTATTGGTATAAGAGTTAGTGTTTTTTGATTTTTGTCCCTTTGTTTTGTTATTTCAGTGAATACAGGGTCAATATTCTATCAATGCCTTCTATTCAGCAGCTAATTTATCAAGCCCGTCTCACCAATCGAGTGGAAACTGGAAATGACAGTTTTGAGATTTCCTTTGATTTGATCGAATATATTATCGAAAATTGTCAGTTCAGCGGAGATGGAAGTGCTGATGTCTTGTGCCACGTGCGCAGGTTTTTAGAAATTTATGACACATGCTCTTCGAACACTGCCAACGGCGAGCAGCTGAAGATTCGACTCTTCTCCTTTTCCTTGAAAGGCAGCGCAAAACGATGGTATAATGATACCAGGTTGGAGATGTTTCATTCGTGGAAGCAACTTGAAGGAAATTTCTTGGCCAAATTCCAGCGGCAAATGCTCACCACCGACGATTACAAGGAGCTCATCACCTTCTCCCAAGGAGATGAAGAATCCTTGTTCGCAGCTTGGGAGCGTTTTCAGTATTTGCGGAGGGAATGCTGCAGAGAGGGAATGTCAGATGTTTTGCTGCTCCAAACCTTCTATTTTGGGATCCTAGACAGATTCCGGCCAGCACTTGACATTGCAGCTGGAGGAACTCTGCTTAACAAACCCTGTCGGGATGCATGGGAAATAATCGACAACATTGCCCAAACCAGCAGGCATTGGAATTCCCCACCTTTCTCCAACCTTTCCGTGGAGGCAAAGTTGGTGGTCACTAATGAAGCCGCCGAGCTTCCCGTGTCTGTGATGGAGCGTTTTTTCGCGTACTTCTGCAAAATTATGGATGTGTTCAATGATCAAGCCGCCACCATTCAGCGCCTACAAACGGCCATTGGGATTCTTACGGAAACGTTGCTCAGCTCCACCAGTCAGAAATGGGAAACAGTGCAATCAATGAGGTTGAGAAGTGGAAAAAGTCTCGAGAGAGTCTTGCCGCCCGACCCTCCTACACAATCTTCGTGTGTACCCATCTCTGACTCGACAATTGAACCTCCGTCTGCACCGATCGCACAAGAACCCGTGTCAGTACCGCCACTCGTGAGGATCACCTCGAGGCCGCCATTTCCCCATCGGTTGAATAATGAAAAGACTGAAAGGCATTTTCAGAAGTTCCTGGAAATCATGAAAGGAGTTCAAGTTAGCATACCTTTAACAGAAGCTATCACGCAGATTCCAGGATATTCCAAGTTCCTCAAGACCCTCATCTCGAGGCGTCAATCCTTGGAAGGTCTGAATATGATTAACCTCACCAAAGAGTGTTCCTCTCTCTTCACCAACTTTTCCCCTACCAAACGCAGAGATCCTGGCAACTTCACCATACCTTGCAGAATTGGTCCCCACAGGTTTGGCCACGCACTTTGTGATTTGGGAGCGTCGATTAACCTGATGCCCCTCTCCATCTTCCAGGAGCTGGGAGTTGGGATTCTCCGGCCCACCCATCTGAGGTTGCAGCTAGCCGATCGATCGATAAAAACGCCAGCTGGGATGGTTGAAGACCTCATCGTCATGGTTAACGACCTTGCTTTCCCGGCCGATTTTGTCATCCTTGACATGGAGGCTGATCCCAAGGTCCCTATAATTCTGGGAAGGCCCTTCCTAGCCACTGCCCGGGCTATTATCAACGTCGACCGGGGAGAATTGACCCTAAGCCTGGGAGAAGACTCAATTTCCTTCAATGTCCATGAACCTCCACAACAACTCAGAATCACTAATTGTGACAGCGCTGACTTGTTTGACGAACCGGGAACGAGCAGCGAATTGATTCTTGACCCTGATGAGCCAGAATGGGAAATTGAGGACACACCAACCGCTACCTCGTCTGGGACTCCACATCTGACCAAAGAACCCACCATCACTTCTTCTATCACTGCCACTACCGTCCCCTTGAAGCCGCTGCCCGAATCCCTGAAATATGCTTTCTTGGAGGAAGGCACAGCATGTCCGGTGATCATCTCCGCCACTCTCTCTGCCGACAACGAACGTGCTTTGGTCGATGTGTTAAAAAAATATAAGAATGTTTTTGGACGATCTTTGGCTGACATTAAAGGCATTAGCCCGGCGTTCTGCATGCACAAGATCCTCCTTGAAGATCAATACAAACCTTCGGCACAACCGCAAAGAAGACTGAATCCCAAGATGCATGCGGTAGTTCAGGCGGAAGTCATAAAATTGCTTGACGCCGGTATAATTTACCCCATCAGTGACAGCAAATGGGTAAGCCCGGTCCAAGTTGTGCCCAAAAAGGGCGGAATTACTGTGGTGGCCAATGACGAGAATGAATTACTGCCTACCCGTGTGGTCACTGGGTGGAGAGTTTGCATTGATTACAGGAAGCTGAATGAAGCTACACGCAAAGATCATTACCCGCTCCCTTTCATCGATCAAATGCTGGAAAAATTGGCTGGTCAGGAGTACTACTGCTTTCTGGATGGATATTCGGGATACAACCAAATCGCAGTCGATCCTGAAGATCAGGACAAGATGACATTCACCTGCCCATCTGGCACCTTCGCGTTTAGGAGAATGCCGTTTGGATTGTGCAACGCCCCGGCAACCTTCCAACGTTGCGTCATCGCCATTTTTGGCGACATGATCGGTGATTTTCTCGAAGTCTTCATGGACGATTTCTCTCTTTTCGGGAACACTTTTGACTCCTGCCTCGCTAATTTAGCCAAGGCCCTGCAGCGTTGTGATGATACCAATCTTGTCCTGAATTGGGAGAAATGCCACTTCATGGTTCGTGAGGGCGTCGTTTTAGGCCATAAGGTCTCTCGTCGGGGGCTCGAAGTCGATCAAGCAAAAATCGGTGTCATCAAGAACCTTCCTCCTCCATCTTCTGTCAAGGGAATCCGCAGCTTTTTGGGACACGCCGGCTTTTACCGAAGATTCATTAGCATTTTTTCATCAATATCCAAACCTCTCACAAATCTGTTGACTAAGGACGCCTTGTTCGTCTTCGATGAAAATTGCATGCAAGCCTTCACAACTCTCAAGGACCGGCTAATCTCTGCTCCCATTTTGGTGGCGCCGGATTGGACTTTGCCCTTCGAAGTCATGTGTGATGCCAGCGATTTTGCAGTTGGTGCGGTGCTCGGTCAAAGGAGAGACAAAGTATTTCACACCATCTCTTACGCGAGCCGAACCCTCAACGATGCCCAGCTCAATTACACTACCACAGAAAAGGAGCTTCTGGCCGTGATTTTTGCTTTCGAAAAATTCCATTCGTACTTGGTGTTATCCAAAGTCATTGTCTACACTGATCACGCAGCTCTGAGGTATTTATTCAAAAAAAAAGATGCCAAGCCTCGGCTAATCCGATGGATTCTCCTGCTGCAAGAATACTCCATTGAGATCCGAGATAAGAAAGGAGTGGAAAATGTCATCGCCGATCACTTATCCAGATTGGAGAATGATAGCGGTGGATCTGTTTTAGAGGATGAGCGCAATGTGATTGCTGAATGCTTCCCGGATGAGCGATTATTCTCCATCGCTTCCCTCCCCTCGATGACCCCGTGGTACGCAGACATGGCCAACTATCTTGCATGCAAATCTGTCTCCCCAAGCCTATCATCGCAGCAAAAGCGGAAACTTCTATCTGATGCTAAACATTATTTCTGGGAAGACCCGCTACTTTTTCGCACGTGCAATGATGGAGTTATCAGGCGCTGCGTACCCGAGAGTGAATTCCAATCCGTTTTAAACCACTGTCATGATCGGGAGGCCGGCGGACATTTCGGCGCCACAAGAACGGCACGCAAGATTCTGCAATGTGGCCTATTTTGGCCAACCCTTTTCAGAGACGCCCACAGTTATGTTACTAAATGCAATGAATGCCAAAGGACCGGTAATATTTCTAAGAGGGACGAAATGCCCCTCAATAACATGCTCGTTTGTGAGCCATTTGATGTTTGGGGGATAGACTTCATGGGACCCTTTCCCATGTCGTACGGCAAACTCTATATCATTGTTGCGGTTGACTATGTTTCCAAGTGGGTCGAAGCCGAAGCTGTTGCTGCAAATGATGCTCGCACTGTTCTAACTTTCTTACATAGAAATATTTTTTCTAGATTTGGCGCTCCGCGCACAATCATCAGTGACGGCGGGAGTCACTTTTGCAACAAGTCATTCTTACAACTCATGAAGAAGTTTGGAGTTCATCACAAAGTCTCTCTTGCCTACCATCCTCAGACTTGTGGGCAAGTTGAAGTCTCCAACAGGGAGTTAAAAAGAATAATTGAAAAATCCATAAATTCCAACCGAAAAGAGTGGGCTAAGAAGGTCGACGACGCTTTATGGGCATACCGAACCGCCTTCAAAACTCCTATCGGTATGACCCCCTTCCAACTCGTCTATGGAAAGGCCTGCCATTTGCCGGTCGAATTAGAACACAAGGCGCTATGGGCAACCAGATTTCTGAATATGGACATTGAGACTGCAGCAGGCGAACGCCGCTCCAAACTGAATGAACTGGAAGAACTACGACATTTCGCTTACGAAAACGCGCGGATCTACAAAGAAAAAACAAAAAAATGGCACGACCGTCACATCCTTCCAAAAGAATTCCAACCGGGAGATCAAGTCCTAATGTACAACTCCCGCCTCCGTTTATTCCCCGGAAAGTTAAAATCGCGGTGGAGCGGCCCCTTTACAGTGCTCGGAGTCTCCCCTTTTGGAGCTATTGAAATATCCGGGAAGAGCGGCGACAAATTCAAGGTCAATGGGCATCGACTAAAGTTGTACGATGGAGGTGCTATCATCGGCGAACCTCAAAGCTTACTGCTCGAAGACCCACTACTTGGTGACGGGGCGGTGCCTTGATCCCAATTTCCGCTGCGGATCTCTTATTTTGTGTTGGAACATTTTGAGATTTATTTTATTTTATTTTGTTGCATAAACATTATATACAACTGCTAATACAGGTATTTGGTCCACCTTAAGGACGGTAAACAAAAGGGCTATTCGGGAGACAACCCAAGCTTGGACCTTTTGGTCCCCTTGTTTTTGTTTGATTTTATTTTATGCTTTCTATCTTTTTGTATTTTCTATTGTTCGGCCTAATTCGCAGGTTCAGCTTATCTTTTGTGCGATGCAGCACTGCCCGCGAATCATCATGCTATCTTCTGGCATGCTCCCCTCTTTGGAGCATTGGTACTCTCTCTCGCTTCAGATTTCATTTTCTGGTTGAATGTTTATTTTTCTTGCTTATGTTTTCATTCAAGTCTGGGGGGAAGAGCCGCTTGTGCACTCCACGAGCACATTTAATTTCGCATGCCAGTAGTTTTCCTTTTTCGCTTTATTATGTTAGATTCCTGTTGCACACCACTGCACCCACTTGAGCGCGAGCTTAGCTGTTAGCGTGCCACGAGTTGAGCTTGTATCTTTGTTAGATTTGGAAAATTTCTGTGCTAGTTCAGGATTGCGCGACGGAGTAAAATGTTGGCCTTGCTGTGTTTCTAGTCAACTGCTCTCGTTTTGTATAGAAATTTGTGTAGATTTAATTTTTCTGTATGCTTATAGTTTTATATTTTTCTATTTGCGTACATATTTCTTATGCTACTCAAAAGTTTGTGAATCCGGTGTGAATCAAACGGTAGCGTAGGAATGTGTGTAGCCGCCACTAGACTCGTATTGCTTGAGTCGGGAGGAAGGATTATCCTTCTCGGTTGCTAAGAACTTGCCCCAAGCTATTCTTGAAGCATTGGTACACGGTTAGTCTAGCGTGAGAGCGATGTAGGCCACCTTTTGGCCCGGTTGAGCTTTGTACCCATTCCTAACATCGCCCTTGCTAGCCCCTTTGTGCCTACCCTTCCTTTTGATTCAGCTCCACCATTATTTCACCAAAGCCCCATAGCCGATCCTAGTCGCACACCCAAGTCGAGCTTAGTGTTTTATATTTTCATGTGGGGTTGTGATGTGGTATTTTTATTCGTGAAAATGTGGAAGTGCCCCCAAGCTTTATTTGCTGGAAATTGTGTTTTGTGAAAAGAAAAATATTTGAAAAAGAGAAAAAGTGAAAATGAAAAGTGAAAAGAAAAAGTTTGATTGAAAACCTTTATTTGAGATGATTTGGATTTCGAGTAGGCGGTGCACACACCCATTTAGTAAAAGTTAAGTCTGGGGGTGTGGTGCACCCGTGTTTATTTTGTGGGCAGCGGGTACTAGTTTTGTACGTTTGCTCATTTGGGTTAGGTGCATACCCATCATGTTTATCGTTGTTTTCCTCACCGTAACCCAAGCCCCATTATTACCCGAAGTCCTACGGACTTGCGCTTGAGTTGACTAGTGCCATGGAGAGAGTGCGATCGGGCAAGCTTATGGTTTCCGACATTGGTGGATTCCTTTGGGGGTAATCTTGAGCCCCGGTCTTCGGCAATGCTCACCTTAGTGGCCTGTCTACTTTCTCCCTGCGTAGGACCTGCTGATTCACCGTGATTTCACTTTTGAGTAATAATAAATTTTTGTTACGCATTGTGAAAAATATAAAATATTTTGTATACTTAAGAATTCCCTCTACTTTATTTTTATGCACGTGAGCATGCGACTTCGCATGGTACTCCGTTTGGCAATTTCTCTTTTTAGCTAGTTCATTTTTCTCCGTCTGCTTAGGTTCTGTTTGCTCGGGACGCGCAAACGGTTAAGTCTGGGGGTGTGATGAGTCCTCTTTATATACCTATTTTTGGACTCATCTGGGCTTATTTCCTTGTCTTTGCACACCGTTTAGCGTCATTTGCACTCCTTTTGTTTCGCTACGGTTTTCCACGCCCTGTGCACCTTTGTTGCCCATTTTCTGTGCTTGTGTGCATTTACTTTCTGGCTATGTTTATCACTGTTTGCTGTGGCTGCCGCGATCGATGCCCCGTGCAGTTTTCCTGCAGGTTTGGGGATCGTGAGGGCATTCGGGATAGGCGTTTCACTATTTTTGGCAAAGGAGTCAGTGGTCGTGCGTTTTTACCCACGCACAACCATCGACCTCCTGGCGCACGATCAGTGATCGTGCGCAGCTCGGTCTCATTTGTGAAACTCTGTCTTGAACCTTCCGCACGATCACTTGCCATACCGCGCACGACCACTGCTCGTGCGCCGCCGATCGTGCGCAGTCATACCCATTTTGCAAAGTCTGTCTGGCTATTTCCACACGATCATCAGCCTTGCCTCGCACGATCACTGATCGTGCGCTGCTGATCGTGCGCGACTACTGATTTTCTGATGCAGTTTTGCAGGTTGCTCACGCACGGGCGCTGACCTTGGTCGCGCACGATCACTGGTCGTGCGCCAGTGGTCGTGCGCGCTATTTATTCTGCAAGCTATAAATACGCTGTTCCGCGAATTAGGGCGAGACGATCATTATGGAACCTTCGCCAGTCCGCCGTTTCACCCTCCAGCAAGTCCCATTCACCTCCACCTTCATCCATACCAACGGGAGGACCTTCTCCGGTGATTCCGAAGCATTTCGCCTCCTCCGGCGATCCTCCCGACCATTGAAGTATTCTTCTCCGAGCTTTCCACCAAGGAAGAAGACGGAGCACCCCTAGAGAACGGAGTTACAGGCCCTCGAGGTGACAGCTCGGTGGTACCGGAAGCCCTCCTCGGACTGCGCTTGGAAGCGGATTGACAACCCGCACCTCCGGCCAACAACCACGGTGGATCTTCAATCTCATGGTTGTGCATTTTCTCTCTTTTTCTTGTTGTATGAAATGTTTGTGCTTGTAATGGACATCAACTTCTAGCATTATTGTTATCAGTTGTATTTCATCTTGCTCTTGAGATTTATTCTTTGATGCGCCTCGCTTCATCTCGCTCCACTCCACATGTTCGTTTCACTCAAGCTTGCTCCGCACTAATCACCTCACTCGCTAGATTTCCGTCCACTCGCCAATCGAAGTACGGCATCGCGGCCGCTACATCCATCTCGCCTTGAGAAGCGGTGATTGCGACCCGCATAGTTTACATTAGTGTAATCGGTCGTAAGACCACCAACAAAAGCACCTTTCTTTTCTGTTTATTTAAATTAACTCTCATAACGATAGTTTTAGAGTCTAGATCGTTCGACGCCAATTGCATTCCTCAAGAGACCGACATCCGGGGATTCATTCCCAACTTTATTACTTGAGCGACCGGTACGCTTGCCGTATTTTACGCACATCAACGCGGCCAAGTTCTCGTTCTTCAAAACAGAACTTTGCATGCTCAACAAAGAAGAATTAAGAAGGAGGTCTCACAATAAGGTTCAAGGATTGGGCTACTTCAAAAATTCAGAAAACTCAAGTTTTGACTTCATTTCTCGAGTACTACTTTTACTACTCGAGTACTACTCTTACTACTCGAGTACTGGATAGGACTACTCGAGAAACAAGTTGAATCTCGAGAAATACTTCTCGAGAACTAAGTTGCTTATCGAGAACTTCAAGTCGACTCCTAGAGAACTTCAGAACTACTTCTCGAGTAATACATCTAACTACTCGAGAACCTCTTATCTTCTCTCGTGAACTAGCCTATCTTTCGAGAAGTCTTTATGCTTCACGAGACTGCAGCTGCAGCATGAGTTCAAAGTTCGTCGATCGGAGTTCGACGATCGCTGATCGGTTTTCGTCTATCATAATTCGTCGAGCGAAATTTAGTTGATTGAAATCCTCCAGATTTTGTCGATCGGAGCTCGACGTTCGTCGACCCGAGTCCGACGTTTATCGATCGAATTTCGCCTTCTCGAGAAGACTGATGTCGATTTTCTCCTGAAGTTCAAATTTTTATTATTCACACCTGAACTCTTATACCGCCATATTGTCAGGTATCTCACTTTTATTATTTTATTTATCATCATAAATTAAGACTTATACAAATAGATTAAGTCCGGAAATTCCAAATCACCAGACTCTCAAACCCTTCTCTCGAGAAAGACTCTTCATCTTCTCCGTCGTCGATGCTCTCTTCTGCTGCTTTAGAATTCTTCTTTCAGAAAGAAGATTTCTATTCATCTCCTTCAATCTATGACCCCTCCATTAAAGATTGGTATCGACAGTGAACTAGTCTCTACAGGAATTACCGATTTGTCAGACGATTTTAAAAATCTTCTTCTGCTCTTGGAAGCCACCAGCCTTTCTTTCGTCTTGGAGGAGTCGTGCAAAATATTACTTACAAATGTTGAAGAGTTCTTCCAAAATGCCAAACAAAAGATAAATAGTAAGGTTCTTGAAACCAAATTCCGTGGGATTAAAGTTAAGTTCACCACTCAAATCGTTTCTAAACTTCTTCGAATGCAAGTAATTGAGGAAGAAGATGACCAAACCATTGAAGATTCCTATCGGGCATGTGGATTCTGTGGTGTGTCTGCTGATGTGAACACCATTCGATGACCTGATTTAAATCTAGAGAGCAAGCTTCTTGTAGACATACTTGGAAAAATCATTCTGTGCAAAACAAGCTCTATCAGCTTCATCACTCATGACCTCTTTGACATGATGACAACAATAATTTGCAGGAAAAGTTCCAATGGGGTATGCTGATTTTTGACAAAATCAAGGAAAGTATAAAAGCAACAAATTTTGGCAGGATTATATCTCTTCTATTTCATGAATTCAGGCAAGACATTTTTGATCTATCCAAAGGTACAACAATACACCATATGAAGAAAGTTTCCATATCTTCAATTCAAAGGTGGGAGGTCAAGCTCAAAGACCCTGCTCAAGCTGCAAGATCCCATGATCACCCTAAGGATGAGGATAGGATCCCATCTTCCCCTCTACATCAAGCAACTGGCACATCTGGTGCA
This sequence comes from Platanthera zijinensis, assembly GCA_039513925.1. Lineage (NCBI taxonomy): Eukaryota > Viridiplantae > Streptophyta > Magnoliopsida > Asparagales > Orchidaceae > Platanthera > Platanthera zijinensis. Next base: position 137,955,754 of record CM077087.1, on the reverse strand, counting down.
GTTGTTGAGGGGGAGCCTGCTCCTGCTGTCCAAGAGGCAAGTTACCCAGATCTTCGGACAGATGTTCCTCTAGATACTACTGCTCAGAAAATTTCTACCATCACAAATGACTCTAATCATCCAGATGTTGGTCTGTCTGATGAAGAAACTCCCTCAGATGCAGAAGTACAAGTACAAGTCCTATCTACAAAGGAAGATATAAATAGAATGATTGATGAGCTTACTTCTAAAGAGTCTCCTTCCCCTCTTTCTCCAAAAAAATCTCCCACTCCTGAACCATCTCCATCACACCCTCAACCAGAATCCCGTCACCCTCCATCTCCTGTAGCAGAAGACCATGATGAAGAAGCTGTCTTGATTTTTGATGAAGAAGCCACTCCAGAACAGGTTGAAGCACCTGGACTTCTCCCTCCCTATTATTACTGGTGAAGAAGAACATATCCCGATCTATACCTCCATAGCCAAGAGCTCAGTTGTCATAGAAGAAATTCCTTTATGGATTGCTCCATTATTAACTGCTCCTCCTCCACCTCCTCGAATTGAACACCTTTGTAGATACCATTCTTGGAAAGATAGAATTAATGCTAGCACAACAAAGTGCTTATTTTGATGAATCTCTGAAAGCTAAACTGACAAAGTTACTGCTATTGAAAAAAGAGATGAGCATAGGATTTGCAGAAATTCAGAGAAATACTGATGAACTCAAACACCTATTCAAAATAGGTGGGAAAGCTCTAGACCACACCATAACCAGCATTTGTCAGGTGATTGATCAGTCAGTAACTCTAGCAAATAATCAAATCCAACTAGAAAAGAAAGCTAAAGACCACACTTATAAGATTTGTGAAGAAGTAGGGACATTCAAAGAGGATGCTATAGCCACCCTATCCATAGAAGTCAGAAAGGCGGAGAGCCTAGTGAAAGAATTATTAGATAAATTTGAAGAAAGGAAGAAGATTGAATGGGAAGCAAAGTTGAATGAGGTACATGCTGATGTCCAGAATCAAATTGATGGTGTCAAATTTCATACTTATGACACAACAATGTGGATGCACAGTCAGATATTTGATGAGTCCCGTTTATATAGGGTTTTGCGGGCTCCTCTTGGATGGTTTTCTTATCCTTGCACACCACTTTTGCGTTATTTTCTCTATTTTTTCCCTCCTTATGCGCTTCATGGATTGTGTGTTTTTCTCACCCTTGGGTGCGCAATTGAGCATTTGATTATTGGGGGTATGCACGGGGTGCTCCCCGGGGCTTATTCCGGTAGCTTTTTCTGTATTTATGTTTTGCTGGAGGGTCCTCCATTGCTTAGTACTCCTTGCATGCAGGTGGTCAGTTTTCCCCCTTCCAGAGTTATGATGTGAGGAAAATGCACGACCGTGCATTTTATTGGCGAACAGTTAGTTTTGGTTGTGCGTCTTCCACAAGTTATTTTGGAAAAGTGACCAGCCCGTGCGAATGCTTTATGCACGGTTTCATCGAAATTTTTTGCGAAGGAAACACATGGTTGGCCTATAGCCTTCTAGTTTTTCCTGCGGTTTGAGCTTACTGTGGTTAGCGAATTGCTTCACGCACGGTGCGCAAAGGAAACACACGGATCAACGCTTCTTCCTCACAGGATTTTGCGTAAAGGTAATATCGCACGGTTCGCACACGGTCGTGCGTCGAACCGTGCGAGACCAATTTTCTTATAATTTTTTATTTAAGTTGCAGATTCTGCCATAGCCAGGGATATTCGGTCCAGCCCGTATTTTTTGCTCCCATGAGCGGGAAAACAACTCTCCAGCCCCTTTTTTCTCTCTCCACTAGGGGAAGCTCTTCCAGCCACCATTTCTCCTTCGAAAGATTGCAAAAGCTCCGTCTCCGACCATCTTCATCTTATCCGCCCTCCAAGCTAACATCCGAGCTACTTGTTACTGTACTTGAGAAGCCCTCTGTTCAGATCCGACTAGGCGATCACGAAGAAGACGGGTTAGAAGAAGGAAGTGATTGCCCTTCTGGATCCCAGACGTCTTCCGAAGACCAAGATAGGACGAGGATTGAAAACCCTCGCTTTCAGCCAAGAATCTTGGAGAGATTTAGTGTGCTCGGTTGTATTTCTTCACTTCTACTAAACTTGCCATGATTTGAACCTTTGCTAGTAAATTGTACAAGATAGCATTGCTGCTCGAGTTTCATCTGAGTTTGTTAATGATGTTTTAATCTTTGGTTGTGTTTGAGCCATTCTAGCCTTTGCTAGAAGTGAGCGCTTGGAAGAGGTATTTTCGGCCCTCATTAGTTCTTCGCTTCCGCTATCACTCTTCGGAGTGATTCATTCGGGCGATGCGGTGAAGGTGACCCGCGCTAGTTCTTTATTATTGTAGCGTAGAAAATCCAAATCAGTCACCTCCTTGTTCACTTAGCGCTTGCATCAGTTTCTCTAAATGCTAAAACCCATAGTCCCTACTTGCGCTCCGCGAGAGATCGAAACTCGGGGATGCTACTCCTCATTATTATTACTTGATCGTGAATGGTAGTCTTACCGCAAGGGCATCAAGTTTTTGGCGCCATTGCCGAGAAGCGGAACCATTGCGTGTGGTTTTTGACTTTTTTTGAAAAGTCTGTAAGTGTTCAAGTGCGTTTTAATTTCTTTTTGTTTGTTTTGTGAGTACATGTCAGATCTGAACCCCGCTGAAAGGGTTGAAGATTTAGGAGTTGACGCTGAGACTGCAAGAGCTAGAAGAGCTCGGTTGCGCGCTGTTGTTGTAGAAGAGAGAATGACCAATCTGGTCCATGGTGGAAACGGTCAGGGAGATAGAGTGGTTGATGACCATGAGGTGTACCAACCTCGAGTAAGGATGATGAGGGATTTAACTACTCCTACGACGGGGAGTATTTATCCTGGGTTTGGGCCATCTATCGCCAACCACCACTTTGAGATCCAGCTGGCAATCCTAAATATGATTAGGAACAACACCCAATATTCCATTCTACCGAGCAAGGATCCTCAGCTTCATCTAGCTAAATTTTCGGAAATATGCGGGACCTTCCGTTATGTGGGGATCTCTGATGAAATTGTGAAATTAAAGTTGTTCCCTTTCTCATTGCGGGATAGGGCCAAGACTTGGCTACACACAATCGCTCCAAGAACTTCAACAACTTGGGAAGCCTTGTCTTCCTTATTTTTTGCTAAATTTCATGTTGTCGATAAGATTGTTAATGAACGTAGGGAGATAGCCATGTTTTTATAATAGGATCATGAGACCCTTTACGAGGCATTGGAGAGGTTTGCCAATTTGCAGCGCTGGTGTCCGCAACACGACTGTGAGCCCTGGAATTTGGTGGAGATATTTTATTTCGCCGTTGAACCCAATCTCCGGGCAATGATCGATGCTGCTGTAGGTGGGATGATTATGAATTTGGCCCCCGAGGAAGCGCTGAGGCTTCTAAGAGATACGGCCTCCCACATCACTTAATGGACCGCTGCGAGGAATGCCTCAAGAGGGGCGAGAAATTTGTTCGATGTGAACGCCGTGACGCAACACGCTGAACCTTGCCAACCTTCTTTGGAAGGAAAAATGATGCTAACAAGATCTACCCCGCCGCCAGCGGCCATGATGAACATCTCGTGCCATGTTTGTGAAAATCCCAGGCACCACACTTATGAGTCCACTACAGGGGAGCATGCTAGTGATCCGACAGGTATGATCTTTGAAGAACATGTTAATTTTATTAATAATCAAAACCGCGCAACTCCTTATAACAATGCATATAACCCGAATGCAACAAATCACCCGAATTTCTCGTGGAATCAAAACGCTCCTTGTAAAATATTGCAAGGAGGCCAACATCAATTTGATGCTCAAGCTTTCGGTAGTTAACCGCGACCACCTCAGGCGGGTTACAATCAAAACATGCAAGGGACACGCAAAAGCGCTTTAGAAGAAATGATGGAAAAATTTGTGGAGATGGCACAGTCGAACATGACCACTCAAACCGCCTCCATGAGGAATTTGGAGACGCAGCTTGGGCAGCTTGCCCAGGTATTCTCCAAACGCACTCGTGGCGCCCTCCCAAGTGACACGGAGAAAAATCCCCATGACCATGGGAAGAGTGCTGTGGAGGTGGGAGAGAGTAGTAACAATGAATTAGCCGTCAAGTGTGTGATAAATGAGATAGAAACAATAGTTATTTGTGATTCTGGTTCTTCGTGCAATATCCAAGCCTTGCAAGATGTTGTGAAACTGGATTTAAATATCGAAAATAGTATCCAGAAATCACTTGTGCTCGCCGATGGTTCGGTTGTGAAAACTGATGTGGTAATTACAGATGTGGAAGTGAAACTTAACGGGGATATTGTAGTCACCGAATTTCAGGTACTTGGACCGGAGGGAAATAACTCAAGACCCATTTTGGGGGTTCCATTCCTGAAAGCCAATGAGGCAACGCTATGCTTTAATGCTTGCGGAATTACCTTAGCTTCTAAGGATGAATTACCGTCTCCGCCATCACTTCCCTCTCTAGTCCCATGTAAATCTGATAATATGCGAAAACTTAATGCTTTGCTATCTAACAAATTATCTAGTGCTCATAAGGCAGATGCGGTGCTTAGCGAGCAAGGTATAACTATGGAAGTGAAAAAGTTGCTGAAGCCCGCGGATGCAAAATCAAGTTCGGAGCTGCTGAATGTAGAACGAGACCAAGTTAAGAAAGAATGCGGGATGGGCACGACTACTGAGAGCGTGCGGAAAGCAAATTTAAAAAATATCATTGGACCGAGTAAATGCTGTAAAACTTTTTAGCAAGTGACGTGGGCTGATATGCCACCCTCTACGGGTGAGGAAATGATGCCCTCAGTTGTGGCTGGTGATCTGGATGTTATAATATCGGGCGTGAAATTACCGCCCTGGCGCTCTCCTACTGTTGAGCTGCGAAGAAAGGAGTTGCTCTTGTGCAAGGAGCAGAGTTTTGCTCACTAACACGACAAGGAGGAGGGTAGGGGCAAGGGAGATTTATCTTCGTTCGGTCCTAAAGCTTTCCCCTCTTCCCCATCCCGCGTATCGGGTGTGATTCATCATAAATCAGCGTTTAGCTGAGAAGTGGAGGATCTCCGGAGCCGTCTCCTTTGTCCTGCTGCTTCTGTTGATCATTTTGCTTAATTCTTTTCTCGATTTTGGTTTAGTTTTCCTATTGGCGTATTATGCCTTTGTGACCTGAACAATTTTATATAACTCATAATACAGGTATTTGGTCCACCTTAAGGACGGTAAAAAAAAGGGCTATTGGGTGACAACCCGAGTTTGCCGCCTTTAGCCTTGTTTTGAGGCTATTGCTTGCCCTTCTTTTCTTTATTTTCTTGTTTTCGCTCGTGCTGCCTAGTATTTACTTGGTTGGAGCTGTGTTCTTGCAGGTGATCTTGTCTGGTCCATGAGCTTATTGATCAAGTTTAACGCAAATCTTCTGGTATGCTCATCTTCGGAGCATGGGGTAACTTCTCCCCTTATCTCATTTTGATTTTAACTTCAACATATTGCTCTGCTTCTTTGCTTAAGTCTGGGGGAGAGCTTGTCGATGTTACCTTTGCACGTGCACTTCATTTGCATGCCAGTAGTTGTTTTTAATTTATTTGTTAGATCATTGTGTTGCACATCGTTGCAGCCACATGAGCACGTGCTTAGCTTTTTGTGCGCTGCGAGTCAAGCTTGCTTCTTTCGTTAGATTTGGGAAAATTGCCATGCAGACATAGGATTATGAGCTGGAGTAAAATGTTTGCCTTGTTGTGTTCCTAGTCAAGTGCTCCCATTTCAGGTAGAAATTGGAGTAGAATTAATTTTTCTGCATACTTTTAGTTTTATATTTTTATAAATGCGTAAAATTCTGACGGTAGTTTAGGGATGTGTGTAGACAGCCATTAGATTCATATTGCTCGAGTCGGAAGGGTGGTTAGTCTTTCTCATTGGCTAAGAACTTGCCCCAAGCTACTCTCGAAGCATTAGTGCATGGTTAGTTAAGCGTGAGCATGATGTAAGCCATCATTTTGGCCAGGTTGAGCTTTGTACCCGTTCCTAACATCTTACTGTCGCTAGCCCCATTGTTCTTACCCATCTTTTTGTTTCAGCTCCACATTTTATTCACCAAAGCCTGGTAGCTAAACCTAGTTGCACGCCCAAATTGAGCTTTTCCATTTTCTGGTTTCTAGTTTGGGGTGTTTGTTGGTTGTTGTATTTGGGAAAAATGTGGATGCCTTTCAATGCTTATATTTGCTGGAATTAGAAAAAAAAGGGTTTAAAAAGAAAAATTTATGAAAAGAAAGTGTGAAAAAGAAATGAAAATGAGAAAAGAAAACTTTGATTGAAAATCCACTGTGTTAAAACAGTTTTTGGTGTAGGTGGTATACACACCCATGTTTTAAAAAGCAAGTTTTGGGGTGTGGTGTACTCACATTTTTTGTGATTAGCGGATGTATTTCTTTTGTGCTAGCTCGATTGAGTTTTGTGTTGAGCCTTCATTTTAATCCTTGCTTACCTCACCATAACCCAAGCCCCATTACCATGCGAAGTCCTACAGACTCGCGTTAAATTCAAACTAGAACTATAGAGAGAGTGCGAACAGGCAAGCATGTGGTCACCGACATTGGTGGATTCATTTGGAGGCTGTCCCAAATCCTGATCTTTGGCAATACTCGCCTTAGCGGTTAGTCTATTATCTCCCTACGCGTGACCAGAGGATTCACCGAAATTCTGTTTTTGAGTAGTAATAGAATTTTTGTTATGCAGGCTGAAAAGTATAAATTATTTTGTATGCTTAGAAATTTTCTCTACCATATTTTTACGCCCGCGAGCGTGCGACTTCGCATGGTACTCCGAATCATAATTATTGTGTTAGTTAGTCTTTTTCTAGTCTGCAAGGATATTCTTTGCTTGGGACGCGCAAATGGGTAAGTTTGGGGGTGTGATGAGTCCCGTTTATATTGGGTTTTGCGGGCTCATCTGGGCTGGTTTTCTTGTCCTTGCACACAACTTTTGCGCTATTTTCTCTGTTATTTCCCTCCTTATGCACGTCGTGGATTGTGTGTTTTTCTCGCCTTTGGATGCGCAATTGAGCACTGTATTATTGGTGGTATGCATGTGGTGCTCCCCGGGACTTGTTCCGGTAGCTTTTTCTGCATTTATGTTTTGCTGGAGGGTCCTCCATTGCTTAGTTCACTTTGCATGCAGGTGGTCAGTTTTCCCCATTCCAGAGTTATGATGTGAGGAAAATGCACGACCGTGCATTTTCTTGGCGCACGGTTAGTTTTGGTCGTACGTTTTCCACAGGTTATTATGGAAAAGTGACCATCCCGTGCAAATGCTTCATGCACGGTTTCATTGAAACAGTGCGCGAAGGAAACGTACGGTTGGCCTGTAGTGTAAGACCCCAACCTCGGAGATGATCGCGGGGCGATCAAGCAGCCTTTTGGAGGTCAGAACAGGGGCACACGGCCTGGCACACGGCCGTGTGCCTACCAGTGTTCAGTGTTTTTGTGTAGTCTCGTGTCAGAGAAGGACACGGCCTGAGACACACGGCCGTGTCTCAAGCCGTGTGTGGGGCACACGGCCTCGAACACGGCCGTGTTCGAAGCCGTGTTCTGGTAGCCCGACGATCGTCCTGAAGCTCCAGGTAACACGGCCCGTGGCACACGGCCATGTCAGGAGCCGTGTCGATTGGCGAATGAGCTACACGGCCAGACACACGGCCGTGTGTCAAGCCGTGTTCGGCCCAATTTTTGGGATTTTGGATCTAATCTCGGCCGTTCGTTCCCTTGGATCTGGATCTGACGGTGGGGGCTGCTCCTGGGGGGTTATTAGCCGGGATTAGGGTTTTGAATCCTCATTTTTCTTTGGTCCACTCTCTCTCTAAGTGTTTAGAGAGAAGGGAGAGCAAGAGGAAGGAGGAGCCCAAGATCCGGCCGCCGGAGGAGCTCCGGAGCCCCGAATCGCGATCCGAGTCCAGATCCGCGGAGGTGACGCCGTTGCGGTGCTTTCCAACCGCATAGATTTCGATGGCGCCGCGGAAAAATGCGAGGGTAACGATTCTCTTCTTGAGCATGTGAAGCTCTTCTTCCTTTGCATGGGAAAACCCCTCTCCCGCGAGTGTGCGGCGAGATCGTGGTATTCCTTGGGGTTGATATGTAAAGTCCCCCTTGTTAGAGTCCGGAATCGTAGTACGGACATAGGCATGTTGTGTGAAGCCTACCCGGACGTGTGTTCCGGATCGGTGATGTTTTGTTATGCATATTTTAGCCGGAGAAGACTCCGAGCGTTGTGGTTGTTTTCGGGTTGCTATGCGGTAGAATGCATCAGGGAATCTTGGGGATTAACCCCGAGGTGCACCCGGAAATCTGGGCGGAAACGAAGTTCTGCCATCTCGGTGGCCTGGGTGCCAGCCGGGAACATAGCGGGGCTATGTATCATGTTTGTTTGCAGCAGGGAGCCTTGGGGATGAAACCCGAGGTGCACCCGGAAATCTTGGACGGAAATGTAGTTCCGTCATATCGGTGGCCTGGGAGCCAACCGGGTACTTAGCGGGGCTAAGTACCGTGTTTGATCGTTATTTGGGACTGGGGAAAGCTTAGTCCGCGCCAAAGGGCCAAATGGCAGTGGCGGAGTGAGCAACGGACTAGTAGCCCTCTACCCGCTCCACCTGCTCGGTTAAAGCGACCTAAAGTTTACATGGGACTTACTGAGATTTGGAGATCGAGTCTAGGCTGCGGCTGAGAAGACTAAATGCTCACAAAGATTGCCATCCTGGGGGTGGTGGTGGAGTCGAGGACCGGACGGGGTTCGGACTGGCTTCGCCGAGTAAGTGCCCTGAGAGCACGGGGTGTACGGCCGTGAGAGCGTGCACCTATGTTGAGATGCTTGTTTGGCTGTGTTGCGTGTTTTGCTAACAAGTGTAGGGAAGAAGCTTTGCCGCCCCGATTTGGGGGCGGAATCGTTATAATTTGGTCAGCATTGCTGACCGTTGCCTTTGTTTACCACCGTGCGGTGGGTTGTTGCTTGCAGGTGCTGCGGAGCCGAGAGGTAAATAGCGGGCTAAAGCCCAAGTTGCTGTGCTGGCCCTCGAAGGCCTTGTTTTGAGTGTTTTACCTCTTGTACTCATGTGTGGCCGGCCTGCGTGCCGAGGTTTGGAAGACACTTGTGTTTAAGCAACTCTTGTAAAGCCTTAAGGCTATTTTTCTTCCGTGTTGTGTATTATACATTCCCTTTGGATTTGAGTAGTGGACATTCATGCTTGGCAGGGTTCTTTATTCTTTGCAACTCTAATTAATTGCTTCCGCTAGGTGTTGTGTAGGACGTTGTGATTGGTTGAATGGTTTCAACGCGTAACCAACCGGTCTGTCCGTAGTATATGGCGTCGGGCCCCGGCCGGACCTACTGCTATATGCTATACGACGGATAGGGGTGTTACAAATTGGTATCAGAGGGAGGTTTCGGTCAAGCTTAAATGAATTCGTGGACGAATTCACTTTAAGGGGTGGTGAGCACATGTATGTGCGTCATCGTTATAACATGAAAAGAACCCATGAATGTCCACTTAGGAATGAAAATACACATGTTTGGGGAACCTGCGTGTTCCTATAATTGCTTTTTGCAATTTTGTTCGGTCCCTTATTAGTGTTATGTACGATTGTAGGTGTCCGAGTGTGGCGCGTGGCAGTCTGAATGCACACTTTCTGGGAAAAGTACTGCACCCAGCGACGTGCCGGAGACCCCTACGTCTTTGGAAACCATAAGAAGGGTGGTTGAAGCGGTGTTCGCTGTGACCAACGCACATCATGGGAGTAATGTGCAACCATTTGTCCCTGAGGTGGCCCCAACATCGGGTGGTATGTTGGAGCAAAGGGCATTTGGGGGTCAAGTAGAGCAGCAGAGGAGCCTAACTGTGGCGCAAGGAGCGCATTCGGTGGACGCATATTTGCAGACGTTCCTTATGGTAAGGCGCTACCCAGGCTTTGAATGGGAAAGCGAGCAATCTATAGTGGATAGATTTTATAACGGTCTGCGCAGCGAGTTGCGTATTCTACTGCTAGGACCAAAGTTATTGGGATTCCGAGCTTTGGTGGAATCGGCCAGAGCTTTGGAAGTGGAGTTGGGGAAAACTCACCAAGTACCAGTGGATAGGGTACCAAACCCTACAGATCCTATACGGACTGCCTATCGAAAGACGCCGAGAAAAGAGGCTGGGTCATCTAATACCCTCAACTGTTATTCTTGTGGCAAGAAAGGGCACGTCGCCAGAGAGTGTTGGGAGAGTGCTCAGAAGGCAAGGAAAGTGTTGGCAGGAGCAGTCGTAGATGCTGTGACAAAGGATTCGGTGGTCAAGTTGACAACCTCAAAATCTGGGTACCGTAGGTGGTACAAGAAGGCTAGGAGGTCGGGTCTAGTTCCTTCCTCTAGCACATCCGGAGCGACTACAATTCAAACCCCGGATGTATGCTTTGTTTGTGGAAAGCCGGGGCACTATGCCTGGGACTGTTGGTTTGGATGCCCAATGTCCACAAAGAAGCCGGGGGCTATATCTGAGGAGAAGGGAAAGGAGGTGGCGTTCATCGCACCGCTGTTTACTCCGGTCCAACTGGGAATGGACAGCCTTGGCCAGCAGGCGGCCATGTGGCCGATCGTCGGGGAGACAGGTATGGTTTAATTGAGCAATTTAGCTTCTTATACCTGTTACCCTTTCTGCGTTTTAGCTTAGGACTGGAGGTTCTAGGCTTTGTTTGGATTTTTGGCAATCCGGCGAGAGCATTGTCCGATGCGGAAGCTTCGCGCTCCTTTTGTCCAAAAGATTTATATTGTACATTGAAGTACCTTCTTCGATGGCAAAGGACAATGTGGAGGCGTTGTGGCGTAATGGATGTTCATGCGCGCGGAGAGAGATTCTGTGTAGCAAGGTTACGGTTTAGGGGTCAGGGATGCGACGTGCAAGCGTCGTTACTGCCACCATGGGAGGCTTTGAAGCCTAAGCCTACATTGGGTAGTATCTCGGGTATACCCGAATATCCTGATGTGTCTCCCTGGAGTCCCTCCGTAGCGAGCAACCGATTTCGCGAGTGAGCTGGCGCCAGGTGCCAAATCTGGGTCATGCTCTCCTCTTAGGCTAACGCCTAATGAGTTGGCAGAACTGAAAGTTCAATTTGAAGAGCGTATGGATCAAGGTTTTGTGCGTCCAAGTTTGTCGTCTTGGAGCACACCGGCCCTCTTCGTGTAGAAGAAGGACGGGAGTTTGCGGCTCTGAATCGTTTATGAAAAACTGAGCAAGTCGTTAAAGGAGAGCAAGTACCCGATCCCAAAGATTGACGATCTGTTTGATCAGTTGGGTGGGTCATCGGGGTACTTAAAGTTGGATCTTAAGTCCGGTTATTATCGGCTGAGAATCAGGGAAAGTGATATCCCAAAGACAGCGTTCAACACAAGATATGGGCATTTCGAGTTTTCAGTCAAGCCGTTCGGGCTGACTAATGCGCCATCGGTGTTCATGAAGCTGATGAACAGAACGTTCAGGGAGTACTTAGACCGTGTTATGGTCGTCTTTATTGACGACGTGTTGGTGTACTCGCAGTGCGAAGAAGATCGCTTCAATAACCTGCGTTTGGTTTTGGAGACGCTAAGGAGGAACGAGCTATACGCAAAGTTCCCCAAAGGCGAGTTTTGTTTATCTCCAGTGGCGTTCCTTAGTCACGTAGTTGTGGGGAAGGTTTTGCGGTGGATCCGGCGTAGATTGTTGCAATACGAGAGTGGCCTGTGTCGTCCTCGGTAGCGGAAGTCCGGAGTTTGCTGGGGTTGCCGGCTATTACGGGCACTTCGTGGAGAACTTCTCGCGGATAGCGATACCTCTCACGACTTTGACAAGGAAAGATCAGAGTTTTGTGTGGGCGCATGAGGGTGTGCAAGCTTTTGAAGAGCTGAAGAGTCGGTTGGCCACGTCGCCAGTGCTTAGTTTGCCGTGTGGGACCGAGGGCTTCGAGGTTCTTAGTGACGCTTCGGGTAGAGGTTTGGGCTGCGTGCTGTTGCAGCATGGGAACTTGATAGCCTATGGTTTGCATCAGCTAAAAGTGCATGAAAGGAATTAGTCGGTCTGCGACTGGGAGTTGGCGGCCGTGATATTTGCGCTTAAGCTGTGGAGGCGCTACTCGTATGACGTTAGGTCGATATTCATACCGACCTCAAGAGCCTGAAATATCTGTTGGATTAATAGGAGCTGAACTTGAGTCAGCAGTGATGAATGGAGTCCCTGGGGGACTATACGTTCAAGATTCATCATGCACCTAACAAGATCAATGCAGTTGCGGATGCGTTGAGTCGCAGGGCTCCCGCCCAAGCTAAGTGGTTGTCGGTGTTTGATGAGAGGCTAGTTTGGGAATTGGAAGCGTTAGAGATCTGCTGTGTTGTCAAGCGGACTAGCGCCAGAGCGTTATTGAACTGGTCGGAAGTCCAGTATGACCTGGCTGATCGTATTTGGCAGGTTATGGTTTGTGTAGCTACATGAAGGAAATCATGGATGCGGCTCGATGGGTCAAAGACCCAAATCGATGGTTGTAGGTGGGCTACCAAGGAAAGACAATCGTCTGTGTGGCCCAAGCATGGGTAATCTATGGGTAGAGTTGTGATACGTTACCAAGTACTCAACTCGCTTAGGAGGCACGTAGTTGTGTCGTTATCTGGAGAAGTGCTCTGGTGGGAAGAACTCCAGAAGGGCGTGGCAGTGTCAGAATGCCAGCCTTGCGCCTTAGTGAAGGCAGAGTGCCAGGTGCCGGGGAATTCTCGAATCCTTGCCTGGTTCGGAATAGAAGTTCGACTGAACTGTGTGCATGGTATGCCGAAGTCGCAGTGGGGTAACGACGCCGTTTGGGTGTTCGTAGTTGCGTTGACCTTAGAGTCGCACTTCATTCCGCATAGGAAGGATAATTCGGTGGAGTAACTGGCAAATGTTTTTTTTATAACATCGTGAGCAATTAAGGTGGGCGCTCTACGTCCAATGATTGAGGTGGCTGCAGAAAGTGCTGGAGACTATGTTGTAGTTTAATCCAGTCTTGCATCCGCGGACGGATGAGCAGACCATGTGAGTCAACAAGATGTTGGAGGGCGTGCTCCGCATGTGTGTTCTAGACTTTGGAAAGCTTTGGGAGGACCACCTGTATTTGGTGGAGTTCGCGTACAACGATAACTACCAAGCGAGTATACAAATGGCGCCCTTCGAGGCCCTGTATGGTAGGAAGTGTCGCATGCCGTTGTCATGGCTTGAAACGGGTGAGGCAAGGTTGTACAAAAAGCAGGAGGTGGAGAGTGCTACCTTGTTGGTGCGGATCTTTCGGGAGCGCTTGTTGATCGCTCAGGACCGGCAGGCGTAGTACTACAATGCCAAGCACCGGAACGTGGAGTTTGCGGTAGGCGATTGGGTATATTTGAAAGTGAAGCCGTTCAAGGGGGTTTCGCGGGTAAGACGCTTGAAGAAGCTGAGCCCAAGATACCTTGGACCTCTTGAGGTTCTGGAGCGAGTCGGCGAAGCGGCTTACCGTTTGAGGCTATCGGAGGAGTTAGGTGGATTACACGATGTGTTCCACATTTCTGTGTTGCGGAAGGCGGTGCAAGAGCCTTCGCAGGTGATCGCGGCTAATCAAGTGCCGGGGGACGAAGGATTGACAACGAAAGTCAAGCCCATATCTATTGAGGATTACGAAGTCAAGCGGCTTCGGAACAAGGAAATCAGAATGGTGAAGGTCCGTTGGGATAACTGCGGACGCGAGGAGCTCTCTTGGGAGTGAGAGCAGACAATGCGCGAGGAGTACCCCGAGTTGTTCCCCTAAGGTACTCGATTTGTTTTTTTTTTGTGTAGTCTCTGTTCTTAATTTCGGGACGAAATTCTCTTAAGGGGGAGGGAGTTGTAAGACCCCAACCTCGGAGATGATCACGGGGCGATCAAGCAGCCTTTTGGAGGTCAGAACAGGGGCACACGGCCTGGCACACGGCCGTGTGCCTACCCGTGTTCAGTGTTTTTGTGCAGTCTCGAGTCAGAGAAGGACACGGCCTGAGACACACGGCCGTGTCTCAAGCCGTGTGTGGGGCACACGACCTCGAACACGGCCGTGTTCGAAGCCGTGTTCTGGTAGCCCGACGATCGTCCTGAAGCTCCAGGTAACACGGCCCGTGGCACACGACCGTGTCAGGAGCCGTGTCGATCAGCGAATGAGCTACACGGCCAGACACACGGCCGTGTGTCAAGCCGTGTTCGGCCCAGTTTTTGGGATTTTGGATCTAATCTCGGCCGTTCGTTCCCTTGGATCTGGATCCTACGGTGGGGGCTGCTCCTGGGGGGTTATTAGCCGGGATTAGGGTTTTGAATCCTCATTTTTCTTTGGTCCACTCTCTCTCTAAGTGTTTAGAGAGAAGGGAGAGCAAGAGGAAGGAGGAGCCCAAGATCCGGCCGCCGGAGGAGCTCCGGAGCCCCGAATCGCGATCCGAGTCCAGATCCGCGGAGGTGACGCCGTTGCGGTGCTTTCCAACCGCATAGATTTCGATGGTGCCGCGGAAAAATGCGAGGGTAACGATTCTCTTCTTGAGCATGTGAAGCTCTTCTTCCTTTGCATGGGAAAACCCCTCTCCCGCGAGTGTGCGGCGAGATCGTGGTATTCCTTGGGGTTGATATGTAAAGTCCCCCTTGTTAGAGTCCGGAATCGTAGTACGGACATAGGCATGTTGTGTGAAGCCTACCCGGACGTGTGTTCCGGATCGTTGATGTTTTGTTATGCATATTTTAGCCGGAGAAGACTCCGAGCGTTGTGGTTGTTTTCGGGTTGCTATGCGGTAGAATGCATCAGGGAATCTTGGGGATTAACCCCGAGGTGCACCCGGAAATCTGGGCGGAAATGAAGTTCTGCCATCTCGGTGGCCTGGGTGCCAGCCGGGAACATAGCGGGGCTATGTATCATGTTTGTTTGCAGCAGGGAGCCTTGGGGATGAAACCCGAGGTGCACCCGGAAATCTTGGACGGAAATGTAGTTCCGTCATATCGGTGGCCTGGGAGCCAACCGGGTACTTAGCGGGGCTAAGTACCGTGTTTGATCGTTATTTGGGACTGGGGAAAGCTTAGTCCGCGCCAAAGGGCCAAATGGCAGTGGCGGAGTGAGCAACGGACTAGTAGCCCTCTACCCGCTCCACCTGCTCGGTTAAAGCGACCTAAAGTTTACATGGGACTTACTGAGATTTGGAGATCGAGTCTAGGCTGCGGCTGAGAAGACTAAATGCTCACAAAGATTGCCATCCTGGGGGTGGTGGTGGAGTCGAGGACCGGACGGGGTTCGGACTGGCTTCGCCGAGTAAGTGCCCTGAGAGCACGGGGTGTACGGCCGTGAGAGCGTGCACCTATGTTGAGATGCTTGTTTGGCTGTGTTGCGTGTTTTGCTAACAAGTGCAGGGAAGAAGCTTTGCCGCCCCGATTTGGGGGCGGAATCGTTATAATTTGGTCAGCATTGCTGACCGTTGCCTTTGTTTACCACCGTGCGGTGGGTTGTTGCTTGCAGGTGCTGCGGAGCCGAGAGGTAAATAGCGGGCTAA
This sequence comes from Platanthera zijinensis, assembly GCA_039513925.1. NCBI lineage: Eukaryota > Viridiplantae > Streptophyta > Magnoliopsida > Asparagales > Orchidaceae > Platanthera > Platanthera zijinensis. The sequence continues at coordinate 137,940,179 of CM077087.1, read as the reverse complement.
AGCCCAAGTTGCTGTGCTGGCCCTCGAAGGCCTTGTTTTGAGTGTTTTACCTCTTGTACTCATGTGTGGCCGGCCTGCGTTCCGAGGTTTGGAAGACACTTGTGTTTAAGCAACTCTTGTAAAGCCTTAAGGCTATTTTTCTTCCGTGTTGTGTATTATACATTCCCTTTGGATTTGAGTAGTGGACATTCATGCTTGGCAGGGTTCTTTATTCTTTGCAACTCTAATTAATTGCTTCCGCTAGGTGTTGTGTAGGACGTTATGATTGGTTGAATGGTTTCAACGCGTAACCAACCGGTCTGTCCGTAGTATATGGCGTCGGGCCCCGGCCGGACCTACTGCTATATGCTATACGACGGATAGGGGTGTTACATGTAGCCTTCTTGTTTTTCCCGCGGTTTAAGCTTACTGTGGTTACCCATGAGAATTGCTTCACGCACGGGCGGATCGCCTGTGCGCGAAGGAAATGCACGGGTCAACGCTTCTTCCTCGCAGGAGTTTGCGTAAAGGTAATATCACACGGTTCACGCACGGTCGTGCATCGAACCGTGCGAGACCAATTTTCTTATAATTTTCTATTTAAGTTGCAGATTCTTCCATGGCCAGGGATATTCGGTCCAACCCGCCTTTTCTGCTCCCAGGAGCAGAAAAACAACTCTCCAGCCCCTTTTTTCTCTCTCCACTAGGGGAAGCTCTTCCGTCCACCATTTCTCCTCCGAAAGCTTGCAAAAGCTCCGTCTCCGACCATCTTCATCTTCTCTGCCCTCCAAGCTACCATCCGAGCTACTTATTGTTGTACTTGAGAAGCCCTCCGTTTAGATCTGACTAGGAGACCATGAAGAGGACGGGTTAGAATAAGGAAGTGACAACCCTTCTTGATCCCATACGCCTTTCGAAGACCGAGCTAGGATGAGGATTGATAACCTTCACTTCCGGCCGAGAATCTTGGAGAGCTTTCGTGTGCTCGGTTGTATTTCTTCACTTTTACTAAACTTGACATGATTTGAACCCGTTCTAGTAACTTGTACTAGATATCATTGTTGCTCGAGTTTCATCTGAGTTTGTTAATGTTGTTTTAATCTTTGGTTGTGTTTGAGCCATTCTAGACTTTTCTAGAAGTGAGCACTTGGAAGAGGTGTTTTCGACCCTCATTAGTTCTTTTGCTTCCGCTATCACTCTTCGGAGTGATTCATCCGGGCGATGCGGTGAAGGCGACCCGCGCTAGTTCTTTATTATTGTAGCGTAGGATATCCAAATCAATCACCTCCTTGTTCACTTAGCGCTTGCAGTCGTTTCTGTAAATGTTAAAACCCATGCTCCCTACTTGCGCTCCGCGAGAGATCGATACTCAGGGATGCTACTCCTCATTATTATGACTTGGTCGTGAATGATAGTCTTACCACAAGCGCATCAATATTCCTTGAATTTCAATTTAATCCCAATATTATCCCTGATCAACTTAAACCTCTTGCTCAGCATCCTCCTACCCAATAGCCTCCTACCCAACAATGAACTTTCTCTCCCAAACCTAAAGATCAAGAACCACCTCTAGATAGTTATGCTCAAGCATGGTCAGAATCTTAAATGCCTCAAGCTCCTCCTCCAGAAATCCCAAGGCACGAGAAAAGAAAGTATGGTGATGGTGCCTCTGCTAGCAAGACCAATCCCAAACTAGAAGATGAAAGATGGAGAACCCAAGAATTTGTTGAAATTTGGAGCCCAACTTCTAAATATTTAATTCTTGATGCTCTCAAACTAGTGATTAATTATAAAGAGAATAGACATGATCATTACAACTCCCATGAATGAGACTTGTATGAGAAATCTATTACCAAGAGAATGATATATGATAGAGAGTATGGAAATAATAACCCCAAGGCTCCTCCTAAACCTCCAAAGCATTATCTCAAGTCTTTCAGCTACCAAAAGAGACAGCAAGAGAAGAGAGACAAATAACAACATTAACAGAGCTACTAGAAGTTGAAGTTTATTAGAAAGTTTTCTTATGAGATTTTGTTTAATTGGATCTCATGGACATTTTCTATATATATAAATCTTCTATTTTGATGATCTGATTTTTAATTGCTTAACTTTTCTCAGTATTACTGTGTTTACTAGTTAATATGTTATGATTATCTTGATGTAATTCACCTTAGTGTAGAGGGTTCTGACTTCTACAAATAGGGGGGATTGTTGGGTATTGTATCCACAATAATCAAAATTTGTATGAAGTCACCCTTGAAATAAGATGAATTAAGTTGTATTCGTTGCCCTTGTTGAGTTATGTGTTCGCAGGATATAATTGCCAAGTGTCGACCAATGTCAGTCTACAATGAGTCACCAAACACAGGACCATACAATGTAATCCCTCATTGTGTGATCGATGGTATTGACTCATGTGTAGCCTCTCTATTGGGATACACTTCATTTTCAAGCACTAAAGCAATGAAAGAAAGAAAGGTTGCTGATTTCATTTGAAGAAAAATAATTTTCAGGACGGAAATTTTTTTCTAAGTCCATTTCTCAAGTAGTATGTATTGTACTCGAGTAGTGGTGGAATGAATTCTCTAGTATACTAAGTAAAGTTCTCGAGTAATAGAAATCACTCTCGATAAAGCTAAGTCCATTACTAGAGTAAGCCTTGGAGTACTCGAGTACTACTTATCTGTGTCTCGAGTTTACTAAATAATTCATTTCAGAAATTTTGTAAGTGTTATACTCGAGTAGCAGATGCCAGTAATCGATAAGGCCAAGCCTTGTTTAGAGAAGTCAGAGGACCAGTACTCGAGTAAGAAGAAAATTTGTTTTGAGAAGAAGTCTGGTTCTCGAGAAGTCATATTCGTTCTCGAGAAGTTTTACTATAGTTCTTGAGTAGTAGAATTCATTTCTCGAGAAGCCAGGATTCACATTCAAAATTTCTCTAAGTCCTGTTCTCGAGAACCTTACATCCTTCTTCTCGAGAATCAGAAGTTAGTACTCGAGTAGTCTATAAACCACTTGAGAAATGCAGAACATTTTTCTGAAATTTCATTAAGTCCATACGGAATCAATTTCAAATCTAATCTTGATTTATATGGGTCCACGTGCACAATCATTTATGATTATGACTGTTAGGCTTGTCCTATAAAAGGTCTTATCAATTTCTACTAACCCTAAGAAGCAAAATCAAGTATTCTGAATTTTTTTTGTTCATTCTAAATCGGGAAAGCCACCGCTCATCATCGCCGTTCTCGCCGCAGTACTTCTTTGATTCAAAGAAATTCAGAACAAGAATCAGTCAACAGATAAAGTCGCTCAATCTCTCCAGATCTCTCTCTTGATCGTGTTGATCCTAAGCTTTTCAGATCCAGAGACTCAGTCGTCGTCTTCTTCGATTATTTCTGACAAAGCTTCAAGTTCAAGAAGGAAGATCAGCTGAAGATTCCAGATCTGAATAATTTCTGCTTGTATAGTTTTTCTGTATACAATCTTTTATTCTTGTAGTAGATTTTGTCTGTGAGTTGTAGTAGTTTTTATTCTCATTTGTGTAGGAAGTTTTTCTTCCGAGTGTAGATCCCGTGTTGAGGATCGAGTTATAGGGGCGTTGCTCCGAGTTGTAGGATTGGTGTTCAATCCGAGGTAATAGTTATTTATCCAAGTCTAGCATGTAGCTAGATCGGTGAGGTGGAGAGTGGACGTACCCAAGGTTGGGGAACCACTATAAATCTTGTGTCTTCTGTGGCTTACTTGTTTATATTCTGCACTCTTTTCGTACAAATTTTTATTCCGCAAAAAGACATAGACCTCACCTATTCACCCCCTCTAGGTGATTTAGGTAGACAACTAAAAATATCATGTCTCTATGACACTTTGCACCGATACATCGATGCCTTAGCTATTTTGAATGTCGAGCATTGTATTAGGTGTTTGCTATGCCAAGGTATAGGCCATATGTTGAAGGATTGCCCTCGTCCGTGCAAGCCTTCCCCCTCTATGGGCGTGTACGCAACAACCTCCCGTTCATGGAGGACTACTGTGGATAGGCCTACCTGGGTGTTGCCGGGCCCATACACTGAAATCGCACCCCTTGCTCGTTTTTTGCCCGTTGAGATTACCGAAGAATCTCTCGCTGCATACAGATCTTTCATGGGTCCCTCGCTCCCTTTTTAAGAGCTTCCATTGAGTGATGATGATCACTTTGGTGTTAGCCAACAAAAGGAGGATCAGGAATACATGGGCGCTCCTGTATGAGACGTAGAGATTGTTCTTGTCGACGGGGAGGTGTCAGCGGATGATTTTGCGATGGGGCCTGCTCTTTCAATGCCTAGTTGTGAGAGCAGTTTTGCCCCTCTTCAATTTTTGCATGATCGTGCTACTCCTTTTTCGTGTGAGTCAGCCGATGATGCCATAGTCATGGGTGATTCGGTGCCTGAGGTTGCGTCGAAGTGCGATGAGGACTTTACTATCTATGACGGAGAATGTGGATCTTCAGAATGCTATGACGAACTTCGATGGGATGAAGAATATCCCCTTTCAGATGTAGAGATTTGCTCCTCCTTATTGGATGAGGCGGACCCTCTTACCACTGCAGACCTCGAGTTCTCGAATTCCCCCCGATACGACTGATATGATACCGACAGTGATCTGTGCTCGGAATCTTCTGAGAGTGATACGGGGATAACTCTCCCGTATTTTATCTATTTTAGTTTCTCCTCTCATTTATTACTTGACTCCCCTTCATTATCTGAGCCTATGCGGGTTGAGTCTCAATGGGTATGTCGGGATGACGATTTGCCTTGTGCTCAAGCCAACGACGAGTGCATCTGCTTGTGTGAGAAGGTTCCTACCTCCTTCGTAGTGTAAGCCCCTGTCATCTCCATTGCCTCCACCGGACCTGTGGTGGGCGACGCCTTGCTAGGCAATGATTTAGCTTGTGATGAGATTAGCGAGGACCATTGCTCCTCCTCTTCATATCTCTTATTTCCTCTACCTGTGTTGGGCAGGTATTATTATTTAGGTAGAGGGGTAACTGCATTATCGCCGTATCGGTACTCACTACCCCAACGAATATTCGACCAGTTACCTGTGCATCTTTTATTTCATAGGCCCATTAGATAGAACTTTTCATTAGAAGAATAAGTCATGCTGGGAGGATTATGACCGTTAGGCTTGTCCTATAAAAGGTATAGTTAGTTTTTTTTACTGCGTTAAAAATTGTTTTACGTGTTGTATAACTTGTTTTAGATTTAGTGCATGCTTGCGAGATTTTTGTGTGTTTGCGCCTAATTTGGGCAGATTGCCTAGTCCCTTGGGAAATTCATTGTTCCATTTGTTGTTGTTTTTCTCGTTGTATTTGCAGGATGAGACTTCCCGGCAAAAATTAGCTGAATCGGGCTATTGGTGCAAAACGCGCGGTCTGAGAAAACGTGCGTAGCAAAAATGCACGTCCGTGCGTTTTATATTTTTAAAAATGCCCGGCCGAGCGTTTTGTACACACGCTGGCCCTATTTCTTCCATGTCGCTGCTGCAATCGCCCGCTTCTCCCCCATTTTCTCCGGCAAGATCTGCCTCTTCATCTCAGAATCCTCCCTCATTTCTCCTCTCTCTCCACTCCCCTCTCTCTCTTCGTTTCCATGGGATTTAAGAGGGTGATTAGCAAGTTGCGCATCTCCGGTGGTGCTTCCTTCTCCTCTATGTGAAATACGGCTCCTGAGGAGCCGGAAGATGCTCCGGATGCTCTGGTTGATACTAAGGAAGCAGAGCAGATGCTTTGATTTGGGCAGCCTGAGATGGTCACGAGGTTTGAACGATTGGTCCAGAAGCCATTTTTTATTTTCTCTACGTTTCAGACGGGGAGCTCGCAATCGTCGATCTAAAGTAGGATGTGGACCGTTTGCTCGACGTGGGTTTGTAGCGTCACCTCTTCTCCATTGTGGAGATCGGGTTTCGCGAACTCACGCTCGAGTTCCTCTCCACCTTCCGCATTGTAGAACGACGTGACACAACCACTGGTTAGTCCATGGCTGTGACATTCCGGATGAACCTCCATATACACAATTAGTGCGGGGATGCTTGCCGTTTATGCCGAGATATACATGGTTGATGATCTCACAGAGTCAGACGTTCTGTCCCGACCCTTTGAGTTCCCAACTGGTGTATCTACCCACACTTTTTTTGTAAGAGATCGTCGGGCTATCACAACAGTACGAAGCGTGTTCTACAAAGTCATCCCATATCATCTCCCCCGCGCTCCGTTATGTTCAACACTTGATCGGGCACAACATCAATGCCTGCTCGATGAGTTAGAATGTAGCGGGGTGGTCGGACCTACTCTACCTCTACAGTATGGAAACAAACATTCCTCTCCACTTCGGCCGGGTCCTTGTAGATTACTTCGTTCACCAGGTGATGTAGGGTATCTTCTAGGGATATGTCACGGAGGCCGCGACAACGCTTATGACAACGCTCAATGCTCTCTAATCCACACGCTAACGAATTCGCAGCCACAACAATTGTTTTATTTATCATTCGCGCTAACATACGGATCGTCGTTCCGCAAGTAGATCGAAAATTGGCTATAGGCCAAATTCCTTTCGGCTAAATGGGATAATATCGATCCCGATCGAGCTATTGGGTTGTACCAAAATAGATACACCAAGAACAAATGATTCGAAAGATGGTAGGATCTATCCAAACAAAAGAAAGCGAGGATCGCCAATCCTCTTACGAGTCTTTCGGAAATCCAAACGAAAAATACCAATCTATTATTTGATTAACCGCGAAGAAAAACAAATCGGAAAATAACGCAAAAATTCGTCCACCACAAGAACTATCTAGAGAAAGAAAACTCTTGGTAGAAATTTTCGTTACCCCCCTTGGATTTGTAGGTCCGTGATGCGTGGATCCACCAAGTTTGATCGCTCCTCCGTTGAAGATCCACGGGAGACGCTGTTGCGCACTAGGGTTTGAAGAAAATAAACGCAACCGAACTAGCAACCCGATGAGGCAAGTATACCTATTGAATTGTAGCAAGGGGACACAAGTGTCGTATTGAAATCCGGGAACTGTTGGCTAAGCTTACTCACACGAACGCTATTATCTTATCGACGGAAAAACTAGGTTTTTAGAAAATTTAAGCGCAATGGAGGAATTAAAGCTAACTAAAAAGAGAACTACCGCAATTAAGTTAAGCTATTAAGCAAAGAACTGATAGTTTTACTTTCAAGACATCCTAAACACCTAGAGGGGGAGGGGGGTGAATAGGTTCTAATTTATTGTCTATAAATCTAGGCAGAATTCAATTACAATTTAAAACATCTAGCACAGCATTCACAGACAACTAAGCATCACAGATTGCACAATGTTTTATAGTGGTTCCCCAAGGTCTGGGTACATCCACTTTCCCCCTTCACCTATCTAGTAATATGCTAGATTTGGCCAAACTTCCACTATACTCAGATCCTCAGATCCTACAGCTCAGAACCAGGATAGGTTCCTACAACTCAGGCTCAACAACCCTACCTCAGCCTTGCCTCAAGGCCTACCACTCAGAGAATAACTTTCTCCTACACTCAGGCAAATAGCCCTACCACTCAGAGATCACCTCTCCTACACTCAGCCTTTATAACACAGGCTTACAACTCAGATCTGTGTAAACAGATCCTACAGAAATTTAGAAAAAGGTATTTTGACGTCTTGCCTTTGTTGAGAGAGAAGAGGACAAGACACTTCTTGATCAGCTGATGAAATCAACTGAATCTGAGCTTTCTTCAAAGCTTCTTGAATCTGAACTTAGCTGAGTTGATTTCCAAACAGCTTCTTGAGAAACCACTGATGGCTTCCTTCTTCTTCTTCAAGATGACTGGATCTCCCTCTATCCAACACCTCTTTTGATACATCAGACTTCTTCTTCTTAGACCTTCTGAAGAAGATCTTCTTTTTCACTTTCTTGAATTGAAACTTCAACAGGATCGTAATCCTTCTGTTTCTTCTTCTTAGATCTTCTTCTATAATTTTTCTTAGTTTAGCTGCTTTTTAATTCCTTCTGAATGTGTCTATTTATAGACTTTCTTCATGGTAACCGGCTGATCCAGTTTCTAACTGTTTTCTGACAGGTCTGACAGCTTCAGTTAAACGGTGGCAACCCACAGCTGTCAAGTCTTCAAACAGTTCTTGTACCTTAGCCTTGGACAGCAAAATGTAAAGACAGTCAGTTAGAAAGTGTCAAGACCAATCTGTCTATCTATGTCGACACAAGTGACTTTGGTGTCGACACAGTCTTTAATGATGTCGACTAAGTTGCCTTTAAGTCGACACAGCTTCTTCAGAAAATAACTTGGTCTAGACTCTGCAGTGTGTCGACACAAGTCCTGTGTGTCGACACAGTTGTTGTAGATTCAGAACTCAGCATGTGTCGACTCAGCCTTCAGGTGTCGACACAGCAATCTTCAATCCTGCCAAAATGTGTCGACTCAGTCTTCTGGTGTCGACACAAGCATAGTCGACTTCTGCCAATATGTGTCGACACAGTCTTCTGGTGTCGACACATCCACCCAGTGTCGACACAGTTGTGGTCGACTATCTTCTTCTGTGAGTCGACTATCTTTCTCTAGTCGACTATCTTTCACTAGTCGACTATCTTTCACGGTGTCGACTAACCTTCTCTGGTCGATTATCTTTCACAGTGTCGACTAACCTTCTCTGGTCGACTATCTTTCACGGTGTCGACTATCTTTCACGGTGTCGACACCGCTTCCCAGTGCTGAGGTCGACGATTTTCTTTATGTGTCGACACTGCTTCCCAGTGTCGACATAAATGTGGTCGACTATCATTCTCTGTGTCGACACTGATATTCTGAAGTGTCGACACAAATATTCTGAAGTGTCGACACAAATATTCTGAAGTGTCGACACAAATATTCTGAAGTGTCGACACAATTTCTTCAGGTGTCGACATGTGGACTTAGAATATCTTTCTGCATTCTTTAATACTTCTTCACCTGCACATGTCAACTCAAAACAACATCAAATACACCTTGATGTATATCATTGAGCTAAGTTGGGCTTCTTCAAATCAGGTACACATTTTCCAATGTACCCAACAATCTCCCCCTATTTGGAGAAGTCATAACCCTATAGCCAATGATATACACCATTTATAAAAAGTATAAACTGATGATATATGACATAACAGGAATACTTAATATAAACAAAACATAAAAACAATCCATCACAGAATGAACATTATATGATGCCAAACAACATTTTGTTTATAACTTGATAATGTTTGAATACAGAGAATTACATTTAATGATTTAATCAAAACATTACAAAATACTTTGAAAGAACTAAAAAACTAAGACTGATCAGGCTCTTTAATGACAATCCCTTTGCCAGATAGAAGTTGAGCCTTCACAGGAGCTTCCGAATCTTCAGCTGGCTTCTTGCCTTTTAGATCAGCCTTCTTCTTTGCTTCTTCCTTGAGTCTTTGCCTTTCAAAATAATGAAAGGGCTTTGGGAAATATTTGCTTGGCTCCTGAGCATCTGTAGGCAGCCTACCCTGCTTGGCTTTTCTTCTAAACTGTACAATGGCCTCTTGCCTGGCTTCATACTTCTGCCATTCCATCTCATTGTACCACTTGCCTCTTTCCTGCACTTGATCTTTGACAGCCTTCCATGCAGTGAGTATTATATTTCTGGAAGTAGGACTCCACTGCTCAAAGTCTGGCTTAAGTTCAGCCTGCTCTCTAAACCTTTTCTTAGATAGAAGAGCATCTTGCTGGTCTTTCAAAGTAGCCTCAGGCTTATCAACCTTCCCAATAACAATATTAGTAACCTCCTTTGGAGGACTATACATCCCTTGAACCTGCTGATCAATCATATCAAAATCTGGAGGGGGGTAAATGACTTGGGCAACCTCAGGTTGATTGCCTTCAAGTAGACTTGTTTGTATTCCTGACTCAGCCACCATAGCATCATCACACAATGGGGGATATCCTAATGTGGCTCGAATACTATTGGTCACCCATTTGGAGTGCTCTGAGCCTGCATGAACTAGCATCCTCTCCCCCTTTATGGCTTCTCTAGAAACATGATCTCTGAGATCTTCCTTTTGAAATCTGATTTGGCCATCCAGATAATTGACACCCTCTTTAAAAAATGGTTTTAACTTTTGAAGCTTTTCAGATATTTCTGTTTGAGAGGTAGTGATTGCAGTCTTAACAGAAGCAATAGCAGCTTGAAAGTTCTTATCAAATTCTTCCATTTCTTTTGTTCTATCTGCAGGCAGACCTGGAACAATCTTTTTCAATTCCTCTATTATCTCATGATGAGATTCAGTTAAATTATCATTCATTCTTAACTGATTTTCCAAGACATAGCTTTGCTTTAAAGCAATGTCATCCACCTTAGGGATGATAGTCTGTTGTTGTTTTGCCAGATATACCACAGCATTACCTCCCTTATGGAAGCAATCTGTCATTTCCTTCTTATGCATATTGACCTCAAACCTAATTGATTTTATATCTTGAGCTAAGTCAAACTGCATAGACTTGTTGTTCTCATCAACATATTTTTCAATGGCTACCCTGTGTTCATCCAATTTCACTTGCAAATCTACCAAGAACTTGTTATAATCAAAGGCAGAAGGAGTGTGATGTGCTGTAGACTGTAGAGCCTGCTTATAGCTCTTGCTCCTTCTCTGAAAGACCATAAGTTTTCTCTTTTTAGCCACCCTGGCTTCTTCAGTCTCTGAATCAGAAGTGCTATCAATTTGAACTCTTTCTTTGGGAGGAGGAGAAACAGCTGCTTCAGTGCCATGTTGTACAGTCTCAACATGCACTGGCTCCCCCTCAATTTCTTGCTCCACTTCCAGACTATCAGTAATTATTTCATCATTTGGAAATAACTCCTCCAGAGTATATTCCTTCTGGGCTTGTTCATTTGCAGTATTCAAATTTGGAGATTGATGAATTGGAGCATCTTCTAGCACTTGCTCCCCCTGGACCTGTGCAGAAATAGAAATATTAGAAATCTCTTTTGTAGGAAAATACACCAGCTCCCCCTGCACCTGTACCTGGTCATGAGTAGATACAGTTTGTGTAGGTGAATAAACTTGCTGAGCTGGTATACTTACTTCTTCTTCTTGAACTGCAGGTATTGTGGCATCCTGAACTTGTATAGATGCAGGCTGATCTTCAACCTCTAGTCTTACTTGCTCTTCTTGTGGATGCCCAGTACTGGTAGCATGACCTGGGGATTTCTCAGGGGAATCCTGCCTTTCCACTTCAGGCATCTCTTTGGTCAGCACCCTATCCCATCTGGAGAACAATCTCATGTCTATCCTTCTCATCTGATTAATTTTAGTTCCAGGTTGTTGTTGCATAACCTCAGGAATCTCCTTACTTAGATATATACTCATTATCCTAGCCAGATTTGGCTTCTTGATCCCTTCCTTAATCTTTTCAAAAATTACAGATGACCAATCCGTTGGAATTGTAAACACAATCCTGGTCATTAGGCTGAACATATAGGCAGAAATCCTATCATGTCCACCTGACTTGCACAGAATAACCTTTCCTACTACTTCTGACAGGAACTTGCCTTGTTGATTCATTCTTTTCCGATTGAACGCAGCTCCAATTTTCATGGTGGATTCCAATCCACACCATTGAAGAGCCTCCTTAGATTTAGAAGCAGGGACATCCTCTTCATTCTCAATTGTAGATAATTGCAGAATTGTTCTTATCTTACTCGGTGTAATCTCCACAGGTGACCCATGAACTGTGGATTTTATTTCATGACTTTCAGAGTTTATAGAGGCAGAGGTAAAGAACTCATGCACCTCCTTCTTCCATATCTTTGAAGGTTAGGAGACCAGAAATTCTAAACCAGAGTCGGATAGGAGAGAGATAACCCCAAGAACATCTGGAGGGGCAGCTGCAAAGGCCTGGCGCACCAACTCATATCCTTCATTCACATTATCTTCAATCTTCGACGCCATTGATCAGTCGAGAAAGCTTGAAAGATGAAAGAAAGAGAGAGAGAGAGAGAATGTCGACACAGGGTTTCGAAAACCTTGTAAGCGTGTCGAAAGAATGAGTTTTTGACCTATTTATACCTTCTGTTTAAAGAAGATCAAAAGTCGCCAAAAACAGACTATAAGTGTCGACACAGATGGATTGTGTCGACACAAGCTTCTATTGTCTCGACTACAAGTTCGTCTACTATGTGTCGAAACCAATTTGCGGTTATGTCGACACTAGGGATATATAGTAGAGCATCAGAAATTTTGTGTCGACTCTTAGTATAAGTGTCGACAAAAAATCTGTAGGTGTCGACACCACTATCCTAGTGAAGTCGACACTATATTCCTGGAAAAGTCGACAATAAGATTCTCAAGTGTCGACACATATTTTCTGTATCGACACAATATCTATGACTTGTCGACATTACTACCCTGAGTCGACACATAATTACTGAATGTGTCGACACCATCTTACTTAGCCAATTTCTGTTTGTTCATCACAACTTATAAGTACAACAAAGTACTTTATACTACTTCAATGTGTCTTAATATCACTTGAATGTCTTGTTACCACTTCAACTTTATTGTTGATGATTTTGTGATTACACTAATCAATGGTTAACATACCTAATTCAATTTTGAATTTATTGAATTTTGTCTCATCTAGGGGCTTAGTAAACACATCTGCTATTTGATAATCTGTTTTCACAAATTCTAATGAGATGTCTTCTTTTTCTACATGTTCTCTAAGAAAATGGTATTTTATTTCTATATGCTTAGTTCTACTATGAGAAACAGGATTATTAGCAATAGAAATTGCACTCTTAGAATCACACAAAAGAGGTGTTCTACTTACTTGAATACCATAATCCTTTAGCTGATGCTGCATCCATAATAGCTGTGCACAGCAGCTTCCAGCAGCAACATACTCTGACTCAGCTGTGGAAATTGCCACACTAGTCTGCTTCTTACTACTCCATGATATTAGTCTTCCTCCCAGGAATTGACAAGTACCTGTAGTACTCTTTCTATCCTCTCTACATCCTGCAAAATCTGCATCTGAATAGCCTGTTAGTTGAAAATCTCTATTCCTAGGGTACCAAAGACCTAGATTAGGTGTGCCCTTAAGATATCTCAGAATCCTTTTGACTGCAGTATAATGAGATTCTTTAGGACAGGCTTGGTACCTAGCACAGACACATGTAGCATACATAATATCTGGTCTACTAGCAGTGAGATATAGTAGTGAGCCAACTATTCCTCTATACAAAGTCTCATCAACAGGTTTACCTCATCATCTTTGCATATAGGCATACTTGTTCCCATAGGAGTTCTCATGGTGGAGGATGACTCCATACCATATTTCTTAATCAATTCTTTGGTGAACTTAGACTGGGATATGGACAAGCCATCATCAGCCTGTCTTACTTGGAGTCCCAAGAAGAATTTCAGTTCCCCCATACTGCTCATCTCAAACTTCCCTTGCATAAGTTTGGCAAACTTTTTACAAAGGTTGTTTTCAGTAGATCCAAAGATTATGTCATCAACATAGATCTGAACTAAGATGATCTTGCCTTTGGATTCCCTAAGTAATAGAGTTTTGTCAATTTTTCCTCTTGAGAATTTATTCTCAATAAGGAAAGTAGACAGGGTTTCATACCAAGCCCTTGGGGCTTGCTTTAACCCATACAAAGCTTTCCTAAGCTTATAAACAAAATCAGGTTTAAGAGGATCTACAAAACCTGATGGCTGCTCTATATATACTTCTTCTTTAAGATTACCATTCAGAAATGCTGACTTCACATCCATCTGGTATACTTTGAAGTCTTGATAGGCTGCATAGGCAAGGAATATTCTGATTGCCTCCAGCCTTACTACTGGAGCAAAGGTTTGATCAAAGTCAATCCCTTCTTCCTGCCTGTATCCTTTTGCAACCAATTTTGCTTTATTCTTTACTATTATTCCACTTTCATCTAGCTTGTTCCTATAGATTCATTTTGTGCCAATTATGTTGTGGCCTCTTGGTTTAGGAACAAGCTCCCAGACATTGCACCTTCTGAATTGATTCAGCTCCTCTTGCATAGCATCAATCCAGTGCTGGTCTTGGATAGCTTCTTCAAACTTCTTAGGCTCCAATTGTGACAGGAAACTTGAATGTAGAACTGTGTTTTGATTTCTGCTTCTAGTTTGCACCCCTTGTCTTGGATCACCTATTATCTGATCAGCTGGATGATCTCTTAAATGTCTTGTAGCTGAAGGAAGATTTCCTTCTGGTTGAACATCTCCAGCTCCTTCATTTAACTGATTCTCTTGATTTTCATCAGCTTCTATAGTGTCTTGTTCTCCCCCTGGACTAAAGCCTTCATTTTCCAATGCCCCATCTTCCTTTGATACTTCAGTAATGGAAAGCTTGTCCATACTTTTGCTTATACCTGTTGAGTCATTTGATCTACAAGACAACTCACAGTTGATTAATCTTGTTTCATCAAACACAACATGCACAGATTCTTCAACAACTTGACTGGTCAAGTTGAAGACTCTATAGGCCTTACTATTTGTGCTGTACCCAACAAATATCCCATCCTGGGATTTGGCAGCAAACTTAGTCAAATATGACTTGCCATTGTTAAGTATATAACACTTGCAACCAAAGATCCTAAAGTAAGATAGATTTGGTTTTCTGCCTTTCACAATCTCATAGGGAGTCATTTTGTGGCTTTTGGTGATAGTAGCCCTATTGATTACATGACAAGCAGTGTTAACTGCCTCAGCCCAAAAATATTCTGGGAGAGAGGTGTCACTCAATAGAGTTCTACCAGCTTCAATTAATGTTCTATTCTTTCTTTCAGCAATTCCATTTTGCTGAGGTGTTCTAGGTGAGGAGAACTCTTGGAAAATCCCAAAGTCTTTATACAAGTTTGTTATGCTTTCAGATTGAAACTCAGTACCATGGTCACTTCTGATTTTGACCACTGTACTATTCAGTTCATTCTGAATTTGCTTTACAAAATTAAGTAATACACTTGGGCTTTCAGATTTTTGTCTCAGAAAGAACACCCATGTAAATCTAGAATAGTCATCTACAACCACAAAAGTGTAGACCTTCCTACCTAGACTATGAACTGGCATAGGACCAAAAAGATCCATATGCAAGAGGTATAAGCACCTCACAGAATCCTTGTTTTCAAGGCTTTGAAAGGAGGATTTTGTCTGCTTTCCCTTTTGACAAGCTGAGCATATCCCTTCCTTTATACACTTAATTTGAGGTCCATTCCTCACTAGCTCTTTGCTAAAGAGTTGGCCAATTGTCTTGTAGTTTAGATGAGCCAATCTCTTGTGCCACTTAACACAATGAGAAGCATTGTCATCAGCTACAAGACAGATGGGAGAAGCCTTATTCTCACATTCAAAATTAAGACAATATACATTTCTCTTCCTATACCCAGTCAATATGATCTTTTGATCACTTGACCTCTTGATATGACATCCATCTTTAACAAATGAAATGTCATATCCTTAATCACTTAGCTGGCTTATGCTTATTAGATTATGTTTCAAACCTTTTACATAAGCCACTTGAGTGATAGTAATTAGGTTAGAAGAAATGTTACCAAACCCTTTGATGACTCCTTTTTCAGATCCACCAAAGATCACTTTAGGTCCATCTTTGACAGATGAATACTCCTTCAGCAGCCCCTTTGTTCCAGTCATGTGCCTGGAACAACCACTATCCAAGTACCATATAGGGGCATGGTTACTTGGATTCACCTACAACACAGAATTACTTACCCTTAGAACCCAAGTAAGTCTTGGGTCCTTGGTCCAGGTTAGCATTAATAAAGCTATCATAACCTCTTCTAACAGGTAGACTATTATTCTTTATAACACTTGTGTTATACCAGCAGTCTAATGCAAAATGGCCTCTCTTGCCACAGCACCAACATTCAAACTTATTGTATCTAGATCTAGATACATCCTTGTCAGAAGAATTTCTGTTCATTGCTGGTGCTGTAGCAACTTCACCTACTGATTTCTTAAAACCATTGGGTTTATGACCATAGGTAGGCCTGCTTGCATTTACACCCTTGTTCTTCAGAACATTAGTCTTAATATGACCTTGAATGTCTTCATGATCATATTTGTTAGAAGGCACTTTCATCTTACTAAACTTTATGGGGACTGAAAGGTTTAGTGGCTGAACAGGAGCTTTGCCTTTCCTCTTGAATCTGCCAGCCCTGGAGTTACCTTTAAATCCTAATCCAGCCTTACCCTTTTGAGTGACAAATTCATCTATCAAGGGTAAGACAGATTTTGGCTTAGAGTAACTAGCCACTAAATCCCTTTCAATTCTAAGTCTGGCCTCCAGACTCTTCACTTGATCATTAGTATAATTAATTGTGCCCATCTGAATAATAGTTATATTCTTCAGCTTGGCAATTTCATTTAATTTTTGATCAATAACTTTTTCTAACTCAGTTGTAGCAACCCTTAGTTCAGCAATTTCCTGAGCCTGAGATTTAACCAGGTTCTTGCTTTTCTTAAGGGCCTGCAATAGGTCCCCATACTTGTCTATCAATTGATAGACATCTCCTTCAGATTCAGATGCATCTACATCTGTTGATGCAGATGTAGCTGATTCTTCACTTGTACAACAAACAGATGTAATAGAAGGACATTGTACCTTATTATGACCAGACTGATTCTGGCATATGTCCTCTTCTGATCCTGCCATCAGCCCCATACACTGATGATCCTTTTATTCATTGATGGAGTCTAGCAACTGCAAAAACTCCTCTTCTTCAGATGCAGCATATAGTCCAATATATGCTTCAGCTTCAGATTCTGACTCTGAAGTTGACTGGTCTGTTAGACTCTTATCTTTCTTTGCAACAAAGGATTTCTCCTTCTTGCCTTTGTGATAAGTCTTCTTTTTGTCTGAAGATTCCTTTCTCTTATCAGGACAGTCAGCCACTACATGTCTAGGCCTATTGCAACAATAGCAGACAATCTTTGAAGTAGTGGCTTTGCTGGGCTTTGATCTGCTCTTCTCTTTCCTTGATGACCTTTTCTTCTGATAATAGTCATCAACTTGCTGTGATGTGGAAGGCCTAGACTTCCATTGCTTCTTTTTCAAGAACCTTTGGAATTTCCTTGTGAATGCAGCAAAGTCTGCATCTGAATCACAGCTTTCTGAACCCTTATCTGAATTCTCAGAACTATCTTCTGCAACTTCCTTAGGAGGAGATGGTGATTTCCTCCTATTCTTTCTAGTGGCTTCTACATTGAATGCCACAGTCTTTTCTCTATGCTCTCCTCTTGAATTCTTTTCCTCCTCCTTCCTCACCATAAGTTGCATTTCATAGGATAGCAACTTTCCAAACAAGGTGGGAGGAGATATCTCTTCCAATTTAGCCACTTCTCTTATGGCACAGATCTTTGTGTCCCAATCCTTTGTTAAGGATCTCAAGAATTTGTCATTCAGTTCATAAGTACTGAAGACTCTTCCATAGGACATAAGCTCATTCACAATTCTATAGAATTTCTTATAGCACTCAGTTATGCTATCAGATTTTCCTTGTCTAAAACTTTCATACTCCTGATTGAGCATAGATTTCCTGTCCTGCCTCACTTCTTCAGATCCCTCCATGTAGACAATCAATGTGTCCCACATCTCTTTGGAGGTCTTGCAGTGAATCAGATTCTGAAATGTTGAATCATCTATGGCACTAACAATAATGTTCTGAGCTCTTTTATCCATGGTTGCCAAGATGATTTCATCCTAGGTCATTTCTGAATAACTCTTTGGAGTTTGGATATTTGCATCAAGAACTGATACCTTCATTGGAATGAAGGGGCCTTCCTGTACTGTGATGTAAATTCTTGGGTCAGATGCTTCCATAAACAGTCTGACTCTTTCTTTCCAAATTCCAAAAATTTCTTTCTTGCATATGGGTAATTTCATAGACCCTAGCTCCTTATGATTCTCACCAGAACCCATCTTTTTGAATCTTGATTCTGCCTATCAGATCTACCTCAGACTGTTAAGTCCTTTTTGAGGAACCTCCCTCTGATACCACTTGATAGTTTTACTTTCAAGACAACCTAAACACCTAGAGGGGGGGTGAATAGGTTCTAATTTATTGTCTATAAATCTAGGCAGAATTAATTTACAATTTAAAACATCTAGCACAGCATTCACAGACAACTAAGCATCACAGATTGCACAATGTTTTATAGTGGTTCCCCAAGGTCTGGGTACATCCACTTTCCCCCTTCACCTATCTAGCAATATGCTAGATTCGGCCAAACTTCCACTATACTCAGATCCTCAGATCCTACAGCTCAGAACCAGGATAGGTTCCTACAACTCAGGCTCAACAGCCCTACCTCAGCCTTGCCTCAAGGCCTACCACTCAGAGAATAACTTTCTCCTACACTCAGGCAAATAGCCCTACCACTCAGAGATCACCTCTCCTACACTCAGCCTTTATAACACAGGCTTACAACTCAGATCTGTGTAAACAGATCCTACAGAAATTTAGAAAAAGGTATTTTGATGTCTTGCCTTTGTTGAGAGAGAAGAGGACAAGACACTTCTTGATCAGCTGATGAAATCAACTGAATCTGAGCTTTCTTCAAAGCTTCTTGAATCTGAACTTAGCTGAGTTGATTTCCAAACAGCTTCTTGAGAAACCACTGATGGCTTCCTTCTTCTTCTTCAATATGACTGGATCTCCCTCTATCCAACACCTCTTTTGATACTTCAGACTTCTTCTTCTTAGACCTTCTGAAGAAGATCTTCTTTTTCACTTTCTTGAATTGAAACTTCAACAGGATCGTAATCCTTCTATTTCTTCTTCTTAGATCTTCTTCTATAATTTTTCTTAGTTTAGCTGCTTTTTAATTCCTTCTGAATGTGTCTATTTATAGACTTTCTTCATGGTAACCGGCTGATCCGGTTTCTAACTATTTTCTGACAGGTCTGACAACTTCAGTTAAACGGTGGTAACCCACAGCTGTCAAGTCTTCAAACAGTTCTTGTACCTTAGCCTTGGGCAGCAAAATGTCGAGACAGTCAGTTAGAAAGTGTCAAGACCAATCTGTCTATCTGTGTCGACACAAGTGACTTTTGTGTCGACATAGTCTTTGATGATGTCGACTAAGTTGCCTTTAAGTCGACACAGCTTCTTCAGAAAATAACTTAGTCTAGACTCTGCAGTGTGTCGACACAAGTCCTGTGTGTCGACACAGTTGTTGTAGATTCAGAACTCAGCATGTGTCGACTCAGCCTTCAGGTGTCGACACAGCAATCTTCAATCCTGCCAAAATGTGTCGACTCAGTCTTCTGGTGTCGACATAAGCATAGTCGACTTCTGCTAATATGTGTCGACACAGTCTTCTGGTGTCGACACATCCACCCAGTGTCGACACAGTTGTGGTCGACTATCTTCTTCTGTGAGTCGACTATCTTTCTCTGGTCGACTATCTTTCACTAGTCGACTATCTTTCACGGTGTCGACTAACCTTCTCTGGTCGACTATCTTTCACGGTGTCGACTAACCTTCTCTGGTCTACTATCTTTCACGGTATCGACTAACCTTCTCTGGTCTACTATCTTTCACGGTGTCGACTATCTTTCACGGTGTCGACACCGCTTCCCAGTGCAGAGGTCGACGATTTTCTTTATGTGTCGACACTGCTTCCCAGTGTCGACATAAATGTGGTCGACTATCATTCTCTGTGTCGACACTGATATTCTGAAGTGTCGACACAAATATTCTGAAGTGTCGACACAAATATTCTGAAGTGTCGACACAAATATTCTGAAGTGTCGACACAATTTCTTCAGGTGTCGACATGTGGACTTAGAATATCTTTCTGCATTCTTTAATACTTCTTCACCTGCACATGTCAACTCAAAACAACATCAAATACACCTTGATGTATATCATTGAGCTAAGTTGGGCTTCTTCAAATCAGGTACACATTTTCCAATGTACCCAACAAGAACTATGCTAGAAAGGAAACTACTGCAGTTAATTAAAGAGCACAAGATAGGTGATTACTACGAAAGGTAGAAAATATGAAATGGAAATGCACCCAATCAAGATTCACCTTGGCTAAAGACGATTAAGAAAATACGATAAAAATCTGAACTTAATAGGATAAAGGTCCTTGACCGTGGAGGTTCCTAAAGCTTGAACACGCTTCTCTCGAAGTCGTGCCCAACTGAGTTTAGGAAGGTCCGACCGACTCTCGTCTAAATCGGAGGCCTATAACTCGCTTTATGCGGTGAACCACACTATTGGATTTTACTCCAATCTGGGAGATTTGGACGTCTGCCTCTCTCGAGGGGTGCGTACAACTCCCTTTACTCTTGAATGCTCACTTCATTCTTTCGGCCTCTCGGCTAGCCCAGAATGAAAGCAAAGACGGGGAGTATATATCGAAAATATACCTCCAACCCGTGATTAATCAAGAGTAATTCAAGGCCCTAACCTAAAAAGAAAAGATTAATTAAAACATCATAACATAATCGCTCTAACCTCGGATCATCAAGATCGAGTACAAGGAGGATTAGTTAATTATTATGGAATGGAGGAGGGGAGATGAGTAGAAAAGCATATAAAGGAAGACAAGTAAAGGAAGAACACTTTTATTAATGAAAAAGGGCAAGTACACTATTGAAATTGAAATTACAAGTGCATGAAATTTAAATCCTATTCTAGCCCTACAAGTAGCACTAAGCAAGAGCAAAATTACAATTAAAGCTAAGACAAACTACAATTAAGCTAGGGTTAAACAAAAAGTACAAAGAGAGGGGGAGAGAGAGAGAAAGCATGAAAAAGGATCAAGAAACAAAGGGGCAGCACCTCCCCCACTCAACCAAAACTTGCTGAAATGGAGAGGGGGGGCTCAATTTATAGAAAATTTTCTCGGGTTGGTCACGCCCTCCGACACGCCCTAGGGGGGGCG
This sequence comes from Platanthera zijinensis, assembly GCA_039513925.1. Lineage (NCBI taxonomy): Eukaryota > Viridiplantae > Streptophyta > Magnoliopsida > Asparagales > Orchidaceae > Platanthera > Platanthera zijinensis. The sequence goes on along the minus strand of CM077087.1, from coordinate 137,919,199 downwards.
TGTCAGGGGGCGTGACAGTACTATATTGACCTCGGGCTCTGGATTCTGGCGGGAGGGATGATTGCTTCGGTACGTCGGTGGTCACGCCCTTGGTCACGCCCGTGACAGGGGGGCGTGACAGGCACGTCATGTCCAAATCATTGGTCGGAAATCTGTCAGTCACCGAAAAAGGAGGGTGTCACGCCCATGTCACGGGCGTGACATGGGGCGTGACAGTACTGTTTGCGTGCTGAGGCGGAACGACATTTAATGCGGCGGCAGGCTTTGCGGCAGAGGGCGACACGCCCCTGGTCACGCCTGGTGACACGCCCAGGGAGGGCGTGTCAGGGGGCGTGACAGCGGTTTTTGACAGTTTTCTATCCCTTCCAGCAGGTGTCCTCGGGATCGGGTGACACGCCCTAGGTCACGCCCAGGGAGGGCGTGACAGGGGAGCGTGACAGGTCATTTTGGCAATTTTTCTGGAAACCTGCTAAAAGACAGGAAAAAGTTAGTGGCAATAAAATTTACATAAAAAGGATAAAAATAAACTAATAATAGACATAATTTATACAATATAAAATATAAAATACGATAATAGTTTAGGCTACAAAACGTATTATCAAATTCCCCCAAGCTTAAGCTTTGCTTGTCCCCAAGCAAAAATATAAAAACTAGAAATTTATAAAAATGACTAATCAAAAAGTTCTAATTATGCCTACACAAGTACTATGCGAAATTATAAGTAGGGAAAAAGGTGAAATGTAAGTCTAAAACAATTATTTAGGTATCGTAATACTTTTATAAACTTTACTTAATAAAAACAAATCATCCAAAATTTTAACGAGATTTTTTTAAATGGACTTAAGCAAAGCAACGAAAATGAAAAACACGCATTGAGCTGTTACTAGATCCAAGTAACGCATTATAATTATATCAATTTAATTAATAAAAATCTAGGTTTAAATCCAAAACTAAAACTGATTTACTGTTTTTCTTTTCTTAGTTATTAAATAAAAATCAAAAAACGTGAATTAAAAGGACTTAAATAGGACAGAAACGTTTGGTTTAGGAAAAAGATCAGGAGTGGAATTCAAAGATATACGTGAAGGTTTTAAAATCACATTAAACCAAAGCAAAGAGTTTCAAAAATTTTCATAAAAATATATACACATTTTTTTCTTTTTCTTCTTCTTTTTTTTTAATTTTTTTTTTCAAAACAAAGGCCATGAATATTTTTATTTTCCTTTTTGAGTTGGCCAAACAAAAATAAACATCACTTTCGAACATACTTTTTTTTTTCGAAAACCTTTCTCCCACAAAAAACACAAAATACCCTATCAAAATCGTCAAAATAATTTATGAAACTCAAAAAGGCTAGTGTGATTCGATAGGTTGGAAATTTTGGCTTTGGTGAAACTGAAATGAAGGGAGGAGCTATCAAATGAAATCGGAAAAAGGCTCAAAAACGGCTAACTAGTGGTAAAAGTTTTTAGGTTGGCAAGAAAGCTCAAACAAAAACAAAAACGGCCTAAATCATTTTCACGCTTTTGAATTTATTTAAAACAAAGGTTTGAAAAATTTTCAAAAAGCGAGTCCTAGATAATAAAAGAAGATTGATGAAATTAACTTAAAGATAGAAATAATAGGTGACTTGGATCGTTCACATCTACTACGTTATTCAAAAGTTGACTTTACAAAAATTATTCAAAAACGAAAAAGAAAATAGTGGATGATGAATTTTTAAGAAAGTAAAGGAAATAAACAACAAAAAACCATAATAGAAATGCGAGTTTTAGAAAAATATTTCACCTTAACATGCTACCGCGAATTAGAAACACAGCATGGCCAACATTTTACTTGTGAAACATAATTAAAAAGAACGATTAGAAATATTATAATTAACTAAGTTGTTTATAGAAGATTTTGAGTAAAACAAAACTAAAAACTATGGGTACTATTGAAATACCAAAATGTCTAAACTATTCAAAAACACATATATTTTTTTTTTAATTTTGAGAAATATTCTCTTTTTTTGGATTTTGGATTTTTTTCTCTTTTTTTTTGGAATTTTAAGATAATCATTTTTTTTGGAAATATTTACAATATATACAAAAAGAAAATTATTTACACTAAGCAAAAATGAAGGAGGAAATCCTCCCCCAAGCTTAAAACAGACATTGTCCTCAATGGCTAAAGAAGGGGATTGGAGAAGGAGAGAAAAATAAAGTACAGAATTGAAAGACAGAATTGAAATACAGGTACTTTCCCGGATTTATTTGCTGCGAAAACTGAGTGATGCCGCTCCCCGAATGTCTTCTTTGGACTTTGTGATGGATTCAGCAATGTTGGAGCAGGCGATCGCAGAAGCTTCAGCTTGTCAGAGCCGTCCGAGGCAAAAATTGTAAAATAAAGAAAACAGAAAAAGATAACTTGGGTTGCCTCCCAAGAGCGCCCTTTGGTTAAAGCGTCGTTGAGCTCGACGCATCAAAAAAATAATTTTGTCCAAAAATATTGTTGTCCCGAAATAAAATTGTCTTTAGCAAAAAATTAAAAGTTTCAGATTAGAGTTCATGAAGCAGAAACTTAATAATGTTTGTACTGACATCATCATCACCAGAGAAATACAGTTTAAGACGCTGACCATTCACTTTGAAATTACCCTTATCAGGGTGAGAAATTAAAACAGTTCCATAAGGAAATACTTCTAAAACAGAAAACGGGCCAGACCAGCGAGATTTTAATTTGCCCAGAAATAAACGTAAACGAGAATTATATAAAAGGACTTGGTCGCCCGGCTTAAAGTTTTTAGGGTGCCTTAAGTGTTTATCGTGTAAATGCTTCGTCCGCTCTTTATAAAGTTTATTATTTTCATAAGCATAAGAGCGCCACTCGTCGAGTTCATTTAGTTGAAATTTTCGAAGGTCACCGACTGAGTGGGGATCGAAGTTTAAAAATTTTAAGGCCCAAAAGGCGCGGTGTTCTAACTCTACGGGCAGATGGCATGATTTTCCATAGACCAGCCGATATGGCGTACATCCGAGGGCGGTTTTGTACGCTGTTCGGTAGGCCCATAGAGCATCGTCAAGTTTGGTTGACCAGTCTTTTCTAGAAGTTGAAATAGTCTTTTCTAATATTCTTTTTATTTCTCTATTAACTACTTCGACTTGACCGTTAGTTTGGGGGTGGTAGGCAGTGGACAGTTTATGCGTAATGCCGTATTTAGTAAGGATTTTTGAAAATTGCGCGTTACAGAAATGGGAAACCCTATCGCTAACGATTGCGCGTGGCGTACCGAATCTAGAAAATAATTTTTTTAAAAACGTGACTACAACTCGGGAGTCGTTCGTAGGAAGAGCTTGGGCCTCAGCCCATCATGAAACATAATCAACAGCAACTAAAATATATTTGTTTCCGAAGCTAGAAGGAAGGGGGCCAACAAAATCAATTCCCCAGAGGTCGAAAATTTCGCACTCTAAGAAATAATTTTGCGGCATTTCATTTTTATTAGAGATGTTGCCCGACCGTTGGCAACTATCACACCTGCTCACAAAGGCTTGCGCATCCTTAAACAGGCTAGGCCAGTAAAAGCCCGCGCAAAGCACCTTATGAGCGGTGCGAGCAGCTTGATAGTGCCCACCTGTCGGGCCTTCATGCAAATGTTTTAGAATATCGATTCCTTCCTCAAAAGAAACACATCTCCTTATCACTTGATCCGCACAAATTTTGAAAAGATGCGGGTCTTCCCAAAAGTAGTTCTTCAGCTCAGAAAAGAATTTCTTCTTTTGCTGAGAGGAGAACTCTCTTGGGAGCACCCGGGCCACTAGATAGTTGGCGATGTGCGCGAAACAAGGAGAAGTAGATGTATTAACTAAAAGCAGCTTCTCATCAGGAAAATAGTCATTAAAAGATTTTTCATTTAATTTTTCTATAAAGGGGTTATCTAATCTTGATAAATGGTCGGCGGCCAAGTTCTCGGCTCCTCGCTTATCACGGATCTCTAAGTCAAACTCCTAGAGGAGTAAGACCCAGCGAATCAAGCGAGGCTTGGCATCCGTTTTGGCAAGAAGGTACTTGAGGGCCGAGTGGTCTGTAAAAACAATGATTTTTGAAAGAGTAATGTAAGGGCGGAATTTATCAAACGCAAATACTACAGCTAAGAGCTCCTTCTCCGTTGTGGTGTAATTTTCTTGTGCAGATGTGAGGGTTTTACTAGCGTAATAGATGGGGTGGAAGTTCTTAGATATGCGTTGACCTAATACGGCCCCCACCGCAAAACTACTCGCATCGCACATAATCTCGAAAGGAAGGTCCCACACCGGAGCTATCATAATCGGTGCGTTAATTAACTTTTCTTTAATTAATTCAAAGGCAGAAATACAAGAGTCATCAAAAATGAATGGAGCGTCTTTTTCTAAGAGATGGGTGAGGGGCTTAGTGATCTTGGAGAAGTCCTTTATAAAACGACGATAAAAACCAGTGTGGCCTAGGGAACTTCTTATAGCTTTTATGTTTGTAGGCGGCGGCAACTTCTCAATAACTTCTATCTTGGCAACGTCTACCTCAATACCTTTAGCAGAAATTTTATGACCCAAAACTAACCCTTCCCTCACCATAAAATGGCATTTTTCCCAATTTAGGGCAAGGTTAGTTTCTTCGCATCGTTCTAAGACTTTTTCGAGGTTTTCTAAACATCTATCGAAGGAATCGCCGAACACGGAGAAATCGTCCATGAATACCTCCATAATGCTTTCTACGTACTTGTCAAATATTGCGAGCATACATCGCTGGAATGTAGCTGGCGTATTGCATAATCCAAACGGCATTCTTCAGTACGCGAAGGTGCCGAAGGGACAAGTAAACGTAGTTTTCTCTTGGTCCTCGGGAGAGATGGGTATTTGAAAGTACCCCGAGAGGCCATCGAGAAAACAATAAAAGCTATGGCCGGTGAGACGTTCTAAAATCTGGTCAATAAACGGTAAAGGGAAGTGGTCCTTGCGGGTGGCGTCATTTAACTTACGGTAATCTATGCACATACGCCAACCCGTCACCGTCCGCGTCGGGATTAATTCATTATTCTCATTACTAACTACGGTTATCCCTCCCTTCTTTGGAACTACCTGAACGGGGCTAACCCACTTACTGTCCGATATAGGGTAGATAATTCCTGCGTCTAATAGTTTCATAACCTCACCCTTAACTACTTCTTTCATATTCGGGTTTATACGGAGCTAAGGTTGGATAGAGTTACGCGAATTATCTTCCATTAAAATTTTATGTGTACAGAAAGATGGGCTTATGCCCTTGATATCAGAAATTTGCCAAGCAATAGCCCGGCGATGCTTACGTAGAACTAGAAGAAGTTTATCGTTCTGCGTATCCGTGAGGTAGGCCGAAACGATAACTGGTAACTTGGAGTCTTTTTCTAAGAAAGCATACTTAAGGTGTTCCGGAAGTTCTTTAAGTTCTTGGGTAGGGGGTTCTTCATAAGAGGATTTTGAGATTCTTTCTTTTTCAAAAATAATATCTTCATAAACTTTTTTATAAGGAACGTAATAAGGGGTGGGGCTAGCAGCCAAGACAACTTCTTGTAGAGATTCAGTGGGAAGAAAAGAGGAAGAACAAAAATCCGAAAATTCTTTTTCAAACTCAGAAAGACAATAAGAAGATTCATCACTTCCTTGCAGTGATTCCGTTGTAAGAGAAGAGGAGCAAAAAGTAGAAAATTCTTTTTCAAACTCGGAGAGGCAGTAGGAAGAATCATCACTCACGGCGTCTACGAAAAAACATGAGTCATCGTTCGCTAAGGTGTTCTTCATCGAAGGGGTGATAGAAAATGTGACTTCGTCGTCGCCTACTCGAAGAAAGAGCTTACCATTGCTTACGTCAATGATGGCTCGGGAGGTGGCAAGGAAGGGTCGGCCAAGGATCAGGGGAACCTCGACGTCTTCTTCGATGTCCAGAATGACAAAGTCCACCGGGAAGATGAACTTGTCGACTTTCACTAGAACGTCCTCCACTATTCCTAACGGGTACTTGACGGATCTATCAGCTAGCTGGATACTCATATGCGTGGGGTTAAGGCTACCAATCCCTAACTTTTTGAACAACGAAAAGGGCATCAGGTTTATACTCGCGCCTAAGTCGGCTAACGCGTGTTTAACAAAAAGATCATTGAAGACACACGGGATAGAGAAACTACCCGGGTCACTGATTTTCTTCGGCAAACCGTTTGTTAAAACGGCGGAGCACTCGGCGTTTAGCGTGACGTGCGAAAGATTCTCTAACTTCTTCTTGTTTGTGAGGAGGTCTTTAAGATATTTGGCGTATTTCGGCATCTGTGAAATAGCCTCGTGGAAGGGAAGATTAATGTGGATTTGTTTGAAGATTTCTAAGAAGCGGGAGTACTGATCATCTTGACGTTGTCTATTAAGTTCAGAGGGGTATGGAGGAGTTGAATTATTTTTGAAGATGGGTGGTGGAGTGAGATTATTTTCTAAAATAGGGGTGATTACTTCTTCAGCAGATGGCGGAATTTTTAAAACGGGAGCGGAGCTTTGATTTTTAAAAATGGGAGCAGAGCTTTGATTTTTAGAGGCGGGAGCGGAGCTTGCCTCGGGCTCTTCACTTACCATACCGGAGACTTGCTTCCCACTCCGAAGAGTTATAGCTTTCGCTTGCTCTCTCGGGTTGGGTTCGGTATTGGAAGGAAGAGACCCTGCGGGTCGCTCAGAAATTATTTTTGCGAGCTGTCCTACCTGATTTTCTAGACTTTTTACGCTTCCGGTTAAAGTTCTTATGGTAGCGTCATTTGTGGTGATGTATTTAGAAAGTAATTCCTCCAAGCTTAGAGGTTTTGGGTAATTTTGAAGAAGTGGTGGTGGTGGTGGTGGTGCAGAAAAATCATTTTGCGGGGGTGGGCGCATCGCATTCGATGGATTACTCCATGAAAAGTTCGGATGGTTTCTTAAAGCAGGATTATAACTATTCAGAAAATTAAAACCAGGCGGATGAAAATTCGCAGCAGAAAAATTATTAAAAGCAGTTCTAGACATATTATTAACATAATCTAAATGTTCCGAAGTAGGGGTTGCAGATTCCCATACCTGAGGGGTGGAGGCAGCAGTCATCTCCGTGATTTTTTTGCTTAGGATTTCTACTTGCAGAGCGAGCTGGGAGATGTTGTCCACTTCATAGATACCTGCAGGCTTGTTCGGGCGGGACCTAGGCACATTCCACTGATAAGTGTTCATGGCCATGTCCTCAAAAAGCTCAAGAGCGGCTTCCGGGGTCTTATGATTTAAAGTACCGCCAGAAGCTGCGTCTATCATTTGCTTCGTGCTTTGATTTAGCCCGTTATAAAACGTCTGCACTTGTAACCATACAGGCAGTGCGTGATGTGGGCATCATCTTAATAATTCTTTAAATCTCTCCCAGGTTTCGTATAGGGTTTCAGAGTCTATTTGTCCGAAGGCAGAGATGTCGTTCCTAAGTTTTGCAGTTTTAGCTGGCGGAAAATACTTTGCCAAAAATTTTTCAGTTAATTCATTCCAAGTGGTTATGCTATTTTTCGGAAGTGTGTTAAGCCACTGCTTAGCTTTAGTTCTTAGAGAGAAGGGGAAGAGTCTCAGCCTGATCGCATCATTTGTGACACCATTTATCTTGAAGGTGTCGCAAATTTCAAGAAAGCTAGCTATATGTGCGTTCGGATCTTCATCTTGAAGTCCGTCAAATTGCACATATTGCTGCACCATTTGAATTATGCTAGGTTTTAGTTCGAAGTTATTATTTGCTATAGCAGGGCTGGCTATACTTGATTCTGTTCCCTCGAGGTTCGGTCGTGCATAATAGGACATAGTCATTTGCATGACCTCATCTACGTTGGGTTCTTCCATTCTTAAAGTAGCAAATGACTCGGAGTCCTCAACCGGCACTTGGATAGTAGGACCTTGAAATCGCGATCTTCTCCGAAGAGTACGCTCAATTTCGTGGTCCAAGTCCAAAATAACCGATGGACTCCCGCGGGTCATGCACTAAAAGAACAGAAAAGAAGAAGAGGAAAAGAAAAAGGATAAACTAGAAAAAAGATTAGAAATTTTTTTTTTCTTTTTGAAATAGATTTTTTTTATAGATTAACTCCCGAACTTCCCAAGGACTACCCCGTGAAGGGTTCGCAAGGTACTAGACAAGACAGTGGCGCTTAAAGCCCTTTGCCCTTTTCGAGAGAATTAGGTTGCGTAGAAAAATTGTGAGGTTGGTTTCTATTAAGAGCGGTGATAAAATTTTTTGATTTTTGATTTTTAAAATTTTAAAGAGAGAGGATGAGAAAGAGAAGAGATAAAATTAATAGGTTCGTGTTTTCAAAATATCAACGGAAGTTGGGTCCCCGGCAACGGCGCCAAAAACTTGTTGCGCGCTAGGGTTCGAAGAAAATAAATGCAACCGAACTAGCAACCCGATGAGGCAAGTATACCTATCGAATTGTAGCAAGGGGACACAAGTGTCGTATTGAAATCCGGGAACTGTTGGCTAAGCTTACTCACACGAACGCTATTATCTTATCGACGGAAAAACTAGGTTTTTAGAAAATTTAAGCGCAATGGAGGAATTAAAGCTAACTAGAAAGAGAACTACCGCAATTAAGTTAAGCTATTAAGCAAAGAACTATGCTAGAAAGGAAACTACTGCAGTTAATTAAAGAGCACAAGATAGGTGATTACTACGAAAGGTAGAAAATATGAAATGGAAATGCGCCCAATCAAGATTCACCTTGGCTAAAGACGATTAAGAAAATGCGATAAAAATCTGAACTTAATAGGATAAAGGTCCTTGACTGTGGAGGTTCCTAAAGCTTGAACACGCTTCTCTCGAAGTCGTGCCCATCTGAGTTTAGGAAGGTCCGACCGACTCTCGTCTAAATCGGAGGCCTAAAACTCGCTTTATGCGGTGAACCCCACTATTGGATTTTACTCCAATCTGGGAGATTTGGACGTCTGCCTCTCTCGAGGGGTGCGTACAACTCCCTTTACTCTTGAATGCTCACTTCATTCTTTCGGCCTCTGGGCTAGCCCAGAATGAAAGCAAAGACGGGGAGTATATATCGAAAATATACCTCCAACCCGTGATTAATCAAGAGTAATTCAAGGCCCTAACCTAAAAAGAAAAGATTAATTAAAACATCATAACATAATCGCTCTAACCTCGGATCATCAAGATCGAGTACAAGGAGGATTAGTTAATCATTATGGAATGGAGGAGGGGAGATGAGTAGAAAAGCATATAAAGGAAGACAAGTAAAGGAAGAACACTTTTATTAATGAAAAAGGGCAAGTACACTAATGAAATTGAAATTAGAAGTGCATGAAATTTAAATCCTATTCTAGCCCTACAAGTAGCATTAAGCAAGAGCAAAATTACAATAAAAGCTAAGACAAACTACAATTAAGCTAGGGTTAAACAAAAAGTACAAAGAGAGGGGGAGAGAGAGAGAGAAAGCATGAAAAAGGATCAAGAAACAAAGGGGCAGCACCTCCCCCACTCAACCAAAACTTGCTGAAATGGAGAGGGGGGGCTCAATTCATAGAAAATTTTCTCGGGTTGGTCACGCCCTCCGACACGCCCTAGGGGGGGCGTGTCGGGGGCGTGACAGTACTATGTTGACCTCGGGCTCTGGATTCTGGCGGGAGGGATGATTGCTTCGGTACGTCGGTGGTCACGCCCTAGGTCACGCCCGTGATAGGGGGGCGTGACAGGCACGTCATGTCCAAATCATTGGTCGGAAATCCGTCAGTCACCGAAAAAGGAGGGTGTCACGCCCATGTCACGTGCGTGATATGGGGCGTGACAGTACTGTTTGCGTGCTGAGGCGGAACGGCATTTAATGCGGCGGCAGGCTTTGCGGCAGAGGGCGACACGCCCCTGGTCACGCCTGGTGACACGCCCAGGGAGGGCGTGTCAGGGGGCGTGACAGCGGTTTTTGACCGTTTTCTGTCCCTTCCAGTAGGTGTCCTCGGGATCGGGTGACACGCCCTAGGTCACGCCCAGGGAGGGCGTGACAGGGGGGCGTGACAGGTCATTTGGCAATTTTTCTGGAAACCTGCAAAAAGACAGGAAAAAGTTCGTGGCAATAAAATTTACATAAAAAGGATAAAAATAAACTAATAATAGACATAATTTATACAATATAAAATATAAAATACGATAATAGTTTAGGCTACAAAACGTATTATCAGACGCGCTACGGATGATGAACGTGCTAAACTCCTTCACTTCACGCCGTGGAGGAATCCCTAACTTCTTTCTTTGTAAGGCAACCTCTCATGCATGGGCCGAATATCCTTGGGGAGAGGGGATCTTGGTTGGCCGAGAGCAAGAGGGTGAGGTTGGTGGCCGAGCACTAGAGAGAGGGGGGCGGCCGAGAGCAAGTGGGGAGGAAGGTGGTGGTCGAGCACTTGAGAGGAGGGATCCTTGGGGCCGGCGGCTTGGAGGAAGAATGAAAGAGGGGCGGCGGATAGGAGAAAGAGAGAGGGAAGATTTAGGGTTGGCAAGTTTTCAATTTTGATTTCAATATATTGTCTACCAAATATGAAGAGATCATGGCCTTATATAAGGCTTACATCATAAGCAAATACAAGTGGCTAAGTGCACACCACATAAAAGAAAATGGAAATAAAATTGTTTCCAAATAATAAGTATGAAATGGATAAAGGCACACCCAAGCTCATAAAAATCAAAATGTAGTCTTGGTCTTATTGCGAGGGCGAAGCTTGTAGCCATGACCGCTACGGCGCCGCAAGTCCTTGGCCGGCATCGCATCCTCGATAACTTCTGTCCCATGTTGACCGTCCTGGTGGTCGTCGCCATCAATCCACCTCCGCTCAAAAGGACTCATCACCGATGAGTGGGCTGAAAGGCAACGGCGTATGAGGTCCGTGTCAAGAAGATCCACCTGTGCAGCAGAGAGCCAAGAGTCGTCCGAAGCTGGCTGACCACGCCAACGAACCAAAAACCTGTGAATGTCGCCGTCGGGAGTGGAAAACACATCATCCTGCAAAATCCTGTCAGGAAAGAAATTTGTCTGGGGAAACCTCGGAAAAGCGTTAGGTGAAGCAGAAAAACAAGTTGTATCATCAATAGACGGCATACCTCCCGTAGAATCCAAAGGAGAAAGCTATCCAGAAATAATCTCACCCCCACCCCATTAGATTGTATAGTGGAAATATTAAACGGAGAGACAGACAGTTCAGGTGGTGGAGCAACATAAAGGGTTAAATCCGAAATCTTAAACACAGGGGAGATTCCCCAATCAACGGGTAACTCTAACAAATAAGCATTTTCGCCTAACTTCTTCAAAACCCGAAAAGGACCGGCTTTCTTGTTCGCTAATTTTTTTATGGTGCCCGAAGGCATCCGTTCAGGGATAAGACGAACCATAACCAAATCGTCAATGTTCAAGGAGACTGCTCGCCGATGTACGTTAGCATTCAATTGATAGATAGAATATTGTTTAGCTAGCGTCTTGCCAATATGCTCATGGAGAGTGTGAACGTGTGAAGCGAAGTCCTGTGCAAATTGACTTGACTTAAAAGAAGGCGATAATGGAACCAAGTCAAGAGGCACTGACGCCTTATAACCATGCGCTATCTCATTTGGAGACAACCAAGTGGACCTGTTCTTAGAGTTATTGTACGCTAGTTGGGCATGCGGAAGGATAAGATCCCACGTACCTTTATGTTCGCCTACTAAACAACGAAGTAACCCTCCCAAGCTACGGTTGATAATTTCTGTTTGCCCATCCGTTTGGGGATGATAGGCCGACAAAAACATAAGTTTAGTGCCCATGAGTTTCCAGAGTGTCTTCCAAAAATAACTTATAAATTTTACATCCCTATCACTCACTATCATCTTGGGAACACCCCGATGTGCCACGACCTCCTTGAAATACAATTTTGCTACATTTGATGCATCGTAGGTATTATTACTTGCGATAAAATAGGCCATTTTGGAGAAACGGTCTACTACGACTAGAATAGAATCGTGACGCCGCAATGTCATGGGTAAACCCAAAATAAAATCCATGCTGACATCTTCCCATGGTACCGACGGAATCGGGAGTGGAGTGTACAGACCCGCGTTGGTCTTGTTCCCCTTACCTAGTTGACAAACACGACAACTTCCTACGATTTTGTTGACCATGGGTTTGAGGCCCGGCCAAAAGAATTTATCCTCTACGAGTGTTATCGTTTTGTCTCGACCAAAATGTCCGCCTAACCCTCCGCTATGTAATTCCCATATGATAAAATGTCGTAATGACGAGCGGGGAATACACAATTGCAAATGTTTAAATAAGTATCTGTCACGGATATAGTATGCCGAAATGGTGGTAGGGGAGTTGTCCTGAGTGGCGAAGTAAACTTCCTTAAAGTCTGGGCATTGGACATATTCATCTTTAATCCTCTCAAATCCTATGACTGTCACTTCCATTTTAGTTAGTAATAAGGTGACCCTACTTAGCGCGTCCGCCACACGATTTAATGTACCCTTCAGATGTTTGAGAATGAAGGTGTACTCCTGTAGGTATGAGATCCATTTAGCGTGTCGTGGGCTAATCTTATTTTGAGAATTAACAAATTTGAGAGCCTCGTGGTCCGATAATATCATGAATTCTTTTGATATAAGGTAATGTCGCCAATGTTGGAGAAAACGAATCACATCATAGAATTCGCGATCATAATTCGAATAGTTTAACTTTGCGCCGGCTAGTTTCTCGCTAAAATATCCTAGCGGATGTCCCTCTTGACTTAACACTCCTCCGATTCCTATCCCCGATGCGTTGCATGATAGTTCAAACACTTTACTAAAATCCGGTAATCGGAGTAAGGGGGCTTCAGACATCCGTTCCTTAATCGTTTGGAAAGCACTAGTGGCCGCTTTAGTCCAACTAAATTCTCCTTTCTTCATACATTCAGTTATGGGTGCCATAACACTACTAAAATTCCGAATAAATCTTTAGTAAAACGTGGCCAAACCGTGGAAACTTCTAACTTCCCTTATATTCTTGGGTTCCGGCCACTCTTTAATCGCTTGAACCTTCTTTGGGTCCACATGAATGCCATCTGAACTCACGATGTATCCTAAGAACTCTACGGAAGACACACCAAATGCGCATTTTTTAAGGTTAATAAATAAATTCTCTTTGCGTAATGTGGTAAGAATTGTTCTTAGGTGAGTCTCATGATCCCCCGGTGAAATGCTAAATACCAAAATGTCGTCGAAATAGACCACTACAAACTTTCCCATGCAGGGTTTAAAGACTTGGGTCATCAATCGCGAAAACGTACTCGGTCTATTGGTAAGTCCCTCTCCAAGCACTAGCCATTCATAGAGTCCATCCTTAGACTTAAATGTCGTCTTCCATTCGTCTCCCTCCCGTATTCGTATTTGATGATAACCGCTCTTAAGATCCAATTTAGAGAATACGGCAGCTCCTGATAACATATCTAGTAAATCATCCAAACGGGGAATGGGGAACCGATACTTGACAGTTATTTTCTTTATAGCTCGGTAATCGACACACAATCGCCACGTCTTATCTTTCTTCGGGACTAACAAGGCATGGACTGCACAAGGACTTTTACTATGACGTATAAATCCTTTTGCTAACAAATCTGAAATTAACTTTTGCAACTCCTCATGTGAGGAGGGATTGAGTCGGTAATGGGGCAGATTCGGCAACGATGAACCCGGGACAAAATCTATCTCATGCTAGATATCACGCATAGGTGGCAACTGAGGTGGTAAGTCCACCGGGTAGACATCCTTATACTCTTCTTAGAGAGTTCGAAGGGATAACGGGAGGCTCTCTAAAGGGGGTGCATCCTCCTTAGCTTGCAGACAGACTAAAGCGTAGATAACGCCATCCATGAAAGTCTCATGCTCTAACTCTTTCCTCCTTATCAGGCTTATCATTTTCTTTTCTACCGGCACAATGGTATCTTTGGACGCAAGTGACGGATCCATGGGCGGCGATGGTTTCAATACAATGGTCTTACCATTGATCTTGAACTCATAAGTGTTGGCTCGTCCGAAATGGGTCATGTCAAAATCATAAAGCCAAGGTCGTCCTAATAAAACATGACACACGTCCATGGGGATGACGTCACACCACACTTTATCGACGTAGTTTTTCAATGTTAGTGGCACCAAGCATCGCTTAGAGACCGCTATTGACGTCTTGTTTACCCGCGCGATTTTATAAGGATGTGGGTGTGGCTCGGTGACTAAATGCATGCGCGTGATGGCATTCTCCGAAACGACATTCATGCAACTACCGCTATCAATAATTAGTTTGCACCATTTTTACCCTCCCTTAAAATTTAAGGTAAATATATTTGTCCGGTTATACTCGTCCAACGCTCGCGATGTGGCCAAAATACATCTCATCACCATCATGTAAGAATCGTCCTCAATGTCACTCGGCTCGGCATCAGATTCTTCGCCAGCTCCATAGACGATATCGGCAGGCTCAGACGCGGAGTCTAATAGGGCTAACGGTTTGCTCTTCGTGGGGCACTCACTAGAGTAGTGCCCTTGGACTCCGCAAGAATAACACGTGGCATTAGTCTTGCTGATTCGACCTATCGGTACTCGCTCATTGGTGGGATTTCTATTATTCCTAGCGGTAATGACAATGGACTCCGAATCCATTGATCGATACTTACCCTTGTCTTGCGTGGAGGAAAAAGGATGCGGTCCTAAGATGGACTTTCCCTTCTGAAAGTTTCGTCCTTTGGCCTTGTAGGCGTAGTGTTTTTCAATATCCAAGGCAGCATTGAACGTGGTATTAAGGTCCGTGTGACCATAACGCAAGAGCTTGCCTTGAATGTCCGGGTTGAGTCCCTTACGAAATCGGGAGAGTGTGACTTCGGGCATCTCACGAACATCACAACGCACCAACATATCCTTAAGGTGTCCCATGTAATCTGCTACCGAAGCGTTTCCTTGACGAAGGGAGGCTAAGTCGTCGAACATTTGGGTCCGGTGATATGTGGGAACATATTGGTCGTGTAGAAGTGCTTTCATGGCAGCCCACCCAATTGGGGGTGCTCCATTAACGGTACCTAATCGCCTCTCTTCGTTCAACCAGTATGTTTTGGCCTTTCCTAGTAGTTTCATCCGTGCAACCTTCACTTTCTCAACGTCCGTCAAGTCGTGCCATTCAAAATAGCACTCGATTCCCATGATCCAGTCTAGGAATAGTTGGGGCTCTCCCATACCATCATATGAGGGTGAGTCTATTTTTACGGCCCTAGTTACGTCGAACTCATAATGACCTTGGGGTGGGTACTCATCGTCCTGATCACGTGGTTGAATTTGTCTATCATCTCGTGGGTTGGTTGCCTGGGGTTGGGGACCCGATCTATTTCTACCCACTCCGTGGTTTCGAGGCGCCGCTTGATTTAACGCCAACCCTTGAATTAGTTGGGTGAGTGCATCGAACCTAGTGTTAAACTCTTCTCGAAGCTCCGCGATTGTGGCCGGAGCGTGCTCATCATCAAGACAATCTGCCATGGTTGACGTGGATGTGGAGTACTCCGTGCCAAGCCTAGTGCGCATGAACACAAGAGAAAACGTGGTTTTGACCAGATTAAAATTATGATGTTGGAATTTATTTACGCTTGTAGAGTGGGCGGATTGAAAAACTTTTTTTGAATTTTTTTCTTAGAAAAATAAGGAGAGTACTCAGAATTGTTTTTGGAATTTTCTGCCAAATTTTTTTTTTTACTAAATGCAGACCAGAACGTAGAAATTTCAGTTTTTACGTTGTTTATGACAAATCGTGCACAACCACTAAAGAGTGAAAACCCTACGACAGAAAAGAGTAAGGATGGTGTCGATTGAAAAATCAACACAACCCCCCTCTGATACCAAATTGATGTAGGGTATCTTCTAGGGATATGTCACGGAGGCCGCGACGACGCTTATGACAACGCTCAATGCTCTCTAATCCACACGCTAACGAATTCGCAACCACAACAATTGTTTTATTTATCGTTCGCGCTAACATACGGATCGCCGTTCTGCATGTAGATCGAAAGTTGGCTATAGGCCAAATTCCTTCCGGCTAAATGGGATAATATCGATCCCGATCGAGCTATTGGGTTGTACCAAAATAGATCCACCAAGAACAAATGATTCGAAAGATGGTAGGATCTATCCCAACAAAAGAAAGCGAGGATCGCCAATCCTCTTACGAGTCTTTCGGAAATCCAAACGAAAAATACCAATCTATTATTTGATTAACCACGAAGAAAAACAAATCGGAAAATAACGCAAAAATTCGTTCCCCACAAGAACTATTTAGAGAAAGAAAACTCTTGGTAGAAATTTTCGTTACCCCCCTTGGATTTGTAGATCCGCGATGCGTGGATCCACCAAGTTTGATCGCTCCTCTGTTGAAGATCCACGGGAGATGTGCTACGGATGATGAACGTGCTAAACTCCTTCACTTCACGCCGTGGAGGAATCCCTAACTTCTTTCTTTGCAAGGCAACCTCTCATGCATGGGCCGAATATCCATGGAGAGAGGGGATCTCGGTTGGCCGAGAGCAAGAGGGTGAGGTTGGTGGCCGAGCACTAGAGAGAAGGGGGCGGCCGAGAGCAAGTGGGGAAGAAGGTGGTGGCCGAGCACTTGAGAGGAGGGAGCCTTGGGGCCGGCAGCTTGGAGGAAGAATGAAAGAGGGGCGGCGGCTAGGAGAAAGAGAGAGAGGGAAGATTTAGGGTTGGCAAGTTTTCAATTTTGATTTCAATATATTGTCTACCAAATATGAAGAGTTCATGGCCTTATATAAGGCTTACATCATAAGCAAATACAAGTGGCTAAGTGCACACCACATAAAAGAAAATGCAAATAAACATTGTTTTCAAATAATAATTATGAAACGGATAAAGGCACACCCAAGCTCATAAAAATCAAAATGTAGCCTTGGTCTTATTGCGAGGGCGAAGCTTGTATCCATGACCGCTACGGCGCCGCAAGTCCTTGGCCGGCATCGCATCCTCGACAACTTCTGTCCTATGTTGACCGTCCTGGTGGCCGTCGCCATCACCAGGCCATGTACGTTCCTCTGAAGGCCATCGGTGGTTCGCACATCATTACGCGAATCGCCAAGGGCTTGGGATTTTTTGATGTTTTGCCTGCCATGACTCCCGTCTCCCTCGGCGATTTCATCTTGGCAACCATCCTTATCGCCTTCTGGCTAGTACGTTGCATTTCCTATGGCGGTACTTGGCACTACGCTATTCGTACATACAGTGGAGCGTGAACAGTCAGGATGGGCTTCTTCTACTGATGCGCGATCCTCTTCGAAGTCCCGCCAGCTCGACGATGCCACTCTGGTCCATCACGTACCCTTTTCCCCAACTGTATCGCCCCGAAACTCGGTTATGAGTGGGCTGTGTCGACTGAGCAACACGATCTGGGACACGGGCGTGTCCAAAGCCGTGTCTAGCTCTGTGTTTGCCGGGCTGTGTTTTCTGAGCAACACGGACTGGAACATGGGCATGTCTGAAGGCATGTGAGGCACACGACCTGTGACACGGGCATGTCACTTGGCCATGTCCTGTTCGGGCTTGATGGGTTCAACGTCGATTGAGGCATACAACCTGCGATACGGGCGTGTCCAGGGTTGACACGTGCATGTCCAGGTTTGACACGGCCGTGTCAGAGGCCGTGTCCTATTCTGAGATCGACAATTTCTTGTACGATAGTGAGACACGGCCTGTGACACAGGCATGTCATACGCCGTGTGCGGACCTAGGAAGGCAATTTTAAGGGCAAATCAAAGCCATTCATTTTATTTCAAAGGGATCCGACTGGCCCAGCATCTCTCCTATTGGTATAAAGCCTGGAAATGAGGATTTAGGCCTCATTTCTTTTGACCCAATCTCTTTCTAAGAGGTAGAGAGGGGGGAGAGCAAAGGGAGAAGAAGAAGGTGGAATCCCGCCATTGTTGGAGCTTCGGAGCTCCGAATCGCGATCCGAGACCAGATCCGCAGAGGCGAGTCCGTTGCGATGGTTTTCATCTGGCTAGTTTTCCATGGCGTCGAAGCGATCCTCTAGGGTAATGATTCTCTACTTGGACATATGAAGTCCTCTTCCTTTTGCATAGGGAACCCCCTCCCATGAGTATGTGGTGAGCGTAAGGTTAGCCTTCGGGTATATACGGTATATCCCCGTAGTTTTGCATTTCGACTCGGAATCGTTGTACGGGATAGACATGTTGTATGAAGCCAATCCGGATGCGTTGGTCTGGATTAGTGATGTTTATATGCTTTGTATGCCGGAGAAGACTCCATGGTGATCGCGTAGTTTTCGGAGTCGCTTGGCGTGCGGGTGACCGTAGTGAGAGTACTAGTGGAAGTCACCAGGAAAACACCCGAAAAGGGGGAAGAAACAATAGTTTGTCCCCTACCACGCGGAGGTAGAGTTAGTGCCGGCGATAGCTTCCAGCAAGCTACACGTTTTTTAGTCCTGTCTCCGGGAGACCTGGGGTCCTTTGTTTGGAAAGTTGAGAGCCTTTAGGGTCTAGCTTTATGTAACATCCCATTTACGACTAGACCCCTACCAGTGTTTTTGTCATGGCTAAGTCATGACAAAACCCTAGAAAGCCCAAGGAGGCCAAGCGACCCCGGCTAAAGGTGAAAATCACCTTGGTCTGCAAGTAGTAGATCAGATATTCACTTAAAATAGATTTTGGGCTCGAGCGTTGAGTGTGTCGAGTGCACTCAGCGCCATGGGCCGAATGGCGTTGAGTGCGTCGAGTGCACTCAACGCCATCTTATTCTGGAATACCTTGGGACTCATGCGTTGAGTGTGTCGAGTTCACTCAATTCCATAGGCCGAATAGCGTTGAGTGCGTCGAGTGCACTCAGTGCCATCATATTCAGGGAGGATTTTGGGGCGGGCATTTAGTGCGTCGAGTGCACTCAACGCCATAGGCCGAATTGCGTTGAGTGCGTCGAGTTCACTCAACGCCATCGTATTAGATGGCTCCTTACGAGGCATTATATTTGAGGAGGTGCAGGACTCCACTATCATGGGTTTAGGATGAGGATCCGTATGCACTCGGCTCGGAGTTTGTGGAGGATACTGATGCTCAAATTAGATTGATCCGGGATAGGATGTTCGAAGCCCAGAGCACGCAAGACAAATATTACGTTGCGAGGCATCGTTAGGTGGAGTTCCAGGTGGGATACTGGGTTTTCTTGAAGATACGGCCGATGCATGGAGTCTCGCGGGTTCGCGGGCAGAAGAAGCTCAGTTCGAGGTATATGGGGCCTTATAGGATCCTGGAGCCGATCGACCCCTTGGTTTATATACTCGAGCTACCGCCGGAGTTAGCGGGACTGCATGACTTCTTCCACATCTCCTAACTATGGAGAGCTATACTACGCCCTGAGTAGCTGATTTCCACAGCAGATGGCCCAGTGGCCTCAGAACGATCAGTCAACTTGGAGCCGATCAGGATCAATGACACGGCAGTATGGGTCTTGCGACGTAAGAAGGTTTCGTTAGTCAAGGTTCTGTGGAGAAATCATGGGCAGGAGAAGCATACATGGGAGCCACAGGACTTGATGAAGCAAGTACCCGGGACTCTTCGAGTTAGGTATACCTTAAACTATAGGGATGTTAGAATTTCTTCTATTCCAGTAGAAACCCCCATAGGCTTAACCTTAATTTCGGGGACGAAATATTTCTTTTTGTATATTGGGATTTGTTACATCCCATTTCCGACTAGACCCCTAGGAGTGGTTTTGTCATGACTAAGTCATAAAAATCACCATGGTCTATAAGTAGTAGATTAAATATTCAGTTAAAATAGATTTTGGGCTCGGGCGTTGAGTGCATCGAGTGCACTCAACGCCATGGGCCGAATGGCATTGAGTGCGTCAAGTGCACTCAACACCATCTTATTCAGGAAGACCTTGGGACTCAGGCGTTGAGTGCGTCGAGTGCACTCAACGCCATAGGCCGAATGGAATTGAGTGTGTCGAGTGCACTCATCGCCATCATATTCAGGGAGGATTTTGGGGAGGGTGTTGAGTGCGTCGAGTGAACTCAATGCCATTGACCGAATAGCATTGAGTGCATCGAGTGCACTCAACGCCATCATATTCAGGCAGGATTTTGGGGCGGGCGTTGTGTGCGTCGAGTGCACTCAATGCCATAGGCTGGATGGCGTTGAGTGCATCGAGTGCACTAACCGCCATTTTCACTTAGAGTATTTTTGCCAAATTTAGGCGTTGAATGAACTCAACGCCATATGACTTAGATTATTTCTGGCAATTGGCCTGTGTGCTAGTTCGGCTGATCCGGATCATTTCGGGAAGTGGGCTAGGATGTGTTATTTAGCTTTTTCTTTTATTAAGACCTATTTAAGACTTATTTGAATAAATATTAACCGGTCAAGTGGAAGAAATACCACGTGGCCGACAGTTATGAAAATGGATGAGAGAGAAGGCTTCAGCCATGGCCGAGAACCGGCTTTCATGGCCATTAATGGAACTTGATGTCTTGGCCTTCTTCCACTCCTCTTTTATGGCTAAGTTCAACTCCTCTAGGGAAGAGGAGGAGTTTCCAGCCGTTACTTGGCTTGATTGAGCCATGTTAATTCCCCCACCACCATGGCTGAATTCTCTTTAACGGACCATTAATGGCCACCACCAGTTAGTCCCCTCCCCTCCCTCATTTTACTGATTTTAAAGCTTCACAAGACTTGTTGGATCCCTAGTTTTGATTTGGGCTATGTCATCTCTTTTAGGCCATATTGACCCAAGATTTATCTATGGTCAATGGTTAGACTAATTGATAGTCAACCCTCAGGCTAGGCTAGTTTAGAAAGGTTTGATAGTTGAGATTGGATAGAAATAGAAATTTGGTTTAGTAGTTTTGTGTTCGACGATAGTTGAACTTCGCTCGACGATCTTCCATTGATGATCGACGATCTCAAAGTTATATGAACTCTGAAGTGATATCGACGATCTGCTTGCTCAGGTCGAAGATCGGTTAGTCTAGGTCGATGATTTCTGTGGAGATAGTTTTTCTTCAGGTCGACGATCTGCTTGCTCAGATCGACGATCTTCGTTCTCTG
The DNA here is from genome assembly GCA_039513925.1 of Platanthera zijinensis. NCBI lineage: Eukaryota > Viridiplantae > Streptophyta > Magnoliopsida > Asparagales > Orchidaceae > Platanthera > Platanthera zijinensis. The sequence continues at coordinate 137,898,071 of CM077087.1, read as the reverse complement.
GTCGACGTCTTTTGTCTGCTATTATCTGTATTCTTTTCATTTGAATTATTGACTTATTTCCTCATGTCTAAGACATATGCTATTCAGATATTCTGCTTAATTTAATGTCTATATTTCTTTGCTTATTTGCAATATCCCTTGTGCATTAATTGAAAGATTTTGACAGAATAAAGTTGTTTGTTTTATTAGAGGAAATCGTGTCTTTCTAACAGCTGTAATATAGCCGTTATGCTTTGCTTCCTGTGCCAATTTATAAAGTCTTTTTGATAGGATATTTTAATATCCTTAATTCCTTTTTGGGAATGACAGAGAAGATTTCTGGCGCAGTTTCTTTATTTGTTTTATTATATTATTTGGAAACATCTTTCAGTGCAGGGCTCGAGGCAATATTAAAAAAAAGAGAATTTTCTATATTATCAAGGCAGTTGGCTGAAGAAAAATAGACAGACACAGAAACAAAAGAGAAGAAACAACTGTGAGAGAATAAGAGCTCTCAAGAAAAGAATTTGTACTTCTACTACTTCCTGAGTTCATCCTGTCTTCAGGAAAATCAACACTCAGTGCTCAAGCTTTCAAGAAGAACTCTCCTCCCAGGTTGCAAAGCTGCTGAAGAAGAACAACCATCAACATCTTGAGTCTTCTTCAAAGCTGCATCAGAAAAGGATTCAAAGAAATCTGGAGTTCCTACACCCTTAAGCAAAGCTTCTTCCTGGATATTCTCTAAGCCAGGGGGAGCTTTGATTTTCTCAGAGCAATCCACTAGCTTCTCTGAACATAGAGAAGACACCTTCATTCTTTCCCTTAACCTCCTGTAAAAGGGTTATTACTCCCTTCAAAAGTGAAACTTTGGTGGCAGGGCACCTGATCAAAAACCTGTGTGTTTGGTTCTTAGGCACCTGATCACAAGCCTGAAGGGTTTCTAGATCTACCTGAAGAAAATCTTATGGTGGTAGGGCACCTAATCAAAAACCTGTAGTGGATTCCTACCAGGGTGGTAGAAAAGTGGATGTACCTAATTGGGAAACCACTATAAAGTTCTTGTGTTGTTCGAAGGAGACGAGAGATTTCTGTGTGCTGTTGAAGAGCGCCAGCGACACCTTCACGGGTAATGGCCTGCCATCGATCGGCATGTCTCCAACTCACGAACAAGGTCCTCAACTACTCTCTCTCTACGGGTAAATCGTAGCTTTCTTTAGGATTAAGAATCAGGCTCAGTTTAGCCCGATCAGGAAGATGTTGTCTTCCTGGTTTTTCCGTAAAAACGAACCATCTGGTTCGTCGGATTCCGCCCCTCCGACGGCTGCACCGCCGCCCGGTGATGGCCACCGCCTCAACAGAGGTGGCGGTGGCGGTGGCCGGCCATGGATGTGGCTGGATGGCCGGCGGTAGTGCCAAGAATAGGCTCCAGGTCGGGCTAATCACGGCCCTTGGATAGAGGAAGAGGATGACCAGTAGACGATAGATCTGCTTTAAGATTTGTGCTGGGTTAAATTATTAATTCCTTTTATTGTAATTTCTGCCCTGTTTACTGGATAGTTTTAAATTAAATATTAAAAATAGGTAGTCCCCGTTACAGGAAAGATAACCAACATGAAAGTTGTAGGCCGTGAAGTCTAGTTTTTTTTAAAATTTAATTGAACCCATTTTGGTAAGGGTGTTTGACCACAACACCTAGTTTGGTGGGGTCTATACCTAGGCTAGACCAGATAGTATTTTGAGTTCTCCCACCAACCCAGCCATACAAATGACTTTAAATTTTGGATGTGGTTCACTATTACCTATACCTAGAACCTATCCAAAAAGGAGGATTTTTGGAAAACATTTTCCTATAGTTTTTTGAAAATTTTAATAATTCATATACAAATTAATTAGGTTTCTAAATAGCTCAAAAACCCCCAATATATTGGTAGGTGATCTTGGGGGATATCATAAGGCTTTGGTAAAAATCTCAACCCAATTGGGTTTGATTTGGATAGGTTTTGGTGTGACCAAAGTTTGGTCACCAAAGGGGTAAATTAGGGCAAAGGGTATTTGGGGCATGGAAGAGCCAATTCTCACCCAATTGGGTTGGGACCTTGGCCAGAGCCCCATGGTCAGTAAAAACACCATCTCAAGGACCCTAGTTCAAACCTTAAGGTTGGAATTTGCGGGTTGTGAAGGACATAGGGTGATATGTCCTTGTATGGACTTGGTATTTAGAGAAAATAATTGTAGGGTGGTGAAATGCCCTTGGAAGTGATTGGGTAGTAATTGGACACAAATACCCCCATATAAACCACTTAATTAGTATTTAGGTCTTTACACCCTAGGAATTTTATAGTGGATCATATGACCTTGAATCTTAGTGAAACTTTGGTAGGAGTGTTTTCATAGTGATATTCATATCTGAAAAATTATGTTATGAATTTTTTGATCAATAAATATAGTACTTCTTTTACAAATCATCAAATTATACTATCTACTTAGGAATTTCTTATGATTTAACCACTCACTGGAATCTTATGAAATTTAGTCAGAGGACCTATTATGATGTTATAAATCTTTGTAAAATTTTGTGAAATTTTTAGAAGTCTTGTTATATGGGTTGCTTCACAAAGTGATTTTTTCTATGTAAGACAATTTGAATTAATTTTGGTACTTAGTAGGCTTGAAAAATTATGATATTTGCTCAGAGGTCCTATTTGGTCACTCTTAAGATTCAGTAATTTTTCTATAATTTTCTAAAGATAAATTGTAGTACTTTCTTCTTTATCCATGATTGATGGAATTACATCGGATTAATTAGTTAGAAGCCTAAGTATTTAAGGAAAATTTTGGAATTTTATATATATTGTTAATTCTCTGTTATCTAATATTCATAAATTTTTGGTGGCCATTACTTGAGAAAATATTGTACATCATGTTTAATTAAAGCATGGATTAGTTTGGAAAGAAATTAATTAAGTATCAAACAAATTAGGAAAATTGTGAATTACTTGATTTAGCCTAATCTTGTCATGATAGACTCCCAGCAAATAGCTTATGACATTTGGATAAACATTTTTGGTACTTCCCATTGTATACATCATATAGCTTAGGATGGTCTATGTTTAGTAAAAACTGCAGGAATCATATTATGGTGTAAAATGATCTTAGGGAGATGCCATATTAGTGTATTGATTTTGCAAGTGAATAGGAGGGGTAGAGTGTTGGAATGGCTAGTGTTAAGTGGTGTCCGGGATCGAAGAACGATCGTCTTTTCCGTGAAGAGGAAGAGTCAAATACATTAGGGTTAGACCCAGTATAATATTTAAAGGGATCGGGATAAGGGTAATAACCAATAATATTAAGTGGCTTGCGAAAGAGAACGATGGGCTTCAGCTACCATCATAGTTCCTAGAGCCCTTTGAGAGCACTTCACGGGGTATGCCGGGGGCAGTCCCGGGCTAATGTAAACCGTAGGAATAATAAACTAAAAGAGCAACTAGTATAACTAGGGTTTCACATTCACACACCTCGGTAGCTCGAGAGGTTGACTTGGTTGGTTTGATTGCCATACGGATGGTAGTTTCGAAAGGTAGGTGCACGGACGAGATAGTCCGAGGAGTCGGTGGCTCGGAAGGTTTTGGATACAGAATAAGGTGGTGGGTCTTCAGTACTGGCGGTCGTTCACACCGACGTTGATACGTTGACTCGGCGATGTGGGACACTTAGCCAAAGAAAGTCTGGTTGATATAGCCAGCATCAATATGTGGATACTCTAGGTTGTGTTCTTCTAGGGGCGTACGGAAGGGCTAGGCCCGATAGTGTTTATACCCGCCTAAGAGTGGGGGGCCCGACCCATTGTCTCCGTTTGCCACTATAGAGGTTCCTGAGAGTGAAACTAGCTGCCCGAACAGGGGGAACTAAAGGTCTGTACACATAGATTTGTTTGCGTGAGTTGCACTTGCATGAATCATGGCATAACATTTCATTACACTCATATTTGCATACAACCGACACCCCAACGTATAAATTGGTATGGGACTTTTTATACGATGGGAGCCTTGCAGAAGACCCCTTAACTTATAAGTTTGTATGAGCATTCATATAAGTTAAGCTTACTTATTTCTTACCTTGTCTTTCTTACAAATGCTGCCTACTCTACTTGTTTACTTTACTGCTCACTATTGTAGAACTGCTAGATTGTACCTTTCTACCTTAACTATTTATACAATATATATAACTGCTATATTAGTTCCACTATCATCGGTTTTGCTAGTCTCCACCTTTGTAGCTTCTCTTTTCTCCTCTTCGCTCGGTGCCTAGGAGCCGTGGGGGAAGGGGTAGGGGATTATAGGACTTCTTCTTTATGACTAAAGGTTTTCGGGCCACAACATTACAGGAGCTACGGATAGGAGACAGTGATAATGTAACGACTCCACCCGTTAAACAACATAAAATAGAAGGTCCGTATGGGGCCCCACACTATATGCCACAAACAAGCGGTGAAGCTACAGGTTAATACCAAATCATAAACACAACCTAAATCAAAGCATGCTAGCGGAGGCTTAAAGTTAATATTGAACTCAATCATTTGGAATGTCCACTAGAGATAAATTGCACATTTATATATGTACAACAAAGGAATGTACCAAATACACAAAGTTAGGGACTTAAGGCCTTACAGTTCCTCTTTACATCGTACGGATTACATACATCGGCGCGCAGGCAGGTCATACATGAATAAAAGACAACACATTTTGCTTAGTTGTCAGGGGCTAGTTGCAGTAGCGGCAATAGCAGTAACTGCAGCAGCAGGGACTTAATCCCTTCATTTTCCACTCGACTCTCCCACACCTGTACAAGGACATTCCACCCAGAAGGTGGCAAACAAGGCAACTGTCAGCATTCAGCTGACCAATTTATAACAATCCTACCCCTTTCCCGGGGCAATGACATTCCTTCCCTGCAGAGCATTGCATTAATAGACAGATATCGTATATATATTGTGCTTTAACGCACAAGAAATCCATCACAACCGTCAGCCGCCCAGCCTGATGATCCGTGCACTCAGGCACACTTGGGTACACCGGTGAACCCGGTATCAACCGTTGAGCAGTTAGTCTTAATGGCGCTCAGGCCTAAGACTCTCATTATGCTGCTGACGAAAGCCCAATGCCTTGGCACTTTCTTGTACAGCCAATATAACGCAGGTACAGATCCACCACCCCCCGTTGCACAAATCGCCTTGCCATCACCAAGCACATCGTACTTGCAGCTATAATTAAAGGCGCAGATCAGCTTCACCTTTCCTGTTCAGAAAGAAGCCTTTTTAAGAGCTCGCAGCTCACAATCGCCATAATGTCCGCCAAGGACTTGCTTCACAATCACAAAGGGGAGTTAATGTCGACATACTTCGTGGTCGCTAAGCGGGTTCAACAGAACACTCTAACTAAACCCAAACTCAACCCACACCATGTAGTTCATGCAGTGCCAGAAAAATGGTCTTTCATAGCATACAATACAAGCGTTAAAAGGGTGTTTTCCTGGAATTCCTCATTCCAGTACTTCCTGATACTTCCCTTCACAGACACAACCCATCGACCCCACAAATGATACGTAGAGTCTTCTCCGGTGCGCAATATGCAACATCACCAATCAAGGCCAACCTGTCCAGATTGGCTTCACACAACATGCCTATCCCGTACTACACATTTCCGGGTCTAAATGCAGACTCAACAGGGGATAACAACTATCAACCCACTGAAATCACTCACTCTTTCCACCTTTTGGTGGAGAGGATTCCATACTCATGCATAAAGGAGGACTTTACATGTCTAAGAAGGAAGATCGTTACACTTGATGATCTCTTGGGATCAATCGAAAATCTGGCCGATTGGAAAGCGCCGCAGCAGCTTTGCCGCCACAGAAATAGCCTCAGATCTCGAATCGGACGACAGGAGCTCCACCAATGGCTTGCCCTTCTCCTCCTTCTCCTTCCTCCAACCTCTTCCTTTCTCTCTTGGTTTGAATGAGATAAGATGCAAAATCCCCAGTCTTATCACTGCAGGAAAGCACTTGGGCCATTGGTTCGAATTAGAAATAAATGGATGGCCAAGATCTGCCCAAAATCTAATTTTTTGACCTGACACGGCTTGTGACACGCCTGTGTCACAGGCCGTATACTCCAAGCGGTGCACAAACCGACTCAAAACAGACCAGAACACGGGCTCCAACACGCTCGTATCAAAGGGTATACACGTCTGTGTCAACTTTGACACGGCCGTGTGACTGGCCGTGTCACCCTTTCAACACCGGACCAAATCACCGGAGAAGAACACGGCTAAGGCACACGCCCGTGTCCTTGGCCGTGTGCCCAACATGCCCCTGTGACACGCCCGTGTCAAAGGCCATGTTCCACACTCAACGCCATTCCACTCAATGCCACTCAACGCTGCTCGGTATTCACCCGAGCAGGACACGCCCTGGGACACGCCCGTGTCCCAGGCCGTGTCGCCTCTCGACGATCATCAACTGTGCTATCTCGAGAACTCGAATCGAAACCCACCGTAAAGGACATGCCCTGGGACACACCCGTGTCCTAGGCCGTGTGCACTGGACACACCCTGGGACACGCCCATGTCCTAGGCCGTATCACCCAGCCTGACCACATTTTGGGACTTATGGATTTTGGGGTGTTACAATCCTCCTCTCCTTAAGATAAATTTCGTCCCAAAATTTGTAATCAGAAAGGGAACAAGAAGCACAATGCTATAACGTTAAAAGATTTTTCATAACAAAATGTACATGGTCAACAGTTTATACAAAAAGTTTGGTAAACTCAACTCGCATGGTCTGCTATCGCTCACATGTTAGCTCCTCACGACCACAATTGCCCCACTGGACGTTGACCATCCCGATTATCTTGTTCCGCGACTATTTCTCGGCTCGATCCTCGATCCTAATGGGTCTAACTTTCGTCATTAGCCCATACCCGACCGGTACACGATAATTCTCACCTACTTGAGCTGGGTCCTTGACGGCTTTGCGAAGTACTGAGATGTGGAATACATCCACTCAACTCTGCTGAAAGCGCTAGCCAATAGGCAGCTTCCCCGACTCGCTCCACCACTTCAAACAGACAAAGATATCTTGGACTTAGCTTTTTCAACCGCCGAATCCTAGATTCGCCTTTGAAGGGTTTGATCTTCAAATAGACCCAATTGCCCACCGCAAACTCCTCGTTCCAATGCTTGGCATTGTAGTACTTTGCTTGTCAATCCTAGGCTATCAATAGCCTTTCCCGAATAGAGCGTATTATCGAGGTAGCTTATTTGACTTCCTTTCGCCCATTTAGCTTGGATTCGCCTACTTCTGCCCAAGCTAATGGTGTACAACATTTACAAACATATAGAGCTTGAAACGGTGCCATACCGATGCTCATTTGGTAGCTGTTATTATAGGACAATTCTACCAGATAAATATACTCTTCCAATTTCTTAACGAAATCCATGGCGCACAAACAGAGCATATCTTCTATCGTCCTATTAGTTCGCTCAATTTGGCCATCCATTTGGGTATGAAAGGCCGTACTGAATGCTAATTTTGTGCCCAACATTTGATGAATTAGCCTCCAATCAATTGAGGTGAATCGCCCATCACGATCACTGACAATGCTCCGAGGAACACCGTGCAGTCGAACAATCTGTTCCACATAGAACTTAGCCAAGGTTTCCACTGAATTTTCTCTCTAGTTTTGAATAAAGTGAGCCACTTTTATCAACCGATCTAGAATCACCCAGATAGAAGTATGACCGCATTGAGATCTCGGCAACCCGTGCACGAAATCCATGGAAATATCATCAAACTTCCACTCCAGAATCGGTAACAGCTTCAGGAAGCCACCAGGCTTCCGGAACTCCGCTTTCACCAAAGCACAAGTGTGATATTCCGCCACATAACATGCTATGTCTTACTTTAATCCGGACCACCAGAACAACTTCTTCATGTCTCTGTACATTTTTGTGCTCCCAGGGTGAATTGAGTACTTGGCACAGTGCGCTTCGTACATCAACTCTTCTCTCAACTTCCCCGCACTTAGGACGCACAACCGACCATCTTGTCACAACAAGCCATCATCCCAAGAGAATTGGTCATCGGAACCATCCTTTGCAAAGATCTGTTGCTTGCCGAACTCTATCTGCAAGGTCATATTGTACCTCTGTTCAGTTCAAGCATGCGTCGGCCGTAGCAACCTCAACACAAGATATCTCTAATGCTTCCCTCTCCTAGATTAGCCGCTCATCATGCCTCTGCAACCAGTTTGCCCATACAAGCTTCCTACGACTCAAAGCATCAGTGACCACATTTCCCTTTTCAGTAGTATAGTGAATATCGAAAGTGTAGTTCCCAAGGAACTCCATCCACCTCCATTATTGCATATTAAGATCTTTCTGATCTAACAAATACTTTAGGCTCTTGTGATCCACTTTAACGCCATAAAGATAGTGCCGCCACCACTTTAGCGCAAAGATTACCGCCGCCAACTCCAAGTCGTGGACGGGATAGTTCCGCTCATGCACCTTTAACTGGCGTGAGCCATAAGCAATCACTGTAGTTCTCATAGCTGTTTGTACCACATGGAGATGTCAACATAGGCATCGTGGTCCAACAATTCTTCAACTCTTCAAAAGCTCGCACGCACTCCGGTGTCCAAACGAACTTCTGATCTTTTCTCGTCAACGTGGTCAGAGGTAAGGCAATCTGTGAGAAGTTTTCCACAAACCGTCTGTAGTATCCCGCAAGCCCAAGGAAGCTCCTTACTTCAGCCACTAAAGAAATCACTGGCCAATCCCGCATGACACTTATCTTTGACGGATCCATTGCTATGCCCTTTACACTAACCATATGGCCCAGAAAAGCCACTGACGATAGCAAGAACTCACACTTTGAGAACAGGGCATAGAGTTTAGAGCTTATTCCTCTGTAGGGTATGCAATATCAACCGCAAATGGTTTGCATGATCATCTCCTGACTGAGAGTACACAAGAATATCATAAATATACACAATTACGAATAGATTCAAGTACTCTCGGAACGTCCGATGCATTAGATCCATGAATACCGAAGGTGCATTACATAAGCCAAACAGCATTACCGTGAATTCATAAGGACCGTAGCGTGTCCCAAACACTATTTTGGGAATGTCACCTTACCTAATCCGCAATTGATAATATCCCGATTTCAAATCCAACTTTGAATAGAAGGTTGACCCCACTAGCTGATCAAAGAGGTAATCGATCCGTGGAATCGGATAGTTGTTCTTTTCCGCCGGCTTATTCAATTCACGGTAGTCAATACATAATCGCAAACTACCGTATTTCTTTTTCACAAATAGAACAAGCGCGCTCTAAGGTGACATACTTGGGCATATGTATCCCTGCTCCACCAACTCTTGCAATTGGACTTTCAATTCAGCCCTTTCCTTTGGCATGACGTGCTATGGCGAGCGGACCACAGGTTTCGCATCAGGCACTAACTCAATAGCGAAGTCGATCTCCTATGAACTTCATCACTCATAAAGGCCATTAGGAAATACATCTTTCTAAACCGACCACACACGAGAAGGGTCACTCAACCCGCCTTCGGCTTGCAGACCGCTAGAGGCATGAAGACTCGCTTAAAACATGACCGAACAACTAGCGAGCATGCAAGCACTCTTGGTCCTTCGTTCAACATAGATGGTCCTATGGTCTGCGATAACCTCAAAATGACCTCTATGCATATGCATTCTTTCCACTATGGCCATGCCATTTCACTGGTATATCTAATACCCAGATAAATACTTAGGGTGGAACAAGTCGTAAACAAACATTTTGCTTATTCATTATAACATAAATATACACATACAAAACAAGTTTTGGAGCCAACATTACATACGCGGATATGTATAATACATAGTGACAATTATTTATGTACAGTCCGTTCTTTCCCTTCTTATTTCAACTCTCTAAGGGCCAACTCTGTAGTCTCGGTCTTTATGTCCTTTGATACCACATGAGTAGCAAATGGGTGGAATTCGCCCTTCCACCGCTCAAGCCTTAGCTTTCTTTGTCCTTGGCACATTATCATGGCAGTCCCAGGCAATATGACCTACGTTTCTGCACGGAAAACAAACACGCCTTTCCTTTGTTCCCATGGTGGTAGAAGAGGTCGACTCCCGCATATGTCTGTTCTTCTTCCACTCACGAGAACTTGCTATTGGCATCTTTGTAACGGTGGGCACACTGGCACCGTACCTTGCCCTGAATTGATATAAGTCCATTTCCAAAGGCCGAGCTATCGTGACCAAGACACAAAAGCCAAGTAGCTTTGGACCTACCAATAGACTTCGTAGTTCCTCGCGCAGACCATTATAAAATTTGTTAATCTTCTCCTCCTCACTTTCAACCACACACTCTGCATGTTGTCTCAGCGCCACAAATGCATGAAAGTACTCCTCGATCGTATATGTTCCTTGGATCAGACACATATTCAACAGTGGGTACGATGCTCTTTTCCTTGCCATCTGCTCAGGCACACCAACCGGTATGAGAGCCACAATCGAAACAGAGGGTTATACATATCCCTCGTGGCGGGCATTGATCATTGCAAAAACCACATCAGTGATCAATCGGACCGTCTCTACCGAAAGAGGGGGTGTTGGCTCATGAATCCCCATTCCATGCTGGGGTACTTCAATTCGCGGTAATCAATACATAATCGCAAACTACCATCTTTCTTTTTCACAAATAGAACAGGCGCACTCCAAGGTGGCATACTTGGGCGTATGTATCCCTGCTCCACCAACTCTTGCAATTGGACTTTCAATTCAGCCCTTTCCTTTGGCGCGACGCTCTATGGCGAGCGGGCCACAGGTTTCGCACTGGGCACTAATGCAATAGCGAATTTGATCTTCTATGGACTTCATCACTCATAAAGGTCATTAGGAAATACATCTTTCTAAACCGACCACACACGAGAAGGGTCACTCAACCCGCCTTCGGCTTACAGACCACTAGAGGCATGAAGACTCCTTTCAAACATGACTGAACAACTAGTGAGCATACAATCACTCTTGGTCCTTCGTTCAGCATAGATGGTCCTATGGTCTGCGATAACCTCAAAACGACATCTACGCATATGCATTCTTTCCACTAAAGCCATGCCGTTTTACTGGTATCTCTAATACCCAGATAAATACATAGGGTGGAACAAGCCATAAACCAACATTTTGCTTATTCATTATAACATAAATATACATATACAAAACAAGTTTTAGAGCCAGCATTACATACGCGGATATGTACAGTACATAGTGACAATTAATTATGTACAGTCCGTTCTTTCCCTTCTTATTTCAACTCATCTAAGGGCCAACTCTGCAGTCTCGGGCTTTATTTCCTTTGATACCACACGAGTAGCAAATGGGTGGAATTCGCCCTGCCACCGCTCCAGCCTTAGCTTTCTTTGTCCTTGGCGCATTACCATGGCAGTCCCGGGAAATATGCCCTATGTTTTTGCACGCAAAACAAACACGTCTTTCCTTTGTTCCCATAGTGGTAGAAGAGGTCGACTCCTGCGTAGGTCTTTTCTTCTTCTGCTTACGAGAACTTGCTGTTGGCATCTTTGTAACGGTGGGCACACTGGCACCGTACCTTGCCCTGAACTGATATAAGTCCATTTCCAAAGACCGAGCAGTCGTGACAATGACACAAAAGCCAAGTAACTTTGGACCCACCAATAGACTTCGTAGTTCCTCGCGCAGACCATTATAAAATCTGTTAATCTTCGCCTCCTCACTTTCAACCACACACTCTGCATGTTGTCTCAGCGCCACAAATGCATGAAAGTACTCCTCAACTGTATATGGTCCTTGGATCAGACGCATATTCAACGGTGGGGATGATGCTCTTTTCCTTGCCATCTTCTCAGGCACAGCAACCGGCATAAGAGGAACCATCAAAACATACGGTTGTACATGTCGCTCGTGGCGGGCGTTGATCATTGCAAAAACCACATCAGTGATAAATCAGACCGTCGCTACCAAAAGAGGGGGTGTTGGCTCATGAATCCCCATTGTATGTTGGGGTTCTTGCTATCCCTCATTACTGCTAGTCGCCTACAAGCATGAAACACACAAGTAAGAAACAAAAATATTGCACAAAGTAGAAGCAGGAACACACAAGGACCCCAAATAGAGCACACATTTGCGCCCTCGCACAAGCAATAAGGAACACGCAGGTTCCTCAAACAAGTGTATTTCCATTCCACAGTGGACATTCCAGAGTTCATTAGTATTACAGCGGTTCGCACTAACACGTGCTCGCCACCCCACAAAAGAATTCGACCATGAATTCGAAAGAGGAAGACCGAGAGACGCTGATACCAAAATGTAATGACTCCACCCGTTAAACAACATATAATAGAAGATCTGTCCGGTCCCCCACACTATATGCCACAAACAAGAGGTGAAGCTACAGGTTAATACCAAATCATAAATGCAACCTAACTCAAAGCATGCTAGAGGAAGCTTAAAGTTAATATTGAACTCAACCATTTAGAATGTCCACTAGAGATAAATTGCACATTTATATATGTACCCCAAAGGAATGTACCAAATACACAAAGTTAGGGTCTTAAGGCCTTACAGTTCCTCTTTACATCGTATGGATTACATACATCGGCACGCAGGCCGGCCATACATGAATAAAATACAACACATTTTGCTTAGCCGTCAGGGGCTAGTGGAAGCAGCGGCAATAATAACAACCGGAGCAGTAGGGACTTCAGCCCTTCATTTTCCACTCGGCTCTCCCGCACCTGCATAGGGAAATTCCACCCAGAAGGTGGAAAACAAGGCAATGGTCAGCTTTTAGCTGACCAATTTATAACAATCCTACCCCTTCCCGGGGAAGTGGCATTCTTTCCCTACAGAGCAATGCATTAATAGACAGATATCGTATATATATTGTGCTTTCACGCACAAGCAATCCATCACAACCATCGGCCGCCCGGCCCGATGATTCGTGCACTCAGGCACACTTGGGTACACCGATGAACCGGGATCAACCCTTGAGAAGTTAGTCTTAATGGCGCGCAGGCCAAAGACTCTCATTATTCTGCTAACAAAAGCCCAAAGCCTTGACACTTTCTTGTACAGCCAACATAACGCAGGTACATATCAAACCCCCCCCCCCCCCCCCCGTTGCTGAAATCGCCTTGCCATCACCAAGCACATCGTACTTGTGGCTACAATTAAAGGCGCGGGTCGGCTTCACCTTTCCTGTTCGGCAAGAAGCCTTTTTAAGAGCTCGCAGCTCACAATAGCCATAATGTCCGCCAAGGACTGGCTTCACAATCACAAAGGGGAGTTAAAGCCGGCATCCTTCACGGTCGCTAAGCGGGTTCATCCGAACCCTCTAACTGCACCCAAGCTCAACCCAAACCCTGCAGTTCATGCAGTGCCAGAAAAATTGTCTTTCATAGCATACAATACAAGCGTTAAAAGGGTGTTTTCCTGGAATTCCTCATTCCAGTACTTCCTGCTACTTCCCTTCACAGGCACAACCCATTGACCCCACAAATGACACATTTATACACGGAGTCTTCTCCGGTGCGCAATATGCAACATCACCAATCAAGACCAACCTGTCCAGATGGTATTCACACAGCATGCCTAACCCGTACTACACATTTCCGGGTCTAAATGCAGACTCAACCTGGGATATCAACTATCAACCCACCGGAATCACTCACTCTTTCCACCTTTTGGTGGAGAGGATTCCTTACTCATGCATAAAGGAGGACTTCACATGTCCAAGAAGGAAGATCGTTACCCTTGATGATCTCTTGGGATCCATCAAAAATCTAGCCGGTTGGAAAGCACCGCAACAGCTTTGCCGCCACAAAACTAGCCTCAGATCTCGAATCGGACCACTGGAGCTCCACTAATGGCTTGCCCTTCTCCTCCTTCTTCTTCCTCCAAGCTCTTCCTTTATCTCTTGGTTTGAATGAGAGAAGATGCCAACTCCCCAGTCTTATCACTACACGAAATCCTGTGGGCCATTGGATCAGATTAGAAATAAATTAATGGCCAAGATCTGCCCAAAATCTCATTTTTTGACCTGACATGTCCTGTGACACGCCCGTGTCACAGGCCGTGTACTCCAAGCGGTGCACGAACCGACTCAAACCATACCAGAACACGGGCTCCAACACGCCCGTGTCACAAGGTAGACACGCCCGTGTCAACTTTGACACGACTGTGTGACTGGCCGTGTCACCCATTCAACACAGGACCAAATCACCCGAGAAGAACATTTCTAAAGCACACGCTCGTGTCCGTGTCTATGTGCCCAACATGCCCCTGTGACATGCCCGTGTCACACGCCGTGTTCCACACTCAACGCCATTCCACTAAACGCCACTTAACGTCGCTCGGTATTCACCCGAGCAGGACACGCCCTGGGACACGCCTGTGTCCCAGGCCGTGTCACCTCTCAACGATCGTTGACCGTCCTATCTCGATAACTCGACTCGATGCCCCCCGTAAAGGACACGCCCTGGGACACTCCCATGTACCAGGCCGTGTGCACTGTACACGCCCTGAGATACGCCCATGTCCCAGGCCGTGTCACCAAGCCTGACCCCATTTTGGGACTTATGGATTTTGGGGTGTTAAAGACCAGCAACCCAGGGACCAGCACTGGCAGAGTACGATGCACATGGAGGTGGGCCAGTTTAGTTCCGGAGTACCTGTGACCAGCTCTATGAGTGATTAGTCTTTCTTATAGCTTCCACGATGAGTGATATGTAGTGAGGAATCTGATGTACCGGGCTTGAGCCCGTTTATATTTCATCGGTACTGATCTTTTGCAGTACTCTCTTCTTTTTATATTGATGGAATTGCGGTGATTTTAATTTATATATGATTCTGTGGACTTGATTATATTCAGTTTATATTTACTTCTCTCTCTTTTGTGATCGAAAAGGCCGGCAGAATTGGTGTTTTGTAGTGGCGGACTTCCCGAGTGTCGGTGTCACCGTAAAACGGCAATTCTGGGCATAAGACCCCGGTGGTTTAAAAAGAAAAAAATGGGGTCTTACAAGTGGTATTAGAGGAAACCTCGATTGAAAGAGAAGAAGTCCACAAAAACCTTGGGCCACCCCCATGCGAGCTTAGTTTGCGGACAAACTGGCAGCGGAAGCAGTGGTGTGCCGATAAGGGAAATCACCTCTAAAAGTCCATTTTAACTCTTTCTTTTATTCCATTCGTACGCTATCTAATAAATGGAATTTTCCTTGTAGCCTGCGAAGGACCCTACTCCACAGTAGGGGACACCTCCGGCTCTGAATATGGTTCAACCTCTGCCGGCTCCTGCTCCGTTTCAGTAGACGGAAATGGGGAAAACACTGACGGCCATCCTGGAGGCCTTTAGATCTCATCAAGCCCCGACTCCATGGCCAAATCCCGGTGCCAACTGGATGAGTGTATTCCGAGGACTTTCTCCTCCATCCTACCTGGGGATGGAGTTGGCAGTTCGCACAGAGGAATGGTTAGACACCATCTGTTGGAACACCCTATTACTGATTTGGGTAAGGATCACTATGTTCTTAGGAAAATGTCTTGACCTCTTTGTATAGTTGTAAAGGTCAACTAGAATAGATCTAAGGCTTAGAACTTAGGTTTGAAAGCTGCCCCAAGACCTTCTAGTTCAGAATACAAGTACAGAAGTTTAAGGCAATTTTTCGTTGAGCTCAGATCGACGAGGCGTCGAACTCAGTTCGACTATCTCTGAGCTCAGTTCAACGGTTCGTCGAACTCGGTTCGACGATCTCCGAGCTCAGATCGACATTTCTGTCTCTAGCCAAAATCCAGATCTCTAAGCTCAGGTCGACGATAGTTGATCTCAGATCGACGATCTCTGTTTCAAGTCAAGTTCCAAACTCTGAGCTCAGGTCGACGATAGTCGAGCTCAGATCGACGACTTTTCTGGAGAGATCGACGATTTTAGGAATTAAAATTCAGTCAGTTATGGAATTCAATCTGATTCATATCCAGCATTTATTTCAAAGGATTTTGTAGCCATTTCAATTAATCTGGAGCAAGTTTCAAGGAAGACAAAATGGAATGTCCCTTAGGACTTTCCTCTAGAGACAAATATCATTTAAGAAAGTCATTTATGACTGGCTAATGGCTATCTAGAAGACTGAATTTAAATATATCTTCTCAGAGTAATTGAAAAAGAAGAAGATTGATCATTCTAAGGAATATATTTTGAGACACAAGTCCTACAGGATTACAATTTAGAATTCTGACAGAACACAAGGAATACAGTACTGAAGGAGATCACCACACAGAAAAGAATTCCTCTATTCTTTCAAGATCTCTTCTGATTCAAGTGTTCAAGGCTTCATCAATCAAGGACTCTAGACACATCACATTTCAACCTTTGTTTAAATCATTCTTTGCTTGAGATCTCAAACATACTGAAGGCCTATTACCCAGTGCAAAGCTTCTCTTCCTGAACAATTACAAATCAAAGGGGGAGCTTTGACAACAACAATCCACTAGTCTTCTCTTTGGCTGTTGACAGAGAAGAACATCATCTTTTTCTTTTATTCTGCTATAAAAGGGTTACTCAAAACTCCCTTCAAAAGTTTTGTGGTTGGTTTCTGAGACCCTATCAAAACTCAGTGGTGGCAAGACACCTGATCAAAAAATCTGATTTG
This sequence comes from Platanthera zijinensis, assembly GCA_039513925.1. Taxonomy (NCBI): domain Eukaryota; kingdom Viridiplantae; phylum Streptophyta; class Magnoliopsida; order Asparagales; family Orchidaceae; genus Platanthera; species Platanthera zijinensis. The sequence goes on along the minus strand of CM077087.1, from coordinate 137,881,337 downwards.
GTTTTTGAGCACCTTATCAAAAGATCATTGGTGCCCAAGACACCTTATCAACTATTCCTGCAGTGGATTCCTACCTAGGGTGGTAGAAGAGTGGATGTACCCAGGTTGATTGGGGAACCACTATAGATCCTTGTGTCTTCTAGTTACTGTGTTTGATTTGCCGTGTGCTGTGATTTGTTTCTTGCTTACTTAGTTTTTATTTACTGCAAGCACAATACATATATATAAATAAAGTCTTCCACTGCTGAATAATTTTTTAATTTGGAAAATTATTTTAATATACTCTATTCACCCCCCCCCCCTCTAGAGTTAAGGTAGATCTTACCGTCACTTTCAATTGGTATCAAAATGAGGTTGGTTATTCAACAACTAAATCCTCAACAGATTGGTTGTTCCTACAGGCTTACACCTGAACTAAAAGATTTCTGACAAGATCAACCTTTACTAGAGGGTTATTATTTCCATTTTATTTATTTTCATATAAAATCATGTCACAGAACAAAGATTATGCTAGCACCAGACCTCCAGTGTGCAATCTTTCTAAGTTTGCACTTTGGAAGGCAAGGATTAAATTATACATGAATTCTATTAATGAGTACATCTTTAATTCTGTTTTGACAGTGTGTCCAAGAACTCCAGAAACTACAAGTACAAGTGTTGTTCCACCCCCCTCAGGAACAGATGTAGAAATCAAAAAGTGGAAAGTTGCTGATGCCAAGAAAATGAACATATTGGCTCAGACTATGTCTGATGACATATTTCAAAAAGTGGCTGAATGCAACTCAGCAAAAGAAATTTGGGACAAGCTATCCGAGCTTATGTCAGGATCAGCTGATGAAAGAAAGGATAGAAGATCCCATCTCATAACCCAGTATGAGAATTTCAAGAAGGGAGAAACTGAGTCAGTTGCTGACATGTACAATAGACTCAGTCTAATTGTTAGTGAACTGAAGACCTTGGACAAGGAGATCTCATTGACTGAACTCAATGATAAGACCCTAATGTGCTTCCCCAGCACTTGGGATTCAAGGATCTGGCCAATCAAGGATGCCAGAAGCCTAAATGAGATCACCACTGAAGCTCTATTGGGCAAGCTCAAGTCTTATGAGCTGCTCATCAAAAATAGAGAAGAAGAGCAAAAGATAGCTTCTCCTGCAACAAGGAAGGAGAAGACAATTGCTTTCAAAGCTACAGAAGAACTGCCTAAAGACAAGTTCACAGGCAATGAAGAGTTAATGAGTCTACTAGCCAAAAGATTTTATAAAATGGCTAGAAAAGATTTAAGGGAAAAGGTCATCCAGAGGCCATGAAAAGCCAAGGTATGACAAGTCCAGTAACAAAGATATTATTTGTTTTGGATGCAGGAAACCATGCCACATTGTGCCTGACTGTCCAGAAAACCAAAATAAGGATAGGAAAGAAAAGAAAGACAAGAGAAGAGACAAGGATTTCAGAAGAAATAACAATGACAAATCCTCCTCCAGCAAGAACAAACACACCAGGAAGGGATTTGTAGCTGAAACCTGGAGTGAAACTAAAGAAGAATCAGAGGCATAATAAAGCTCAAGTGACGATGAAGATGATGCTCAAGAGAAGGAGTTCTGCATGATGGCTATCAATGCCTCTCAACATAACTCTGATGTAGAATAAGAGTCAGAATCTGAATCTGAACATGAAGCTGAAGAAGATCAGGTAATAGATTCTTTTGATTTCAATTCAGAGGACTTTAGATCTGAATTTAAGGCACTTTGTTTAGACCTGCTAAAGTCTGAGAAAGAGATTATCTCTCTCAGAAATCAATTGTCTGAACATAGCACTTTGAAATCAGATAACCTCAAACTCTCTGAGGAGTTAGAATGCTGTAGGGAGGAGATAGCTTCACCTAAAGGTGAACTATCTCAGGCAAAGAAGTTTGAAGAATCCCTTAATGGGAGAAGCATCAAACTGATGGACATCACAAGCACAGTGAACTCAAGACTTAACAGTACACTGGGCTTGGGTGCTTCATCCAGCCAACCTATAGTATTAACAGTCCCAATTAAATTTATCTCTGATAAAGGAAAGGGTGTTGTAGAAGTAGCTTGGAAGAATCCTTATTTACTTAAGAAAACCAAAGTTCAACGGAAAACGTCGAACAGAGCTTGACGATCGTCGAATGGAGCTCAGCGATCTCAAGCTGAATCGTCAAACTCAGGTCGACGATCGCTGAACTCTGAACTCTGGCAAAGTCGATCTTCGAATGGAACTCGACGATCTGACACAAGATCGTCGAACTCAGCTCATAGATCGTCGAACAGAGATCAGAGCTTTGAACAAATTTTTAAGGGTAAATCAAAATTCAATCCTTGTGGTCCTACATCCCAAAGCTTTAACCTTTATACTGAATGGATAATACCTCCTAGGAGATATCATCCTGAAGGCTATAAGAGTCAGCCAGGGATGTCTTTTATTTCAGAATTTAAAGGTTATCAACCTAGGCCCAAGGTAAACTGGGTCAAAAACAAGTAAATTATTATGTATGCAGGTGAAGACCTATCCAACAATAAACCAGCAATGGTATCTGGATAGTGGGTGTTAAAAGCACATAACAGGAAGCAAGGAGAATCTTACATCCTTCAAAGCCAAGCTTGGACCCAAAGTAATATTTGGAGATTCAAACTTTGGACAAACCAAAGGATATGGTGCAGTCCAAATAGGCTCAGTCACATTCAAGAAGGTAGCTTATGTAGAAGGACTGAAGCATAATCAAATCAGCATCAGTCAACTGTGTGATGAAGGCTACCAGGTGACATTCAACAAATCCTCATGCAAAATCAAATCAGAGGACAACATAACTGTATTGACAGGTAAAAGGAAAGGTAACATTTATCTTGTAGATTTTCTTTCAACGAAGGTAGATATTTGCTTGTTCAACTCTATAAGTAAACCAAATGAACTTTGGCATAAGAGATTAGGACATATAAACCTTAGAACCATTGCTAGGCTATCCAATAACAACCTTGTTAGAGAACTACCTTCTGGCCCCTACAAAAAGGAAGGACTTTGCAGGGCTTGTCAGTTAGGCAAGCAAACTAAAAATAGCTTTAAGTCACTTAATAAGAGTGATTCACCTAGGATTTTATATCTGTTACACATGGATCTTTTTGGACCCATTACAGTACAAAGCCTAGGAGGGAAATCTTACACTTTAGTAGTTTTAGATGACTTCTCTAGATTCACATGGGTGTTCTTTCTGAGGAAGAAGTCTGATAACTTTAAGTGTTTGACAGAGTTTCTCAAATGCAAATAGATTGAGTTCAATACTCACATTGACCTGATAAGAAGTGATCATGGGACAGAGTTTGATTCTCTTCTTATGTAAGAGTTCTATCAGGGTGAAGGGATCAGGCACACTTTCTCAGCTCCTAGAACTCCTTAACAAAATAGGGTAGCTGAAATGAAAAATAGAACCATTATTGAATCTACTACTACATTGTTGACAGATGCTCAACTTCCTCTATCCTTTTGGGCAGAGGCAGTGAACACCTCAAACTATGTGTTGAATAGAAGTTTGATACATAAGCTAAAGGGCAAGACTCCCTATGAATTACTCAAAGGGAAGAAACCTAAAGTAGATTATTTTAAAATTTTTGGTTGCATTTGTTACATACACAATAATGACAAGAAGTACATAGCAAAATTTCAAGCAAAAGCTGATGAAGGAGTGTTTCTGGGATACTGCATGATCAGTAAATCTTATAGGGTGTATAACAAATCTTCTCTTAAAATTGAAGAATCTGTACATGTATCTTTTGATGAAACTAACATGTCTTATAAGGAGAAAAATACTTCTACCATAGAACCTTTGCAGGTACATTCTCTTTCAGAAAATCTGGACAGGTTACACATTATAGAAAAGGATAGAACACATTCACCTATCCAACAAAGAGGTGAAAGTAGTGAAGATGAAGAGGGCACTCAACATCTTTGTGAGAACCACATTGAAGAGCCAGTTGTTGTTCCACAAGAGGAAATAAATACACAGGTAGGTGAACAATCAACACCCCCTGTTGATTTAGTAACATCAAGAGATCATACAATCTCCCAAGTGATTGGAGAAATCTCAGCTGGTGTGCAAACCAGAAATCAGGTCAACAAAAATCTGATGCACACCTACTTTTTTTCTCAAATTGAGCCTCAATCCATACAAGATGTAGAACAAGATCCACACTAGATCATTGCAATGCAAGAGGAATTACATCAATTTGAGTGGAACAAAGTTTGGGAGCTAGTGCCAAGGCCAAAGGATCACTCCATTGTTGGAACAAAATGGGTGTTCAGAAATAAATTGGATGATCAAGGAATCATTGTAAGGAACAAGGCAAGGCTAGTTGCACAAGGATACTCACAAGAAGAAGGAATAGATTATGACCAGACCTTTGCACCAGTTGCAAGGTTGGAGGCCATAAGAATATTTCTAGCTTATGCAGCACACAAGGGATTCAAGGTCTATCAAAAGGATGTGAAGAGTGAATTTCTCAATGGAGATATCATGGAAGAAGTTTATGTTAAACAACCCTTAGGTTTTATCTCTTCAACTCATCCTGATTATGTTTTTAAATTGCATAAAGCATTATATGGTCTCAAGCAAGCTCCTAGAGCATGGTATGAGACCTTAGTATGCTTTCTCTTATAAAATAATTTTATAAGGGGTAGAGTAGACCAAACTCTTTTTAGTAGAACCCATAAGTCCAATATCCTACTAGTACAAATTTATGTAGATGATATTATTTTTGGATCTACTGATTTAAATTTGTGCAAAAGGTTTTCCAACCTAATGCATTCTAAATTTGAAATGAGTAACATGAGTGAGCTTTCCTTCTTTCTAGGATTGCAAGTCAAACAACATGCTGGTAGCTTATTCATTTCTCAAACCAAGTATGCAAAAGAATTGGTTAAGAAATTTGGTATGTCTGAAACATCCTGCATGAAAACACCTATGCCTACTAATGCTGTATTAGATGCTGATGAATATGGGAAACTTGTTGATCAGACAACATATAGAGCAATGATTGACACTTTATTGTACCTTACAGCTAGTAGACCTAACATAATGTTTGATAAAAGCATATGTGCTAGATTCCAAGAAAGCCCTAGAGAGTCACACCTAACATTAGTAAAAAGGATTCTTAGGTATGTGAAAAGTTGTCCAAATCTAGGTCTCTGGTATCCAAAAGATTCAGGATTTGAATTAACTGGATTTTCAGATGCTGATTATGATGGATGTAGAGTAGACAGGAAAAGCACTAGTGGAACTTATCAGTTTCTTGGTGACAGACTTGTCTCCTGGTTTTGTAAGAAACAAACATCTGTGACTACATCAACTGCTGAAGCTAAATACATGGCAGCAGGTAGTTGTTGCTCATAGATTTTGTGGATTCAAAATCAGCTCCTAGACTATGGTTACAACTTAGGTAAGTCAAAAATAATTCGTGATAACACCTGTGCTATTTCTATAGCCCAAAATTTAGTCCTCCATAGTAGGACAAAACATATAAAGATTAGGGATCACTTTTTAAGAGACAATGTTGAGAAGAATAAAATTGAAGTTCAATTTATCCCAACTGATTTGCAAAGGGGAGATATTTTCACCAAACCCTTGGATGAAAAGAAACACACATTCTTCCTGAATCAGTTAGGAATGTTAGATGGAGGAAGTTTAAAATAAAATCCAAGATTTTAAAACCTTAAAATTGACCAAGATTAGGCTAAAAACTTGATTTTTCTAGTGTCTATAGGTTATTTCTGATCTCTAAACTGCGCTCGACGTTTTTCCCAAACATCGTCGAACGGAGGTCGACGTTCTCAAAAATCGTCTACCGGAGTTCAGCATTTTCTAGATAGTGCTAGTCTATCTCTTTCCGGTCAGAGATCGTCGAACGGAGCTTGACGCTCTCTAATATCGTCGAACGGAGATCGACGATGTTGAAGACCTTTCAGATTCCTTAAGAAGCCCAGATTGTCGAACTGAGTTCAATGATCTTTCCTTTTCGGCGTCGAACCCTAATATAAAATTCATTTTTCGGCCGTCGTTCCTCTTTTGCGCTTTCATACTTTCCGCAGAGATTTTCTTTCCCTCCAAACATCTCTGCACTCGGTCTTGTTTGTTCGTTTTTGCAGGTAACAATGGCCGTCTCGGTTGCAGTCTTAGCAGCGATGAAGTTTGACACGGGTTTCGACATCGACATGGACTCATTCGAAGGCAGCGATCAAGTCTTCAAGGATATTCTGGAATTGTTCAAAGAGCAACAGCTGGTTCCTATCATGTCCACAAGAATGAAATTAGCTGCAGATGAAATTAAAGAATGGGGGTACAGTGCACACAACTTGGATCAGAACACTGTGATTGGAAAAATATCAGGAATACAGGTATCGCTAACTCCTGCTCTCCTAACAGAAGTCTTTCAATTGAGTTCTTTGCATGATTCTGTAGAGTTATCTGGAGAGGAATTTTCTAGTATGCTGGATAGAATGGGTCACTAAGCAGCAAACCCTAATAAGCTGCTTAAGAAAAATCTTTCAATGGAGTATAGATTCATAGCAGATGTTGTGGGAAAGGTACTGCTGGCAAAGCATTCTGCTCATTATACCTTCTCTAGGTATCAATTATGTTTGATGGGTGCATTAGTTGATAAGAAGCATTTGAATTGGGGGGAGATATTCTTTGATTTAATTAAGAAAAAGATAAACAAGAATCTTGTTAATTTTTGGAGGATTCTAGGACTGTTTCTGCATAACAGGTGCCCTCAACTGCTTGTTTCTAGTAGCATGCACATCAATGCATCCAAGAGACTATCCTGTGCCCTCTTTGGAAAGTGGGACATGCAAATTGCCAAACCCAGCAGGGCTCCTGCAGTGGTCTCAACTTCAGGCACAAGGACTGTACAAGTCACTTCCCCTCAGACAACTACCCTCTTGGAAGAATTGTCTGCCTCCTCCTAATCTCCACCATCTTCAACCATTGTTTCTTCAACCATCCCTACATCCACTATCACCATCTCAATTTCATCCCCCATCACCATTTCATCTCCAATCTCAACTTCTTCTCCACGACCAGCAATTACTGAAGACCATTTCCATCCTCTACACTATTATCCACACCTTGACATTGATTCATCTATTCACATTCCTTCATTCAATCTATTAGATGATTCATTCATGGTTGATTCTCATTCCTCACCCCTTGAGCCCCCATCATATTTCAGCTCTTACCAACAACTACTTCAAGAAATTCTAGCTCAACCATCCTTCACTCAATCCATTTCCATCCCAGTGACTTCCATCACAACCATCCCCATATCACAACCATCCATCTCTCTGCCATCCACATCATTTCTCCACATCTCTATAGCTACTCCAACACCATCTAATTCTAAAACCCTATCCTCTACCTCTACTCAAGTATCCCTTGAGCAAGTAGATCTTCCAGCTCTAGCAGAAAAGCTCTATGAGTTGTTAGCTCCCAGGCTAGCACTCTTGCTGGAGACCTCCATGGCTCCACTCCTTATGTCTATACAAGACTTATCTGCCAGGCTCTCCTCCTTCTTTATTCCTCAGGCAATCTCTTTTGTGGGGTGCCTTGATCCACTACATACTGAATCTAGGAAGAGGGAGATGCCACATGAAGAAAAGTTGTTGCCTGCTTCAGATGAAGGAGTGCAAGAGATTCCTGCCCCAGCTCTAGTTCTAGCAGTTGACCTCAAGACACTGCTTTCAGAATTTGATGCCCTCCACAACAGATATCTTCCAGCTCAAGAAGGTGAAGACCTTACTAAGGCCATTGTGCCTATTTTCAGTTGTGATTCGAGCCTGATATCTTCATATATCAATTCTATAAAGGCTGTGGAAAGTGTTACTTCTACTGATGTTGTGAATGCTAATTCTGCTACTGATGAAGTAAGTCTTGATATTGCTGATGATTTGTTGATGACCGAGGCAAATGATTCAGAGCTTGCTGTTCTTGTTGATGAGCCTGCTGTTACTATTGCTATTGTTTCAGAAACTACTACTGTTATTTTTGTTTCTAATGTTGTTGCTGATCCAATTATTAGTGTTGCTATCTCTTCTATTTCTGCCAGTGTTGTTATTTCTGCAAGTACTGCTTCTGTCACTACTGTTGCTGCTTCAACTGAACAATCCAAACAACAGAAAGAGTATATCAAAAGGATTGATGAATTGTATGACAACCCTCAGAGCTCAGATAGTGACAAGTTCAGAACTGATTCTGATGACTCCTCTGCAACCATTGCAAGGAATAGGAAAGCTAGAAGCAAAGTTTTGAAGAGAGTTCCTCCAGAGAAAGTAAAGGATGATCATGACATTCCCTATTATATTCTGCATGACTGCCCAATAACTGAACCATGGATGCAATTCTCAAAGAACCAGGTGAAGGAAATGAAGAAGAAGAGGAAGTTTGACAAAGGATCATCTCACCATAATCCTCCTCCTCCTCCTTCACCAGATGCAGGAACTGGTGGAGGTTCTTCTTCACAATCCTCATATGCTAAAACTCAAAGCTCCTCTCAAGCTCAAGATAGATCACAATCAAGAGGGTATCAACAAAGAGGCTACCAATCCAGGAGAGGCCAGTACAGAGGAAAACAAAGAGGTTACATAGGTCATTCCAGAGGACAATAAAGACAACATCCTTATCACAGGGAAGGACAAGGCCCCATTAATTCAACTTCAGGTCCTTTCCCTTACAAGCTTAAAGAAATAGTTACTTCAAGAGCTCCTCCTGCTGATACAATCAATAGATATGAAACTCATGTTCCCTTTGAGAATCCAGAGAATAATCCCCTTTCTTGGACAGCAAGGATGAAAGAATTGGCTGCCTTAGATAAAATAAAGAAGGCGAGAGAACAAGGGAGAGATACCTTAGACATCGCCACTTTATCTGAGCAAAGAAAGAAAGAACTTGAAAGATACTCCTCCGGAAAATTCTTTGATCCAAAAAGTTATATAAAGCTACACCCAGAGGCTATTGTTCCTAGACCTAAATCTCAAACCTCTCTAGGTGCTGCTGATGACAGAAGATCCAAGAAGGAAGCTCCAAATCCAAATAGAGAAATCCTGTTCAAAAAGAGAGAAGAAAAGGAGTAATTGTGTAAGCTGAATGATATCTATCTATCTCTGACTATCTGCTGTGATATCATATCTGCTTCTGATTTACTGCATTTCATCATTCTGCTATGTTGTATTCTCTTTTGTTTCTGCTTATATGCTTTTTAATTCCTATGTCATGTAAATAGTAATCCTAACCCAAATAGGGGGAGATTGTTGGAATACCCTATTACTGATTTGGGTAAGGATCACTATGTTCTTAGGAAAATGTCTTGACCTCTTTGTATAGTTTTAAAGGTCAACTAGAATAGGTCTAAGGCTTAGAACTTAGGTTTGAAAGCTGCCCCCAAGACCTTCTAGTTCAGAATACAAGTACAGAAGTATAAGGTAATTTTCGTCGAGCTCAGATCGACGAGGCGTCGAACTCAGTACGACTATCTTTGATCTCAGTTCAACGAGTCGTCGAACTCGGTTCGACAATCTCCGAGCTCAGATCGATGTTTCTGTCTGTAGCCAAAATCCAGATCTCTGAGCTCAGGTCGACGATAGTTGAGCTCAGATCGACGATCTCTGTTTAGAGTCAAGTTGCAGTCTCTAAGCTTAGGTCGACAATAGTCGAGCTCAGATCGACGACTTTTCTGGAGAGATCGATGATTTCAGGAATTCAAATTCAGTCAGTTATGGAATTCAATCTGATTCATATCCAACATTTTTTTCAAAGGATTTTGTAGCCATTTCAATTAATCTGGAGCAAGTTTCAAGGAAGACAAAATGAAATGTCTTTTAGGACTTTCCTCCAGATACAAATATCATTTAAGGAAGTAATTTATGGCTGGCTAACAGCTATCTAGAAGACTGAATTTTAATATTTCTTATCAAGTAATTGAATAAGAAGGAGATTGATCATTCTAAGGAATAGATTTTGAGACACAAGTCCTACAGGATTACAAGTTAAAATTCTGACAGAACACAAGGAATACAATAGTGAAGGAGATCACCACACAGAAAAGAATTCCTCTATTCTTTCAAGATCTCTTCTGATTCAAGTGTTCAAGGCTTCATCAATCAAGGACTCCAGACACATCACATTTCAACCTTTGTTGAAATCATTCTTTGCTGGAGATCTCAAACATACCGAAGGCCTATCACCATATACAAAGCTTCTCTTCCTGAACAACTACAAATCTCAGGAAGAGCTTTGACAATAACAATCCACTAGTCTTCTCTTTGACTGTTGATAGGGAAGAACATCATCTTTTTCTTTTATTCTACTGTAAAAGGGTTACTCAAAACTCCCTTCAAAAGTTTTATGGTTGGTTTCTGAGACCTTGTCAAAACTCAGTGGTGGCAAGACACCTGATCAAAAAATCTGATTTGGTTTTTGAGCACCTTATCAAAAGCTCATTGGTGCCCAGGACACCTGATCAACTATTCCTGCAGTGGATTCCTACCTAGGGTGGTAGAAGAGTGGATGTACCAAGGTTGATTGGGGAACCACTATAGATCCTTGTGTCTTCTTGTTGCTGTGTTTGATTTGCTGTGTGCTGTGATTTGTTTCTTGCTTACTTAGTTTTTATTTACTGCAAGCACAATACATATATATATAAATCAAGTATTCCACTGCTGAATAATTTTTTAATTTGGAAAATTATTTTAATATACTCTATTCACCCCCACCTCTAGAGTGAAGGTAAATCTTACCCTCACTTTCACCATCTATGAGATGCTTGCGGGAATTCGATGCCCCACAGAGGAGGTAGTGGCTTTGGTAGTCTCCTCTCTGTAGTCACATGGAAAGAGGTGGTGGAAGTCATAGCTTGACACCACCTTTCCGTATATGGATTGCACAAATATCACTTGGGAAGAGTTCAGAGCAGCACTCCTGGGACATTTCGTACCTCAGTCGGCAAGGGATGAGTTGGAGGATAGGTTCTTATGGTTGGGGCAGGGAACAGGATGGTGCTGGAGTATTACCATGAGTTTACTCACCGAGCCTGCTATACAGACTCTTACCAGTTGGACGACGCTGGCTATGCCAGGAGGTTCTATAATGGGCTGCATGACGACATGAGACAGGCCCTCCTCATAATCTTCGAGGGAAGCTCTGCCAGGATTCTGGAAATGGCCAAGAAACGAGAAGCGGATCAGCTTTCAGTCAAGAGCTGGAAGAGACCGGCTGACGATGTAGTGATTGGAGGTCGTAGAGACCATCCTCGAGGCCAGTTCATTGGGAAAAGAAGGAACGGGGATCAACCCCGTCAGGAGATTGGACAGGAGCAGAAGAATTAGGGGGTCTTTGCTCCCCAACCTTTACAGATGTTGGAGATATCGAGGACAGTAGAGCAGGCACCGGTATGCTTCTAGTGCAATCAGCTGGGGCATATCAAAAGGAATTGTCCTATGAGGCCAGCACCCCCACCAGCACTTCAGGGTGCCCCACCTCCCCGGCAGTTTGGTGTCCGAGGACACGACTGAGGACGAGGATATTAGGGCAGAGGCTACAGGCTAGAGAGGGAGCAGGTGTACGCTCTAGACCTGGCACAACCCCGGAACCCGGAGGAGGTAATTTCAGGTATGCTAGTGTATTTAATTCTTTCCTTCCTAGAACTAGTTTTCATAGGCATAGACTAGTTAGAAATTAAGAGAAGAAAAATTATAACTAGAATACTAAGACACTTAATTACCTCAGGCATAGTTTTCATCAGCGATAAGACCGCTCACACGCTCTTCGACACCGGTGCTTCACACTCGTTTGTGTCGGAAGACTTCGTGAAAGGACTGACAGGAATGGAGAAGTTCACCGGAAAGATGATGAGGGTGCATCTACCCGATGGATTCGAGCTAATGACGTCCGCTCATTTCAATAAGGAGGTGGAGATCAGCGGGAAGGCGTTTGAGACATCGACGATGATCCTGAGGATGCCAGACTATGATCTGATCCTGGGCATGACATGGTTGCACTAGAACCTTGCCCAGATTGACTACTTGGCGAAGAGGATCACCGTGAGGCATGGGGACTCTTTTATTGTTATCAAAGGTATTATACCAGCCCCCCAAATATTATTATCATCTATGCAGGCCATCAAGGACCACCTACAGGTTGAAGAAGTTTTTCAGGTTATTTTCGAGACGGTTGTGGCCAAGGATTCTATTTCGGATATTAACGTGGTGCAGTACTTTGCCAACGTGTTTCCGGAGAAGCTACCAGGGCTACCCCTGTACCGAGAGAAGGACTTCCAGATTCAGCTCATACCGGGGGCTAAGCCAATATACAGAGCACCTTATCGAATGGCCCCGAAAGAGTTGGTGGAGTTTCAAAGCCTGATTGAAGAGTTAGTGGAAGCCGGGTTTGTCCGGACTAGCTCTTCACCATAGGGAGCTCCAATGATATTCGTCAAGAAGAAGGACGGGACTCTTCAGATGTGTATTGATTACCGGGCCCTAAACAGGCTGACGGTCCGGAATACGTACCCCTTGCCAAGGATAGACGAGCTATTTGACCAACTGGAGGGAGCTCATTGGTTCCCAAAGCTGGATCTGAGATTGGGGTACTACTAGCTACGCATTCGGGAGGAGGACATCCCGAAGATGGCCTTCAATAGTAGATATGGACTGTATGAGTTTACCGTGATGCCCCTCGGGCTCACGAATGCACCCTCCGCTTTCATGACCCTGATGAACCGGGTGTTCGATGAGTATCTGGATGTCTTCGTTATTGTATTCATCGATGACATCCTTATCTATTCGAGGATGGAGGAGGAGCATGCAAGACATCTGGCTTTGACTTTGGAGAAGCTCCGAGAGCATAAGATGTATGCTAAGTTAAGCAAGTGCAAATTTTGGCTAAAGGAGGTGGCCTTTTTGGGCCATGTCATCAGTGGAGCAGGTTTGGCAATAGATCCAATGAAGGTCCAGGTGGTACGAGATTGGCCACCACTGAAGATAGCCATAGATGTTCGGAGTTTCTTGGGACTTGCCGGTTATTATCGGAAGTTTGTAAAGGGGTTCTCTCAGATTTCCCTCCCTCTTATGTCCCTGACGAAGAAGGAGTCTCCTTTTATTTGGACATCACGATGCGAGTCGGCTTTTCAGGAGCTGAAGGATCAAATTACCTCGGCTCCCATCCTTGCTCTTCCATCAGGGAAGGAAGGATTCCAGGTGTATACGGATGCTTCCTATCATGGGATGGGTGCCATTCTGATGCAGAACGAACACGTAATAGCCTATGCCTCCCGTCAGCTGAAGAAGCATGAGCAGAACTACCTGGTGCATGACTTGGAGATGGGGGTAGTTATTTTTGCTCTAAAGTTTTGGCGACATTACCTTTACGAGGTTCACTGCGACATTTTCTCAGGCCACAAGAACTTGAGATACGTAGACACATAGAAGGAGCTAAACATCAAGCAGAGACGCTGGGTGGAGTTTCTGTCTGATTAACAGTACACAATGCACTACCATGCTGGGAAGGCAAATGTGGTCGCAGACGCTCTGAGCCAGGGAACGAGAACGTCAGGAGTAGGCCCGCAGCTGATGGCCTTGGAGTTGGTTAAGTCATTTGAAGAGATGAAGATATCACTATTATCCGAGGATGATCCGGAGTTATACTTGGAGTACCTAGGATCAATGATTACCACCGATCATATTCGAGATCGCATCAGAGATGGGCAGAGGCTGGATGTGAAAGCTGAGCCAATATTTAGGGCCTTGAAGGAAGGCACGACAAGGGAATAATCCTTGAGGGATGGGCTCCTATGTTTCAGAGGCAGGGTCTACATACCGAAAGGAGGCCGGATTCAGGAAGACATCATGACGGAAGCTTACTGCAGCCGATACTCGGTACACCCAAGGATCACCAAGATGGTAGTAGATCTGAAGAGTATGATGTACTGGCCGGGCATGAAGAAGGACATTACATATTTTGTGACGCATTGCGAGGCTTTCCAACTCGTAAAGGCAGAGTGTAAGAATCCGGCCAGATTGCTACAGCCACTTCCGGTGCCGGAGTGGAAGTTTGAGGATATAGCCATGGATTTCATACATGGGCTACCTCGATCCCATGCGGGGGATGACTCGATCTAGGTGATAGTGGACAGGCTAATGAAGGTGTCTAGATTCATTCCAGTGGCGAAGGACGCTCCGGTTAGTGTATTATTACGAAGGTTCTTTGAGTAGTTTGTGCGCTATCATGGACTACCCAAGACTATCGTTTCAGATCGGGATGGGCGGTTTACATCCAGGGAGTGGAGATACTTTCAGGCCCATCTGGGTTCTCGATTGACATTCAGCATGGCTTTTCATCCTCAGACCGATGGGCAGACGGAGCGCACCCACCGTACATTGGATAATCTTTTGCGCCTCTGTATTTTGGACCGCGGCGAGCCTTAGGAGAGATTGTTACCGCTGATTGAGTTTTCGTACAACAATACCCATAAGTCTAGCATAGGCATGGCTCCTTACGAGGCATTATATTTGAGGAGGTGCAGGACTCCACTATCATGGGTTCAGGATGAGGATCCGTATGCACTCGGCTCGGAGTTTGTGGAGGATACTGATGCTCAAATTAGATTGATCCGGGATAGGATGTTCGAAGCCCAGAGCACGCAAGACAAATATTACGTTGCGAGGCATCGTTAGGTGGAGTTCCAGGTGGGATACTGGGTTTTCTTGAAGATACGGCCGATGCATGGAGTCTCGCGGGTTCACGGGCAGAAGAAGCTCAGTTCGAGGTATATGGGGCCTTATAGGATCCTGGAGCGGATCGACCCCTTGGTTTATAGACTGGAGCTACCGCCGGAGTTAGCGGGATTGCATGACTTCTTCCACATCTCCTAACTATGGAGAGCTATACTACGCCCTGAGTAGCTAATTTCCACAGCAGATGGCCCGGTGGCCTCAGAACGATCAGTCAACTTGGAGCCGATCAGGATCAATGACACGGCAGTGTGGGTCTTGCGACGTAAGAAGGTTTCGTTAGTCAAGGTTCTGTGGAGAAATCATGGGCAGGAGAAGCATACATGGGAGCCACAGTACTTGATGAAGCAAGTACCCGGGACTCTTCGAGTTAGGTATACCTTAAACCGTAGGGATGTTATAATTTCTTCTATTCCAGTAGAAACCCCCATAGGCTTAACCTTAATTTCGGGGACGAATTTTTTTTTTGTATATTAAGATTTGTAACATCCCATTTCCGACTAGACCCCTAGGAGTGGTTTTATCATGACTAAGTCATAAAAATCACCATGGTCTGTAAGTAGTAGATTAAATATTTAGTTAAAATAGATTTTGGGCTCAGGCATTGAGTGCATCGAGTGCACTCAACGCCATGGGCCGAATGGCATTGAGTGCGTCAAGTGCACTCAACGCCATCTTATTTAGGAAGACCTTGGGACTCAGGCGTTGAGTGCGTCGAGTGCACTCAACGCCATAGGCCGAATGGAATTGAGTGTGTCGAGTGCACTCATCGCCATCATATTCAGGGAGGATTTTGGGGAGGGTGTTGAGTGCGTCGAGTGAACTCAATGCCATTGACCGAATGGCATTGAGTGTATCGAGTGCACTCAACGCCATCATATTCAGGGAGGATTTTGGGGCGGGCGTTGTGTGCGTCGAGTGCACTCAATGCCATAGGCTGGATGGCGTTGAGTGCATCGAGTGCACTAACCGCCATTTTCACTTAGAGTATTTTTGCCAAATTTAGGCGTTGAATGAACTCAACGCCATATGACTTAGATTATTTCTGGCAATTGGCCTGTGTGCTGGTTCGGCTGATCCGGATCGTTTCGGGAAGTGGGCTAGGATGTGTTATTTAGCTTTTTCTTTTATTAAGACCTATTTAAGACTTATTTAAATAAATATTAACCGGTCAAGTGGAAGAAATGCCATGCGGCCGACGGTTATGAAAATGGAGGAGAGAGAAGGCTTCAGCCATGGCCGAGAACTGGCATTAATGACCATTAATGGAACTTGATGCCTTGGACTTCTTCCACTCCTCTTTTATGGCTGGGTTCAACTCCTCTAGGGAAGAGGAGGAGTTTCCAGCCGTTACTTGGCTAGATTGAGCCATGTTCATTCCCCCACCACCATGGCTGATTCTCTTTAAAGGACCATTAATGGCCACCACCAGTTAGACCCCTCCCCTCCCTCATTATATTGATTTAAAAGCTTCACAAGACTCCAAGCCTTCATTTCCACACTTTGCCTGAAGGAGAAGAGAGATTTCTGTGTGCTATTGAAGAGTGTCGGCGACACCTTCATCGCTAATGGCCTTCCGTTGATCGGCACATCTCACGCCCACGAACAAGGTCCTCCCATCCTTTCTCTCTATGGGTAGATCGTAGCTTTCTTTAGGATTAAGAATCGAGCTCAGTTGAGCCCGATTGGGAAGAGGTTGTCTTCCTGGTTTTTCCACAAAAATGAACCGTCGGGTTCGCCGGATTCCGCCACTCCGGCAGCTGCGCCGCAGCTCGGCGATGGCCATCGCCTTAACAGAGGTGGTGGTGGCGGTGGCCGGCCAAGGAAGTGGCTAGATGGCCGACAACAGCGCCTGATATATGCTCTAGGTCAGGCTAATCACGGCCCTTGGCTAGAGGAAGAAGATGACCAGCAGACGATAGATCTGCTTTAAGATTTGTGCTGGCTTAAATTATTAATTCCTTTTATTGTAATTTTTGCCCTGTTTACTGGATAGTTTTAAATTAAATATTAAAAATAGGTAGGCCCCTCTACAGGAAAGATGACCAACATGAAAGTTGTAGGCCGTGAAGTCTAGTTTTATTTAAAATTTAATTGAACCCATTTTGGTAAGTGGTTTGACCACAACACCCAGTTTGGTGGGGTCTATACCTAGGCTAGACCAGATAGTATCATGAGTGCTCCCACCAACCCAGCCATCCAAATGAATTGATATTTTGGATGGGGTTCACTATTACCTATACCTAGTACCTATCCAAAAAGGAGGATTTTTGGAAAACATTTTCTAATAGTTTTTGGAAAAATTTAATAATCCATATACAAATTAATTAGGTGTCTTAAATAGCTAAAAAACCCCCAATATTTTGGTGGGTGATCTTGGTGATATCATTAGGCTCTGGTAAAAATCTCAGCCCAATTCGGTTTGATTTGAATAGGTTTTGGTGTGACCAAAGTTTGGTCTCCAAAGGGGTAAATTAGGGCAAAGGGTATTTGGGGCATTGAAGGGCCAATTCTCACCCAAATGGGTTAAAACCTTAGCAAGAGCCCCATGGTCAGTAAAAACACCCTCTCAAGGAGTTTGAGATGGATTGGGATGGATTAGCTCTACGACCCTAGTTCAAACCCTTAGGTTGGACTTTTGGGGTTGTGAAGGACATAGGGTGATATGTCCTTGTATGGACTTGGTATTTAGAGAAAATAATTATAGGGTGGTGAAATGCTCTGGGAAGTGATTGGGTAGTAATTGGACACAAATACCCCACATAAACTACTTAATAAGTATTTAGGTTTTTACACCCTAGGAATTTTATAGTGGGTCATATGACCTTGATTCTTAGTGAAATTTGATAGGAGTGTTTTCATAGTGATATTCATATCTTGAAATTCTTTTATGAATTTTAGATCAATAAATATAGTACTTCTTTTACAAACCATCATATTATACTATCTATTTAGGAATTTCTCATGATTTAACCACCCACTGGAATCTTATAAAATTTAGTCAAGGACCTTATATGATGATATAAATCTTTGAAAATTTTTGTGGAATTTTTAGAAGTCTTGTTATATGGGTTGCTTCATAAAGTGATATTTTCCATGTAAGAAAATTTGAATTAATTTTGGTACTTAGTAGGCTTGAAAAATTATGATATTTGCTCAGAGGTCCTATTTGGTAACCCTTAAGATTCAATAATTTTTCTATAATTTTCTAAAGAAAAATTGTAGTACTTCCTTCATTATCCATGATTGATGGTATTACGTCGGATTAATTAGTTAGAAGCCAAAGTATTTAAGGAAAATTTTGGAATTTGATATGTATTGTTAATTCTCTATTATCTACTGTTCATAAATTTTTGGTGGCCATTACTTGAGAAAATATTGTACATCATGTTCAATTCAAGCATGGATTAGTTTGGAAAGAAATTAATTAAGTATCAAACAAATTAGGAAAGTTGTAAATTACTAGATTTAGCCTAATCATGTCATGATAGACTCCCTGTAAATAGCTTATGACATTTGGATAAACAATTTTAGTACTTCCCATTGTATACATCATAAAGCTTAGGATGGTCTGCGTTTAGTAAAAACTGCAGGAATCATATTATGGTGCAAAATGATCTTAGGGAGATGACATATTAGTGTATTGATTTGGCAAGTGAATTGGAGGGGTAGATTGTTGGAATGGCAAGTGTTAAGTGGTGTCCGGGATCGACGAAGGATCGTCTTTTTGGTGAAGAGGAAGAGTCAAATACACTAGGGTTATACCCAATATAATATTAAAAGGGATCGAGATAAGGGTAATAACCAATAATATTAAGTGTCTTGCGAAAGGGTACGATGGGCTTCAGCTACCATCATAGTTCCTAGTGCCCTTAAAGAGCCCTTCACGGGGTATGCCGGGGGCAGTCCCAGGATAACGTAAACCGTAGGAATAATAAACTAAAAGAGCAACTAGTATAACTAGGGTTTCACATTCACAAACCTCGGTAGATCGGGAGGTTGACTTGGTTGCTTTGATTTCCATCCGGACGGTAGGTTCGGAAGGGAGGTGCACGTACGAGATAGTCCGGGGAGCCGGTGGCTTAGAAGGTTTTGGATACAGAATCAGGTGGTGGGTCTTCGGTGTTGGCGGTCATTCACACCGACGTCGATACATTGACTCGGCGGTGTGGGACACATAGCCAAAGAAAGTATTGTGGATATAGCCAACATCAGTACGCGGATACTCTAGGTTGTGTTCTTCTAGGGGCGTACGGAAGGGATATGACCGGTTGTGTGGATACCCGCCTA
Source organism: Platanthera zijinensis (assembly GCA_039513925.1). Lineage (NCBI taxonomy): Eukaryota > Viridiplantae > Streptophyta > Magnoliopsida > Asparagales > Orchidaceae > Platanthera > Platanthera zijinensis. The sequence goes on along the minus strand of CM077087.1, from coordinate 137,862,254 downwards.
AGAGTGGGGGATCTTACCCACTATCTCCATTTGCCACTACGGAGGTTCCTGGGAGTGAAGCTAGCTACCCGAATAGGGGGAACTAAAGGTCTGTGTGCATAGAGTGGTGTGCGTGAGTTGCACTGGCATGAATCATGACATAACATTTCACTACACTCATATTTGCATACAACCGACACCCCAACATATAAATCGGTATGGGACTTTTTATACGATGGGAGCCTTGTAGAAGACCCCTTAACTTATAAGTGTGTATGGACATTCATATACATTATGGTTACTTATTTCTTACCTTGTATTTCTTATATATGCTGCCTACTCTACTTGTTTACTTTACTGCTCACTATTATAGAACTGCTAGATTGTACCTTTCTACCTTAGCTGTTTATACAATATATATATAACTGTTAGATTTGTTCCACTGTCATCTGTTTTGCTACTCTCCCCATTTTTATCTTCCCTTTCCTCCTCTTCGCTCGGTGCCTAGGAGCCGTGGGGGAAAAGGTAGGGGATGATAGGACTTAGTATTTATGACTAATGGTTTTCAGACCATAACATTACAGGAGCTCCGGATGGGAGACAGGGACTAGCAGCCCAAGGACCAGCACCAGCGAAGTACGGTGCGCATGGAGGTGGGCCAGTGTAGTTCCGGAGCACCTGTGACCAGCTCCATGAGTGATTAGTCTTTCTTATAGCTTCCGCGATGAGTGATATGTAGTGAGGACTTTGATGTACCGGGCTTGAGCCCGTTTATATTTCATCTGTACTGATCTTTTGTAGTACTCTCTTCTTTCTATATTGATGGACTTGCTGTGATTTTCATTTATATATGATTCTGTGGACTTGATTATATTCAGTTTATATTTACTTCTCTCCCTTTTGTGATCGAAAAGGCCGATAGAATTGGAATTTTGTAATGACGGTCTTCTCGAGTGTCGGTGCCACCACAAAACGACAATTATAGGCATAAGACCCCGGTGGTTTAAAAAGAAAAAAAATGGGGTCTTACACTTTATTAGGCCAAAGTGCCGAATAGGAAAGGCAAAGCCGACCCGCATCTGCCATTCGACCATGTGTACTACCGTATTCAGAGATGGTATGATGACTTGAGCAACGGGAAATGGTAGAGTTATACCTGTGTTATGTAGACTATGACATGAGAGCATCAAGCAATTAGGATTTTGTCGATGGCATTGTAACGGCCTACCCAGCACTATGCTCGCAACGACGGCCGCCGGCACCCCAACCACCACGCTCGAAAGGGTTCAGCCTAACCAAGTCTGCTGACCATGCACCCCAACCCCTCTCCGCGCCTATTTTTCAGCAATGGTAGGTTGTTGCTACTAGGGATCGAACCCAGGACCTTGATAAGAGACTCTTTACCACAGCTCTCATCACCAATTGAGCTGCAGCTCAGTTGGTGATTAGAGATGTGGTAAAGAGTCTCTTATCAAGGTCCTGGGTTCGATCCCCAGTGGCAACAACCTACCGTTGCTGAAAAACAGGTGCGGAGAGGGGTTGGGGTGCATGGTCGCAAGGACGGCCGTCGGCACCCCCAGCACCACGCTCGAAAGGGTTCAGCCTAACCAAGTCTGCAGACCATGCACCCCAACCCCTCTCCGCACCTGTTTTTCAGCAGCGGTAGGTTGTTGCCACTGGGGATTGAACCCAGGACCTTGATAAGAGACTCAGCTCAATTGGTGATGAGAGCTGTGGTAAAGAGTCTCTTATCAAGGTCCTAGGTTCGATCCCCAGTGGCAACAACCTACCGCTGCTGAAAACAGGCGTGGAGAGGGGTTGGGGTGCATGGTCTGCAGACTTTGTTAGGCTGAACCCTTTCGAGCGTGGTGCTAGGGGTGCCGACGGCCGTCCTTGCGAGCATAGTGCTGGGGAGGCCGTTACAGGCGTAATGAGAGTCTCAGGCTAAGGACCATAAAGACTAAAATGCTCTAAATGACCGTCATGTCAAGGACCTTTGAATGATGGTGTTACCCGGGAAGTCCGACACATCGATAATGTGCCCTGAGTGCACGGGGCGTTTGGCCGGTAGTGCCAATATCTGTGGAGAGTAGTGCTTAGTTTGCACGATGTATTGCCTATATACGATAATGCTAATGTTTGCAGGTAAGGAGCACCGCCACCCCGAGTGAGGGGTGAGGTCGTTATAATTTGTCCAGCTAATGTTGACCGTTGCTTTGTTTTACCATCACGCGGTGGTTTGTTTTTATGCAGGAACAGGTGAGCCTAGTGGCAAGTAGCGGGCTGATGCCCTTGATGCTGTGCTGGCCCTTGAAGGCTAAAGAGAAATGTTTCTATTATTTTTTTATGCTCACGTGTAGCCAGCCTGTGTGCCGAAGTATGTAAAATATTTATTGTTTAAGTAAACACATGTAAGGCCCTAAGGCCAAGACTTTTGTTTATTTTGTTGTCATTCCTACCTTTGGTTGTTGTGTACTTATAACTATTTTAAAAAGCTTCCACTAGAATGCTCTGAGTTAGGATGCGTGTTCCTATTGCTGTCAATTTGGTATTCTTATGTAATTCCACTAATTGTCTGTGAAATATGGCGTGGGGCCCCGACCGGACCTTCTGTTATATTCCATGTGACGAATGGGAGTGTTATAATTTGGTATCAGACTAAGGCATCAGTCTTGCTTATTTGAATTTGTGGATGAATTCTTTTAAGGGATGGTGAGCACATGTATGTGCGTCATCATTATAACATGAAAAGAACCCATGAATGTCAACTTAGGAATGAAAATACACATGTTTGAGGAACCTGCGTGTTCCTATAATTGCTTTTTGCAATTTTGTTTGGTCGCTTAATGGTGTGTTGTACGACTATAGGTAACCAGGAGTGGCACAGAGCACTCAGAACGCCCGCTTTCTGAGGAAAGTAGTGCACCCAGCGACGTGCCTGAGATCCCTCCTTCTATTGAAACCATAAGAAGGGTATTTGAAGCGGTGTTCGTTGTGACTAATGCACAAATTAGAAGGAATGTGAAACCCTTTGTCCCTGAGGTGGCTTCAACGCCGGGTGGTGTGATGGTGCAAATGCATTTAGAAGACCATCGAGCCAGCAGTTGAACATACTTTTAATGCAGGGTACACACTCAGTTGAGGAATATTTACAGGCATTTCTTATGATAAGATGCTACCCAGGCATTGAGTTGGAGAACGAGAAGTCTATGGTCGATAGATTTTATAATGGTCTGCGTGGAGAGTTACGAGTTCTACTACTGGGACCAAAATTATTGGAATTTCGAGCCTTGGTGGAGTCGGCTAGATCTTTGGAAGTAGATTTTGGGATGGCCCACCAGATGCCAGTGTGTAGGGTACCGAACTCTGTAGGTCTTACAAAGGCTGCATACTACAGAACGCTGAAAAAGAGGTCTAGAACATCTAATAGCAAAGCTAATTATGCTTGTCATACTTGTGGCAAGGAAGGGCACCTTGCCCAAGATTGTCGAAATGGTGCACAGAAGACAAATAAAGCTATGTCAGGAGCAGCCATTGGGCAAGGCAAAATTATATGTTTTAACTGTGGGAAGCCGGGACACTTTGACCGAGATTGTTGGAGCGGACTTCCGAAGTCCGATAGGAAGCCTAGAGGGTACAGCCTCTGCAAGCAGGAGGCCATGAAGCCGACTGGCGTGGTGACATGTATGGTTTGAGTGATAGCCGTTTAGCTTTAAATGCTTGATGCCTTACGCGTGTTAGCTTATGAATGGTTATGCTAGGATTTGTATCGATCTTTGATTTTTCCGGTGAGAGCACTGTTCGATACAGGAGCTTTGCATTCCTTTTTGTCCGAAGAGGTTGTATCGCGCATCGGAGTACTTTCTTCGATGGCAAGGGACAAATTGTATGTATTGCTGCCTAACAGGTGTTCTATGCGCACGGATAAAGTTGGTTGGGTGAAGATACGGATTGGGAGTCAAGAGTTTGACTTGCAAGAATCGCTACTACTGATAGTGGAGTTTGACGTGATCTTTGGTATGGACTGGCTCTCGGAGCAGCGTGCATACATTGATTGCAACTGTAAGGTGAATAGTTAGGGACTAGATACAGATTGTGAGATGACGTTCTCAGGCATGAAGGGGTCAAGCAAGACTTTAATGTCTTCTATTCAGGTGATTAAGGCCGTTTGGAGTGGTGTAGGGCTATTTTTCACTTTAGTGGAGGTTTTGAAGCCCAAGCCTTGTTTGGACAGCATCCTAGTTGGAGACATTGAGGAGGAACCAACTGTATGCCAAGTTCTCCATGTGTGAGTTTTGGCTGTCCTCGGTAGCATTCCTTGGTCATAAAATTAGTAGGTAAGGGAATCTCTGTGGATCTGGCGGACATGGTTGTTATACGGGAGTGTCCTGTATTGTGTTCAGTAGCGGAATTCCGGAGTTTTCTGGGGCTTGCCGGTTACTGCAGGCGCTTTGTGGAGAACTTCTCGCGGATAGTGTTACCCCTCACAATGTTTATAAGGGGAGATTAGAAGTTTGTCGGTCGCCAGAGAGCCCGTAAGCTTTTGAAAAGCTGAAGAGTCGCCTAACCACAATGCTTATTCTCTGTGCGCCATGTGGGGCAGAAGGCTTTGAGTTTTACAGTGATGCTTCAGGCAGCGACTTAGGTTGTACGCGGCTAAAGCATGGGAGTGTTATAGTGTATGGCTTGCGCTAGCTGAAGGTACACGAGAGGAATTATTCGGCTCATGACTTGGAGTTAGTGGCCATGATATTCGTTCTGAAGCTTTGGAAGCATAACGTGTACGGTGTGAAGGTAGATATCTATACCGATCATATGAGCCTGAAGAATGTTTTGGATCAAAAGAATTTAAACATGCGATAATAGAGGTGGTTGAAGTTCCTGGGGGACTACACCTTCAAGGTACACTACATGCCAAGATAAGGTAATGTGGTTGCGGATGCGTTAAGTTATAGAGCTCACACGTAGGTCAGTTGGTTGTCGATGCATGATGAGAGTTTGGTTCGTGAGTTGGAGGCCTTGGAGACCTCTTGAGCTGACATGAAGTTTAGTGCCAAAGCACACTTAAACTGGACAGAGGTGCAGCGCGACCTCGCTGATAGGATTCGGCGAGCTCTGGTCTTGGATAACAGCACGAAGCAGATCATGGCTGAGGCTTTGGATGAGTTAAATTCCCATTTTATGGTTAATAATGGACTGTTATGGAGGGACAATTGTTTGTGCGTCCCAAGTGTGGGTAAACTACGAGAGGAATTGAGGTACGAGGCTTATCATGCTAAATACTCGATTAACCTGGGGAGCACGAGAATGTATAAAGCCATGAAAGAGTTGTTATGGTGTCCAGGACTCAAAAAGGACATAACATTTTATGTGGCAAAGTGTCAAGCCTGCACCTTGGTGATGGAGGAGTGACAGAAGCCCAGAGATTTCTTGAAGTCTTTACCTATACTAGAGTGCAAGTTCGACGATATATCCATGGATTTTGTGCATGGGTTGCCAAGATCATAGAGGGAAAATGACGCCATATGGATGGTCGTAGATCGATTGACGAAAGTATCACACTTCATTCTGAATAGGAAGGTTGATCCGGTGGTTAAACTGGCAAAAATGTATGTAGTTATTATTGTACAACTACACGGTGGGCCTTGTAGAATCGTGAGTGACCGAGATGGGTGCCTCACATCCAACGATTGGAGGTTGGTGCATCAACTGTTGGGAACCAAACTGAGGTTTAGCACGGCTTTTCACCCATAGGCAGATGTGCAAACTAAAAGGGTGAACAGGACGATGGAAGACATGCTTCGTATATGTGTGTTGGATTTTGGGAAAATTTGGGAAGACCATTTTTACATGATTGAGTTCGCATACAATACTAGCTATAAAGCAAGTATTCAGATGGTGCCTTTTGAGGCTCTTTATGGGAGGAGGTGTCGTACACCGTTATCTTGGGTAAAAACGGGAGAATCAAAACTTTATAAATGAATAGAGGTTGAAGATGCTACTTCAACAGTACAGTTGATTCGGGAATCGCTACTGATTGCTCAAGATAGACAGGATAAGTACTACAACGCCAAGCATCAGAACGTGGAGTTTGCGATGGACGACTGGGTATAGCTCAAGAGAAAGCCGTTTAAGGGCATATCAAGGATTCGATGCTTAGAGAAGCTTAGTCCGAGGTATATTGGGCCTTTTGAGATCTTGGAGAAGGTTGGTGAAGCCGCCTATCGTTTTGCTCTTTTGGTAGAGCTAAGTGGATTGCATTATGTATTTCACATCTCAATCCTACGCAAAGTGGTGAAAGAACCAGCGTAAGTGGTTGTTATGGATCGAATATCGGTCAATAGTGGGCTAACAACAAAAGTAAGACCCATTCGGATCGTGGTTATGGAGGTCAAATAGTTGTGGTTGTGAGGAGCTTTCGTGGGAGTGGGAGCAGACCATGTTTGAGGAGTATCCCGAGCTTTTCTACTCAGGTACCATATAATTTTATGTACCTTTCCATCCCCTAATTTTAGGACAAAATTATTTTAAGGGGAGGAGTATTGTAACGCCCTGAAACTCAATTATGAGTGAGCTATGTCGATTGAGCAACACCGTTTGGGGCACGGGCGTATCCAAAGCCATGTCAAGCTCTGTGTTTGCCGGGCTGTGTCGTTTGAGCAACACAGCCTGAGACACGGGCGTGTCCGAAGACGTGTCGGGCACATGGCCTATGACACGGGCGTGTCACATGACCGTGTCCTATTCGGGATTGACGGTTTCAGCGTCAATTGAGGAATACGGCCTGTGACACGGGCATTTCCGGGGTTGACACGGGCGTGTCCAGGTTTGAACCGGCCGTGTTAGAGGCCATGTTCGATTCTAAGATCGATGATTTTTTATATGATAGTGAGACACGACCTATGACACGGGCATGTCACAAGCCGTGTGCGGACCAAGGAAGGTGATTTTTAGGGCAAATCAAGGCCGTTTGTTTTATTTCAAAGGGATCCGACGGCCCAGTATCTCTCCTGTTGGTATAAGGCCGGGAAATGAGGGTTTAGGCCTCATTTCTTTTGACCCAATCTCTTTCTAAGAGGTAGAGAGAGGGGAGAGCAAAGGGAGAAGAAGAAGGAGGATTCCCGCCATTATTGGAGCTTCAGAGCTCCGAATCGCGAGTCGAGTCCAGATCCGCGGAGGCGAGTCCGTTGCGGTTGTTTTCATGTGGCTAGTTTTCCATGGCGCCGAAGTGAACCTCTAGGGTAATGATTCTCTACTTGGACATGTGAAGTCCTCTTCCTTTTGCATAGGCAACCCCCTCCCGTGAGTATGCGGTGAGCGTAAGGTTTGCCTTCGGGTAGATACAGTATATCCCCGTAGTTTTGCATTTAGACCCGGAATCTTAGTATGGGATAGGAATGCTGTGTGAAGCCCATCTACATGGGTTGGTCTGGATTGGTGATGTTTATATGCTTTGTTTGTCGTAGAAGACTCCATGGTGATCGCATAGTTTTCGGAGTCGCGGGGTGTGCGGGTGACCGTAGTGAGAGTACTGGTGTGATAGTTATACCTTAACACCTAGAGAGGGGGGGTGAATAGGTTCTAATGCTTGTTTTAACTTAAGGCAGAATATAATTACTGACTATAAGAAAATTCAGCAAACACTGCAGCAAACACAACACAACAATCACAAATATGCACACATCACAGATTGCACACAGATTTATAGTGGTTCCCCAAGATCTGGGTACATCCACTTTCCCCCTTCACCTATCTAGCAGTGTGCTAGATTCGGCCAAACTTCCTTCTTTATCTCAAATCCTCAGATCCTACAACTCAGAACCCTATAAGGTTCCTACAGCTCAGGATAACCAGCCCTACCTCAGCCTTGCCACAAGGCCTACAACTCAGAGAAAACCTTCTCCTACAACTCAGGCATAAACAGCCCTACCACTCAGAGAATACCTCTCCTACACTCAGCCTTTATAATCTAGGCTTACAACTCAGATCTATACAAATAGATCCTATAGAAATTGAAATTGAAGTTATAAAATATCTTGCCCCTGTTGAGAGAGAAGGGACAAGACTGTTCTTGATCAGCTTCTTGAAAAACCTGATGGATGAAATCAACTAGATCTTAGCTTTCTTCAAATCTTCTTGAATTTGAACTTAAGAAACCTGTGATAGCTTCCTTCTTGTCTTAAAAATGGCTGGATCCCTCTCTATGCAACACCTTTGATGATACTTCAGAATTCTTGAAAGAATTCTACTTAGGATGATCCTGAGTGATTGTACACGTCAGAATGTCTTCTTAGATCTTCTCACGAAGATCTTCTTCTGTGCCTTGCACTTTCTTGATCAGAGATCTTATCTCCCAAGAGATGATTAATGTGTGTCGTGTTGTCTCAATAAAAAAATTTTCTTCCTTCTTCTGAATCTGTCTATTTATAGACTTCATCCTTGGAAACCGGCTGATCCAGTTTCTAACAATCTTCTGACAAGTCTGACAGCTTCTATCAACCTGTTGTAACTCACAGCTGTCAAGTCTTCAAACAGATCTTGTGCCTTTGTCTTTGTTAGCAAAGCATCGAGACTGTCTGTTAGATAGTGTCGAGACCATCTGTCAATATATGTCTACATAAGTGACTTAGGTGTCGACATAGCCTTTGATGATGTCGACATGTCTGCCTTTATGTTGACTCAGCTTCTAGAAACTGCATCTAGAAAATGTGTCGACACAGAGCATTTGTGTCGACACAAACACTTCTTCATTCTCCAGCAACTAACTTGGTCTAGACTTTACAGTGTGTCGACACAAGTCCTGTGTGTCGACACAGTTTATGTAGACTCAGAATATAGTGTGTGTTGACACTGCCTCCAGGTGTCGACACAGCTGCTGTCGACTCTGCCTCTGTATGTCGAGTCAGTCTTCTGGTGTCGACACACGTGTTGTCGACTAGCAATCTTGTGTGTCGACACAGCCTCCCAGTGTCGACACAGTTAATGTCGACTAAACTTCAGTGTGTCGACACTGCTTCCCGGTGTCGACACAATTGTTGTCGACTCTTTTTCTCTGTGTCGACACAGCCTTCTTCAAGTGTCGACACAATCTTTCTAAAGTGTCGACACAGCTTCTTCTGGTGTCGACACATGGACATAGAATAATTTTCCTGTATTTTAGTACATTCTTCACCTGCACATATCAACTCAAAATAACATCAAAAACACCTTGATGTATATCATTGAGCTAAGTTAGGCTTCTACAAATCAGGTACACATTTTCCAATGTACCCAACAATCTCCCCCTATTTGGAGAAGTCATAACCCTTTTAGCTAATGATATACACCATTTATGAAAATTTAATATGATGATGTATAAGAGAATAATACAACAAGAATCTTTTATAAACAAAACATTACCCACATATTCATCACAGAATAAAGATGAACATGAAGATATGATTACAGAACAAGATTTTGTTTATTCATTTAGAAATGTTTGTTACAGCTTGGTTACATTGATTGAATTAACAAACAGATCATTACAAAACATTTGAAAGAACTGATAAACGTAAACTAAGACTGATCAGGCTCCTGGATGACAATTCCTTCTCTTGATTGAATCTGAGCCTTCACAGAAGTTTCAGCAACATCAGCAGGCTTTTTGCCTTTCAATTCAGCTTTCTTTTGAGCTTCCTCCTTGAGCCTTTGCCTTTCAAAGTAATGAAAGGGCATGGGAAAATACTTGCTTGGCTCCTGAGCATCAGGTGGTAGCCTCCCCATCTTAGCCTTTCTTCTGAACTGTACTATGGCCTCCTGCCTGGCCTCATACTTTTGCCATTCAATTACATTATACCATTTTCCTCTTTCATGCACTTGATCCTTCACAGCCTTCCAGGTAGTTAGTATAATGTTCCTTGAGTTGGGGCTCCACTGCTCATAAACAGGTCTTTGTTCAGCTTGTTCTCTAAATCTCTTCTTGGATAATTGAGCATCTTGTTGATCTTTCAAATTGGCTCCTTGCTGATCTACTTTTTCAATAATTACATTTGTAACCTCCTGTGGAGGACTGTACATTGCCTGCACTTGCTGATGAATCATTTCAAAATCAACAGGGGGGTATATAACTTGGGCAACCTCAGGTTGATTTCCTTCAAGTAGACCTTGTTGTATTCCTGACTCAGCAACTGCGTCATCATCACACAATGGTGGATATCCCAATGTGGCTCTGACACTATTGGTAACCCACTTGGCATGTTCTGAGCCAGTATGGATAAGTACCCTCTCCCCCTTTAGGACTTCTCTGGCAATATGATCCCTAAGATCATCCTTCTGAATCCTTATTTGTCCATCAAGAAAATTCACACCCTCTTTAAAGAATGATTTCAATTTGAGAAGCTTGTTAGATATTTCTTTCTGTGAGGTGGTGATTGCAGTTTGAACTGAATCTAGAGCAACCTTGAGTTTTTGATCAAAATCTTCCATATCTTTAGTCCTTGCAGTAGTCAGTTTTGTTGCAGTATCTTTTAACTCAGTGAGAATTTCATTGTGAGATTCAGTCAAATTATCATTCATTCTCAGCTGATTTTCTAGAACATATCCTTGTTTCAATGCAATGTCATCCACCTTACCAAGGATAGTTTGGTGCTGTTGAGCTAGATATACCACAGCATTACCTCCCTTGTGGAAGCAATCTGTCATCTCCTTTTTATTCAGATTTACCTCAAATCTGATTGACTTGATGTCTTTGGCAAGATCAAACTAAAGTGACTTATTACTTTCATCTACATATTTTTCCAAGGCTCTTCTTTGCCCTTCCATCTTTTCCTGCAAATTCACCATGAACTTATTGTAATCAAACTCAGTAGAAGATTGATGACTTACAGTCTGGATAGCTTGCTTATAGATTTGACTTCTTCTCTTGAAGACCATGAGATTCCTTTTCTTAGCCTCCCTGGCTTCTTCTGCCTCAGATTCTGAAGAACTATCAATCTAAACTCTTTCTTGAGGAGATGGAGGAATTTCTTTCTCAGTGTCTTATTGTTCATCCTCAACATTCACTTGCTCCCCCTCAGCAGCACCTTTCTCCTCCTCAACCCTTAGGGTGTCATCCTTATCAACTGCCTGTCCAATGTCATGAAACAACTCTTCTAGAGTGTATTCCTTCTATGCTAGTGTTGGTGATGATATATCAATATCAGCAGTGTTCAAATCTTCTGATAAGTTTAGTGTCTCTTCCACTTGTACTTGGTTAAAATTTGGCCCCCCCTGCAACTAGTCAGGATTAGAAATGTTCTGGGCAGGAGTGTGAGCTGGATCCCCCTGCACCTGTTTAGCTATTGGTTCTTCCTGGACTTGAGTAGACCCAGTCTGGTCCTCAGCCTATTCTATAACTTGTTCTCCTTGAATTGGTTCAGTGCTAAGAACATGTCTTGGTGATGTCCCAGTAGTGTCCTGCCTGTCCACATAAGGCATCTCTTTGGACAGAACCCTATCCCACCTGGAGAATAATCTCATGTCCATTTTCCTCATGTGATTGATTTTGGACCCAGGAATTTGTTGCATGACCTCTTGAATGAGTCCATCCAGGTATAGACTCATAATTCTAGCCATATTTGGCTTCTTCATTCCTTCTTTGATTTTATCAAACACAACTACAGACCAGTCTATGTTAATCTTATAGAGTATCCTTGTCATGAGAGTGAACATCATGGCAGATATCCTATCATGGCCTCCTGGTTTACACAAAATTACTTTTCCTGCTATCTCAGATAGAAACTTTCCCTGTTGATTCATTTCCTTTCGATTGATGGCTGCTCCAATCTTTATGGTTGGATCCAATCCACACCAATGGAGAGCCTCCCTTGTTTTTGAGGCTGGGACCTCTTCTTCATCTTGAATGCTAGGTAGACGAAGAATTATTCGTATACTTTTGAGAGTAATTTTAACCTTAGTCCCATGAACTGTAGATTTTATCTTGAGACCAGTGGAATCCAACGTTGCAGCAGTATAGAACTCGACAACTTCTTTCTTCCAAATCTTTGAAGGTTCAGAAACAAGGTATTCCAATCCATTGTCAGCAAGAAGAGAAATCACCTGTTTGATTTCTGGCGCGGCATTGTCGAATGCAGCCCTAACCAACTCATATCCATCATTGATGTTGTCTTCAACCTTTGGCGCCATTGGAAAGATGAGAAAGCTTGAGAGAAGAGAAGATAGATTGTCGACATAGGGTTTTAGTCTCGAAAACCTTGTAAGCGTGTCGACAGAATACGTTCTCGACCTATTTATACCCTCTAATGAAAGAAGGTCAAAAGTCGGGCAAAAATAGTCTAAATGTGTCGACATAGTCAGAATGTGTCGACACAAACATCTATTGTCTCGACATTAATGTTGACTACTTTGTGTCGACACCAATTGATGATATGTCGACACGGGAGATACTAAGTAGTGCATCAAAAATTATGTGTCGACTCTTAGTATAATAGTCGACACAAAATCTGTAACTGTTGACATCATTATACTGGATGTGTCGACACTACATTTCTGGATGAGTCGACTCTTGACTCCAAGGTGTCGACACATTTTCTCATGTGTCGACACAATTTCCCTGATTAGTCGACATGACTCCTCTGTGTTGACACTTTATCACTGAATGTGTCGACACAATTTTACTTAGCCAATTTTATGGTAAATTAACCTATGGCCAGCATTCCTAATTCAATTTTAAATTTATTGAATTTAGTTTCATTCAGTGACTTAGTAAATACATCTGCAATTTGATAATGTATTTTAACAAATTCCAATGAGATGTCTTCTTTTTCTACATGTTCTCTAAGAAAATGGTATTTTATTTCTATATGTTTTGTTCTACTATGTGAAATAGGATTGTTTGTAATAGAAATAGCACTCTTAGAATCACACAATAAAGGTGTTCTACTTACTTGAATACCATAGTCCTTTAATTGATGCTGAATCCACAATAGTTGTACACAGTAGCTTCCTGCAGCCACATATTCAGACTCAGCAGTGGATATTGCCACACTAGTCTTCTTCTTACTGCTCAAAGATATCAACCTTCCTTCCAAGAATTGACATGTACCTGTAGTACTCTTTCTCTCTTCTCTATAGCCTGCAAAATCTGCATCTGAATAACCTGTTAGTAGAAAATCGCCATTCCTAGGGTACCAAAGGCCTAGATAAGGTGTGCCCTTAAGATATCTCAAGATCATTTTGATTGTAGTATTATGTGATTCTTTAGGGCAAGCTTGGTACCTAGCACAAACACATGTAGCATACATAATGTCTGGTCTACTAGCTATGAGATATAATAGAGAGCCAATTATTCCTCTATACAAAGACTCATCTACATGCTTACCTGCATCATCTTTGCATATTGAAATATTTGTTCCCAAAGGAGTTCTCATGGTGGAGGATGATTCCATACCATACTTCTTAATTAATTCCTTGGTGAACTTAGACTGGGATATGGACAAGCCATCTTCAGTCTGTCTTACTTGGAGTCCCAAGAAGAACTTAAGTTCCCCCATACTGCTCACTTCAAACTTCCCTTGCATAAGTTTGGCAAACATTTTGCAAAGGTTGTTCTCTGTAGACCCAAAAATTATGTCATCTACATAGATCTGGACTAAGATTATCTTACCTTTTGATTCCCTTAGGAATAGAGTTTTGTCTATTTTACCTCTTGAGAATTTGTTCTCAATAAGGAAAGTAGATAGGGTTTCATACCATGCCCTTGGGGATTGCTTTAACCCATACAATGCTTTCCTAAGTCTATAGACATAACCAAGTTTAAGAGAATCTACAAAACCTGATGGCTGCTCTACATAGACTTCTTCTTTTAGATCCATTCAGGAATGTTGATTTCACATCCATTTGGTATACTTTGAATCCTTGATATGCTGCATAGGCAAGGAACATTCTTATTGCCTCCAGTCTTGCTACTAGGGAAAATGTTTGATCAAAGTCAATCCCTTCTTCCTGCCTGTATCCTTTAGCAACCAATCTTGCTTTGTTCTTCACAATTACTCCACTCTCATCCAATTTGTTCCTAAAGATCCACTTTGTGCCAATAATGTTGTGGTCTCTTGGTTTAGGAACTAACTCCCAGATTTTGCACCTTCTGAATTGATTAAGCTCCTCTTGCATAGCATTAATCCAGTGTTGGTCTTGGATGGCTTCTTCAAATTTCTTAGGCTCTAGTTAAGATAGAAAACTTGAATGCAGGACTGTGCTCAGATTTCTGCTTCTAGTCTGCACTCCTTGTCTTGGATCACCTATAATTTGATTTGCTAGATGGTCTTTTAGATGTCTTGTAGCTGGAGGTAGATTTCCTTCAGGTTGAATATCTCCAGCTCCTTCATTATGTTGCACATCTTGGTTGTCATCAGCTTCTATTGAGTCTTGTACTCCCCCTGGACAGTAGCCTTCATTTTCCAATACTTCATCTGCATTTGATGCTTCTGTAATGGAAAGCTTGTCCATCCTTTTGCTTATACCTGTTGGATTATTTGATCTACAAGGCAACTCACTATTGATTAATCTTGTTTCATCAAATACAACATGTACAGATTCTTCTACAACTTGAGTAGTCAAGTTGTAGACTCTATAAGCCTTACTATTGATATTGTACCCAACAAATATCCCATCTTGAGATTTGGCAGCAAACTTAGTTAGATAAGACTTGCCATTGTTAAGTATATAACACTTGCAACCAAAGATCCTAAAGTAGGATAGATTTGGTTTTCTACCTTTCATAATTTCATAGGGAGTATTTTTGTGGCTCTTGGTGATAGAAGCCCTATTGATCACATGACATGCAGTGTTTATTGCCTCAGCCCAGAAATATTCTGGAAGAGAAGTGTCACTCAATAGAGTTCTACAAGCTTCAATCAATGTCCTATTCTTTCTTTTAGCAATACTATTTTGCTGTGGTGTTCTTGGTGAGGAGAATTCTTGGAAAATCCAAAAGTCTTCACATAATTTTTTCATACTTTCAGATTAAAATTCAGTGCCATGGTCACTTCTGATTTTGACCACTGTACTGTTCACTTCATTCTGAATTTGTTTCACAAAACTAAGTAAGACACTTGGGGTTTCTGATTTTTGTCTCAGAAAGAACACCTATGTATATTTAGAATAGTCATCTACAACCACAAATGTGTAGACCTTCCTACCTAGATTATGAACTGGCATAGGACTAAAAAGATCCATATGTAAGAGGTATAAACACCTCACTGAATCCTTGTTTTCAAGGCTATGAAAGGAGGATTTTGTCTGCTTGCCCTTTTGACAAGCTGAGCATATCCCTTCCTTTATACACTTAACTTGAGGACCATTCCTCACTAACTCTTTGCTAAAGAGTTGGCCAATTGTCTTGTAGTTAAGATGGGCCAGCCTCTTGTGCCATTTGACACAATGAGATGCATTATCATCAGCTATAAGACAGATAGGAGAAACCTTGTTCTCAGATACAAAATCAAGACAATAAACATTTCTCTTTCTATACCCAGTCAATATGACCTTTTGATCACTTGACCTTTTGATATGACATCCATTCTTAACAAATGAATTATCATATCAAAGATCACTCAACTGACTTATGCTTATCAGATTATGTTTCAAACCTTTTATATAAGCCACTTGAGTGATGGTAATTTGGTTTGAAGAAAAGTTACCAAACCCTTTGATGATCCCTCTTTTATATCCACCAAAGATAACTTTAGGCCAATCCTTGACAGATGTGTACTCCTTCAGCAGCCCCTTTGTTCAAGTCATGTGCCTGGAACAACCACTGTCCAAGTACCATATAGGGGTATGACAACTTGGACTTTCCTGCAATACAGAATTACTTTCCCTTAGAACCCAAGTAAGTCTTGGGTCCTTGGTTCAGGTTAGCACCATTCACATCAAAACTACCAGCAGCTCTTCTAACGGGTAGACTATTGTTCTTCCTTCCACTTGTGTTATGCCAGCAGTCTAAGGCAAAATGGCCTCTCTTGCCACAGCACCAACATTCATATTTATTGTATCTAGGTCTAGATATACCCTTGGCAGAAAAATTTCTATCCAGTGCTAGTGCTGCTGCAGCTTCACCCACTGATTTCTTATAACCATTGGGTTTATGAATATGGGCAGACCTATTGGCATTAACACCCTTGTTTTTCAGAACATCAGTCTTAATATGACCATGAATATTTTCAAGATCATATTTGTTAGAAGGCACTTGTACCTTTCTAAACATAACATGGACTTTAAGGTTTAGTGGCTGGACAGGAGCTTTGCCTTTTCTCTTGAATTGGGCAGCCCTGGTGTTACCTTTGAAGCCTAATCCTGCCTTACCCTTTTGAGCCACAAACTCATCTATTATAGGTAAGAAAGATCTTGGCTTAGAGTAACTAGCCACAAACTCTTTCTCTATTCTCAGTCTGGCCTCCAGACTTTTAACTTGATCATTGTTATATTTGATTGTGCCCATCTGAATAATAGTTATATTTTTCAGTTTGGCAATCTCATTTAACTTTTGATCCAATGCTTTTTCAAACTCAGATGCAGCCACCTTAAGATCAGCAATTTCCTGAGCCTGAGTTTTGACTAGGTTCTTTCTTTTCTTAAGAGCCTGCAATAAGTCCCCATACTTATCTATTAACTAATGAACATCTCCTTCAGATTCAGATCCATCTACATCACTTGATGCAGATGTAGCTGATTCTGCACTAGTACTACAAACTAATTTCATAGAAGGACAATGTACCTTCCTTGGACCAGACTGATTCTGGCACATATCTTCTTCTGATCCAGCCATCAGTCTCATACATTGATGATCTTCTTGTTCATAGATGGAGTTTAGCAATTGCGTAAACTCATCTTCTTCATTAGCTGCATACAGTCTAATGTATGCTTCAGCTTCAGATTCTGACTCTGAGGAGGATTGATTTGTAAGACTCTTCTCCTTCTTAGTAACAAAGTATTTCTCCTTCTTGCCCTTTTTTTGAGTCTTCTTTCTGTATTTTGACTCATTCCTCTTATCTATCCAGGCCTATTGCAGCAATAGCAAACAATCTTTGATGTAGTAGCTTTGCTGGGCTTGGTTCTGCTTCTCTTCTGATAGTAATCATCAACTGGCTGTGATGTGGAGGGCCCTGACTTCCACTGCTTCTTTTTCAAGAACCTCTGAAACTGCCTTGTAAAGGCAGCAAAATCTGCATCTGAATCACTGCTTTCTGAGTTCTTATTGTTTGAATTTTCTGAGTTAACTTCAGCAACTTCCTTAGGAGGTGATGGAGATATCCTCCTATTCTTTCTAGTGGCTTCAGCCTTGAAGGCCACAGACCTTTCTCTATGTTCTCCTTTTGAATTCATTTCTTCCTCCTTCCTATCCATTAGTTGCATTTCATATGATAGCAACTTTCCAAACAAAGTTGGAGGAGAAATGTCTACCAGTTTGGCCACTTCTCTTATGGCACAAATCTTGGTGTCCCAATCCTTTGTCAAGGATCTTAGGAATTTGTCATTCAGTTCATAGGTACTGAAGACCCTTCTATAGGACATTAGTTCATTCACTATCCTGTAGAATTTCTTGTAGCATTCAGTTATGCTATCAGACTTCCCTTGTCTGAAACTCTCATATTCTTTGTTGAGCATAGACTTTCTATCTTGTCTAACTTCTTCAGAACCCTCCATGTAGAATATTAAAGTGTCCCACATTTCCTTGGAGGTTTTATAGTGAATCAGATTTTGAAATGTGGCATCATCTATAGCACTTACAATAATGTTCTGTGCTCTTTTGTTTAGTGTTGCCAGGATGATCTCATCCTTGGTCATTTCAGAATAACTCTTTGGAGTTTGAATATTTGCATCAAGAACTGATACCTTCATTAGAATGAAGGGGCATTCCTGTACTGTGATATATATCCTTGGATCAGAAGCCTCCATAAACAACCTTACCCTTTCTTTCCAGATTCCAAAAATCTCTTTCCTGCAGATGGGTAATTTCATTGACCCTAGTTCCTTGTGATTCTCTCCAGAACCCATTTTCTTGAATCTTGATTCTGTCTTAGGGATCTAACTCAGACTGTTAAGTCCTTCTTTGAGTAACCTCCCTCTGATACCACTTGATAGTTATACTTTAAAGACCACCTAAACACCTAGAGGGGGGGGGTGAATAGGTTCTAATGCTTGTTTTAACTTAAGGCAGAATAAAATTACTGACTATAAGAGAATTCAGCAAACACTGCAGCAAACACAACACAGCAATCACAAATATGCACACATCACAGATTACACACAGATTTATAGTGGTTCCCCAAGATCTGGGTACATCCACTTTCCCCCTTCACCTATCTAGCAGTGTGCTAGATTCGGCCTAACTTCCTTCTTTATCTCAGATCCTCAGATCCAATATCTCAGAACCCTATAAGGTTCCTACAGCTCAGGCTAACCAGCCCTACCTCAGTCTTGCCATAAGGCCTACAACTCAGAGAAAACCTTCTCCTACAACTCAGGCATAAACAACCCTACCACTCAGAGAATACCTCTCCTACACTCAGCCTTTATAATCTAGGCTTACAACTCAGATCTATACAAATAGATCCTATAGAAATTGAAATTGAAGTTATAAAATATCTTTCCCCTGTTGAGAGAGAAGGGACAAGACTGTTCTTGATCAGCTTCTTGAAAAACCTGATGGATGAAATCAACTGGATCTTAGCTTTCTTCAAAGCTTCTTGAATCTACACTTAAGAAACATGTAATAGCTTCCTTCTTGTCTTCAAAATTGCTGGATCCCTCTCTATCCAACACCTTTGATGATACTTCAGAATTCTTGAAAGAATTCTACTTAGACTGATCCTGAGTGATTGTACACGCCAGAATGTCTTCTTAGATCTTCTCACGAAGATCTTCTTCTGTGCCTTGCACTTTCTTGATTAGAGATCTTATCTCCCAATAGATGATTAATGTGTGTCGTGTTGTCTCAATAAAAATTTTTTCTTCCTTCTTCTGAATCTGTCTATTTATAGACTTCATCCTTGGAAATCGGCTGATCCGGTTTCTAACAAACTTCTGACACGTCTGACAGCTTCTGTCAACCTGTTGTAACTCACAACTGTCAAGTCTTCAAACAGATCTTGTGCCTTTGTCTTTGTCAGCAAAGCGTCGAGACTGTCTGTTAGACAGTGTCGAGACCATCTGTCAATATATATCGACATAAGTGACTTAGGTGTCGACACAGCCTTTGATGATGTCGACATGTCTGCCTTTATGTCGACTCAGCTTCTAGAAATTGCATCTAGAGAATGTGTCGACACAGAGCATTTGTGTCGACACAAATACTTCTTCATTCTCCAGCAACTAACTTGGTCTAGACTTTGCAGTGTGTCGACACAAGTCCTGTGTGTCGACACAGTTGATGTAGACTCAGAATATAGTGTGTGTCGACAATGCCTCCAGGTGTCGACACAGCTGCTGTCGACTCTGCCTCTGTATGTCGACTCAGTCTTCTGGTGTCGACACACGTGTTGTCGACTAGCAATCCTGTGTGTCGACACAGCCTCCCAGTGTCGACACAGTTGATGTCGACTAAACTTCAGTGTGTCGACACTGCTTCCCGGTGTCGACACTATTATTGTCGACTCTTTTTCTCTGTGTCGACACAGCCTTCTTCAAGTGTCAACACAATCTTTCTGAAGTGTCGACACAGCTTCTTCTGGTGTCGACACATGGACTTAGAATAATTTTCCTGTATTTTAGTACATTCTTCACCTACACATATCAACTCAAAATAACATCAAATACACCTTGATGTATATCATTGAGCTAAGTTAGGCTTCTACAAATCAGGTACACATTTTCCAATGTACCCAACATGGTGGAAATCACCATGAAAACACCTAAAAATGGGGATGAAACGATAGTCTGTCCCCTACCGTGTGGCGGTAGAGTTACTGCCAGTGATAGCTTCCAGCAAGCTATGCGTTTGTGAGGCCTGTCTCCGAGAGACCTGGGGGCCTTTGTTTGGAAAGTTGAGAGCCTTTAGGGCCCAACTTTATTAGGCCAAAGTGTCGAATAGGAAAGGCGAATGTTGGTTCCCTAGTTTTGATTTGGGTCATGTAATCTCAATTAGGCTTAATTGACCCAAGAATTATCTATGGTCAATGGTTAGACTAAAGGTCAGTCTACCCTTAGGTTAGATTAGTTGAGATTAAATTGAAATGAAAATGGTTAAGTAGATTTGTGCTCGACAATAGTCAATTGGCACTCGACGATCTTCGATTGATGATCGACGATCTTAGAGTTATATGATCTCTGAAGTAGGTCGACGATCCGCTTATTCAGATCGATGATCGTGTAGCCTTGGTCGATGATTTCTGTGAAGACAGTTTTTTTTATTCAAGTAGACGATCTGCTTGTTCAAATCGACGATCTTCGATCTCTGGTCGACGCTTTCTGTCTGCTTTTATCTATAGCTATTTCATTTGATCTTTGGTTTATTTCCTCTTGTTTAAGACATATTTTATTCAGTATATTCTGCTCAATTTAATGTTTATATTCTTTTGCTTATTTGCAAAATTCCTTTTGCATTAATTGAAGATTTGGCAGAATAAAGCCGTTTGTTTTATTAGAGGAAATCGTGCTTTTCTACAGCTGTAATATAGCCATTAGGCTTGGTTTCCTGTGCCAATTTGTAAAGTCAAATTGAAAGGATATTTTTTTAATATCCTTAATTCCTTTTTGGGAATGACAGAAAAGATTGCAGGTGCAGGTTTCCTTATTTTGTTTTATCCTATTATTTGGAAAGTTTTTCTAGTGTAGGGCTCGAGGCTTTTTCAAAAAGAAGAGAAGTTTTTATATTATCAGTGCAGTCAGCTGAAGACAATAATACTCACTCACAACTCAGAATACAGAGAACAACACATACAAACTCTCAGCAGACACAGAACCAGATAATCTCAAGAGAAAAGAAAAGTTTTTCTTCTTCTTGAGTTCATCCTATCTTCAAGAAAATCAATACTCAGAGCTCAAGCTTTCAAGAAGAAGAACCTCCCAGATTATTGAACATTCATTGTTGCAAACTCTCCCAGATTGCAAAAGCTGCGGAAGAAGAACATTCATTCAAAATCTTGAGTCTTCTTCAAGGCTGCATCAGAAAGTCTTCTCAAGCAATTTTGAGATCCTACACCCTGAAGCAAAGCTTCTTCCTGGACATTCTCTAAGCCAGGGGGAGCTTTGATATTTTTAGAGCCATCCACTAGCTTATCTGAACACAGAGAAAACATCTTAATTCTCTCTTTCAACCTCCTGTAAAAGAGTTATTACTCCCTTCAAAAGTGAACCATTGGTGGCAGGGCACCTGATCAAAAACCTGTGTGTTTGGTTTTTAGGCACCTGATCAAAAGCCTGAAGGGTCTTTAGATCTACCTGAAGTAGATCTACTGGTGGCAGGGCACCTGATCAAAAACCTGTAGTGGATTCCTACCATGGTGGTAGAAGAGTGGATGTACCCAATTGGGGAACCACTATAAAGCTCTTGTGTTGTCTGTTGCTTATTTTAGTCATTGCTCTGTGGCTGTGATAGTTTTAACTAGGTTACTAGTTGCTATGTTAGGATAAAAGTTCAACTGAAATTTCAGTGAGCTTCTTTTTTATTCACTACACTCAGTTAGGCTTTAGATTTAAATCTTTTAGTTTTATATTCCGCAAATAGCTCTAAGAGAAGTGTTTAGAGTCTCCTTAATTTTTGAACACTCTATTCACCCCCCTCTAGAATAGTAAGTATCTTATCCCCTCACTTTCAATTTGTATCAGAGGGAGCTTGGTTATTCAACAACTAAATCCTTATCAGATCTATTGGTTGAACAGGCTAACACCTGAACCATAAGATCTTGTGATAAGATACTTTGATACCATATTCACTCATATTAGATTTATGGGCCAGTACAAAGATTACTCTTGCACTAGACCTCCAGTATGCAACTTAGCCAAGTTTGGCATCTTGAAGGCAAGAATTAGACTTTACATGAACTCTTTTGATGAAGATATTTTTTCCTCTATTTTAACCGGGCCACCAACACCACCTGTTGCAGCTACTGCTACAACATCTATAAATCTCAGTGGAGTGCCACCTCCTGACTACAATGAAACTTATAAGAAGGCCAAGATAGCTGATTCCAAAGCTATGAATATTCCGGCTCAGACAATGTCTGATGAGACATTCCAGAAAGTGGCTGATTGCACCTCAGCAAAAGCCATGTGGGACTCACTGAATCAGATTGTAGCTGGTTCAGCTGATGAGAGGAAGGATAGAAGGTCCAATCTCATATCCCAATATGAGAACTTCAAGAAGGAATAAGCTGAGACAGTAGAAGCTATGTACACAAGGCTCAGCTCCATTATCAATGAGTTGAGGACACTAGATAAGAGATACATTTGACAGAAGTTAATTATAAAATACTTATGTGCTTCCCCAGCACATGGGATCTCAGAATCTGGCCAATCAAGGAGTCAAGAAGTACAATAGAGAGTTCAACTGAAGCTCTCCTTGGCAATCTCAAATCATTTGATCAAGTAATGAAGATCAGGGAAGCTTAAGCTGAAGCCAAAGCATCTACTCCAACAAGGAAAGAGAAAACCCTTGCTCTTAATGCTGATGATGAGTCCAAAGTGACTCAATCAAATGAAGAACTGATGGAACTCTTTGCCAAGAGGTTTTACAAGATGGGCAGAAAGGACAACATAAGAAATTCATCAAAATATGATGACAAGCCAAGGTATGATAAAACCCCATCTAAAGAAATTGTTTGTTATGGATGCAGGAAGCCTGGACACATTCTCCCTGAGTGTCCAGAGACAAAGCATAAGGAAATGAGAAAGGAGAAGGAACATGAGAAGCACTATTCCAAGACATCTTCCCACAAATATAAGAAGAAAGAGAAAGGTCTTGTGGCAAAGACCTGGAGTGATACTGAGGAAGACTCCTCTTCCTCCAGCTCCAGTGAAGATGATGAAGAAGAGAAGAAAGCTAAGGAGATTTGCCTTATGGCAATCAATGTCTGCAGCAACAACTCAGCTGCAGAGATGACTGAAGATGAGGAGGATGAATTATCTGATGAAGACCAGGTAATTGCATCTTATGATTTTAACTCTGATGAATTTAAGCATGAATTTAAAACTCTTTGCATAGATTTACTTAGCTCAGAAAAGGAGATTAAGTTGCTTAAAGATAAGCTAGCTTCAGAAGATCATCAATTCTGATGATGCCCCTTCTATCATTCCTCCATCATTTCATATTAAACCAAAATTCATTGCCAATATCTTAGACCTCATTACTCCATCCATCAAAACAATGATAGCTGAAGCCATTGCCCCCCTTGCTATCTCCATCTCTTCACTTACTGCTTCCTTCACTGCCTTCTCAGCCCTTTCTTCATCTAGGGGCCTGAGTTTAGTTGCCACTGAACCCAGGCAGGGGGATATGCTCAATGATGATGATTTAGGCTCTGCTTTATCTCGTCAGGTTGTGCAATCTCCAGCAGTAGTGGAGCTAGAAACATGTTCAGATACAGTTCCAGATGAAGTCCAGAGGATATTTGTAGATATATATGCTCCAGTAGTTCAAAATGAACTGGAGGCATTTCTTGATTCAGATGATGAGTCCTCTCTCTCATCCCTTGGAGGCCATTATATATGTCAGTCCTCCCCTTGTTCTTTTGATCCCCTTCAGGCCATTGTGTGCTATCAGAGACCAATGTGCCTTTAGATTTTGGACAGTTTTATTATTTATAAAGCAATAGCTGAAGCAGCCCTTGCCTTCAAATTTTGTCTTGAGGAGATTTCCACTCCTGTAATTGGCAGACATCTAGAAGGGATTATTACCTCCTTCTTAGAAGATAAGTGGAATTCAGTAGAGTCTTCAGATAAAGGTGTGTCAGTTGCTGTTCTAGAAGTTGAATCTGTTGTATCTTCTGCGCCCTTTACTCTTTGGGATGACACCCTAGGTCCAGATTTTGACTCTCTCTTGGCACAAGATATATTAGAAGAAGAAAGAGAAAAAACTCTGATGAAATCTAAGGAACAAGAAGAAGCTATGCTAAAATACATTGATGATCTGTATGCAAGACCTCAGTCCTCACATTCTTAGGATGAGGATGAAGATTCTGATGTTTCAGAAGGTTATAAGAAAAAGAAAAACACTGCTCAAAAGAAAAGGAAGGCCACTGCTCCAGCACCTCCTAATCCAGACCATGATATTCCATACTATATTATGAAAGGAATTGATCCTAAATCTAAGAATTTTGAGGCTTGGATTTGGTACTCTAAAAATGCTCAGAAAGCAAGGAAGAAGAGCAGGAAGAACTCTCCTCCTCCCAAGGGGATTCAGAGAGGTCCTCCTCCTCCTCCCTCTGCTGGTGCTCCAGGAAATGTTGCTCCCAGATCTTCTGCTCCTTCTACCAGACCAAATCAACCATACATCTATCAGAGGAAGGGCAGGCAGCCTCCTCCCAGCAGGTCTCATGATCAGAGGCAGACTAGGCATTCAGACAGTCAAAGAGAGCAAGTAAAAGAAGTTGTATATCATCAACCAACTTTCTCTCCTCCTTCAACTCCTAGGTCTCCTCCCAAAGCAAAGTTGTCTCCTTCAAAGGAAAAACTTGCTCAGGTCAAGCTATCAGATGTCAAAATAAAAAGAGTTATATATTCTGAAAAATCAAGCAAGAAATATGCTGAGTTTGCTCCTCCATCTAGTCTTATGATTCAAGAGCCAAAAGATTCAAATATCAAGCCATCTCAAGAGCAAACTGAGAGTTTTCTAACTCAATCAGTAAAGTTTAAGGCTATAAATCCATTAAATCCAAATGATGAAAACACTTATGAAAGTCAAGAGCTTGATCCTAACTTCAAAATAGCTAGACTTTTAGAATTGGTGGGAACTGCTCAGATCAAGAAAGCTAAAGCTGAAGGTAAAAATATCACAGGATTGTCTACCATGTCAACATACAGAAAGAAAGAATTGGACAGATTCCAAGTCAGCTCGGAAGTTTTTAATGTCTCAAAGTATATGGAAAAACATCCTGAAGCTGTTCTACCCAAAGCTGGAGAATTAAAGATTATTGGAGAGTAAGACTTGAAATTATCAAAGAAGGATGCATGTGATCCTAGAAGAAAAATCACTTTCTCTCCTACTACTTCTATTCCTCCTTCAGACTCTGTTGATAAATGTCTGTGATGTTTGTTCTGACTACCTAATTTTATTCTAATCTGTTTGCTGTTGTTTATTCTTATCTACTTGTGTTAGATTTGTTTTTGTTTGAGTGACATCACCCAAATAGGGGGAGATTGTTGGTTCCCTAGTTTTGATTTGGGCCATGTCATCTCAATTAGGCTTAATTGACCCAAGAATTATCTATGGTCAATGGTTAGACTAAAGGTTAGTCTACCCTTAAGTTAGATTAGTTGAGATTGAATTGAAATGAAAATTGTTAAGTAGATTTGTGCTCGACGATAGTCGATTGGCGCTCTAAGATCTTCGATTGATGATCGACGATCTCAGAGTTATATGATATCTGAAGTAGGTCGACGATCTGCTTATTAAGATCGACGATCGTGTAGCCTTGGTCGACGATTTCTGTTAAGACAGTTTTTTTTCTTCAAGTTGACGATCTGCTTGTTCAGATTGACGATCTTCGATCTCTGGTCGACGCTTTCTGTCTGCTTTTATCTATAGCTATTTCATTTGATCTTTTGTTTATTTCCTCTTGTTTAAGACATATTTTATTTAGTATATTCTGCTCAATTTAATGCTTATATTCTTTTGCTTATTTGCAATATTCCTTTTGCATTAATTGAGAGATTTGGCAGAATAAAGCCGTTTGTTTTATCAGAGGAAATCGTGCTTTTCTACAGCTGTAATATAGTCGTTAGGCTTGGTTTCCTGTGCCAATTTGTAAAGTCAAATTGAAAGGATATTTCTTTAATATCCTTAATTCCTTTTTGGGAATGACAGAAAAGATTGCAGGTGCAGGTTTCCTTATTTTGTTTTATCCTATTATTGGGAAAGTATTTCTAGTGCAGGGCTCGAGGCTTTTTCAAAAAGAAGAGAAGTTTTTATATTATCAGTGCGGTCGGTTGAAGACAAAAATACTCACTCACAACTCAGAATATAGAGAACAACACATACAAACTCTCAGCAGACACAGAACCAGATAATCTCAAGAGAAAAGAAAAGTTCTTCTTCTTCCTGAGTTCATCCTGTCTTCAGAAAAATCAATACTCAGAGCTCAAGCTTTCAAGAAGAAGAACCTCCCAGATTATTGAACATTCATTGTTGCAAACTCTCCCAGATTGCAAAAGCTGCTGAAGAAGAACATTCATTCAAAATCTAGAGTCTTCTTCAAGGCTGCATCAGAAAGTCTTTTCAAGCAATTTGGAGATCCTACACCCTGAAGCAAAGCTTCTTCCTGGACATTATCTAAGCCATGGGGAGCTTTGATATTTTCAGAGCCATCCACTAGATTCTCTGAACACAGAGAAGACATCTTAATTCTCTCTTTCAACATCCTGTAAAAGGGTTATTACTCCCTTCAAAAGTGAACCATTGGTGGCAGGGCACCTGATCAAAAACCTGTGTGTTTGGTATTTAGGCACTTGATCAAAAGCCTGAAGGGTCTTTAGATCTACCTGAAGCAGATCTACTGGTGGCAGAGCACCTGATCAAAAACCTGTAGTGGATTCCTACCAGGGTGGTAGAAGAGTGGATGTACCCAATTGGGAAACCACTATAAAGCTCTTGTGTTGTCTGTTGCTTATTTTAATCATTGCTCTGTGGCTGTGATAGTTTTAACTAGGTTGCTAGCTGCTGTGTTAGTATAAAAGTTCAACTGAAATTTCAGTGAGCTTCTCTTTTATTCACTACACTCAGTTAGGCTTTAGATTTAAATCTTTTATTTTTATATTCCTCAAATTGCTCTAAGAGAAGTGTTTAGAGTCTCCTTAATTTTTGAACGCTCTATTCACCCCCCTCTAGAGTAGTAAGTATCTTATCCCCTCACTTTCAGTAAAGCCGACCCGCGCCTGTCGTTCGGCCATGAGTACTACAGTATTCAGAGATGGTATGGCGACTTGAGAAACGGGAAATGGTGGAGCTGTACCTGCGTTATGTAGACTATGACATGAGAGCATCAAGCAATTGGGCTTTTATCGGTGGCATAATGAGAGTCTCAGGCCCAGGGCCGTAAAGACTGAAATGCTCAAAATGACTATCATGTCAAGGACCTTTGAATGGTGGTGGTACCCGGGAAGTCCGGTACACCGATAATATGCCCTGAGTGCACATGGCATTTAGCTGGCAGTGCCAACGTCTGTGGCAAATAGTGCTAAGTTTGCATGACGTAATGCCTATATACAATAATGCTTATGTTTGCAGGGAAGGAGCACCGCCTCCCCGAGTGAGGGGTGGGGTCTTTATAATTTGGTCAGCTAATGTTGACCGTTGCTTTGTTTTACCACCACGCGGTGGTTTGTTCTAATGCAGGAACAGGTGAGCCTAGTGGCAAGTAGCGGGCTAAAGCCCTCGATGCTGTTCTGGCCCTTGAAGGCTAAAGCAAAATGTTTTTTTTATGCTCACGTGTGGCCGGCCTGCGTGTCGAAGTATGGAAAACATGTATTGTTTAAGTAAACACTTGTAAGGGCCTAAGGCTGTGACTTTTGTGAATTTTGCTGTCATTCCTACCTTTGGTGTTTGTGGACATTCATGCTTTTGTATTTGGATTCTTATAACTATTTTAAAAAGCTTCTGCTAGAATAATCTGAGTTAGGATGTGTGTTCCTATTGCTGTCAATTTGGTATTCTTATGTAATTCCACTAACTATCAGTGAAATATAGTGTGGGGCCCTTGCCGGACCTTCTGTTATATTCCATGTGACGGATGGGGGTGTTACACAAGGGCCTTCTTTTGCCCATGCCCCACATCGTAGGAGTTTCGAGGAGGATTATCCAGACTTCTACGCGCATTAACGCAGATGGAGGAGTTGATGCACGAGCAGCACGACCTGACGACACGCATTGTTGACTTTCTTCGGGTGCCCCCTGCTGTCCCCGCTCTAGCTTATACTTCGCGTGCCCATACTCCGCCTCTGCCTTCTTCTAATAAGCCTGAGTGACTGTTGTTTCTTTCCCCGGATGGGAGTTTTATGTTTTTCTTTATGTTTACGTTTTTGTTTATTTGACTGATGGTGTACTTGACATTATTCAGCTGGGGCTTTGTCCCTAGGGTGGTTAGTAGATATTTTTCAGTACCCTTCCATCGTGTGCTACTGTGATTCATTTTGTTTTTGATATGTTATGATTTGTTTTAGTCTAATAACTTGTAATCATAACTTAGATTAAATTTGATATTACCATGGTATACACAATTTTTGTTAGAGCTCTTTTGCTGGTTGCCCTTCCGTTGCGCGGCAGAGTGAGTGAAATTTTTGCAGGTTTAGCTGCAAGCTTTCTCACATCTTTTGGTTTACTTATTTGCTGAGTATGGGGTAACCCCTCTCCCACAATTTATATTTCAATGTTTTTATTGCATATCTTGGATAGGTTTCTTAGATTAATTCTTATGGGGGGAGAGTTATGCGGGTTACCTATGCACATACCCCGCTATCACTTGCATACCAAAAACACATTTTGATTTTCTATTTAATGTAATCTCATCCACATTATGCACCTACACCCACATGAGCGTGATCTTAACTACACGCACGGCTCGAGTCAAATGTATTTCTTTTGCTTAAACGTTAAAATAGTGATGCTGGCTTAGGATTTTAGGATAGAGTAGTACGAGACTCGTGCAGTGATCCTAATCGAGTACTCATGGTCTGTGTAGAAATAGTATAGATTTAATTTTTCTTTATGCTCATTAATTTATACTTTTTCTGTAGATGTAAATATTGTTTGTATTACTCAAAATTGTTGTATCTAGTGAAATCGAACAGTAGTGTATGGATGTGTGTAGCAGTCACTAGCCTCGTATTGTTCGAGTTGGGAGGAAGGATCATCTTTTTCGGTGGCTAAGAACTTGCCTCAAGCTACTCTCGAAGCATTGGTGCATGGTTAGTCAAGCGTGAGCGTGATGTAGGCCATCATTTTGGCCCTGTTGAGCCTTGTAACCCGTCCTAACGATAATCTTTGTTAGCCTTTGTTATGCCTATCCCACCTGTTGATTTAGCCCTACTTCGCGATCACCAAAGCATAAAAGCCTTCCCCAGTAACACACCTCTATCTCGAGCTATTAGTATGTTACTTCTTGCATTTGGGATGTTTTTATGGTGCTGTTATGTGGTTGTGAGGTGGAGTTTACTTGATAATTTGTGCTCCATGTGTTGTTATATAAAAGTAAAAAAAAAGGGGAAAAGAAAAGAGTGTAAAAAAAGAAAAATGTTGTTTGTTGTGAAATAAGAAGTGTAATTGGAAATTCCATTTGTGTTATTGCTGTGGCAGTAGGCGGTGCACACACCCTTTTCATCAAATTCAAGTCCGATGGTGTGGTGCACCTGCAATTTTTTTTGCTATGAGGATAATCTTTTGTTTGAGCTCATTTGGGTTGTGCGTAGCCGTTATTTTTACCCATGTGCATCCTTACCTACGTGTGCACCAAAGTCCCATCATTATCCTAAAGCCTTATGGATTTACGCTTGAGTCGGGCAAACGTCGTGGAAGGGTACTGAGCCCCGGTCTTTGGTAATGCTCACCTGAGTGGCCATCCTATTTTCTTCCTACGTATGACCAAACAATTCTCCTGAATTCAAATTGGAGTGGATACAATATCTATTTACGTTTGTCGAAATGTATAAACTCCGTAGTATAATTAAAAAGTTTATCTATTTTATTTTCTATGCCCATGATGTATTTGATTTCTCGAAATACATTAATTTGAAATTACTGAGCCAGCTAACTATTTTTTAGTCCATGGAATGATGATTTGATCGGAACGAGCAAATGTTTAAGTCTGGTGGTGTGATGATTCCGATATTTAAATGGTTTTTTAGACTCATCTGGGCCTGTTTTCTCACTCGTGCATTGCATTTCAACTGGTAATCGGTTATATTTACTTCTATCGGTCAATGGACACACTGTGCACCGCTATGGCCCGAGGGTGTGCAATTGCGCATTTTGTTGTTGGGGGTAAGTACTGAGGGTACTCTCCGTGCTGATTTGGTAATTTTTTTGCTGTATATTGGTGCTGGGAGCTTTTGCTCCAGCTTTGGTTTTTGGCTGTGCAGGTGGTGCGTTTTCTCCAAATCAGGAATTCTAACTTGTGGAAACACATGGTCATGTGTTTCCTTAGCGCACGCTTTCTACCTAATCATGCATTTTACTCGCCGAAAAATCGTCGAGCAGAGCTCGATGAATATCGTCGAGATGAGCTCGACGATCTTCACGCATGGTTAACACATGGTTTCTTCTAAACCGTATGTGAAGGAAACACACAGTTTTCCTATAGCTGTTTAGTTTATAGCGTTCTGTGGTTAATCGTGCAATTTGTTCATGCATTGGCATACCGCCCGTGCGTGAGTAAAACGCACGGTTCCTCTTTGTTATCCAGTTTTCAGCACTCTGTGTTTACCTGTGCGTTTTCCTTCACGCATGGGCGAAAGCGTCCGTGCACAAGTAAAACACATGGGTCAACTCATCTTTCTTGCAGGCCATTTTTGCGCGTTATTAAGGCACGGTTGACGCATGAGGTGTTTGCGACCCTCAATCCGCTGTTGCATTCATTCCCTACTCCTGCCTACTCTTCCATTCCACTGAGTGAAGCAGCGCATAGCGGTCGGCATAGGAGTAGATTTAATTAGCTTTTATTTTCTTGTAAATAAAACCAAACCCCTTCGTAACCTCGACCTAAGGACTTAAATCTCAAGTCCTCCTTGAAAGACAACTCCCCCTTGCGGTGTTCCTTGAGAGATTCGATACTTGGGAAAGCCTCCCCATTTTATATTACTTATGCGAGCGGTACACTTGCCGTAAGCTCATCACTTATCGCTTGAAGGTTACTCCCTCTTTTCTCAAGTTCACTCTACCCTTTATTGCAGGACGCGATGACGGCCAGTAGTCTAGGCTTCCAGATCGCCACCCTTGAGAAGGAAAAGGAGGTATCACAGGCACAAATATGCGAACTGGAAGCCGCAACTGGTGCTCCTCCGCCTTCAAGTAGCAGCTGTCAACTTGCGCATTACACCGAGTACGAGCTAGAGGTCATGATGCAGAAGAATGTTGCTAATGTAGCGAAGTTCACTCTTCAAATGTTGCGGCGGGAGGACTTCATTAAGAGCAAGGGCCTGGGCCTTTCCACGAGCAATGTGGTACCAGAACTATTTCTTTTGGTAGCAAAGCCGGGGATGCGTCCTACCAACCCATCTAGGAGGACTCGTCGGTCAAGGTCTCGCCTCGTTGAATCCCCGCGCCTCGCCTCTTATATTTTATTGTAATATGAACGCGGGCCAAGCCCCAAACTCATAATTTTGTCATTAATTAATGAAATATGCTTTTTGGAACTGCTGCTTGTAATGTCGCTTCTCTGCAATGCCGCTTCGTCTTTTCTCTTTTGTATTCACGGCCTCCGTCGATCCTCCTATTCGCTATCTCTCATTCCGCGTCTCACAAGCGATTCAAATTTTTGTTTGGGACTTAGCTCAGGAAATATAAGAGCGTTAGTTGGTCGAATCGCGAATGGCAACACGTATCCTTTGTCAAGAGTCTTCATGGTGCTCGCGAGATGGAGAAGGCAAGCCGACTCAGCTAGCACACAAGTTATCTGGCTCCATGCGAGGTGGGCTCTGTGGGGTTGCGACACGGTCTGAGCTCTCTCCTCCTTGGTGACTTTCTGGGTGCTCTCCGATCCATAGTCTCGGTTCGGTGCTTCTGGCTCGGAAACCCGCTGAGGACATCCTAACAACCCAATGATTTCTGCATCCGTAACTCAATTGTCTGGGTCACGAGTTTTGACACCATCTTCATCAAAACCTTCTGTTCTACTAGCCCATTGGGGGCCTGAGTAGACACTCACGAGTTACATCCAACCCTGCCAGCTAGATGAGAGCATGACATCGAGATCTGCTCGGGGTTTGGGTAGACGCTCACGAGTGACATCTAGCCCTGCCAGCTAGATAAGAGCCTAGCAGCGGGATCTGCTCGGGGTCTGGGTAGACATCATCGAGTGACATCTAGCACTGCCATCTAGGTGAGATCTTGGCAACGGGATCTGCTCAGGGTCCATGTAGACGCCATCGAGTGACATCCATCCCTACCAGCTAGGTAAGAGCTTGGAAGTGGGATCTGCTCGTGTTCCGGGTAGAGTCTCTCGAGTGACATCCAGCCCTACTAGCTAGGTGAGAGCCAGACAACGAGATCTGCTCGGGGTTCGGGTAGATTCAATCGAGTTACATCCAGCCCTACTAGCTGGGTGAGAGCCTGGCAGGTGGGATCTGCTCGCGGTCCGGGTAGATGCTCTCGAGTGACATCCAGCCCTGCCAGCTAGGTGAGATCCTAGCAGCGAGATCTACTCGAGGTTCGTGTAGACGCGATCAAGTGACATCCATCCCTTCCAACTAGGTGTGAGACTGGCAGCGGGATCTGCTTGAGGTTCGGGTAGACGCTCTTGAGTGACATCCAGCACTGCCAACTGGGTGAGAGCCTGACAACGGGATCTTCTCAGGGTCCGGGTAGACGCCATCGAGTGACATCCAGCCCTGCCCGCTAGGTAAGAGCCTGGCAGCGGGATCTACTCGGGGTCCGGGTAGATGCTCTCGAGTGATATCCAGCCCTGCCAGCTAGATGAGAGCCTGGAAACGGGATCCGCTCGGGGTCCGGATAGACTCTCTCGAGTGACATCCAGTCTGTTAGCTAGATGGTAGCCTGACAGCAGGACCTGCACAGGGTCCGGGTATGCGCCATTGAGTTATATTCAGCCTTGCCAGCTAGGTGAGAGCCTGTTAGCGGGATCTGCTTGGGGTACGGGTAGATGCTCTCGAGTGACGTCCTGCTATGCCAGCTAGGTGAGAGCCTAGCAGCAATATCTGCTCGGGTTCCGGGTAGACTTTATTGAGTGTTGTCCTTCCCTGCCAGCAGGTGAGAGCCTGACAGTAGGATCTGCTCGGGGTCTGTCAAATGAACATTTCACCTATTCACATGAATCACCGCAGGAGCACGGGCACCCCAAGAAGCTTTATTAGAAAAAGAACATTACTTACATGGCTTAATTGTAAAAACATATCAAGTAATCACCGTTCCAGGTGAGACTTAGGGTCTTGCCCTCCACATTCCGGAGGAGATACCCTCCTGATTTCATATTTTCTTATACAATATATGGACCCTCCCAGTTGGGGTTGAGCTTCCCCATATCGGTTGATCTTCCCGCGTCATCCACCTTTCTCAGGACCAAGTCCCCCTCTGTTAACTATTTGACCCTGACGTGCTTGTCAAAGTACTTAGCCATTCTTATTTTCACTTTTTCCTGACGGATGGAGGAGTGGTCACGTTTCTCCTCCACCATGTCAAGGGAGAGCCGTAGTTCTTCCTAGTTTTTTAGCTCTCCATTCTTCCCTGCCTTCCTCTGCCTCGACCACCCGAGCCATTCAGATCTCGAACTCGATTGGAAGCACTACCTTGCATCCATGGGATAGTTTGAGGGGGTCTCCCCTGTGGCCGTGTTGGGAGCGGTTCTCAGGGCCCAAAGGACCGATGGAAGTTGCTCAACCCTGCTACCCTTCAAGTTTTCAACTTTTTTCTTCAGGAGGTTCACAATGATTTTATTTGCCACCTCCACCTGCCCATTCCTCCCTTGGTGATGGAACAATGCGAACCTTAGGTCAATCCTATGCTGCCCGCAAAAACTGATGAACTCAGCCCTGGCAAACTGAGGTCTGTTTTCTGTGACAATGGCTTGCGGCAACCCGTGCCGGCAGATTATCTCCCCCCAAACAAAATTCCTGATAACCTCGGAGGTCACCTTAGTCAGCACCTTCACTTCCAACGACTTAGAAAAATAATCTATCATGACAAGTAGGAACCTCCTCTGCCCGATGACCTGGGGGAAGGCCCAACCAAGTCCATTCCCCAAATTACGTAGGGTCAGGGGCCATGATACTTCTGAGGCACTAGGATGATTGTAGTTGGAGGGGGGAAATCATCTGGCACATATGGCACTTCTTCGTTAATTCCGCCGCGTCGAGGCCCAAGGTAGGCCAGAAATAACCTTGCCTGACAATCCTTCCTTCCACGGTCTGAATTTTGGAGTGACTCCAACTCTCACCCGAGTTGACCTCCTCCAAGATCCTCTGGGCATCCCTCTCGACCACGTAACATGCCAATATTCACGAGAGGGTCTTTAGGTACAGATTCCCATCATGGATGAGATAGTACACTGACTTGTACTTGAATTTCTTCTTATCCATTCCTTCCAAATACTCCCCCGTGGAAAGGAAGGTTGTGAATGGGTCCATCCAAGAGGGGTGTTGATCCACCTCCATCAGCTCTCCCTCTTCAATGGAAGGGCAAAACAGTTCATTAATGCTACCACCACCTGGGAATCGTGCTTTGCTAGTTCGTACACCTGCTCGTTCTCTTCCCTGGGCACGTTTCGGATGGAGAAGGTCTGGAACGTGCCGATGACCCCCTTCACCTTCGCCATGTATAACTGAAGGGAAGGATACATTGACTCAAACTCCCCATTGATCATGGAATCTACCACCATGGAGTCAGTGAGGACCACTACATCATGTACTCCTAGCTCTCTAGCCAGGCGGAGCCCTGCAATCACCGCCTGGTATTCGGCCTGATTATTAGTAATAGAAAAATGGATAACTATCTTTTGTTCAATATTTGTCCCTTGGGGGCTTTCCAAGATCACCCCCACCCCTAGGGAATGCTTACCTGAGGCACCATCCTCCATTACCTTCCAGGGAACCGTACGGGTGAGTTTTTCTTCTTCCACCTCGACCACATAGTCAGCCAGGAAGTCATCCATCACTTGGGCCTTGATCGAGAGGCGGGGAAAAAAGGGGTTATCGAACTCACTTAGTTCCACTGACCACTGAGCCAACCTGCTTGAATGCTCCACCCCCTAAAAGATGTTGTTGAGGGGGTGGTCAGTCACCACTCGGATTGAGTATGTCTAGAAGTTGGTTCGGAGCCTTCGAGCCGAGATGACTAGGGCATAGGCTATCTTTTCCAAGATGGGGTATCGAAGCTCTGCCTTCCTCAGGACCTGACTCATGTAATATTTGGGGAGTTGCTTCTTCCCCTCTTCCCGGACCAAGACGGGCCTCAAGGCCTCCACTCCGACCCCAAGATACAAATACAGATCCTCCCCCTCCTTCGGCCCTTGGAGCAGGATGAGTTGAGTCAACTGTCTCTTTAAGGCCTGGAATGCCTCTTCGCATTCCCCAGTCTACTCGAACATCTTGCATCCTCTTAATGCTTTGATGAAGGGTGAGCAATTTTCCCCAGCCCGGAAATGGAACCTTCTCAACCCTGCCAGCTTCCTTGTCAACCGTTGCACCTCTTTGGCATTCTGAGGAAATCCCAGCTCCATGATCACTCAGACTTTATCAGGACTTGGCTCCACCCCCGCAGGGGTAAGAAGGTGACCCAGAAACTTGCCCTTGCAGGCCCCAAAGACACACTTCAAGGGATTCAGCTTCATATTGTACTTGTGTAGGGTTGTGAAAGTTTTCTCTAGGTCTTGGAGGTGAGAGTCCATGTCTCGACTATTGATAATGAGGTCATCTACATATACCTCCAAGTTGCTCCCCTTTTGTTCTCGGAAGACCCTATCCATCATCTTCTGATACGTTTCCCTTGCATTTTTCATCCCAAAGGACATCATTTTGTAGCAGTAGCACCCATCCCCCGTGATGAAGGGGACATCTTTGATGTCA
The DNA here is from genome assembly GCA_039513925.1 of Platanthera zijinensis. Lineage (NCBI taxonomy): Eukaryota > Viridiplantae > Streptophyta > Magnoliopsida > Asparagales > Orchidaceae > Platanthera > Platanthera zijinensis. The sequence goes on along the minus strand of CM077087.1, from coordinate 137,826,356 downwards.
GGGGGGGGGGTGCATCCTGATCTAGTGGTAACCTGAAAATGAATCTAAAAAACTCATTTCAGGAAAACCGACGGCTGAGTCAAACAACACATCGATCCGAGGCAAGGGATAACAGTCATTAGGGCACAATTTATTAAGTAAAGAAAAATCGACACATATGCGCCACCAGCCGTCTCCTTTTTTAGCCATTATAACATTGGATACCCAGTTGGGGTATTATATTTCGGATACAAAACCAGCCTTCAAGAGCTTGGCCACCTCTTCCCTGATGGGCTCTGCCAGCTTGTCCGTAACAGATCTCTTCCTCTATTGGATTGGTGGGCTTTTGTATCCAAGTTGAGGCGGTGGTAGGTGACGTCCACGTCAATCCCCGGCATCTCTGTCGCGCTCCATGTGAAGATGTCCACATTTTTATGGATGTACTTCAGCATCCTATCCTGGTCCTCCGGGGTCAGCTCCCCGCTGATGCAAACCTTCTCCACCCTACCCCCTCTCGCCGAGAACTTCCATCTCCACCACCTCTTCCACAGCCTTCAGCCTGTACTGCTCTACCTATTCGCCAACACCCCCCTCTCTCGAGATAAGGGACTCTGCTTCTTCCACTGCCATTGCCTCGGCCGGCTCTTACAGAACAGCCTCCGCCGCCACTACCTAGACACAAAATTCTTCCTCAAATTCCATCTCCTCCACCTCTTCTCCGGCCTCCAGCCCAGACAGCTCCTCCATCCTACTCTCCATCTCCTCAGCCCCCTCTTGTAAAGAGATGGAGTTCACTGCCATGACATAGCACTCCCTCGACACCTTGGGGTCTCCCTGAACCCAGAACTGGATCCCCTCAGCATTTAACTTCAAGCACTGATGGAAGGATGAGGGGACACAGTGGAAGGCGCTGATGAGGGGCCGCCTGAAAATGGCATTGTAGCTATTGGGGGCGTCAACGATGGCAAACCTGTAGGTACGGGACTACCCCTTAGAGTAACATGGAGTCCTACTCCTCCTTCCACTTCCTTCCTCTCCCCGAAAAATCCGAAAAGAGGCCCATCCGAGGCTAGCACCCTATTTGCCTCAACTTTCATCGCATCGAACGCCTTCTTGAAAATGATGTTGACCAAACTCTCATTATTGATGAGCATCCGAGAGACAGTGAAGTTTTTGATGGCTATCTGGATGACCAGCGCATCGCAAAATGGATCCTCATGATCCGTCATGTCTTTCCTCGAGAAGATAATCTTCTCATTCGGGGTTGGGTCTGGGATGTGGAGCCAACGCTCCAACAGTACATGGTGTGGAGACTTGCCTTCTAGGAAGCCTAAACCCCCACCCCCCATGGATCACTCTGATCCCTCCTCGGGCCCTAACATCGGCCCGGTCCTAACACTTATCCTCCTCTACTCGAGGCAGAACTTCTTCAATCCACACTTCCTAGCGGTCTTACTGCTGCTGCTCCCTATTTCCTCTCATCTCGAGGAACTCTGGGCACGTGGCTGTGGAGTGCCCCTCCTCCTATGGAAGTCACAATAGGGTAACTCCACCCTGACTTCTCTTCTCCTTCTCCGGGCAGCCCTCCTCCTTCCCCCAGAGCTATAACCATAGCCTGGTTTTGATCGGGGATGGGTGGTCTCTGGCTCTGCCTCCCACTTGGAGGGTAAAACTGACCCTGGCCCCCATAGCGATTGTCTACTCCATGGAAACCTCTCTGCGGCCCCTGGTCCTTCCACTATGGCATCTAGCCTAGCTAATGGTTCGGCTCCTGGCACCCCCACCTGGGCTGCTGCTATTTTTATTCCCTTTGCCGGGGTTCAACTCTCCTCTCCTCCTGACCTCTACCACCTCTGGGCTTCTCTTCCTCTGTGTCCCATCTGGCTAGCCTCCGGGCAAATTCAGGGTTCGATGCCTCCCCGTCAACTTCCCTTGCCGCCCTCTCCATCAGTTCCTCGTAAGATAGGGGCTACACCCTCTTCAGCTCCATTATGAAGAAACCCTGCTACAACCCCAGGGTGAAGGCCATATTAAGGGTGTGCACTGGCATCACTTGGACCAGAGTGACCTCCTCTTGGAACCGGTCGATGTAACTTCCCAAGGTTTCGTTCACTCCCTTCTTTATGTGGAACAGGGACTCCGAATCCTTCTTCCTCCTCTTGGAGGTGGTGAACCTCAACTTGAACCCCCTACGCAAGTACTCAAAGCGTTAGATGGAGTTGGTCGGCAGCTGGTGGAACCACTCTCTCTCCTTCTCCTTGAGAGTGATGATGAAGAGCCTTCAATTGAACCCATTCGACATCTGTAGGATCGAGACCACGTCCTCGATCCATTGGACGTGCTGGACTGGGTCTCCCTTCCCGGTGTTGTAGGACATCTCGGGCTCCCTGAAATCCTTTAAGAACAGGGTAGAAGAAACCAACTTGTTGAAGGGGATGCCTCCCACCGCTGGGAGAGCTGGAGGGTCTCAAACCCCAAACTCGTCGAACCTACCACTATTTGTCAAGCCTGGGAAGATCACTTGCCTGGGGATCTCGGATCCTCTCCCATCTTCCACAAATTCCTTCCTAGCTTTCTTGCCAGGTGCATACTTGCCAAGGGTCGGGACAGTGAGTACAAGCGCTGTTGGAGTTGAGCACTCGACACACACGCTGAGTGCGAACCTGACGAGGCCGAACACCTTCAGCTTGAATTCTCCGAACATCCCAACCATGGCAAGAGAGGGAGGGGGTGGCGAGTCAGACTTGACCAAGCCTTGCCCTGATCCTCCCGTCATGGAGCCTTCTAAAGATTTTCTGTGCTAACCACGCTCCACTCTCACCACACCAAAATGTTGAAATCGAACATTCGGTCTCGGTGGAGTTCACCCATAGGGAAGGGGTGATCGCACACTTACTTCTCTCCTGCGAGCGAAAAGACTAAGGAAGAAGAACAGGGGACAGATCCAAGGGCTCGACGTGGAGGTCCCACCACATACCCGGAAGATCTTAGAGCGCTTCCCCTCCTTAGCCAAATGCTGAGCTAAGGGTACCTCAAGAAGCACAAGAAGACCATGGCATAAGTGAGCATGCCTTCTGAGGTACCTCCTTGGATCTATTTATAGATTTCTTAAAACGGACTGCAAATAGCCAACCTTCATTGTTCTAAATGGCTATAGGCAGTCTAAATTGGTCTGCCAACAACGTAACTCCGCTATTTTGAGGGGCTAAATGCAGACCTCTTAGGGCATCTAGGTAATTTTGCCTCTGGACTCTATGGGGATGAGTTTTTTGGTCTCTAGGACAACTCGCCACCCTACCGGGCGGGAGCGAGATGGCGCCAAGGTCGCCTGGGTAGGCCAGTTCGCCACCCCCTATAGGTGTGGATTTGTGACCAGGCCGCCTAGGCGGGAGCAGGCTGGGACTAGCTCGCCCAGCTCGCCTGTCTGGCCTGGACGAGAGTGAGTCGGCCCCCTGGACTCGCCCTCCAACTATACTGGCGCGGGCCGATTGTCTAGGCTCGCTCGCCTAGTTGGGCATATAAGGAGAACACAGGATTGTACATTGATGAGGCTGATTTCTCCAAAGCTCTGTCTTTCTGTGGACTGCCCAAAAGCACCACGAACATCAAACACAAAGGAATGAATGAGGAAGGCCAGCTTCTCTCAAACATCATCAGCAAGGTGCTGATTTTCAAGACGGGCTCTCATGATTACCTGTCTTCAGAGATGTTCAAAATTCTGGTTGGTATCATCTGCAGGAAGAAGGTAAACTGGGGTGCTTTGCTGTTTGATAGGATCAAGGACAGCCTACGCACAGCAAACTTTGGAAGGATTATCACCCTGTACCTAAATCAGAAGGATGGTGATAGGTTTGATATGACCAAAGGAGTTCCTATCCATCACCTGAAGAAGATAGACTCCACAATCTTATCCTGGTGGGATAGGATGATAGTGAAGCAATGGGGAGCCCCAACATTGCTAGTGGAGGGGGAATAACAAGTACCTGATAACAGGATTCCTACTCCACCCCCAGTGAGATTCCTGCTAGCATGAGTGCAAGAATTGAGGGGGAGACAGTTGCTCTTTCAGATTCAGTTCCAGTGGTTCCAGATTTAGTTCCTAATTCAGTGGCCCTAGATACAGTGCTTTCCAATTCAGAGCCAGTTGATCTCCTAACAGAGGTTACTGCTATTAGTATTGCTGCTGCGGCTGATGTTCTTATAGTTGAGGATGCAGAAGTGACTCTAATGGAAGAGGATCCAACTCCTTCTGGGCTTGAGGAGGATGCTTGGGAATTTGATATTGAGGATTCTGCTGATAATGATCTGATAGTTGCTGAGTATGAGATAGAGATTTCTGCTGAAGAGAATATTTTGATTTGGACAAGGTTGCTTCTACTGATGTTGCTGAGACTCAGAGTGCAAGTGTTGTTGTTGCTGCTGAGCCAATGTCTGTGGAAAACCTACTAGTTCCTCTCTTAAAGAAGACTCCCATTGCAGTTTTTGAGGGGGAGGCAACTCAATCACAGATCTCTATCTCCCCTAAGGTTGATCGGTTCATCCGCAACCTGGAAAACAGACTTAGCATGAGGCCAACTATGCCCAAAGTCGCAATTGATCTTTTTGATGAGGAAGGAGATGCTGAGGAGCATTCTCTTGTCCAGACTGCTGTTGATTTTGTTGATTCAATTCTTGCTGATAAAGCTCATCTTTCTCCGATCGAAGAATACCCCAGTGATTTTCAGATCCCAGACAATATTCCAGCACCACAGACTGCTGATATTCCATCTTCCAGTACAAATGACTACATTCTACAAGCAGTTGAAGTGATGTTGGCAAAGCAACAAGCTATGTTCGAGGCTTCATTGTAGAAGGTTATGAAAAGAGTTAAGGATTCTGAAAAGTATATGCTGAATGGACTTGGAGAGGTAAAGGTTCAGATTGGCAAGATGGAAAAGAGACTTGATGAGTTGGGCCAAGAAGGTGGTACAATAATTGCCTTGACCTTGAATTCTCTAAAGAAAAATCTTCATGTTGTGAAAAATGTTGATCGCAAAGCTCTATCCTTGATCGATGCTCACAACCGGTTAATGGCTCACTTCGATACAAGTATGGTACATTATGCTAATGCCATCACCACTGAAGACAAAAGGGGGAGAATTCCCTTACAACTAAGGTGGATTTGCTGTCTACCTCTATGGTACAAAAATTCAAGGCTACAAATGACTACATATATGACAATACTGAGTGGCTCAATAATCAGATGGCAGGTATTCAAGTCCTTGTTTAGCCTATACATGTGACTGACGAGGATTATCCTCCCTAGGATTACTCGTAGTACTGGTCCGGAACATAGGATTTTGATCAAGATATTGCTGCTACTACTGTGTTATTTCCAAAGGTTCAGAGGACAGAAGACCCTGCTCCCCCAGTTCACAAGAGAAAAAGATATAGGGAAGGCGCGTATGAAGTCAGGCCAGATCCAGAGCCAGTCAGAGTAGAACCAAATAGATAAATGGAATAAGTCTGGAGCCCTACTTCCAAAGGAATCATATTGGACACATTCTCATTGGTCGATCTTAGAGTAGAAAAGCATCAACATCACTATGACCAAGAGGAATGGAACAAATACAAGGTGGCATGCACAAAGAGGAGAATTCATTTCAAGAATAACCGCGGTGCTAATTCGATGCCTCTAGCCCTCTCCTAAGTATTATCCCAAGCCTAGAGAATATTTTGAGAGGCAGCGATTGAAGAATCAGAAGAGGCAAAAATGACTATCATATATCAATTATTGAGTGTTGTGGGCTGCCCTCCTAAAACTAAACATTTTTGATATATATATATATATATATATATATATATATATATATATATATATATATATATATATATATATATATATATATATCTATAATTGCCTTGGAATGCGTGTTATTATCCTTTTAATTTCATTCATCTTTTCAAGTATTAATTTTGTTATTTGGTATGTGTAATTCATCTTAGCTTGTAGGATTTTGGCTTCTTCAAATAGGGGGAGATTGTTGGGTATTGTATACACAATAACCCTGATTTGAATAAGGGACCAGTCAAGCTAAGACGAATTGAGTTTGTATTTGATGCTACTATTCTAGTTTTGTACTTGTAGGTTTACTTTGCTAAGTACACACCAATGTCAGGTTACATTGGTTCAGTAAACACATGACTATATAATCTAATCCTTCATTATATAGGCCAATGTGTTGACTCGCGTGTAATCTTTCTATTGGGGTGTACTTCTATCCCAAGTAACGGAGAAGGACCAAGGAAGGCCAAAGACATGGACTCACAAAAATTTGAATTTTACCTAAGTAAAATTTCGCAAGTATGGTTAGGCATTCACGTCGAATTCGTCGAGTATCATCTTGATACTCGCCAAATTCATCATGTATACTTTTCGATACCTATCGAATTTGTAGTATATACTTGGTGAAAATTTGCTGAAAATCGGAAAATTTGCCAAGGAATATTCGTCGAGTATCACTGGGGATACTCGTCGAATTCGTCGAGTATACCAAGCGATACTCGCCAAAATCATCGAGTATCCCAGGCCATACTCGCTGAATTTGTCGAGTCAAATTTTGAATCCTTATGGGTCCAATTTGACGTATATCACATATACATTCGGCAAGTTTCATAATCGATATTCGACGAATTTCGCCGAATTTGAATTTGGTCGTTTTCCGAAAATTTTCTCTGACTCGGATTTCGGTCGGTCATGCACAATAACTCCTAGGTTATGTTTTTGGAATTCTTTTATAGCCGTTATTTCGAATCTCTCTCAATATATGTTAGGTTGATTTTTGAAATGAAAAATCTTGCCCTAATAACCTTTCGATTTCAAAAGATTCCCGAAAACAGAAACCGTCGGCTGACTCTTGCGATTCGCAATTTCTTTCGTTCGACCGCCGACTACATGCACGATCGTTCATCTTCAACTTACGTGACTGGATCGTTTCTTCTCTCAAGATCCATTTAACTCCAGTCCTAGTTATTCAAAGATCGAAGGCTCAAGATTCAAGTTCTCCAAGATTTCAGGTTTTTTTGTTCATCAAGTTTCAAGATCTACTTCTACGAAGAATGTTAGAGCGAAGAATTGTAATCGTTTGTGTTTTGTAATATTCCTTTACATATTGTAGGAGATTATTCTCCGAGTTTGTAGATCAGTTTGATGACCGAATTTGTACGTCCGTTTGTGGATCAAGTTTGTAGATCCGTTTGTGGATCGAGTTTGTAGATCCGTGTGTGGATCGATTTGTAGATCCGTATGTAGATCGAGGTGTAGGAGAGTTTGTTCTCCGAGGTGTAGTAGCATTGCTCCGAGTTGTAAGATTATTGATAATCTAAGAAAGGTGAAGTATCAGAATCTAACCCTTCGTGGTAGATAAGCGAGGCGCGATAGTGGACGTACCTAATATGGGGAACCATTATAGATCTCTGTGTTTGTGTGCTTGTTTATTTTTGAGTAATTTTTAATCCATAAAAAGACACAAACATCACCTATTTACCCCACTCAAGGTTATTTAGGTAGACGCTAGATACTTTCATAGACTATCAAGATTACTCCACTAACTGCCCAAGTTGAAGAAGAGGGTGTATTAGTGTGTGCTCTCCAAAAGAAAGATAAAGTACAGTTGTCTTTGGTAAAGTACCTCAAGTGCTATCCAACTGGATAAACAGACCAGATGAATCGAGCCATTGAAACCCTAAGGAGTCTGACTGATGTGATATAGTACTGCTGCCACTTCAGCCGAATAGTGATGAGAAGAACAAGTAGGCTGTACTCATCACTAAGAAAAGCACTAGAAGTAGCTCTTCTGAGAGCAGTAAGGAAGGAGAACATAATGCTCAGCTTGAACATTTTCTCAAGTTATATCCTCAGCTGTTAGACTCTTTAGAGGAAACTTGAAGAGGAATGTATGCTTAGGGTTCAATATCATATGAACTTGCAATAAGGTATGCCCAAATTAGTGGGCTTTATGGACAGGTTCTGTGCAAATTCTAAGGGGAAGACTGTCGAGCTAGATGCTCCTATTTGGGGAGCATGTTAAGTTAAGGTTGCTGGACAAGCTTGAGTCTTTCCTATAGTACCTCCAATACTGAAAAGATCACACTACTGCTGAAGTTCAACAATGTCTCTGTGGATTATGCTAAGATTGAGGGGTAGATTTCAACAAATCTCCCTGCTTAAGATCTTGATAGTGTCATTAAAATAACAATAGATGCTTCAAAGAATAATGATCCATCTAGATGAAGAGATAGATCAGGCCAAGATCTCCCTATCCCATTTAAATTCTTAAAGTGAGTGAAGGAAATAGGAGATGGGCCATGATCAAGAGGGAGTATGCTATGCAAGTAGAGATGGTATACAAAAGAGTCAAAATAATCCAAGTGGTATACAAGCAACTCAAATAGTCAAATAGCTTGATCCAGAGGCAACTCTGTTGCTGAAGAAGTGAAAGCAGTGAAAGAACAATTCTTCCACCTCTTCACAGTATAAGGAAGAACAGAACAAATATGGGATGATGCTCTCCAAAAAGAGACAGGTATGATCCTAAACCTAGAAAACATATTTACCTAACATAATATGTTGCACTTGTAGCAAGGTTGGGCATGTTATAGCTGAATGCCCAATCAGATGAAAGGAGAACAGGTGAGAAGAAGCACCTCCACCACAGGGTGCAAGGTAGATTTGATAAGCAAAGATGGAACCTATCAAATCCTAAGAAGAAGACTGACTACTTAGAGCAGCAAGAAAGAAACCAGCCTTGTAATAACAGCTCTATGGTATCAGGACCATAAGCTCCAGATAAGTAGAACTTCTTTACATTGATATTATACTAGTGTAATCTAAATTGCTAGGAATCCTTTCTTTCACAGCAGGACTATGCATATGTAGATTAAGTATAAGTTAGTTAGGGAGCATAAGGAATAACTCAATCCTAAGTTTGTCCTCACTGATAAGTGACTGACATGTTAATCATGCCACTAGATGAAGTCAAGTTCAAAACCCTCTAGGTTGAGTTGGATATGTGGAACTTGGGACAACTTCAGTTGCTCAAAACTTTAGTTTGTGTTGCAGGATTTATTTTTCTTGAAGGTAGATAATTCCTTGATGTAATATCAAGACTATAAAGACCATTAAGTGGTATCAAGACTCGGATAAACTCATGTGTCCAGCAGAGAGAATGATAATAGGTACTCGTGTTGAGGGGGAGCAAGATAAACAGCTGTGACCATTGATCAAAGATCATCACTACTGTTGCTGAAAGGATAGTGCTGCTGTAGAAGAAGAGGAGTGGCATTATGTCAAGGGTATGAATGATAGGAGCCAGCTCAAGAGGATCATTGGACCACTCAAGTGTCAAGGGGCTGCACTGATGTGGTGTATCAGTGGTATCACCACAAGAGAAGTATAAAAAAGGATTCTTCAGTTGAGGGGGGGCAAGTCCAACACTTCCAAAGCCAGATTCAAGTGGTTCAACTGCTGCTAGAGTGCCTTATCTGTACTAAAAATGGGGAGCAGATAATCTAAACCTCCCTAACTATTTACAAAAGTCAAAAAGGGGGAGGATAAAGATGTAAGAAAGATGTAAGTGGTAGCAGCAATTAAAGGGGAGCAGGAGCAGGTGTGCCCTACAGGTGTGCATAAGTTAGTGTATGTCATTGACTCATTTGATTGAGGGTTTTGACTTCTTCAAATAGGGAGAGATTGTTGGGACCATTGCCCACAATGTCCTAGATTTGAAGAAGTCAATCATATTAATGATATACACAAAGTTGTATTTGATGTATACTTAAGTTCATGCATGCAGGTTGGTCCTTATAACATTGGTAGGACAGGTATTCCAAGTTTGTGACAGTTGGTCACAAGGCAGAAATTTGGACATAAAGATAGATGCTGGATAGGCAGGAATTTGCCCAAGTCCACAGGCATTGAATGAAGCAAGCTCACTCAACGCCAGGTGCAGGAATTCGTTTAAGTCCACAGGCGTTGAGTGAAGTCTATTCACTCAACGCCATGTAAGTAAAAGCATTGTGTATAACCTGTATAGTCAAAGCCAAAGAATTGGCTAGCTAAGAAAGTGGGTAAGTCCACATGCGTTGAGTGATGTCTACTCACTCAATGCCATACAACAAAAATCTGTGAGATAGGCTAAGACAGTCAAAGCCTAAGAAGAAATAGGAAAAAATATTGCTAAGTCCACAGGCGTTGAGTGAAATCTACTCACTCAACGGCATACAACATAAATCGTTGAGTATAGCTCAGACAGTCAATGCCATAGAAAATCTATGTAGATATTTGACTAAGTCAACAGGCGTTGTGTGAGGCAAGCTAACTCAATGCCATGCGATAAAAAGCGTTGAATGATTATCATACAGTTAAAGCCCGCGTTTTCAGACACAGAAAATTGGCTAAGTACAAATGCGTTGAGTGTAGCTTACTCACTTAATTCTAGATAACAGAAGAATATCTGTTAAATAGTTTGGCATTGAGTGATGCTTACTCACTCAACGCCAAGTGAGAAAATATGTCTAAGTAATATGGCATTGAGTGATGAAGGCTCACTCAACGCTTAGTAAATAGAAAGTTTGGCCAAGGAAAAAAGCGTTGAGTGATAAAGACACACTCAACTCTCTCAATGCCATGTGATTAAAAGCATTGAGTGATGAAGATACACTCAACTCCCTCAACTCCAGAGATGCAGGAATATTTTTTTAAGGCAAAGAGCGTTTAGTGGACTCAATGCTCTCAACGCCTAGAGACAGAAAACTTTTCTAAGTGTTTTGGTGTTCAGTGAAGGTTGCTCACTCAACGCCTAATGTAAGAAAACTTTTTCTAAGAGTTTTGGCATTGAGTGAAGCTTACTCACTCAACGCCTATACTAATGATATTTGATTTTGGCTAAGTCCATAGATGGTGACGTTAATAAAATCAACAAGTCAACAAAATTCAAAATGTTGCGGGAATGTTGATGCACACCTTTAATGGGGTCGGCGACCAGCTGAAAGTCACTCTAGTGTTAACTACCTTCACCCATGGGAGGGATAGGTGATTTGCAGTCTTTTTGCGGAATTAGAAATAAACCTGTACAATAAAATAAAACAAGCACAACACCGAAACACACAGGCAGTTATAGTGGTTCTCCGATTTGGGTACGTCCACTCTCCCCCTTCGACCTATCTCCCAACAAGGGACGACTCGATCACTTCACCAACCGGATTGAAATCCAATCCTCACACTATGAAAGAAACCCTTCCACCCGAAGGAGTCACTACTCCTCCACCATGGGTTACACCCAACCGTTACAATGAGGAAACAAAGTTCCTTTACAACAAAAGCAAAAATGGAATGTACAAAAATACAAACTACGTTTGAAGCGCTTGGTGTCCCTCTTCGTTCGATGAAGCGTTCTTGAAGAAGACGAAGAGTCCACGACCTAAGCACTCTCTTTGAGAGGATCTCCCCGAGATCGGCGATGGCAAGGTTTGCGACGGCGATGCTTTCGAGATCCAAACATCGTAACAAAGCTAGCAAGGTCTACCAACGATCTTTCTTGGATCGATCGTCTCAATCGATTCGGAAGGGGAAAGTATTCCCGTTCAACAAACCAAGAGACAAAGGATCTCAAGAAGAAACGTGAGACGCGTTGCTTGGCTAAGTTTCTGTCGCCGAGAGATCAAGAAGAATCCGATGAGCGGCGGCGACGAACTATCGAGCGGCGACGGCGACGGAAGGAAATCCACGATCTGCTAGGTCAAGTCGGCGGCTCGTTCTTTTTCGTATATATTGATATCCCGTAAGGTTAAAAATACACGAGAATTTATACTGTAGATCAACCTTTATGACCGTTGTGGGCCCCACCAGAAGAAACCCTAATATCGGTTCAAGCAGTGCCTGAACATTTGGTCCGGTCCAGCGAGTCGATGGAAAATTCCTAAGGCAAATTCGGCGGGAATCATTGGTGATTCTCGACGAATCGGCGAGAATCACTTATGATTCCCGTCGAATTTTCCTTAGAGGAATTCTAGCTAAACAGCAAGCCATCCAGAGAGAATCGGCGAGATTCACAATCCATTCTCGACGAATCGGCGAGAATGCAAAGTCATTCTCGACGATTCGGCGAGAATCACTTAGTTATTCTCGTCGATTCTGCCTTAGGTGAATTCTAGACAGCGTTGAGATAGCCAGATGCATTCGGCGAGAGTAGGCTAGTGATTCTCGACGATTCGACGAGAATCACAAGTGATTCCCATCGAATCGGCGAGAATAACTTAGTGATTTTCGTCGAATTTTTCTTAGACGATTTTTTGTCTATCTTCCCGTGAGCTGGTCTTTGACCCATCCTTGCTCCTTGTCTGCTCTTGATCTATCTCAGCCCTGTACTTGAAAATAAGTACACTCCAATAGAGAGACTACACGTGAGCCAACACACTGATCTGCTCAACGAGGGATTACGTTGCGCAGACCCATGTATATTGAACCACTGCACCCTGACATTATTGTGTACTTGTCGTGGAATAACTGCAAGCACAACTTGATAGAAAATCATCAAATACATTATCTATTCACCTTAGCTTGTTCAGGGGCTTCTTCAAATCAGGTACATTGTGGATACAATACCCAACAATCTCCCCCTATTTGAAGAAGCCTAAACCCTACAAGCTAAGGTGAATGGAGCATATGAAAATCATAAACTACTAATTCAGTTGAGAGAAATTCATTACCACTTTCCTGAGAGCATACTTGGAGCCACCTTAGCCGAGAGGGTGATATCCCCCTTTTCGGCTTCTGCAAATCTTGGACTTCACTTGGAGCCACATACTCCCCCTCAGATCTTGCATCCATGCTCGAGCTTGAGTTCCTTGCTGATGCTCCCCCTTGATTCAAGAGCCTTGAGCCGTACAGTCTTCAATCTTCATAGTTCAGCATGCCGAGTTCAGTTTTGAAGAGACTGAACTTGGCCTCGTCTAGGGGCTTTGTGAAGATATCTGCAACCTGCTTATCCGTAGGAAAATAACAGAGAGATATGTCTTTGTTTTCCACATGCTCCCGAATGAAGTGATAGCGCACTTCAATATGCTTCGTTCTGTTGTGCGACACAGGATTGTTCGCAATTGCTATTGCGCTCGAGGTGTCACAATATATCAGAACTTCTCTGAACTGCAGGTCATAATCTTTGAGCTGATTTCTGATCCATAGAAGTTGTGCGCAACAGCTGCCTGCTGAGATGTACTCAGATTCAGCCGTGGAGGTTGCGACACAATTCTGCTTCTTACTGTTCCAAGATAAGCCTTCTTCCGAGGAATTGACACGTCCCGGAAGTGCTTTTCCTATCATCCCTGCTTCCTGCAAAGTCAGCATCTGAAAATCCTATCAGCTTGACATCATTGTTTCCTGGGTACCATATGCCAAGATTTGGTGTACCTTTAAGGTATCTAAGAATCTGCTTTGCAGCGACATAATGAGATTCCTTAGTGTTCACCTGATATCTGGCACAAACCCATGTGGAGAACATAATATTCGGTCTACTAGCAGTAAGATAGAGCAAGGATCCAATTATGCTTCTATACTTGGTTTCATAAAAAGGTTTCCCTTTCTCATCCTTGTCCAGAGATATAGTGGATCTCATTGGAGTCCTCATAGAGGTTTCACTCTCCATTCCGAATTTCTTGAGGAGTTCATTTGTGAACTTTGTCTGAGAGATGAAAATCCCATCCTCAGACTGTTTCACTTGAAGTCCCAAGAAATACTTCAGCTCTCCCATACTACTCATTTCAAACTTCCCTTGCATAAGTATGGAAAACTTCTTGCAAAGGTTGTTATCCGTTGACCCGAATATTATGTCATCGACAAAGATTTGCACCAGCAAAGTCTTGCCTTTGACTTCCCTAAGAAACAATGTCTTATCTATTTTTCCTCTAGAGAACTTGTTGTCAAGAAGAAAACTAGACAGTGTCTCATACCAAGCTCGAGGAGCTTGTTTTAAGCCATATAAGGCTTTATTAAGAAAATAAACATAATTGGGAAATGTAGGATTAACAAAACCTTGGGGTTGTGCGACATATACTTCCTCTTTCAGATTTCCATTGAGGAAAGAAGATTTCACGTCCATCTGATAGACAGTGAATCCTTTGTGCAAAGCATACGCCAGGAACAATCTTATTTCCTCGAGCCTTGCCACAGGTGCAAAGGTCTGGTCGAAGTCAATCCCCTCCTCCTGTCTGTAACCTTGAGCCACAAGCCTGGCCTTGTTCTTTATGATGACACCGTGTTCATGCAGTTTGTTTCTGAAGATCCACTTGGTGCCGATCACATTCTGGTTCTTTGGTCTGGGAATAAGCGTCCAGACGTTGCATCTTTCAAATTGATGCGGTTCATCTTGTATGGCCAATATCCATGCCGCATCTTTGTTTGCCTCGTCGAACTTCTTTGGCTCAACCTGTGACAGGAAACTAAGGTGCAAAATCTCGTTAATTTTACCTCTTTGAGTTTTGACACCATCACGAGGATCTCCGATGATATGATCTCTAGGATGATCCCTCACGTGTCGAAGCTCTAAGAGTCTGGCATCTGGGGCTCTGACATCTTATCGGGCTTCTCCTTCTTCCGGAAGATTTTATCCATCCTGCTCGTCAACTTCTCCAGCTGACGTCGAGGTGGAAACCTTGACGTACTTGGGAGTTGCACCTTTAGTAGTGTCATCAAGACTTAGCTATTCAAGCCATCCACCTGCATCTTCAAGAATGCCACTGGAATAAGTGCTATGAAGCAAGCTTCCTTCATCAAAAAAAACATTAATGGACTCTTCCACCACTAGGGTTTTCTTATTGAAAACCCTATATGCCCAACTATGGCTACTATAGCCCATGAATAAACCTTCGAAGCATTTTTCACCAAATTTAGTACGTGGGTACTTCCCGTTATTGAGTACATAGTATTTGTAACCAAAGATCCTTAAATAGGACATGGTTGGTTTCCTGCCTTTCAGTAGCTCATAAGGCGTCTTACGATGACTCTTGTTGATCAAGGCCCGATTTTGTACATGACAAGCCGTATTGACAGCCTCTGTCCAGAAGTATTTTGGGAGAGAAGCGTCATTCAACATTGTCGTACAACCTTCAATGAGAGTTCTATTTATCCTCTCTGTAACTCCATTTTGCTGAGGAGTATGCGGTGAGGAAAACTCATGAAAGATATCATGTTCTTCACAAAATTCTGTCATAGCCCCAGACTCGAATTCTATTCCATGGTCACTTTTGATTTTGACCACTAAGCAGTTAAGTTCATTCTGAATTTGCTTGACAAACCTCGTGAAGATGTCAAACGTATCAGACTTTCATTTTAAGAAGAACACCCATGTAAACTTAGAGTGATCATCAACAATCACTAGCGTATAAGACTTGCCTCCCAAGCTATGAACTTGTACTGGACCAAATAAGTCCATATGCAGAAGATAAAGACATCTTGAAGAGTCTTTGTCTGCACTGCCCTTAAAGGTAGCCCGAGTCTGTTTGCCCTTCTGGCACGCAGGACAGGGGCTATCTTTGATGCACTTAATAATGGGAGCATCCCTTACTAAATTTTTAGAAAATAACATATTAATCGTCTTGAAATTAATACGTGTCAATCTCTTGTGCCATTGTTCACAAAGAGATGCACTACCTTTTGCTACCAGGCACACGGGGGTAGAAGAATCTAAACTAAGAAAATCTAAACAAAAGATATTTCTTCTCCTAATGCTGGTTAATACCGTCTCCAAAGAGGCACACGATATTATCAAGCATTTATCCTTGCAGAACTTAACGTCATATCCTTTATCACATAATTAACATACACTGATCAGGTTATGATTTAAACCTTCAACATAAGCCACGTCGGTGATAGAGATTATTCCGTTGGAAATCATACCATAACCTCTGGTGACACCTCGATCTGATCCCCCAAAGATGACTTTGTGTCCATTTTTGACTGGAGAGTAATCACGCAACAGGCTTCTAGTCCCAGTCATATGCCGGGAACATCCACTGTCCAAGTACCAAATTGGAGTTTTGGTGGACTTTGGACATTCCTGCAAAATAGAATTAATTTCCCTTAGGAACCCAATCGAACTTGGGTCCTCGATTCCTTGTTAGAACACTCCCCCTCAGATGGTTAACCCTACGAGTGATCGATCTCGCATTGCTAACATGAGGAGTCTCGTTATATCTCGGATTAAACAAGAAATCCACGGCAAAGTGACCAACTTTGCCACAGCACCAACAGTCAAATCTGTTGTACATTTTCCTAGGCTCCTGCTTCACCCTTGGAACGGTGGGTCTAGCCGGGGCCTTGGATCTGGAGGTGGAGCCATCATGATGACAGCAGTCACATGATTTCTTCACCTCCGGTTCCTTTAGTATAACAGGATTGGCTTTTGGTGCCTGCTTCCTATTACGGCCGCAAGAGAAGTGGCCATAATCCTCCACTTGGATTTCCTCATAAGGTGCCTTAAAGACACTCTCACCGTAGTTGCGGGGGAAGACCCAACCATCATACTGGCTCTTGGGATTTTCAACCTAAGGCCCGAAGAAGTGGCCATAGGTTGACTCAAAGTCCTATTCATTGCAGGGAAAGCCAGGCTTCCTAAATTCAACAGGGTTGAGTGGGGCCTTTCCCTTTTCTGCAGCAGAGGCCTTCTTAGCAGCCTTATTTTTTCTCTACTTTCTGTTTCTCCTGGATGATTTACCAGGCACACCCACATGCCCCAAGCTAGCCCCCTTAGCCTGAGCAGAAAAGGTATCAACCAGTGGAAGAATAGTCTTTGGCATAGTGAAGCTTTTGACAATCTTCCTTTCTGCCGCAAGTTGTTCTTCCAACTTATTGATTTCTTCCTGTTTAAAGTCAAGGAGACTTAGAGACTAAGAGTGCTTAGAGACCAGGTCCAGGTGCTCCTGTCGGAGAGAAATCAAGCTAGGATCTCTTCCCTTAGGGAGACACCCTCGACCTTAAGGAATTTGACTTCTTTTTTTTTGAGCCCTCAATCTCTTGCGGCATTCCTCGAAGGTGTTGAGCAGAAGCTCATACTTTTCAAGGGGCTCAGCTTCTCGGGCAGAAGGGCTGTCCTCGAGATCATCATCAGGAGACTCATAGTCAGAGTCAGAGAGGGGGGTACGAGCTTTTACCTTCCCAGTAAATGCGGGGCAATCTCCTTCTGAGTCAGAGCGACCCACTAGCCTGAAGTAGGCTTCTTCATCATCACTGGAGTCTGAGGAATCAGAATCACTCAGTGTCTTTGGCTTTTTTGCGATGTAGCTCCTCTCTTTCTTCTTATCTCTAGAGGATATATGCTCCTCTCCCTTCTCCTTCTCTCTCTTGCCTTGATGGCAGTCAGCAACGACGTGTCCTGGCTTATTGCACCCAAAACAAATGATGTCAGCATGACGATGTTTGTTCGGTTTTGATTCATACCTGTCAGAAGAATAATTCTTCTTCTGATTTCTGGAGGAGGAGCCGTCTCTCTTTCTTTTATTCCTCATCTTGAGGAACTTTTTGAATTCTCGGGTGATGAGGGAGAAGTCTTCTTCAGACAGCTCTGAGCCGGAGGAGCATGGCTCGGAGTCTTCCTCCTCATCCTTTTTCCACGAACGGGACGGGGCAGCCCCCTTGCCTTTCCTGGAGTGAATGGCTTTCAGGGCCACAGTCTTTTCTTTTGTTGCGGCTTTCTCGGCTTCTTCTTCTGCTTTCCTCATGTTCAGCTGAAGCTCATAGGACATAAGCTTCCCAAATAGTATCTGAGGATCAGTTTCTACTAATTTGCCAAACTCTCGGATGGCGCAGATCTTCGTGTCCCATTCCTTAGTAAGGTACCTAAGGAATTTATCATTCAGTTCACCATCAGTGAACACTCTTCCATATCCCTTTAGGGCATTGACGATCTTGAGGAAATTCTCGAAGGTAACTCCGATCTCTTCCTTGGGCCCTTGCCTGAAAACCTAATATTTCTGATTCAGGAGGGATCTCCGATCATCCCTCACTTCATCTGTTCCCTCCATCAGAATAATCAGACAGTGCCAGATATCCTTGGCTGTCCTGCAGTTGCAGAAGTTCTGCATCATGGAGTCATCGACTGCGCTGACTAGAATGTTCTGTGCCTTCTTGTCAAGTCTGACCAGCACCATCTCGTCCTTGTCCATTTCAGAAAACTTCTTAGGCACCATTTTGGTAGGATCAATGGTGGAGGCCTTA
This sequence comes from Platanthera zijinensis, assembly GCA_039513925.1. NCBI lineage: Eukaryota > Viridiplantae > Streptophyta > Magnoliopsida > Asparagales > Orchidaceae > Platanthera > Platanthera zijinensis. Next base: position 137,808,130 of record CM077087.1, on the reverse strand, counting down.
GTGGGAATATAAGGTCCCTCCTCCACGATCATGAAGATTCGGGGGTCGACTGCTTCCATGTAAAATCTAATCCTTTCCTTCCAGATAGGAAAGTTTAGCCTGGTGCACACTGGGATCTTGCCTGAGTACTTGAGTCCATCCATAGTAGATATCTGCCTTCTTCTTGACACTAGTGGCAGGAACTTACTCAAGGTGTTAACCTTTTTGATGAGTAACCTCCCTCTGATACCACTTGAAAGTCAATCTAGTGTCAACTACCTTCACCTATGGGGGGGATAGGTGATTTGCAGTCTTTTAGTAGAATTAGAAATAAACCTACACAATAAAACAAAACAAGCACAAAACAGAAACACACAGGCAGTTATAGTGGTTCCCCGATTTGGGTACGTCCACTCTCCCCCTTCGACCTATCTCCCAACAAGGGAAGACTTGGTCACTTCACCAACCGGATTGAAATCCAATCCTCACACTATGGAAGAAACCCTTCCACCCGAAGGAGTCACTACTCCTCCACCACGGGTTACACCCAACCCTTACAATGAGGAAACAAAGTTCCTTTACAACAAAAGCAAAAATGGAATGTACAAAAATACAAACTACGTTTGAAGCGCTTGGTGTACCTCTTCGTTCGATGAAGCGTTCTTAAAGAAGACGAAGAGTCCACGACCTAAGCACTCTCTTGGAGAGGATCTCCCCGAGATCGGCGGCGGTAAGGATTGCGGCGGCGATGCTTTCGAGATCCAAACTTTGTAACAAAGCTAGCAAGGTCTACCAACGATCTTTCTTGGATCGATCGTCTCAATCGATACGGAAGGGGAAAGTATTCCCGTTCAACAAACCAAGAGACAAAGGATCTCAAGAAGAAATGTGAGACGCGTTGCTTGGCTAAGTTTCTGTCGCCGAGAGATCAAGAAGAATCTGATCAGCGGCGGCGACGAACTATCGAGCGGCGACGGCGGCGGAAAGAAATCCGTGATCTGCTAGGTATAGTCGGCGGCTCATTCTTTTTCGTATGTATTGATATCCCGTAAGGTTCAAAATACATGAGTATTTATACTGTAGATCAACCTTTATGACCGTTGTGGGCCCCACCAGAAGAAAACCTAATTTCGGTTCAAACAGCGCCTGAACATTTGGTCCGGTCCAGCGAGTCGACGGAAAACGCCTAAGGCAAATTCGGCGGGAATCATTGGTGATTCTCGACGAATCGGTGAGAATCACTTATGATTCCCGTCGAATTTTCCTTAGAGGAATTCTAGCTGAACAGCAAGCCATCCAGAGAGAATCGGCGAGAATCTAAATCCATTCTCGAAGAATCGGCGAGAATGCAAAGTCATTCTCGACGATTCGGCGAGAATCACTTAGTGATTCTCGTCGATTCTGCCTTAGGTGAATTCTAGACGGCGTTGAGACAGCCGGATGCATTCGGCGAGAGTAGGCTAGTGATTCTCGACGATTCGACAAGAATCACTAGTGATTCCCATCGAATCGGCGAGAATCACTTAGTGATTCCCGTCGAATTTTCCTTAGACGATTTTTCGTCTATCTTCCCATGAGCTGGTCTTTGACCCATTCTTTCTCCCTGTCTGCTCTTGATCTATCTCATCCCTGTACTTGAAAATAAGTACACTCCAATAGAGAGACTACACGTGAGCCAACACACTGATCTGCTCAACGAGGGATTACATTGCACAGACCTGTGTATATTGACCCACTGCACCCTGACATTGGTGTGTACTTGTCATGGAATAACTGCAAGCACAACTTGATAGAAAATCATCAAATACATTTTCTATTCACCTTAGCTTGTTCAGGGGCTTCCTCAAATCAGGTACATTATGGATATAATACCCAACACCAGCTATTTGTGTAACACCCCAAATCTAAAGTGTGAGTGCAAGCTGGGCAACACGGCCTTGGACACGGGCGTGTCCCAAGCCGTCTCCTACTCTGTGTTGTCTCGAGTACTCGACGAAATGCCCTCGACGTTTGTCGAGAGGGTACACGGCCTGCGATACGGGCGTGTCAGAGGCCGTGTCCTCCTCGGGTTTTGTCCAGGTTTGTGAGGCATATTAAACACGGGCTGGACACGAGTGTGTCTGAAGCCATGTCTAGGCACACGGCCTGAGACACGGGCGTATCACTGGGTCATATCCTTCTATGGATTTGTCCTAGGCATTGAGGTCTAGTGAACACAGGCTTGATACGGGCGTGTCAAAAGCCGTGTCAGGGCACACGGCCTGTAATATGGGCGTGTCACATGGCCTTGTCATGTTCGGGTTTAGTCACTTTGTGTGCCGCTTAAGGTACACGGCCCGTTAAACGGGCGTGTCACAAGCCGTGTTCGACCTAGGAAAAGTTATTTCAGGGCAATTTTTGGCCGTTTATTTCCTTCAACTGGGATCTAATGGACAAGGATTTGCCTTGCTGTATTAAGTCCAGGAATTGAGAGTTATCTCTCATTCATCTTGGCCATTCTCTTTCTAAAAGAGATAGAAAAGGGAGATCAAGGAAGGAAGGAGGAGAAGGGATCCGGCCGCTGGTGGAGCTTCATTGTTTGGAAATGCGAGCTGAGTCCAGATTTGTGGAGGCAAGAGCGTTGCGGTGCTTTCCATCTGGCTAGATTTCCATGGCTCCAAAGAGGTCATCAAGGGTAAAGATCTTCCTTCTTGGACATGTGAAGTCCTCGTTTTTGCATGTATATCGATTTCCCCCACCAAAAGGTGGCTTTTGAGGGATTTCCTTAGGTTGATTCTTGAAATCTCCAGTCTTGCATATAGATCCGGAAATGTGTAGTACGAAATAGGCATGCTGTGTGAAGCCCATCTGGACAGGTTGGTCTTCATTGGTGATGTTTCATTTTGCACACAAGAGAAGACACCGCGTATAAACGTGTAGTTTGTGGAGTTAATGGGTTGTACCAGTGAAGGGTAGTAACAGGAAGTACTGGAGTGGAATTCTAGAAAATACCCCCGTGATTCTTTTGTTGTATGTTCTGTTTGGTTTGAGTTTGGGTGCATAAAGAGAGTTCTGTTGAACGCGCCTAGCGACCGTGAGGAACGTTACCACTAACTCCCTTTTTAGATTATGAAGCCAGTCCTTGGTGGATAGTATGACTATTATAAGCTTGGAGATCTTGAAGGCTTCATGTCGAACGGATAAGGGGAAAGTTGACCCGCGTCATTTTGGACGATTTGAGCAACGAGATTGGCTGAACCGGACCGCGTTATGTCTGACCGACTGGTATACCTAGTTATTGGTCATGTTGGAGCGCATAATGAGATTCTTAGGCTTACGCGTCATTAAGACTAAATGCTCAATAAAATTGGGTTCAGACCTTGAATAGTGGTGGGATCCTGGTTTGCCGGTACACCGAGAATGTGCCCTGAGTGCACGGATCGTCGGGTCGAGTGGCCGACGGTTGTGATATATTGATTGTGCATGAGTGCACATTGTATGATATATCTGCTTGTGAAATGCTATGCCTGTAGTGAAGGAATACCACTGCCCCGGGAAGGTGGTAGGGTTGTTATAAATTGGTCAGCTGAATGCTGACCGTTGCTTTGTTTGCCACCATTATGGTGGGCTGTCCCTATGCAGGTGCTGGAGATCCAAGCGGGAAATAGAGGGCTGAATACCCTACTACTGCTGATGCTTATGGCCCTCGAAGGCTGAGCAAACACTTTTGTTATGTCCATGTGTGGCCGTCCTGTGCGCCAATGTTTGTAATCCATACTTGTAAAGCGTAACTGTAAGACCTTAAGGCCAAACTGTTGACTATTTGCTGTATATTCCTTCGTGAGTATATATAAATGTGGTTGTTTATATATAATGAACATTCTTGGTTTGAGTTCAGTTTAACGTTAAAATCTTCCGCTAGTATGCTCTGTGTTAGGATGCGTACTAGTATTGGTATTTACCTGTGACCTCGCCGCCTGTTTGTGGCATATATGTGGGGCCCCGGCCGGACCTTCTATTATGTGTTATTTAACAGATGGGGTCGTTACATTTTTGTATCAGCATGTCTCGGTCTTCCTCTTTCGGATTCATTGTCGAATTCTTTTGTGGGGTGGCGAGCACGTGCAAATACACCTGTTTGAGGAACCTGCGCGTTCCTATATTGTTGTGATTGCTTGTGCAAGGTCGCTAAAGTGTCTTTTTCATATATAGGTGACTCGTAGTGGAGCTAGGCAGTCTGAGCCCCAGTGTTCTGATGAGAGTGCTACACCAGCTCAGGTGCCCACACCTCCTCCTTCTGCAGAAACCATATGCTTAGTTGCTGAGGCACTATTTGCCATGATTCATGCACAACCTACTAGGCAAGCGCAGCAGGAAATGGTGCACGAATGGGTCGGTGTAATACTAGAACCTGCTGAGGTTGTTGATCTTCGAGCAGCTGAGAGGCAGTTGGAGCATTTTATGAGCTTCAATCCTCTGACGTTTACGGGTGTGGGAACCCAAACGCAGGCGGAAGATTGGTTGTCGCACGTCAAGAGAATATTGACGGCGATAAGGATGGAAGAAGATCAAAAGGTCACCTTGGCCACCTTCTTGTTGGAAGGAGAGGCTCGGCTATGGTGAGATGAGATAGAGTTGCATCACCTAGCGGGAAAAAAATTAACACAAGTCTCGATCGAGGAGTTTTCACAACTATTTTTTGCAAAGCACCTACAAGCAGCAAAACGCATCGCCATGGAAAATGAGTTCCAACATCTAATGCAAGGAGAAAGTAGTGTTGATACTTACATGCATGAGTTTAAAAGGTTGGGCCGTTATGTGGGGTCTATCTTCACTGATGAACAACGGAAAACCAATAGGTTCTACGAATGGTTGCGGGATGAGTTGAGAATCCTGCTCTCGAGTTCGGTGAACCAAGGATTTAAGGTATTGGTTGATACTGATTATGCGCTGGAGAAAGATATGAAACGGATGTAAGGAAAGAGGGACTGTGCTATGACAAAGTCTGAGTTCAAAGTGCCCCGTCCGGGCAAATCGAACTACCAAAAGAAGTGGAGCAAGAGATCCAAATCTTCTAAACAGGCTCCTTCTACAGTTGCGTCGGGGGCAACGTCAAGGCAAGAGTCTCGTACCTACTCTGCATGTGGCAAAGTGGGACATATAGCCCGTGACTATCGGGTTAGTCCGCCAAAGGTGGAAAAAAAGACGAGAGTGTCTTTTGCTGAGAAGGGAAAAGAAGTGGTGGAGTCCTCTGCATCCCAAGAGAAACCCCGAGTATATAATCCTTGCCAGTAAGAGTCTATAAAGAAAAGTGACGTCATCACATGTATGATTTAAGATATTGATTGCTTTTTATATTGCATACCTTTTGTGTAGCTTGTGTATGATGTGTTTGTCTTAGGCTTTGTCCTGATTCAGAACAATCCGGCAAGAGCACTATTTTATATGGGTGCTTCGTATTCGTTTCTGTCTAAGGACTTTATAGCGCGGATCGGAGTACTTAGTCATTTGACGACAGATACTATGAAGGTGTTGTTACCAAATGGATGTGTGATGTGTGCGGATAAGACTTACTGCGTGGAAGTACAAATAAGAAGTCGGGATTTCTGCTTGAGCGCATCTGTGCCACCGTTATCGGAATTTGATGTGATCTTTGGTATGGACTGGCACTAGGAGCAGCGTGCCTTTATTGATTGCAATTCAAAGGAGATCACACTAGGCTAGAATACCGAGCTTGAGACTAAGTTCGATGGTATTCGAGGAGTAGGTGGGACCTTGATGTCTGCTCTCCAAGTCGTCAATGCTGTTCGGAAGGGCGCGGAGTTATTCTTCAGCTTATTCAGGCTGTTTAGCTAAAGGCCAGTGTGAGTGATGTTCCGATTGTATCGGAGTTTGCTGATGTATTTCCTAAGGATTTTCCTGGGTTACCACCCCAGCGGGAGATCGACTTCACTAGTGAGTTGGTGCCAGGTGCGAAACTTGTGGCCCGCTCGCCATATCGCGTAGTGCCAAAGGAAATAACAGAACTAAAATTTCAATTGCAAGAGTTGCTGGAACAGGGATACATACACCCAAGTATGTCACCTTGGAGCGCATCTGTTCTTTTTGTGAAAATGAAAGATGGTAGTCTGCGGTTTTGTATTGATTATCGCGAGCAGAATAAGCTGACATAGAAAAACAAGTATCTGATTCCACGGATAGATGACTGATTCGATCAGCTAGTGGGATCAACCATTTATTCTAAATTGGATTTAAAATCAGGATATTACCAATTGAGGATTCGGGAAGGTGACATTCCCAAGACAACGTTTGGAACATGCTATGGTCATTATGAGTTCACTGTAATGACGTTTGGGCTATGTAATGCGCTATCGGTGTTCATGGATCTAATGCACCAAACGTTCCGAGAGTACTTGGATCTGTTTGTGATCGAATTCATTAATGATATCTTGGTGTACTCTCAATCTGATGTTGATCATGCGAACAATTTATGGTTGGTGTTGCATACCCTGCGAAGAAATAAGCTCTATGCCAAGTTCTCAAAATGTGAGTTTTAGCTATCATCAGTGGCTTTTCTTGGCCACGTGGTAAGTAGAGAGGGCATTGTGGTGGATCCGTTAAAGATAAGTGCCATACGAGAGTGGCCAGTGTTGTCTTCGGTGGCCGAAGTCAAGATTTTCCTTGGACTGGCAGGCTACTAGAGACGTTTTGTGGAAAACTTCTCACGGATCGCTTTGCCTCTTACAACATTAACGAGGAAGGATCAGAAGTTCGTTTGGACACCGGAGTGCGCGCGAGCTTTTTAAGAGCTAAAGAGTCATTTGACCAAGACGCCTGTGCTAACATCGTCATGTGTTTTAAACGGCTATGAGATTTATAATGATGCTTCAGGAAGCGTCCTAGGCTGCGTTTTTCTACAGTATGGCAAGGTGATTGCTTATGGCTCATGCTAGTTAAAAGTGCTTGAGCGGAATTATCCCATCCACGACTTGGAGTTAGCGGCGGTTATCATTGAGCTTAAATTTTGGCAGTACTATTTATATGATGTAAAAGTGGATATCTTTACGAATCATAAGAGCCTAAAATACCTATTGGATCAGAAGGATCTCAATATGCGATAACGGAGGTGGATGAAGTTCCTCGGGGACTACACCTTTGATATTCATTATACTCCCGGAAAGGGAAACGTGGTCGTAGATGCCTTGAGTCATAGGACTCCGGTAAGGGAAAATTGGTTGCGGATGCATGATGAGCGTCTGATCCAGTAGCTGGAAGCATTAGAGATTTCTTGTGTTGACAAGAATTCCACAGTCGATAAATTCTTGAACTGGATGAAGGTACAGTATGACCTTGGGGACAGGGTTCGGCGAGCAACAAAACTTGATGAAAGTCTCCAACGTTATACAATGGATGGTTCAAATGACCAATTCTCCTTATATGACGACCTTTTGAGGAAAGAGTGTCATTTGTGCATCCCAAGTATGGGTAAGTTGAGGGAAGAATTGGTGAATGAGGCTCACTTCACAAAATACTCAATTCACTCAGGGAGCAAAAAGATGTACAAGGACATGAAACAATTATTCTAGTGGCCAGGGTTAAAGAAAGACATAGCACATTATGTGGCTAAATGTCCAACATATGCCTTGGTGAAAGCAGAATGCCAAAAGCCCGGAGATTTCCTGAAGTCGTTACCTATTCTGGAATGGAAGTTTGATGATATTTTGATGGATTTCATGCACGGGTTGCCGATATCTCAACGTAGGAACGAGGTTTGGGTGATCGTAGACCGGTTGACTAAAGTGGCTCACTTCCTACTAAACAAGAGTGACGATTCAGTGGAAGTCTTGGCGAAACTTTATGTTGAGCAAATCATACGATTGCACGATGTTCCCCGTAGTATCGTAAGTGACCGTGATGGGCGATTCACTTCAAATATTGGAGGCTAATCCATCAGTTGTTGGGCACAAAGTTATCATATAGTACGACCTTTCATCCCCAAATGGATGGCCAAACTAAGAGGACCAACAGAACGATGGAGGACATGCTCCGAATGTGCGCCTTGAATTTTGGAAAGAGATGGGAATATCATCTCTATATGGAAGGGTTTGCCTATAATAATAGCTACCAAGCAAGCATAAGTATGGCACCATTTGAAGCTTTGTATGGTTAGAAATGTCGTACACCGTTAGCTTGGGTGGAAATAGGAGAATCTGAACTATATGGGCATAAAGAAGTCGAAGAAATTAATTCGACGATACACTCTATTCGGGAGAGGCTATTGATATCCCAGGATAGGCAAGCCAAATACTACAATGCCAAGAATTGGAATGTGGAATATGCGGTAGGCGATTGGGTATAATTGAAGATCAAACCCTTCACAGGTGTATCAAGGATTCGGTGTCTGAAAAAGTTAAGTCTGAGATATCTTGGTTCATTTGAAGTGGTGGAGCGAGTTGGGGAAGCTGCCTATCGGCTAGCTCTTTCGACAGAATTGAGTGGATTGCATGATGTGTTCCACATATCAGTGCTTCAAAAAGCCAAGAAAGATCCAGCTCAAGTGATTGCAAACGACCGTTTACCGATCGAATTTGGGCTAATGATGAAGGTTAGGCCCATTCGGATCGAGGATATAGCCGATAAACAGTTATAGAACAAGACAATCGGGATGGTCAAGGTCCGATGGGACAACTGTGGCCGTGAGGAGCTAACATGGGAGCGAGAGCAGACCATGCGGGCTGAATTTCCAGAGCTATTTGTTTAAACTGTTGTATAGTGCATGTCAAGTTGTATCAACCTTTTATGAAGTTATAACATCTTGATTGCTATTTTGCTTACTGTATGCAAAATTCGGGACGAAATTTCTTATAAGGAGGGGAGGGTTGTAACACCCCAAATCTCAAGAGTGATTGCAGGCTGGGCAACACGTCCTGGGACACGAGCATGTCCCAAGCTGTATCCTGCTCTGTGTTGTCTCGAGTACTCGACGAATTGCTCTCGATGTTTGTCGAGAGGGTACACGGCCTGCGACATGGGCATGTCAAAGGCCGTGTCCTTCTCGTGTTTTGGCCAGGTTTGTGAGGCCTATTGAACATGGGCAGGACAAGTGTTGAATTTACAAGGAGAATTTACAAGTGTTGAATTTGATCTTTCACTCAAATCCGGGGTTTAACATAGCAAGGAGGAGCTTGGGCCATTGGATCAATTATGAAGGAAATGAACGGCCACAGATCGCCCTGAAAAGTCTATTTTTTTGGGCTGACACGGCCTGTGACATGCCCGTGTCACAGACCATGTACTCTAAGCGGTACACGAACCGACTGATCTAGAAAAGGATACGGCCATGTGGCACGCTTGTGTCACTGGCCGTGTGCACTGACACGGCTTCGGACATGCCCGTGTCCAAGCCGTGTTCACCACGCCTCAATGCCCTGGACAATTCCAGAGAAGGAAACGACCCTATGACACGCCCGTATCACAGGCCATGTGCCCACACACGGTTTCAGACATGCCCATGTCTAGCCCGTGTTTAATAGGCCACACAAACTTAGCCAAAACCCAAAGAGGATATGGCCTCTGAAATGCCCATTTCATTGGCTGTGTGCCCCCACACAGAGCAGGACACGTCTTGGGACACGACCGTGTCCTAGGCTGTGTTCCCTAGCCTGAACTCCATTTTGGGATTTGGGGTGTTACAATCCTCCCCTCCTTACAAGAAATTTTGTTCCGAAATTTTCACACAGCAAGGAACCCAGAATTCAACATATTATAACTTCAATATGTATGTTACAACAAGATATATACTGTCCAGCAATTTACACAAATAGCTCGGGAAATTCAGCTTGCATGGTCTGCTCTCGCTCCTATGTTAGCTCCTCACGGCCACAGTTGTCCCATCAGACCTTGACCGTCCGGATTGTCTTATTCCACAACTGTTTATCGGCTATATCTTCGATTCGAATGGGCCTAACCTTCATCGTTATCCCAACTTCGACCAGTACGCGATCGTTCACAATCACTTGATCTGGATCTTTGACGGCTTTCCGAAGCACTAATAAGTGGAACACATTATGCAATCCACTTAGTTCGGCAAAATAGCTAGCCGATAGGTAGCTTTCCCAACTCGCTCCACCACTTCAAATGTACCAAGATATCTAAGACTTAGCTTTTTCAAACGCTGAATCCTGGACACACCTTTGAAAGACTTGATCTTCAAATATACCCAATCGCCCAATGCAAACTCCACGTTTCGGTGCTTGGCGTTGTAGTACTTTGCTTGACGATCCTAGGCTATCAGTAGCCTCTCACAAATAGAGCGTATTGTCGAGTTAGCTTCTTTGACTTCCTTACGCTTATAATGTTTTGATTCGCCTACTTCTACCCAAGCTAACGGTGTACGACATTTACGACCATACAGAGCTTCAAATGTTGCCATACCGATGCTCGCTTGGTAGCTATTATTGTAGGCAAACTCCATCATATAGAGATGATCTTCCCATCTCTTACCAAAATCAAGGGTGCACATTCAGAGCATGTCCTCCATTTTCCTGTTGGTCCTCTCAGTTTGGCCATCAATTTGGGGATAAAAGGACGTATTGAATGCTAACTTTTTTCCCAACAATTGATGGATTAGCCTCTTATCGTTCGATGTGAATTGCCCATCACGGTCACTTAGGATTCTATGGGGAATATCGTGCAATCGTACAATCCGCTCCACATAGAGTTTTGCTAAGGTTTCCACTAAAGCGTCCCTCTTGTTTAAAAGGAAGTGAGCCACTTTTGTCAACCGGTCTACAATCACCCATATTTAATCATTGCCGTGTTGAGATTTCAGCATACCGTGCACGAAATCCATTGAAATATCATCAAACTTCCATTCTGAAATAGGTAACGAATTCAAGAAACCTCCGGGCTTCTGGCATTCCGCTTTCACCAACGCACAAGTTTGACATTTATCCACATAATGTGCTATGTCTTTCTTTAATCCGGGCCACCAAAATAACTTTTTCATATCCTTATACATCTTTGTGCTCCCAGGGTGAATTGAGTATTTTGTAAAGTGAGCTTCATACATCAACACTTCCCTCAACTTACCCATACTTGGGACGCACAACCAGCCATCTTTCCGTAATAGGCCGTCACCCCTGGAGAATTGGTCATCTGACCCATCCTTTGTATAGCGTTAAAGACTTTCATCAAGTTTCGTTGATCGCCGAACCCTGTCCGCAAGGTCATATTGTACCTCCGTCCAGTTCAAGCATGCATCGGCTGTGGAATTCTTGTCAACACAAGAAATCTCTAACGCTTCCAACTTTTGGATTAGACGCTCATCATGCATCTGTAACCAATTTGCCCATATCAGAGTCGTACGACTCAATACATCTGCGACCACATTTCCCTTCCCGGGAGTATAATGAATATCATAGCTGTAGTCCCCAAGGAACTCCATCCACCTTTGTTGTCGCATATTAAGATCCTTCTGATCCAACATGTACTTTAGTCTCTTATGATCTGTAATGATATCCACTTTGACGACATATAGATAGTGCCGCCACAATTTAAGCGCAAAGATCACCGCCGCCAACTCCAAGTCGTGGAAGGGATAATTTCATTCATGTACTTTCAACTAGCATGAATTATAAGCAATCACCTTTCCAAACTGTAGAAGACCACAACCTAAGCTGCTCCCTGACGCATCACTATAGATCTCGTAGCCGTCTGTACCACATGGCAATGTTAACACAAGCGTCGTGGTCAAACGACTCTTCAGCTCATCAAATGCTCGCACACACTCCGACGTCCAAACGAACTTCTGATCTTTCCTCGTTAATGTGGTAAGAGGCAAAGCGATCCGTGAGAAGTTTTCTACAAACCATCTGTAGTAGCCTGCCAATCCAAGAAAACTTCTGAATTTAGCCACCGAGGACAACACTAGCCACTCCTGTAGGGATTTTATCTTTGATGGATCCACTGCTATGCCCTCTCCACTTACCACGTGGCCAAGAAATACCACCGATGATAGCCAGAACTCATATTTTGAGAACTTGGCATAAAGCTTATTCCTTCGCAAGGTATGCATACCAATCACAAATGATTCGCATGATCGGTTTCGGATTGAGAGTACACCAAGATATCATCAATGAATATAATTATGAACAAATCCAAGTACTCTTGGAATGTTCGGTGCATTAGATCCATGAATACCGAAGGCGCATTACATAGCCCAAACAACATTACAGTGAACTCATAATGACCGTAGCGTGTTCCAAACGCTGTCTTGGGAATGTCACCTTCCCTAATTCGCAATTGGTAATACCTGGATTTCAAATCTAACTTCGAATAGACGGTTGAGCCTGCTAGCTGATCGAAAAAGTCATCGATCCGTGGAATCGGATACTTGTTTTTCTCCATCAGCTTATTCAATTCACGATATTCAATACATAACTGTAAACTACTGTCCTTCTTTTTAACAAACAGAACAGCTGCGCTCCAAGGTGACATACAAGGGCGTATGTATCCCTGTTCCAAAAATTCTTGCAATTGGGCTTTCAATTCAGCCATTTCCTTTAGCGCTACGCGATATGGCGAGCGGGCCACAGGTTTCGCACCCTGCACCAACTCATTCGTGAAGTCGATCTCCTTCTAGGGTTGTAGCCCAAGAAGATCCTTAGGAAATACATCAGCAAACTCTGACACAATCGGAACATCATTCACACTGGCTTTTGGCTCAACAGCCTGAATAAGCGTGAAGAAAAACTCTGCGCCCTTCCGCACAACATTGACGACATGGAGAGCAAACACCAAGATCCCGCTCACTCCTCGCATAACAGCGAACTTAGTCTCAAGCTTGGTATTCTGGCCCAGTGTGATCTCCTTTGAATTGTAATCAATAAAGGCACGCTGCTCCGAGAGCTAGTCTATACCAAAGATCACATGATACTCCGATATTGGTAGTACAGATGTGCCCAAACCGAAATCCCGACTTCCTATTTGAACTTCCACATCGCAAGCCCTATCCACAAGCATCACACATCCGTTCGGTAATTATACCTTTATACTATCTGTCATCACATAACTCGGTACTCCAATTCGTGCTATGAAGTCCTTAGACAGAAATGAATGCGACACACCCGTATTAAATAGTGCTCTCGCGGGATTGTTCCGAATCAGGAAAAATCCTAAGACAAACACATCATACACAAGCGACATACAAGGTATGCATTTTGAAAAGCAATCAATAACTTAAATTGTACCTATTACGACGTTACTTTGCTTTATAGCCTCCTGCTGGCCAAGGTTATAAACTCAAGGCTGCGCTTTGGATACAGAGGACTCCACCACTGCTTTTCACTTTTCAGCATAAGATGCTCCCGTCTTCTTTTCAACCTTTTGCGGGCTAGCCCAACATTCACGGGCTATATAACCCACTTTTCCACATGTAAAGTAGGTACGAGCCCCTTGCCTCGAAGTTGCCCCTGACACAACTATTGAAGGAGCTTGCCCAGAAGGCTTGGACATCTTGCCCCATTTCTTTTGGTAGTATGATTTTCCAAGACGAGGTGCTTTGAACTCTGGCTTTGTCACCGCCAAGTACTTTTTGCCTTGCACCCGTTTCATATCCTTCTCCAGCGCACATGCAGTATTGACCAACGCCTGAAACCCTTGGTTCACCGAACTCGAGAGCAGGATTTTAAACTCATCCCGCAACCCTTCGTAGAACCTATGTGTTTTCCATTGTTTATCAGCGAAGATAGACCCCGCATACCATCCCAACCTCTTAAACTAATGCAAGTACGTATCAACGCTACTTTCTCCTTACGTTAACTGTTGGAACTCATTCTCCATAGAGATGCATTGTGCCATTGGCAAGTGCTTTGTCAAAAATAGTCGAGAGAACTCTTCCATCGAAACTTGTGTTATCTGTCTGCCAGCTAAATGGTGTAACTCGACCTCGTCCCACCATAACCGAGCCTCTCCTTCCAATAAGAAGGTGGACAAGGTGACCTTCTGATCTTCCTCCATCCTGATCGCCATCAATATACGCTTGACGCGTGACAACCAATCCTCCTCCTGTGCTGGGGATCCCACACCCGTAAACGTAGGAGGATTCAAGCTCATGAACTGCTTCAACTATCGTTCAGCTGCTCGAGGATCCACAGCCTCAACCGGTTCGGGCCTTACACCAACCCGTTCTGGCACCAATGTCGTCTACGCCTGCTCGAGAGGCTGAATCATGGAAAATAGAGCCTCTGCAACTAAGCAGACTGTTTTCGCAGAAGGAGGAGGTGTAGGCACCTCAGCTAGTGCCGCACTCTCATAAGAACACTAAGGCTCAGACTGCCCAACACCACTATAAATCACCTATAGGTGGATAAGACACACATTAGCGCCCTCGCACAAGAAATAACAACAATTTAGGAACACGTAGGTTCCTCAAACAAGTGTATTTGCATTCCTTAGTGGACATTCAAGAGTTCATTATTGTTAAAGCGGTTCACACTCACTAGTGCCGCACTCTCATAAGAACACTAAGGCTCAGACTGCCCAACACCACTATGAGTCACCTATAGGTGGTCAAGACACATATTAGCACCCTTGCACAAGCAATAACAACAATTTAGGAACACGTAGGTTCCTCAAACAAGTTTATTTGCATTCCTTAGTGGACATTCAAGAGTTCATTATTGTTAAAGTGGTTCGCACTCACACGTGCTCGCCACCCCCACAAAAGAATTCGACCACGAATTTGAAAGAGTAAGACCGAGACAAACTGATACCAAAATGTAATGACTCCACCCGTTAAACAACATATAATATATGGTCCGGCCGGGGCTCTACATTATATGCCACAAATAGACAGTGAGGTCACAGGTTAATACCAAAACACAATCTCACCCTAACTCAGAGCATACTAGCGGAAGATTTTAATAATATATTTGAACTAAAAACCAGGAATGTCCACTAAATATAAACCACCACATTTATATAGGAATATACAGAAAATATAAAATCGTTTGGCCTTAAGGCCTTACAGTTCCTCTTTATAAGTGTGGATTCCATACATTGGCGCACAGGCCGGCCACACATGAACACCACACAAAACATTTTGCTTAGCCTTCAAGGGCTAACAGCAGTTGCAGCAGGGACTTCAACCCTTTATTTCCCACTCGGTTCTCCAGCACCTACACAGGGACAGCCCACCAAAATGGTGATAACAAAGCAACGGTCAGCATTCAGCTGACCAAATTATAACGACCCTATCCATTTCACGGGGCAATGGTATTCCTTCCCTGCAGGCATATCAATTTCAATACAGATATATCACACATTGTGCTCTCACGCACAAACAATATATCACAAACGTTGGCCACGCAGCCCAACGTTCCGTGCAGTCAGCGCACATTATTGGTTTACAAGAAATACCCAGGGTCCCACCACCATTCAAGGTCTGAAACCTCACGGTAAACTTTGAGCATTCAGTATTTCTGGCATGCAGGCTTAAGACTCTCATTATGCGCTCCAACGAGACCAATAACTTAGGTCTTCTCGTCAGTTAGACATAATGCAGGTACAGATCAACCAATCCCGGCGCTCAAGTTGCATTACCATCACCGAATACCAACATTCTCATGGCCAATACATAGGCATTGGTCGGTCTCACATTTCCTCTTCGTCACTAAGCCTTTTTAAGAGCACACAACTAACAATAACCACAATGTCAACCAAGGACTGGATTAACATTAGCCACACTGTCCATATAGGACTTGCTCCACAATAGCCACACTGTCCACATAGGACTGGCTACACTTTCCACAATGTACTGGCCACACAATAGCCACAACACAAGCAGTATAAGGGTATTTTCCTAGAATTCCTCATTCCAGTAATTCCTGCTACTCCGCTTCACAGGCACAACCCATCGACTCCACAAATTACACGTTTAAACCCGGAGTCTTCTCCGGTGCACAAAATGAAACATCACCAATCCAGACAAACTTGTCCAAATGGGCTTCACACAGCATGCCCAGTCCGTATTACAGATTTCCGGATCTATATGCAAGACTCGATGGGTATTCCATAAATCAACCCAAGGGAAATCCCTCAAGCATCCACCCTTTGATGAGGGAAATTCATGCATATGCCAAAAAGGAGGACTTCACATGTCCAAGAAGGAAGATCGTTACCCTTGACGATATTTTGGAGCCATGGAAAATCTAGCCAGTTAGAAAGCACCGCAGCAGCCTTGCCTCCAAAAATCTGGCCTCGGATCCTCTTCTCCTCCTCCTCCTTTCTCTCCCTTCTCTTTACTCCTTTAGAAAGAGAATTACCAAGTGTTGAATGAGATCTTTCACTCAAATTCGGGGTTTAACACAACAGGGAGGAACTTGAGCCATTGGATCCATGATGAAGGAAATGAACAGCCACAGATCGCCCTGAAAAGTCTATTTTTTTGGGCTGACAGGGTCTGTGATATGCCCGTATCACATGCCATGTAATGTAAGCGATACACTAACCGACTGATCCAGAACAGGATAAGGCCATGTGACACGCCCATGTCACAGGCCGTGTGAAATGACATGGCTTAAGACACGCTCGTGTCCAGGTCGTATTCACCAGGACTCAATTCCCTGGACAATTCTAGAGAAGGACACGACCCTGTGACTCGCCTGTGTCACAGGCCGTGTGCCCAAACACGGCTTCAGACACGCCCGTGTACTGCCCGTGTTCAATAGGCCGCACAAACCTGGCCAAAACCTGAGGAGGACACTTCCTCTGACATCCCCGTGTCATTGGACGTGCTCCCCACACAGAGTAGGAGACGGCTTGGGACACGCCCGTGTCCCAATCTGTGTTGCCTAGCCTAAACTCCATTTTGGGATTTGGGGTGTTACACATAACACCTTGGATCATTCCTAAATTTTTAGTGCATTTATAGAAGGATACTTAGAGTATGTAGTATATGGAGTTTTGAGTTTGCACCACGGGTCAGCGTAGAACTTAAGATCGTAACAAATATTATTAAATATCTTGAGAAAGGGAGATTTGGGCTTCAACCCATCGTATCTCTTAGTACCACTGCGAGCCCTTGACCGGGTAGACCTCGAGAAGTCTAATATCAACCCTAAATCACTATGTATAACACAAAGATGGACAAGAGTAGTCTAATATGATGAATGATTAAATAAGGGCAACATTAATATTATTAAATATCTTGAGAAAGGGAGATTTGGGCTTCAGCCCATCATATATCCTAGTATCGTTATAATCCCTTCATCGAGTAGACCTCGATTAACCATAAATCGCTATGTATAACTAAAAGATAGAGAAGAGTAATCTAGTAGGATGAATGAACAACATAGCAACCTCACATGGGTATTGGTTAGAGTGGTTTAGGACTCGTTAGTTCTGCGAGCTGGGGTCTAGAGGTAGTGATAAATTAAGGATGTATTAGTCCTGCAAGCTGAAGGCTCAATAATGTATGAGAATTGTGGATGGGTTTGTCCTGCAAGCTGAAGGCTCGGATAGGTATTGATATACCTAGCTTATTCCTATGGTGGTGGGTCTTTCATACTAGTCTAGTCAGCACACCGATAGAAGTATGTTGACTCTGGTGAGGAGTGCAGGTTTTTGGGGCTAGTAGGTTATTTATACTGAGTTCTGGAAGACTATCCCCTAAAAACACACCAGACAAAAAATATTGGTGGATTTCCAGCAAGATTGCGTAGGAGCTCCACTGGTGTGTTCTTAGCGTTGATGCGTACATAAGGTCTAGGTCTGGTAGTGTGCCTACCAGCCTAGGAGTAGAGGTACCCGCACCACTGCCACTGTGAGCCATGAAGGTTTGTACCTGAGAGGCTAGCTACCTCCAAAAAGTGGGGAATGTTTAAAAGGTAGGTGCATAGAGTTGGGTGGGTGAGTTGAATCTCAAATCATTGCAATACATTGCGTAATATGTCATACATTAATTAGTATAACTTAGATTATAACTATAGACCCTCATCATATAAATTAGGTTTGACAATTTTATATGATGAGTTACATTGGAAATATTAACTTGTTTGTATGAGCATTTACATAAGTTAAGGTATGTTGGTGGTGGTAGCATAACTCATTTACTTTACTGTTCTGTACATTACTGCATTGCTCCTAACTTACTATTACTGTCTTATAGTGTTTCTCTTTATACATATACACTCATGCTAGTATAGTTCCATATCACCTGTATATTGTTAGACTACCTTTATTGTCCTCCGCTTTTTTCCTCTCGTACTGCGCCTAGGAGTCAGGGGGTGAGGCGAGGAAAAAATGCCTTAGTCTTTATGACTAACAGTCGGTTGTGACCATAGGAGTTCTAGGAGACGCACTAGTCACACGAAGAGACGCACTAGTCGTACGAGGAAGCAGTACATGAGGAGCAGTTGCTGCAAGCTACCGTTACTACTCGGCGATAGGTTGATGATAGATTCTTATATCTTCCGCTTATTGAGAGTTGAGAGAGTGAGATTTTATATTGGGACATGTACCAGATAATCCTCATTTACTCTCTTTTCATTTTGTACGCATTGTGGACTTGTGCACTTTCTATAGATATTGAGTTATGATTATGGACTATGTGTTGGCTTAATTATCTTTTGGCCTACTTATGAAATGATCTTACTAGCTGGCTGGATCGGCATCGTGCGGTGGCGACTAACTAAGTAGCTGGTGTCACCGTAAGGCAGTAGTTCTAGGCATAAGACCCAGGTAACTCCCTTGTTTTGGGAAGGGTTTGAAAAATGTGATATGAACATATAGGGTCAGACATAAGAGCGTTTGGAGATGTTTGAGTATAATACTCTAGTTTTCCCCCAATGAAAAACAATAATTTTAAATTTTGGGGCTACCACTGACGATAGCGGTATCGCTAGTGATAGTGTGCCATGTGGTAGACAGTCAAATACTAGTTGGTTCTGAGGCGGTTTTTGAGCGATGCTGACTTTGTCAAGCGGCCATCGCTGGAAATATCGCCTAGCGATAACAATATCACCTAGAAATAGCGTTTAATGAGATTTCTCATATGAAATCTGGGCCATCCATTCCTATTGAAACTGAGATCTTGTGGCTGAGGTTTGTCCCGAGAAACTATAGCATAAGAGAATGAAAATCTCTTTTCATTTTCACTTTCACTTTCACTCTCTCTCTCTCTTCCAACTTGAGAAACCAAGAGAATGAAAGGAAAGGAGGAAAAAGAGGGTTGTTCTTAGCCATTGGAGGAGCTTCCAAGGTCGGAATCGTGAGCCGAAGCTAGATTCGTGGAGAGGAAAGCGCTGCGAGTGTTTCCATCTGGATCAACTCATACTTCATGGCTTTGAAATGATCTACGAGGATAAATACTCTCCATATAAATACTAGGACATGTTTAGTCCTTTATTTTGCATGTTTGTGTCGAGTTTCCCTCCAATTGGTGGAGGAAGAGACTTCTAACAGGTTGATATGGTTTATCTCCGGTAGAATTTGCACTTAGAGTCTAGATTATTGTACGAACATAGACAAGTTGTGTGAAGCTCATCTGCAAAAAGTTTTTTTGGATTGGTGATGTTTTGATTTGAGTTGAAAGTCTTTAATTTAAAGGATAGCTAAATCACCTAGCAGGGGGGTAAATATGTTTTTTGTCTCTTGTGACTGTCTTTAATTTTCTTTCTTTAAGTGCTTTGTGAGTTAATAGTTTTCTGCTTTCAAGACACACACAACCTGCAACAAAGAAACAACACAAGAAGCACACAAAGAATTTATAGTGGTTCCCAAAATTATGGGTACGTCCACTTTCCCTCCCACCTTTCCAATAGCTTGTTAGATAAGGAACTTCTCCAATCTCGGCTCCTTAGAGCTTAAAACATGATCCCGTAGGACCACTCACTCTCCTCCAAGACTTACAGCTCAAGCACAAGGCCATATAACTCAATGATCCAAAGATCACCTACCGCAGGCCCAAGGGCCCTATAACTCTGTCTGGGAGGACAGCCCTAGCTCAAAGAGAATGACTCTCCTACCTCAGTCTCAAAAGCCCTACCTCAGATCCAAACTGGATCCTACTCTCAGGTCAAAACCCTACCTCAGGCACATAGGCCCTAACTTAGATTCTCAATAGAATCCTACCTCAGGCTAACCAGCCCTACCTCAGATCCACAACTAGATCCTACCTCAGGCAAATCTTCCCTACAACTCAGATCCAAAAGGATCCTATAGAATGGAAGTTGGTTGTTGAGTTGATTTGACACAAGAGAAATTCATCTGTGCCAACCTTTCTGGACAGAGATAAACTCAGCCCAACTTTGACTCTAGGAATATATTCCCTGAGTCTACTACTCCCCTAACTAAAAAATAGTCAGCCCTAACTACTTGTCTCTGTCCTGGAATGAACTAGAAGCTCATTCTTAACTTCTTCTTCACAGCCTCAAGAAAATGTTCTTCAGAACAGTATAACTAGAACTATGAAGTGGCTGCCAGTAAGGTTATCCTTTGCTCCACCTTCTCTCTTAGAGATTTAATATGAACTGCTGTTGATGGAAGAGATGACAAAAACTAACTTTGGATTATCTTCCAGTTGTTGCAGCTAGGGTAACAACCTACTATTTCAGTTTACTCAGAGAATTTCTCTGATCTTGTTGTTGAATGTGTTGCTCTCAACAACTATCTCATAATGGCTTTAAGATCAGCTGAAACTTGGCTCAGGCCTTGACTGCTTCTACTTCCTCAGAGAATATCTCTGATCTTGTTATTGAGGATATTAATTACAGCAGCTAACGAGTTGAACTCTCAGATCAGAATATTGAACTTCTCCTTCAGGCTCTACAACAATGGACGAGGAAGAAGATGAAGTCCAGGGGTATCGTGAAAGTTGATCTCTTCATTTTGAACTCTGCCTTTTCTATTCCACTGATCAACAGCTATTTTGACCAGTGGGCCCCACTAAATTTTGGCGGTGTATCTTTACTTAGCAGCCAAAAGTTATACTATAGGCCTATAGCGTCGTTTTTTGCGTACTATAGTCATCCCACCTCATTTTGAATTTTGTTGACTTGGTTGACTTTTGCTTATGTCAGCATTTGTGGACTTAGTAAATTCAAGCACATTAGTATATGCATTGAGTGATCAAGCTTCACTCAATGGCAAAACACTTAGACAGATTTCTGTCTAATTCAGGCATTGAGAGCATTGAGTGAAGAAGCTTCACTCAACGCTTTTTGCCTTAGCCAATCTTACTGCATCAGTAGGCATTAAGTGAGCCTTCATCACTCAATGCCAAAGTACTTATACCATTTTCTGTCACTAGGCGTTGAGTGAGCTTTCATCACTCAATGCAAAAACACTTAGTCGCATTCCAGAATGAAAGCATTGAGTGTACCTTCTTCACTCAACACTTTCTTCTTTAGCCTATTATATTGATGAGGCATTGAGTGAATAGCCTTCACTCAACGTTTCTATACTTAGACTGATTTTCTATCAGCTTAGGCGTTGAGCGTGTCTTCATCACTCAATGTCATCTAGACTGATGTAGTCTTAACTAATTTGGCGTCGAGTGAGCCTTCATCACTCAAGGCTTCTGTACTTGACAAGATTTCATTACTGTCAAAGACAGAGCTTTGACATCACACGACACCTTTACTATATTAACTCGATGCCTTCTGTAATATGGAATTGAGTGAGTTATATTCGCTCAACGCTAGTGGACTTGTTCGATTTTTTTGCTTGCCAATGCAGAAGCTTGAAAACACACGAAGCTTCTTGGCATCTGGCTGATGCAGGCCCATGGTTCCGACAGATAACATTACGCGATCTTAGGTTTGACAATTAAAATAATTATCTAGCGTGCGGTTCCTCTACTTAGCACTATCGATAACTCAAGTATTTAATGGCACTATTTTCAACATCACACAATGCAAAGGGACACTACCCCTTTTATAGATTGAATAAGGGCTATAGGACAATGTTTTCTCACGCAAAAAGGACTCAGACGATCCAGACAATTAGCATTTCAAATTAAATTATACGCAAACAATTCACAATTAAAATAAAAGACAATCCGGGCTAAATTAGTGATTTAAAAATTAAGTCCAAATCAATCCCAAAACTAATTAATATGAGGGTATACCAAATCTTTTGAATTCAAGGGGAAATCAAGGGTGATGAGCCCGATTTCTTTTAGTGTTCACGAGATCTACCCACTCCAAATTATACGAGAATATTCGGGAAAATAATGCTTGAAAATTCAGATTTAAATTAGCACAATTTCAATATAAATCAGGACTAAATACTAGCCTTCTAATTCCACAAAATCTCACAAATAATATGAGAAGAAATCACACAAGAGATGTTTAGAAATTCGTTACCCAATCCCAAGAAGTCCATCCACAATATTGAGTGGAGGAAACGCTCACAACGGTGGTTGATCTTCTATTTCCACGCAGAACCACGGATCCACAGCAGACGATGAAGACGCGAGCCTTTTTTTTCCTTTGCAATAACCCTAGGAGAGGTAAAACCTTGATGGAAAATATATATTTGGATAGAAGAGAGAGAAAAGGTGGTAGCTAAATATTATCAAGGTGGTGAAGAGTTGGTGGCTAGGGGTTTGGACGAAACCTAAGGGGAGATGAGGGGGTCGGGTTTGGGGTGCAAATAAAATATTGGCTCGGGTTTTGGATGGTGGGGGGAGGTGGCCGAGTGGTGGAAGGGGAGGAGGAGGGTGGTGGCTAGGGAAACCATAGGTTGGTTGAATTCCAAGGAGGGAGGAGGAGGGGCTCGGGTTTTAGGATGGAGTGGAGAGGGCTTGTCGAGTGATGGTGTAGGTGGAGATGTTGGCTCGGTTTCTGTGGTGGAGTTGGTTGGACAAGAGAGAGAAAGGGAGGGGAAAAGGTGGTGGCTAGAGGGTGGCTGGCTAGGGATTGTGAGAGGTTGTAGGCTTGGTTTGAGGAGGAGAAAAAAAGAGAGGGGTTATTTTAGTGAAGAACTAGAGGAGGAAGAGGAGGAGAGGGGGCCGAATAGAGAGAGAGGATAGAGAGGTGGCCGGTGGCCAAGAGAGGGGAGTAAAGGGGAGGGCCTAAATTTGCCTTGGAGGAGGAGGCAAACCAATTTTAGGTTTTCAAGTTTTCTTATTCTTCTTCATCTAATCAAAATGAAAGCAATACATGGCTATATATAGCCTACACAACTCAGTCTCCACCCTTGAAAATTAAACCACTCATGATGGTTATTTATGTGTTTGAACGACAAGTGTACCGGTCGCACAAGTAATATAAAATAGGTGGCTTTCCCAAGTATCGATCTCTTCAAGGAACATAGTAAGGGGAAGTTAATATCGAGGAGGACTTTAGATTGAAGTACTTAGGTCAGAGTTAACGATGGGGAGTTTTGATGGTCGCGATAAAATAAAGCAAAAGACTAACAACTACTCCTATGTAATGCCACTATGCATCGCTTTGCCAGGCGGGATGGAAGAATACACGGGCCACTATGCACCGAATCGCTAGGCGGATGGATGAGTAGGCAAGCGTAAGAACCAGAATTTAAGGGTCGTAGGCACCTCTTTCCTGCGCACGCCACTAGCAATTGCTAGTGCGGCAAGACCGGATGGGATGGCAGATGGAAAGATGGGGAGACTCAAGAAACTTAAGCGGTAAAATGAAATAGGAATCACATAGACATGAAACACATAACATATACAACCAAAGTGCAAACCATCTACATAGAAATAGTTAACAGCACAAATACACCAATAAAGGAAGAACAGGGCAAGAGATCGACCGAATCTGAAGTCTTGCTGAGGGTTTGCGGAAGGAATCGCCAGGTTGTCAATCCACACCCAAGCTCGGTCCTCAACTGCGTCCGGGGTAGAGTAGGCTGTCACTACCCTCCAATGGACCCGTCTTCTTCGTGTCACGATTCAGAAGAAGGATGTAAGCTTCCCTTTGCTTGATGTTTATGGCGTCAAAGCTTGATGCAAATCTAGTACATGAAGGGGAAGGCCGAGAGCAAGCGCCGGCAAGATGTAGGCTTCATGAGCATGGTCGGAGCTTCTCTCCTTGGTGGAAGATAAAGGGCAGATGTGAAATGGAGGAGTTTCACCCTAAATCGGCGGAGAATCGGCTGGAGTGAAGCTGTCTCCGCTGTCCTCAAATGGCAGAAAAATCTTCTCTTAAATAGAAAAAGATCAGAAAATTGGTCACGCACAGTCTGGCGCACGACCGTGCATGAACCGTGCGATATTCACGCGCAAAAAATGCCCGGGGAAGAAGAAGCTTTGACCCGAGCATTTTACTCGCGCACGTGCGATTCCGCCCGTGCATGAAGGAAATCGCACGGGTAAACATAGAGCGCAGAAAATAGTGTAAAATAGGGGAACCGTGCATTTTACTTGCACACGGGCGATGCCGCCCGTGCGTGAACAAAATGCATGATTAACCACAGAGCACTTGAAAGCTTGGCAAAAGGTGCAGGCCATGTGATTCCTTCTCACACAGTTTGGCCGAAACCGTGCGGGAACAAATCATACGGGTAAAAATAGATGCCCCCAGGAATGCTATGTGAAACGTATGATTGCACTTAAACCGTGCGCGAAGAAATGCACACGACAGTGCATTTTATAAAGAATTGGAAATTGAATTTGGGACATCCCAACTACCTGCATAGAATTTAAAAAAAACTGGAGCACAAGCTTCCAGCACCAAAATGCAAACAAAACTAAAACGAAAGATAACGAAGAGCACCACGTGCATACCCTCGACAATAGAATGCGTAATTGCACACCCTTGGGCCAAAATAGTGCATTAAGCGTGAAAAGCAGAATAAATGAAATATCAACGATAACATACTAAAAGTGAAGTGAAAGTGCGTTAAAAATAGCCCAGATGAGCCCGAAAAACACTATAAATATTAGACTCATCACACCACCAGACTTAAACATTTGCTCATCTTGAGCAAATCATCTCTCCGTGTACTCGAAAATAGCTCGCTGGCTTAGAAATTTCAAAATAAAGTAAAGCAAGAATTTAAGTACTCATGGGTGCCGAGAATAAAATAGATAAACTTTTTAATAATGCTACGAAGTATATAAATTTCGACAGGCGTATGCAAATAATGTAGCCACTCAAAATAGGAATGCTGGAGAATCGTCCAGTCTTAAGCAGGAAGAAAGTAGGCAGGCCACTAAGGTGAGCACTGCTAAAGACCGTGGCTCAGGATCGCCTCCAAAGGAATCCACCAATGTCGGGAACCATATGCTTTCCCATTCACACTCTCTCCACGACGATAGTTTGACTCAGGCGTGAATCAGTAGGGCTTTTAGGAAAATAATTGGGCTTAGGCAAAGGCGGGATAGACAAGGGTAAACAAGACGGACACGCACATCCAAAATGAGACTCCCTGAAAACAATCACAGCTATAAACAACGACAAACATGTGCAACACACCACCAGACTTGGATTTTTTACGGTGCGTGCACGCCCACCACGATCACAAAACCAAAAAAATTTCCCAACTTAACAACAACATATATATTCTTTTTATTCCCAATCGGAAAATTTCATTTCATTTACTTTTTTTCCTCTTTTTTTTTCTTTTAAACAAAATAGCCACAACCAAATACAAAAACATGGCAACACCACAAGCTGCACAAACACCACATAACTGACACACATAACGAAAACAAATGACAATAAAGCAAACTAACCAAGCGATCACATCCGGATGCGCGAGTAGGAGAGGCTATAAGGCTTTGGTAGCGAGGCGTAGGGATTTCAAAGGAAGGGATAGGCTCAACGGGGATAGCAACGGATATACGTCGGGAATGGTACAAGGCTCAAACTTAAACAAATGACGGACTACATCACACTCACACTTGACTAACAAGGCACCAATGCTTTGAGAGTATCTTAGGGAAAGTTCTTAGTCACCGAGAAAGTTGATCCTTCCTCCCGACTCTACGGTTTGATTACTCCTGATTCAGCAATTTTGAGTAGTGCAAACAATATTTACGAATGCAAAAAAGTATAAACTAAGAGCATAAAGAAAAATTGAATATATTCTATTTCTACACACCATGAGTACTCGATTAGGAGCACTGCACGAGTTTCAAACTACTCTATCCAAAAATCCTAAGCCAGCCCCACTATCTTATAGTTAGCACCAAAGAAATAAATTAAACTTGGGCTAAGCGCGTGCTTAAGTGCACGCTCGTGCGGTGTAGGTGCGCAATGATGGCATAATAAAATAAAAAAAAACTTAAAATGAGAATACTCTTGAGGTATGCAAGTGCATGTAGTGCATGTGCACATGTAACTCGTAACTCTCCCCCACCAGACTTAAACTAAACAACCTATCACAAGATTTACAATAAAAACAATGAAGTAAAAGTCGGGGAAGAGGTTACCCAATGCTCAGCAAATGAGCATACTAGAAGATTGGCATTAAAGCATGAAGCCAAACCTGCAAAAAGTTTTAGCTAACCCCGCCGCACCAAGGATAGAAACCTACAAAATAGCTCAAGCAAAAAGAAATGTAAACCAAGCCATTACAAATATAAGCCAAGAAACTCTTGCGAGTTAGTACAAAACACAATATCACATCACATCTATCAAATGAAACTAAACACAATAGCACAGGAAAGACAGATAATGCAAACAAAACAACTAATAGCCACCCTGGGGACGAAGCCCCAACAAAATAAAGTAAAGGACAAATTCAGTTAAATAAATAACAAAATACAAGCAAAGCAAACAACCCCATCCGGGTAGAATAGCATCAATCACTCAGGTAGATCAGATAGATCAGAAAAAGGCAGAGGCGGAGGCAGAGTACGAGCACGCGAAGTAAAAGCTCGATCAGGGACAGCAGGAGGAACCCCAAGAAAATCCGCAATGCGCTCGGTCATATCGTGCTGATTGCGAATCAGCTGCACCCGCCGCACGTAAGATTCAGGATAGTCCTCCGCAAAAATCCTATGATGTGGGCAGGGTCAATGGAAGAAGTTAGTGCAAACAAAATTGTATGATCAGGGGCGACATCGACAAACCAGTTGGGCTCAGAAGAGGGACCAGCCTCTTGAGAAGAGGCCCGAGCTGGCTACTCACGCACAATACTACGAACAATGTTACTCCAAGTACCACCTGAAGAAACACAATGAACCCACCGAAAGGCAGTCATCATGGTCGCAGAAATGAAATCGTCGCGAGAAATGGGAGTCATGGCGGGCAAAGTGTCAAAGAATCCTAATCCCTTGGCGATTCGCGTGATAAAATGCGATCCACCGATAGCCTTCAGCGGAACATACATAGCCTGGTGCAGTAAATAGTCTGCCAAAACACGGCCTAGGTGGAGAGGGACATCGTGCTGCATGCTGTAGAGATATAGAAGATCCGACCATCCCGCTTTATTCTGGCTCATCGCGTGGGCATTGATACTATGCCCGATCAAGTGCTGAATGTAGCGGAGGGCAGGCGGGATGATGTGGGAGGATTTGGCTGAACGCGCCTTGTACTACTGTGTCAGACCGGTGATCTCCTGCTAGAATTCCTGAGGAGATACACCTGTTGGGAATTCATGGGGTTGATATAGAACATCGGACTCCCTGCGCTCCTCAGTGGTGTATATCCCAGCATGTACGGCAAGCATACCCACACCGAAGGTGTAACGACCTGGTATTTGGCCCATAGCCCCCCATGACATCACTACCGGGCTGCAACCCAAGTACTCCAACCCCTCTCCCTCCACAGGAGGGTTGTTGGTGGCCACAACCTACCTTTGATGAGCCAAACTCGATAGTCAAGCTCATACCATGGAGACTTCCCAGGAAGTCACCCATCCCAGTACTACTCCAGCCTGAGCACCCCAACCCCTCTTCCTCCAATTGAGGGGGAGCAAATCCAGCAAGTTGCAGGAACATGTTAAGCTTCCTGTTGAGAGGTAGCCAGCAGCTACAGTGGATCAAAGATCATTACAGCTGATCAACAGGTTCTCAGGACTCTGCACAGTCTGAGGGGGAGATCAACCAAAGTTAATGGTTACTACTATATTGTCACTAATTCTACTGTAAAGACATGCTACTGCAGGACAAGTGGAATAGCCAGCACCTCGCTTACTACAGCTGCATGAAGCTTTACGTGATATAGGAGTGGCATTGGCTTTAATGAAACAATGTTAGCAGCTAGATCAAGTGGATGCAGTGGTGTGTTATATTAATGTATCAACACAAATGTATGACTCCTAGTCAAGTAGATTGATCACTAGGATAATTTCTTTAGTCGCATCAAAAGGTATTTCTCCCTTGATTTTTTGATGATTCAACTATCACCTCCCTCATTAGGAAATTATTTTTTTGAAGAAGCCAGAAAGGGGGAGAGGTAGGCAATACCCTAAACCCTAAAGGTGGAGGAGTAAAGCATAGTGAGTAGAGCTATACTTGCCACATAAGTGGAGATGGTGGACAATACATGCCTAAGGGGAGATGTGGAAGCATACTTGACATGACCTGGTCATGTTAAGTAGGTTCATATTACTTGAAAACATTCAAGTAATATGAAGAGTGAAATGTTAAGCCATTGATTATTATGTTTACACCCTCAAGTGGCTTAAGGAAAGTCCTCCACTTAAGTGTTAAATAGTGAGGAGAGCTGTAAGCTGCTTTGAATTTTCATACAACTCTGAATTTTCAAGTGGTATGAGAAGGCTTACAGCTACTTGTGAATTTATACACTTTATGAGAAAATTCTTATTAGGATTGCTGGGTGTTCTGCCTTCTTCAAATAGGGGGAGATTGTTGGGAATATTGCCCTCAATGTTCCCAAGATTTGATTTGAAGAGGCATCACCATAAACACTAAGATCATAGTTGTATTTGATGTTGTTCAAGCTCATCATGTGCAGGATGTTCCAGGAACAAGTTTAGATAGGTTGTCTAAGTGGTCATAACAGGTGGTCACAAGGTAGAAAGGTGGAGAGATAGAAATCTCTCTAAGTCCACAGGCGTTGAGTGAAGCCAGTTCACTTAATGCCAGATGCCAAGGAAGGATGCTGGAAAGACTGAAAATCATCTAAGTCCACATGCGTTGAGTGAGCTAGTTCACTCAACTCCAGATTCCAAAAAGCGTCGAGTAAAGGGTGGATAGTCAAAGCCCAGCAATTTGCAAGACAGAAATGCGGATAAGTCCACAGGCATTGAGTGAAGGCTGAAGGAAGTTCACTCAATGCCATATAATAAAAGGAGTCGAGTACAACACAGTCTATCAAAGCCTCAACATTGGTAAACAGTAAAATCAACTAAGTCTAGAATCGTTGCATGAGGAAAGCCCACTCAACGCCTAAAGAGAAGCGTTGAGTAAAGCTAAAGCATTTGAAGATACTGTCAAGAATTTTGGATAACTCCAAAATTATTGAGTGAGGATAGCTCACTCAACAAACTCAACGCCTAGCAGAGGCAGAAAGATTAGCTAAGTCCAAATGCGTCGAGTGATGAGGTTCACTCGATGCCTAAGCAGTTTGACTATCAAAGTCAAAGAAGGCATTGAGAGATGAAAGATCACTCAACGCCCGAGAAGCAAAAAGAATGTCTAAGGACAAAATCATTGAGTGAAGGCTATTCACTCAATGCCTGGCGGTGTAGAAGAAATTGGCTAAGTCCAGATTCATTGAGTGAAGCCAGTTCACTCAACGCACTCAACGCCTAGCAGTGCAGAAGAAATTGGCTAAGTCCAGATTTGTTAAGTAAAGCTAGTTCACTCAACATACTCAATGCCTGGGATGAAACTGTTAATTTGGCTAAGTCCTCAAATGCTGACATCAGCAAAAGTCAACAAAAGTCAACAGCATTCAAATTAGTTGCGGGAAAGCTACAGTATGCGACAAATGGTGTTGTTGGTCTATAGTATGACTTTTGTAGATAAAGATAAGTTGCAGCCAACAACTTCAGTGGGGCCCACAGGTCAAATAGATTTTAGAAGGCGACGGATAAGTTCAGCGGATACAAGACAACTTTTAGGGCTTTCTCATTTCGCAAAGAGGCGGAACTTCATTTTCTTCTTCTTCGCCATTGTTATAAAGCTTGAAGCTGAAGTTTCAAACCCGCCGAACTAAAAGTTCTTACTGTAAGTTGAAGCAGTTTTCACCAGCTACAGCAAGGTCAGAAAAGCTTTCTGAGAAAGAAGACTAAGCAAAGCCTTCAAATTTCTACAGTCAAGGTTAGATGATTAAAGTGTATAGAGAACTGTCAATTTATTGTCTTTATTAGCAAGATCAGAAACTTGGTTTCTAAGCCTCTTTCAGCACAAGCAGTAGCTTTATGAAGATCTTTATCCTTGTTGTTGAG
Source organism: Platanthera zijinensis (assembly GCA_039513925.1). NCBI lineage: Eukaryota > Viridiplantae > Streptophyta > Magnoliopsida > Asparagales > Orchidaceae > Platanthera > Platanthera zijinensis. The sequence goes on along the minus strand of CM077087.1, from coordinate 137,777,839 downwards.
AAGAAGTTAGTTTTGGGATTTGCTCAGCTCAGGAATCAAGACTCAGATAACTTTTTTGGAGTCAAATCACCAACAACAAAACCATTTCTTTTTTATAGGATCTTAACAGATCTGAGTGTAGGCCTATTCTATAAAGGCAGAGGTAGAATCCAGTGTGGATCTGAGTTGTAGGGCATGTATGCTTCAGGTAGGATCCTTATGTGGATCTGAGTTATAGGGCTTATGTGCCTGAGGTTGGATCTGAGGTAGGGCAATCTTGCCTGAGGTAGGATCCTAGTGTGGATCTGAGTTGTAGGGCCTATATGCTTGAGGTAGGGCCTTTGGCTTGTGGTAGGATCTGGTTTAGATCTGAGCTATATAAGAGTTTTACTCTCTTAGGTAGGGCTATTCTCTTAGCCTGAGTGTAGGGAATCTTGTGTGCCTGAGGTAGTTGATCTACTGATCACTGAGTTGTAGGAGAAAGATTGCTCAAAGGTAGGGCTCTGTGCTTAAGGTAAGTCTTGGAGGAGACTTAAAGATCCTGAGGGATCTGTGTTGTAAGCTCTAAGGAGCCGAGATTTGGAGAATTACCTTATCTACATACTATTAGATAGGTGTGAGGGGTAGTGGATGTACCGATAATCTTGGAAACCACTATAAACCTTGTGTGTGCTTTGTGTTGTGTCTTGAAACCAGTTAATCACTGAATTATAACTCTCATAAAAGAAGGAAATCCCAAAAGATACTAAAAACCTATTCACCCCACTTCTAGGTGTTTAGCTGCCCATGAAACAAAAGACTTTCAATCATGATCTCATATTTCTTTACACAAAATTTGGGCTCTCTATCGCATTTCTAAGGAGCCTTTAGTTTATTAATTTAATAACTTATTTTACTGATAAAATACTTTAGAATTTTTTTTCTAAAAATTAGGAGGCTCTTTAGAGATGGACATAATGATATTCCAGACCACAACGCTAATTTTTAGTTTATTATAATGCATTAACATAGAATTTGAATTTTTAAATATTAATTACCTAAATTAAATACATAAATATTTGAAAATTCATATATTGGTCTATTAACAACTAAATAGGTTGTACCACCCCAATATAGAAAGGCCAGAGAGCCCTGAACATTTCTTATATTGGATTTCCTCTCTAATTTTATATGTAAGGGTCTCAAATTTCCTTAACTAGAAACCATGACCATTATAAATCGCAAGACAACACTTTATGTGTGACAAAATGTGCCCTTTTGAGAAACTGCATAATCCAAACATATGGTATCTAAATGGGCCCAAATATTGGATACATAGAGGTTTCATGATTATAAAAAACCATCAAAATTTGGGCTCTTGAATCTGAGTGCACAATATTTTATTTCATTAATCAAACCTCTTAATTAGTGGTGAATTTAATTCAAAACTTTAGTAGTAAGATTCCCCGAAAACACCAATATTTTATGGGAGTTTTATATATGCTTAAGGTAGCCTTTCCTATAATTTAAGGCCAAGGAGATCAATATTCACTTAAACATACATTTCATATTAGTTTCCTATGATTTAGTGCAATAATAAAAATAAATGGGCATACAGAGAGCTATAGACATCCCTTGGGGATGTCCAAACACTTTTTTATGTATCCCAAGATGTCCTTTACAGCATTCATATTTAGGTCTTCCTCTGAATAGGATCAGAGTCCCATAATATTTTATCATTTTAAAATGCTTATATATTAATAAATCTACTGCACAAAATTTACTTATAAATAAATATAAGCCTGCCAGTGCTATCCTAAGTCAGATATGAGGGATGGAGAATTTTCTTCTTTCAAATCTTTAATTAAGGATATCTACATTTAGGATTCAATCAGAGCCCTTGATTGAACAACTATTGAATTTTCCTCCTTAAATATACCTAATCACCACCTATGGTCTTATCAGCAATGATCTAGTGGTTAGATGACTTCAAATCTATCACTGGGTTTGCTAGAGGGAGTCCTACATTGTGGTGGTGGTCCTATAGACGACCACCGATGACAATCACCAAGAAACTAGGAAAATCATGACTTATTGTTGTACTCCATATATATTAACAAGGAATTCATCTCTAACCTCCCGAGATGATATAAATTTTGTCATCCTTAATCTAACACTGATGTAGGAGTTGATAAACTCCGCTAAGGGGATTTTATAGGACTGGAGAGGGTTGGTGGCTCGGGATTGGATGGAATTATCATATCCTTCTTGCTTGACTTACCTCCTACCACTGGCTGACTATAAGGGAGGTAACATTCTAATTTTAGGTTGGGGAGAGATATGTAATGAAGCTATGGATTCATATTGGGTTTATATGGAGTAAGGTGCATGCTCCTTCTCTTCTAAAACCTTCAGCGAGGGGGGGGGGGGTTCCTAAGGTAGTATGACCATTTATACCGGTCGTAGACTTTCATATCTCCCCATTACTACGCAGTCGTCCCCCTCAAATACATAATATTCCTTTGAATAATTATTAACTTAGTCCACTTTAATGGTTGATCAAGGGGTTTCAAGGTGTAGCTTGACCAACTTTGACCCATCATTAATTATGGAATGAGATTGCAACTACATAGGTAGAGGTGAGGTTACATAGAGTCAACCTTAATACTTGGTGAGACATGGTTTGATCAGACAAATATCTAAAAGGGTACTCACTATGCTTGGCCTAGGGTTATCTTAGGTTTGACTTCATGATTAGGTGGTCATCCAAATGATAGTGGATTATGTCAATATATTACATGATCAACCTATGGTGGGGTTTAGTGGTTTAAGAAGGCTCATAATTTCTCCATTCGATTAGGGTTTAACAAGGTAAACTATATTGGGTTGACAAATACTATCAATTATGGTGATGTGCGGGCAATAATGGAATTCACAATGATGGATTCATAGTTTTAATCTTAGGTCATGAAGAAGGTTGGCTCACTAACTTGATCCTTAGTGTGTCTTAAGGCCCAATTCATGTGCTAGGGTTTACCAAGTGAACCCCATGTTTGACTAGGAAGGCCAACTTGATGTGGTGAACCCCATTAGGCAAATATGAGTCAATAATGGGTCTATTAGGGCTTATTGAGTCTTATAAGGACAAAAAATGTATTAGGGGTCAAAAGTAATCCTATTTATGTAAAATCCCCTCTCAAAACAAAAGACACAACCGAGTGAGGTCTTATGCCTAGAGAAGCCTCCATGTGGAAGCGGCCGCACTCAGTCTAACCTGTACCATAAGATGCCTTTTCTTCCGACTAAATACCAAACATCGTATTGCCAACCCATTAATGAAAGAAAACATAATATGTCCATAATTCACATAAGCATAAAGTCCATGAAATATATATAACATCATGCAACGAGGCTCTTGAATACATTAGAGTACAAAATGCCTGTAAGCTACATCAAGCGCTCATACTCAAATCTTCTATTGATGGTAATGAGGGTATCATCGCATCAGGCTCTATCTCCCTAACCTGGTTGTCCTCCTACACAGGGTAGTGTTGTTGCTCCACCTGTGGGGTGTGCTCCTAAAAATATTTGTGTAACACCATTTGTCATAAAGAGTAAGTGACCTCACATCCTCTACCCCGACGACTTTTAGGCACTGGGTGGACGGATATAAAAGGCTTATAATATAAACAACATAAATATTACAGCAAGTGACCTAATGGTGAGATAAATTTTGCAATTATTATATCAATAGTTCATATATGAAACATGTGAGCAATGTGTAAAGTAGTAGTAGATGTACAATATGATAGCTTTCATATAAAAGAACAATATATGTATAAAAGTGCACAACCATACTAACTCGGTAATAAGCAGCAAGCATATAAAGGATGGAATTGAACTTAACTTATAAAAATGCACATACATATTTAGAGGTTAAGGATTTGGTACAATAGGAGATAATTAATCATATAAAAGTGCCTATAGAAATTTATATGATGAGGACCTTATGCAGTGCAATGAATGTAGTATAATGACTCACCCATGCTTACTCACACACTCTGATTTGCTTTATTGACATAGACCTTAGTTCTCATTTTTTGAGGCTAGCTAACCACTCATGCACCTCACGTCATGGCCAGATGAAGACTGTGGAATAGGCTTCTCAATTACTAGGTAGGTATACTCACTACCGGACCTAGGACTTAGGTGACCCTCAACACTAAGAACTAAGCAACTGAGAACTAGCGTACTATTGCTAGTTAAAACTAGCTGAGTCTTATGGCACAAGGAAAGGGTCTTTAGGAAACACCAAGGAACAAAACCCCACCAACCTATAGTCATTCCTCCAGCTCACGTCATTGTGGCATGTAATCCTCTAACGAGGATAAATATGCAACCATGTATATACTATAAACCCATATAATTACCATGATCATCCCGTATTATCAAGCACCCAAGGACCTATTGTTGGAACCTATATTCAGCATCCCTTTGGTTTGAATATATCAAAATCCGGAGTTGTATTTGATCATACTTGTATTGGGTATATATAGTGTGCCAGTTTCCAGGTATAAAAAGACCAAGAAAATCAACTTCTACCACCTACCGCTGCATGATAGCACTACTGCACCATGGTAGCATGGGATTATTTTTTGGATAAGATCTATGGCACCTAAGGCATAGTGCTAGGTCTATTGCCTGCGTTAGCATGGTTTATTTTTGAACAAGCTCTCTGGTACCTTCCGTATAATGCAATGTCTACAGCTCCACACTAGCTCAAAATCGATGAGAAAACTCAACGAACTGTTGAGAAAAAGTTATGACCGGGTGCTAACATCTTACCGAACCGCGATATCATAAAATAGGGAAAATATTTTATTTTGATATTTTTTCCAAATCTGCTAGACAGCTCTTGCCATCACACGAATTGACCTACCGTCGGACGCTAGCCCTAGCGTGGGTGATAGCGTATTTTTTCAAGACTTATAAAAGCATGCATTTCTTTTCCTAGAAAAGACACAAAGAAGAATATTTCATTATATTGTTCGGCCACCATCTGGAGGAGGACGAAATTTCATCTCCATCGAAGAAAAAACACTATTTCTTCCTCCCGCTCATGATCGAAGAACTTCGGAGAACAAAATCTTCAACGACCATTCATGGCTAATTGACTATAATGAGAATGATTTACAACAACATCAATCACGCAGCATTCCTCGGAGGAGTTTTACGTTTGAGGGAGAAATAACTCTTAAACTCTAAAACTTTCTTTTGTATTTATATTTACTTTTTTTTGATCTTGGTATAAGGTAAATCGACCTGGGAGTTCGTCGGATTCCTGGGAGGTGTCTGAAGGAAATCATCTTGGGAGAAACATAGGTCTCTACAAAATCATATGACCATATATGGGGGAAAACGCCTACCCAGTTCCGGAAGGTACATCAAGATCTGGGAGATCTAGTGGGGCTCTAAGCCCCTTCCGGGGAGGAAGGTGAAGAGTCGGCTCATCAATCTTCTTGGGAAGAAGAGTGAGTGCCAATTAGTCATGGAAGGGTCGTTATAGAAACCAAAACAAATTTGTATTCATCACCTCCGATCTCCGGCATCACGGAGATCAAGTTTAGTTATTATAAATAATTATTCTTATTTTAAATAAAATTATATTTTGTTTATTTCCATTCAGAATCGTGTTTGTATGTTACTATGAGGTTTGACTTCCAATAGCATCAGAGCTACTCTTGGATATCCTCCTCTTTGTGATGATGATAATGTAGCAGAGTCTGGGATACAACCTGCATATTTTGAAGGAGATTAGCCTGAAGTTGCTCAGGTGATCTACCCCCCAGCTGATTTTTAGATGGTTTAAGAAGAAGTGCTGAAAATATATAGTCCTCCACTAGAGGCACAAAATGTAGTTCTGGAAAAGGTTGAAATGTCAGAAGCTGCATTAGAAGCTAAGAAGGAAGCTCAACTTTCCAAGAAGAGATTCTGAGAGTAGGCTGAGCTGAAGCCAGATTTTGAGTAGTAGAGCCCAACTTCTAGAAACATCATACTTACTGCCTGGAAAGCTGTAAAGGATAAAACCCATGACAGGGGTAAGTGGTATTCAGAGCAAGAGTGGAATAAATATCAAGAAGGACAAGAAGTAATTCTTCAACATAGAAGAATGCTAAGGCTGGGAAGCTACCTGCTAATGCTCAAGAGCCAAGAAAATACTTCCCCAAACCTTTCTACTATTTTGAAAGACAGAAGATCAAGGCTGAAAAATTAAAGAAGAAAGCTCTAAAAGGGAAAAGGCCAGCTTAGGATGCTGAACTTTCTGTGTAGGCTAAAATCAAGTCTGGCAAAGGAATAGTTATTAAGGAGCCTTGTCAGTGATAGGATTGCTAGGTTTATGAAATAGAATAATGTACTAATTTGTTTCTTTTGTTCTAAAAAAATTCTTGTAAACCCAAATTTTACTGATTAATGAAATCTGTTTAAGTATTAATTGTTTTTTGTTTACAATGATTATGTGAGCACCTTCTCTGAAATGTTTTTACATCTATTACAATTTTGTTTTATCTTAAGAGATGTATATCTTTGACTAAGGGTTATGACTTCTCCAAATAGGGGGAGATTGTTGGGTACATTAGAAAATGTGTACCAGATTTGGAGAAGTCACAACTTAGTCAATGGTATGCATCAATTTGTATTTGATAGAATTTTGAGTTTCATTGTGCAGGTTTAAGAATTTGAAGAAAAATTTTCTAAGTACAAGTGTCGACACTCAGGGAGACTGTGTCGACACTCAGGCAAGCTGTGTTGACACACTGGCAAAATGTGTCGACACTTATGAAGAATTTGTGTCGACACCCAGAATTTGTGTCGACATTTATAAAGAAGTTTTGTCGACACTCAAAGCTATGTCGACACCTAAAGAAGCAGTTGTGTCGACATCCAGAAATGTGTCGAAATCTGAAGAGGACTTGTGTCGACACTTAAAACTGAAGCTGTGTCGACACTCAGAAGATATGTCGACACCTAAAGCAATTGTGTCGACACACAGGACTTGTGTCGACACACCAACTCTCAAAAGGCTGTTTCGAGTTCAGAAGTAATTGTGTCGACACACAAGACTTGTGTCGACACACACTCAACGCCAACTATCTGCAACAGAAATGCCGAGACAAGAAGCTGTTGTGTCGACACACAGGACTTGTGTCGACACATACAACAAAAGTAGTGTCGAGAAGCAGAAGTATGACTGTGTCGACACTTGGAGTAATTGTGTCGACACCATGAAGACTTGTGTCGACACTTAGTATATATGTTTCGACACATATAAAGCAGTCTGCTGAGTGTTGTGTGCTGAGTTAAAAATACATTGAAGAACCTGGTGACGTGATTGGTGACTTGACAGCTGTCATAACTAGCCGGTCTGACACCATTGTCAGAACTGTCAGAAGTTTGTTATGAACCGGATCAGCCGGTAACCATGGAGCAAGCTCTATATAAGAGAAAGATTGGAAACTACAGAGAGGCATCAATAAGAGGAATCTGACAGATTGAAGAATTCTGACAGATCAAGGGCTGTCTGTAAGAAAGATTCAGAGTTCAATCTTTATTTAAGGAAGAAGCGTATTGAAGATCATCATCAACAACAAAAAGGTCCACCTTATTTTGTTCTAATCAAGAAGCTTTGAAAAGCTAAGTTAGGTTGGATCTGAAGGATCAGTCTATACAAGAACTGATCAAGAAGGCTACATCAACAAAGAAATCTTGCTAGTGAAGTTTTCAGTTACTCTTTACTCACAAATTCTTGTAGGATCTATTGTTAGATTTGAGATTGTAAGCCTAAAATTATAAAGGCTGAGGTAGGGTTGTGTGCCTGAGGTAGGACTTGTGGAAATTCTGAGTTGTAAGCCTAATTATAAATGCCGAGGTAGGGCTGAGGCCTGAGGTAGGATTCATGAGAAGAATCTGAGGTAGGACTTGTGTTAATTCTGAGATGTAAGAACCATCTTAGGTTCTGAGATTGTAAGATCTGCGGATCCGAGCAAGTGGAAGGAAGTTAGACTGAATCCAGTTATCTGCTGGATAGGCGAAGGGGAAAGTGGATGTACCCATATCTTGGGGAACCATTATAAATCTGGTGTTTGATATGATGTGTTTATTTTCTGTAGATTGATTAATCTATGCTGAAAGAAGTCATATAACTGTTTGCCTAAAAAATTAAAAAGACACAAAAAAATTAGAACCTATTCACCCCCCCCCCTCTAGGTGTTTAGGCTCTTGAAATAAAGTCTTTCAGTTATATATATAGTGGACATTCCGGGTATGAGTTCATCTTTATTGTTAAAATCTTCTGCTAGCAAGCTCTCAGTAAGGGTGCGATTGTGTATTGTTAAAATCTTCTGCTAGCAAGCTCTCAGTAAGGGTGCGATTGTGTTTTGGTATTAACCTTTGACCTCGCCGTCTGCTTGTGGCATATAGTGTGGAGCCCCGACCGGACATTCTATTATATGTTATTTAATGGGTGGAGTCGTTACAACTTCTTTCCTTCCAACCCCTCTAGTAGAGCTCGTCGCCCAAGAGCTAGTGAGAGCTTGGCGGTGGGATCTTCTCGGGGTCTGGTGTAGACTTTCTCAGGTGACATGCAGCCCTGCCAGCTAGTGGGAGCCTGACAGCGGGATCTTCTCGGGTCTTGGTAGACTCTCTCGAGTGATATCTAACCCTGCCAGCTAGTGGGAGCCTGACATCGGATCTTCTTGGGGTCTGGGGCAAACTCTATCGAGTGACATCTAGCCATGCTAGCTAGTAGGAGCCTAGCAGTAGGATCTTCTCGGGGTCTTGGGTAGCCTCTCTCGAGTGACATCCGGCCCTGCCAGCTAGTGGGAGCCTGACAGCGAGATCTTCTTGGGGTCTGGGGCAGACTCTCTCGAGTCACATTTAGCCCTACTAGCTAGTGGAACCCTGATAGCGAGATCTTCTCGGGGTCTGGGGAAGACTCTCTTGAGTGACATCCAACCTTGCCAGCTAGTAGGAGCCTATCAGCAGGTTCTTCTCGGGGTCTAGGTAGACTCTCTCGAGTGTCATCCTGCCCTGCTGGCTAGTAGGAGCCTGACAGCGGGATCTTCTCGGGGTCTATTTCATGAACATCACCTACCACACAAACTTGCAAAAAGATATAAAATTCCGCGATTTCTCATATTTATAAAAGAGGATGTTACACTTTGTTCATGGATAGAAGTTCTTCAAGTCATCACCGCTCTAAGTGTGATTGAGGGCCTCGCTGTCACAACCCGTATTTTCACCGCATTTAAAGAAATATCAGAGTAAGGGAAAATGTGCGTCCTGATGCCACGCCAGCATGTGATAGCTACGGACGCACAGGCAAAACTCCTACTTAACGCATAAAGGAAGATATTTAGGTTTTTTAGAGAAAAATCCAGTTTAAGTTAAGCAGTTAGTCATATCCCTCGGCTTGTGGCTCATCTAGTCCATGAGTAAAATAGTTATACGCTGCGAAAGATACTTTTTTTACAAGATTAGACATCCTATATGAGTTTAAATGTACCCAGAGGACCACTCATATTATGCAAGACTCTAGATTTATAATAGTAGTAAAAATAGCTTTTACGGTCGCTAAATATAATGATTTAGAATTTTAAAGCATGCAATGCATGAAATAATAATAGTAGTTTTTGTTCTTGAAAATACCTAACATTATAATCCTAGCATAAAACATCTCAGAGAGCAAATAATCCACATAATCAGAAGGAAAACAGACTAGCAGCTAGCAAAGTGTCCAAAATTACCTACCCTGTGGGCGTCAACAATCTGACATAAACCCACATCATACAAAAGTATGTCTAAACTAGGTAGAGCAAAACAAAACAAAAACGACAAACTACCTCACGACGGCGAGGTGAAAACCACAACCAACACTATTGCACTGAAACTCCAAAGCAAGCCCTACTACTTGCTACTGCTCTGAACCTGAGGCATTCCAATGACAGAATACCTCAGCAAGAAGGTACAAATGATGATAGAAAAATTTAACCAAAGTAAGCAAAGGTCGTAAGGGGTACCAACCCAAGACCAAAAGTACTGAAGTAAAGCACCAAAATCGGACAGGAAAACTTACGTGAATCGTAATGTACATCAAAATACACAAGATGCACAAGGCTATAAGGTGGAAAACATGATTAAATCCTTAAGAAAAAACTTCGCATAACTTTCTTAGCCACATTCGGTCAACTCTACCCAAAAAACACGAGCGAGGTGGTCACTCAACCGGGCCCACCCTCACGGGTATAATATATGTCTAACTACGGGGGAGACTCATAAACTCCACCATTCACCGCAGATGTCCTAATACCCGGTAGAGTTCCACGAGGTACTAATAAAGGAAACAAACATTGCGAAGGTGGTTTCATCCACTAACTCCCGCGACTAAGAAAACCCAAAAAAATATATCTCAAGACTTGGCAAATCGGATTCTACTAAACATCGCTAGATTTTGTAAACGGTTTATCAACCTATAGGAAAGATTTAAGACCTTAAATATATAACGTCCCAATTCGCTCTAGGCCTCTCGTGCACGCTTTTGAGTCAGGAGAAACGATTTGGGCTCAGGGAGTGCTGGTAGCTAGTCTTATACTTGTGTAAGGGAAGAGAAGTCAGTATAAAAAAGGACACGGGTAGTGATACGGGTGTGTCCCTACCCGTGTGGTGCTCTGGTACATGGGTGGAAATTCGTGGAGTTTCTAGAGAAGGACACGTATAGTGATACGGGCATGTCCCAACCCGTGTGTATGTGGACACGGGTAGAGGCACGGGCGTGTCCCCTACCCGTATGAGTGTAAATTCCATTACCGATCGAGTTTCCCGAGCAGGACACGGGTAGAGACACGGGAGTGTACCTACCCGTGTGCATATCTCCAGGAAGTCGGTCGTGTCTCCCGAGCAGGACACGGGTAGAACATGTGCATGAACACGACCATGTCGCGTGACATGGGTAGTGGACACGAGCGTGTCCCTACCCATGTTAGCGTCCAAACGACACTGTAACCGTCGACGCCGATTCACCCGAGAAGGACACGGGTAGGGATATGGGCGTGTCCCTACCCGTGTTGGTCCTATATATATAGGATTTCTGAAACTTGGTCGTTTTTCATTCTCTTCCCAAGCCTTTTTTGTGGGAGACTGGTGTTGGAGCAACTTTCTTCCTATGGAGAACCGACGCCGCCGAGGAGAAGGAGATGCCACCGCGAAGGGTGACGAGATCCAAGACCGGAAATAATGGAAACGCCGGAATCGAGGTGAGATTCCTCCCCTCTCCCTTGGTGCTAGATCTCTAGTTATTCCTAGGCGAGATATCGACTCAAAAGAGTCTTGATGTGTGAGATGAAGATTTCTAGGAAGAGGCCATGCTAGGACTTGTGTTCTAGGGTTTAGTCATCCTCAGTCTCTCCTTCCTTCAATGCGATGATGGGGGATGGTCTCGTGAAGATAAATGGCCTTATGAGGGTGAATAAGGGTGGAGGAATTTCCCATTGTGACTTGGGAAGATCGTTTAGAGGATGAAGATGGACCTATGTTGTTCATTCCGCCTTAAGATGTGTGCAAAAACATGCTTTATGCGCGCTGCGATCTTCATGGCCATTTTCAAATATGAAACGGCCAGATATGGGCTTTCAACTAAATACGAAAGTCGTAGACCATAGAAATTCCTTTCCAACGAGTGGTTACATGTCTTTGTGCAAAGTCTGTAGCCATGGGAAATCCTGATAAAAATTGATGGCTGATAATCTAAACGTGCAGAAACTGTAATCTGAACGTAGCTGTCTTAGAAACTGATTTCAAGTGTGATACGGCCAAATCTGGGCTTCCGACTAAACACGAAGTCATAGACCTCAGAAATACCTTTCCAATGAGTGGTTAAACGTTTTAACCGTATTCCTATAGCATCAGGAATCCCTGGTTGAAGTTGTGTACTTTATACAATTCATGCATGCTTGTTCTTTTGTTTATGTAAACCCTACTAAAATTAGCAGAGAGATTGTTGGTACTTAGCTTGAAGGATTGTTGTGAGATGTTGGTTGATCATTTATAATCAAATGATGAACTGAAAGGTACTAGTTTGAGATGGTTTGGTTGATAGAACCCTAGGTGAACTAGTTGGTAGGCGAGTTGGATTGTATAAACAAACTAGATACGTGAATCGGTAAGATGAGCTAAATACTAGCAAGGTGATGAATATTGTGTGGAAGAGGATAAAATAAGGTTAGTGCATGAATATGTGGAAGGGTTGATGGTGCATGGGTGTTTGTCAAACTTGATCGATTGTGTTGAAAAGGGACTCGGTGAGGAGCCCTTGTGTGTTGTTAAGCTCGAGATGGAAATTGGCATGCGGTGTGAGTTGACACGTGGTGTCGTAATCCTTGTTAAGGATAGTGTGGCAGGTCTATGGCCTCTCCAGTCGTCCCACCGACGGGAGTTGACGGTTAGACCTTGGGCGGTTAGGCTTGGTCCTCAGTGCTCATTCCTGGGGCTCCTTCCGTGCCAGGTGAACGGTTGGGCTTTGTCCTCGTGCTTTTTCTGAGGCTCCTTTCGGGTCACATCTTAGGCAAGTTAAGGGCTTGGTTCTCGGTGCACATCTTCTCGAGACTCCCGTTGAGCCGTAGTACATGTGTGAGCTCCATTGTTGTGTTCTTAGCATTGAGGCATACGTAGGCCTAGGCCAGGTAGTGTGGAGACAAGCCTAGTAGTGGAGATGCCCTCTCCACTGTCGCTATCTGGCCACAACGGATGATGCCTGAGAGGTTAGATACCTGCTCGAAAAGTGGGAACTAAGAGTCTGTGTCGACACAGCAATTTCTTGTGCGTAATCATGGGTGAGTCATTGCATAGCATTCATGGCATTACATTACATCGCATACACAAGATCATCATCGTATAAGTTTGTATGGGGACTCTTATACGATGAGTTACTTTACTGTTGAGCCGAACCTCAACTTATATTTATGTATGGGCATTCATATAAGTTAAGTTACTTTCTGTTGTAGCTTTACACTTTCATTTTCTGTTGTAGATGTTAGAACTGTTAGGGAAATGTGTTTGCTCATTTACTATGCTGTTATATATATACATTATTTACGGATCACTTCATTCAACCTATTTGTACTATTGCTTATATACATATATTGTACCCTGTTCCTTTGTCTGCCCAGTGCCGAGGAGTTGTTGGGGGAATGGATGTGATAGACACTTAGTCTTTATGGCAAACGGTTGCTACGTCTTCCTTTTAGGAGGAAACCCCGCAGATGGAGCAGCAATAGGTTTTTCAGCAGGACAGCCAGGCAAGGACGACAGGGCGTGAGGGGACGGTACCGTCGTTACCGCCGGTGACTGATGTGAGTCTTGGAGAGACTTTTGTTTTAGCTCTTTTGGGCACGTTTACTGGTACTCTGATAGTATAGAAGCTTGATGTAACTTTTGTTATTGTTTGCATTTTTTAACTATTATATGCTTGTGTGGATTTGACTTCTCATTTTATATGTTTGGTTGGGTTGGCAATGTTTGATATTGGTGAAGGCCAGCAGAATAGGCGTCTTATAGTACAGGCTAGCCCGAGTGCTAGTGCTACCGCAAGGCGGCTGTTCTGGGCATAAGACTCCCCTCGAGACGTGCTTTGTGTTCCAGGAGGGGGGGTCTTACAAATGGTATCAACTTGCTACGATCCTGAACTAAAGAAGTCATTAAACAATGGTGTCACCCCCATTCGATTACTCAGTTTGGTGTCAAACAGACATAGCGGAAGCAGTGGTGTGCCCATATGTAATTCACACTAAGTATATCCAACTTTGACCTTAAGATTAGCTAACCTGACCTTAGGCTTGTATTCTACGTCTAGATGCCAGTGCACGTTGAGCCAGTGGGGGGGGGGGGGGGCACCCCCACCCCATCCTTACCAACACAATTTCAACAATCAAAGCTAGGGCAGACGCTCACAGCTATCCTGGATGCCTTCAGATCCCAACAAGCCCTCGTACAATAACAAGGTCCGGGCTCCACGGTAGTGCGTACAGAGGAATGGCTCGACACCGTGCAAGAACTGCTGGCATTAATTAGATGCCTAAGCAACATGGCTATGACCCTGGTAGTGACACTCCTAGAAAAGCACACCAAGAGTTGGTGGAAGTCCCTCATGGGCTCCACCTTTCAAGGGCGAGTGTATACGGAGAACAGCTGGAACGAGTTCTCAAGATCCATTTTAGAGCACTTCATTCCCTCATCTGCTCGAGATGAACTCGAAGAGAGATTCCTACATCTAAAGCAAGTGTCCAAGTCAGTGACGGAGTACCAGCGGGAGTTTCAGCATTTGGCCAGATTTGTTGACTCCTATGAGTTGGATGACAGAGGATATGCAAAAAGGTTCTACAAAGGCTTGCAAGACCCCCTAAGAAAGCCCTTTTGTTTATAGCGGACTCCAGCCTGGCGGAAATTATTGACATGGCAAAGAGGCTAGAAGAAGACCACTTGGGAAGTGGTAAAAGATCTGTTGAGGGTGTGATGGAAGCTGGCCCTAGCAACAAAAGGAGACACGACTTAGTAGGAGGAAGAGGACATCAAAGAGGTGGCAGGTGTTTCCACCGGAATTATAGAGTGGAGCACCCGGTTCCACAATCGCCAGCATTGCCTCCACCACCACAGCCTCAACTATTTCAGCAACCCGGTGGGCGGCAGGAGAGAGTGTACTTCGAATGCAACCAACCGGGCCACATTCAACGCTATTTCCTGCAACTATTTGGAAATGTGCCTCTTGCTCTCCCTCCGGCAGCTCCTCAAGGGCAGGGGCACATGCGTGGTCGAGGACGAGGACCACGAGGAGGAAATCCCGGACCTGCTCGTAACCAGGTGTTTGTGCTGGACATGACACAGGAGCGGAACCCTCAAGAGGTGATTGCAAGTATGTTACAGTTAGTTATCACATTTTCATTGTTAATCTTAAGTTGCTTAAGACATACTAGATATCTAGCTTTGAGTATTGTTATTGGTACTTAGGCACCGTGGTGGTTGGCGGGAAACTGGCCTATATGTTATTCGATACCGGTGTCTCACACTCATTTGTGTCTGTGGACTTCATTAAAGACCTCGAAGGAGTGAAATCCTTCACTAGTATTGCTCGAAGAGTACGCCTTCTAGACGGCTCTGAGATGACCGCAACCGCCAAGTGCGAATTGGAGATACTCATTGGGGGAAAGATCTTTGATACCCCTGCCACAGTTTTGAGAATGCCGGAGTTCGACCTCATTCTAGGCATGGCATGGCTGGATTGGCACTACGCAAGAATTGACTACGCGGAGAAGCGAATCTACTTGACACATGGGGATACCGATGTAATCTTCCAAGGTATAAAATTCGCACCACGTTTATTATTATCTTCGATTCAGAACTTGAAAGCTCACATGAGAGGGGATGAAGTTTACATGATATGTTTCGAACTGAAGGAGTTAAAAATAGATATGAAGGACGTGCGGGTGGTGTGATATTTTCTCGAGGTATTTCCTGAGAAATTGCCAGGTTTACCCCCACATAGAGAGGTGGATTTTCAAATCAAGCTAGTACCAGGAACCAGGCCCGTCTCAAGGACCCCTTACTGGATGGCCCCGAAGGAACTCGCAGAGTTTAGAGTACAATTCAAGAGTTGGTAGAATCAGGGTTTGTTCGCCCCAACTCATCCCCTTGGGGAGCCCATGTTCTGTTCGTTAAGAAGAAGGTTGGAACCTTGCGATTATGTATATACTATCGGGAGCTCAACCGATTGACGGTACAGAACACCTATCAGCTACCTCAGATCGATGAGTTGTTCGACAAATTGGTATGAGCGCATTGGTTTTCCAAATTGTATTTGCGTTCGGGGTATTATCAGTTTAGAATACAGGAGCAGTACATTCAGAAAATGGCCTTTAGCTCAAGATACGGCTTGTACGAGTTCACTGTGATGTCATTTGGGCTCACAAATGCCCCTTCAGCCTTCATGAGTCATATGAACAAAGTGTTCGAGCCTTATCTAGATGTCTTCATCATCGTTTTCATCGATGAAATTTTGGTCTACTCTAAAATAGAGGAAGAGCATGTCGAACATCTGACCTTGGTACTGAAGAGGCTAAAAGAGCACACCTTGTTTGCCAAGTTCAGCAAGTGAAAATTTTGGCTCCGATAGGTTGCCTTCTTGGGCCATGTGATCAGTGGGGCTGGGTTAGCTGTTGATCCGGCCAAAGTGCATGCCGTGAAGGAGTGGTCGCCCTTAAAGTCAGCTGCCGATGTGCGGAGCTTCCATGGACTTGTCGGGTACTATCGCAAGTTTGTAAAAGGCTTATCAAAGATCTCCCTTCCTCTTACTATGTTAACAAAGAAAGGTGTGTCGTATGAGTGGACACCCCAGTGTGAAGCTGCATTTCAGGAACTGAAGGACCGAATTACATTCGCACCCATCCTAGCCCTTCCATCCTGGAGGGAGGTATTTCAAGTTTACACTGATGCGTCGTATCAAGAGATGGGAGCGGTATTGATGCAACACATGCATATGATTGTATAGGCTTCAAGACAGCTGAAGAAGCATGAAATAAACTACCACCCCGGAAAAGCAAATTCCGTGGTTGATGCTTTGAGCATAAAGTTACAAGAATCGAACTCGGAGTCCCGATTGATGAGAATGGAGTTATCCCGGATTCTCGAAGAGATGGAGATCACCCTGGTATCTAAAGTCCAATCAGAGTGGTATACGGAGTACCAAACTGCGAAGAGCATAGTCTGTGACATTCAATACCGGATCCGGGCAGAGCAAGGAAAGGATGCGGCTTTGGCCCCAGCAATCAAGACAATTGAAGATGGGACAACTGATCAGTACTCTCAAAAAGACGGCCTCGTTCATCTCCGTGGCAGGCTTTACATTCCCGAGGGTGGTAAAATTCGGGAAGATATCCTGAAAGAGGTACACTGCACCCAGTATTCTGTGCATCCTGGGATTGCTAAGATGTACGCCGACCTGCGGAAGACCATGTGTTGGCCGGGAATGAAGAGGGATGTCTGATATTTGGTTACGCACTGTGAGGCCTGTCAAAGGGTGAAGGCAGAATGCAGGAGCCCCAATAGGTAATTACAGTCATTGCCCATGCCCGATTGGAAGTTCGAGGATGTCTCCTTGGACTTCGTCCACGGTTTGCCTCGCTCATGCTCAGGGAATGATTCAGTATGGGTAATCGTTGACCGCTTGACAAAGGTAGCTCGGTTTATTCCTATGAAGAAAGAAGCTCATGTGGATGTTTTGGTACGCCTCTTTGTGGAGCAGTTCGTACGGTATCATGGCGTGCCAAAGATAATTGTTTCTAATCGGGATGGTCGGTTGACCTCTAAAGAATGGAAGGCAGTGTAGGCGTATTTGGGTTCACGTCTTACCTTTAGAACAACATTTTCATCCTCAGACAGATGGGCAATCTGAGAGGACCATCAGAACAATTGAGGATCTATTGAGGCTGTGCGTATTGGATAGAGGAGAGTCGTGGGAAAGTCTCTTACCCCTGGTGGAATTTTCATATAACAACAGTCACCATGCCAGTATCGGAATGGCACCCCATGAAGCCCTATATAGAATAAGGTGTAGAACCCCCTTTTCATGGGTACAAGACAAGGACCCGAAGGTTTTGGGTATTAAATACATCGATGACACTGATGCGCTGGTTAGGCTAATACGGGACCGCATGCTTGAGGCTCAAAGTCGGCAGGCTAAATACTATAATTCAAAGCACCGGGTGGTATAATTTCAAGTGGGTGACAAATTTTTCCTTAAGATCCAGCCGATGTATGGAGTGTCAGGGGTACGTGGTATGAAGAAGCTCAGCCCAAGGTATGTTGGGCCTTACACTATATTGGAAAAGATTGGCCCTTTGGCCTACCGGTTGGAGTTACCACCAGTGCTGGAGAATCTTCATCATGTATTCCATGTGTCGTCTCTCTGGAAGGCGCTATTGCGGCCCGATCAACACATTCCCACCATTGATGGAGCAGTAGCGACCGATAGATCTGTACGACTAGAGCCAGTGCGGATAGTAGACAACGAGACAAGGATTTTGCGCTGTAAGAGTGTACCTTTGGTAAAGATGTTGTGGGCTAATCATGGGAAGGAGGAGTATACATGGGATCCGGTGGACTTTATGCAAAAGCGCTACCTGGAGTTATTTCCTTTAGGTAAAATTTAAAAGCATGTTTTAATTTATTTTTCACGCTTTCCTCTCCCCATAGCCTTATCCTGATTTTGGAGATGAAATCTTTTATTTTGTTTATAGGATTTGAAACGTCCTAATTCACGCTAGGCCCCTCGTGCGCGCTTTTGAGTCAGGAGAAATGATTTGGGATCAGGGAGTGCTAGCAGCTAAGTTTACACTTGTGAAAGGGAAGAGAAGTCAGTCCAGAAAACGACACAGGTAGTGATACGGGCGTATCCCTACCCGTGTGGTTCTCTAGTACATGGGTGGAAATTTGTGGAGTATCCAGAGAAGGACACGGGTAGTGATATGGGTGTGTTTCTACCCATGTGTATATGGACACGGGTAGAGGTACGGGCGTGTCCCCTACCCGTGTGAGTGTAACTGCCATTGCAGATCGATTTTCCTGAGCAAGACACGGGTAGAGACACAGACATGTCCCTACCCGTGTGTATATCTCCAGGAAGCCGGCCATGACTCCCAAGCAGTACACGGGTAGAACACGGGCATGAACATGGCCATGTCATGTGACACGGGTAGTGGACGTGGGCATGTGCCTACCCGTGTTGGTGTCCAAACAACACTATAAATGTCGACGCCGATTCACCGGAGCAGGACACGGGTAGGGACACGAGCGTGTCCCTAACCGTGTTGGTCCTATATATATATGATTTTTGAAACTTGGCCATTTTTCATTCTCTTCCCAAGCTTTTTCTGTGGGAGACTAGTGCTGGAGCAACTTTCTTCCTATGGAGAACCGATGCTGCCGAGCAGAAGAAGATGTCATCGTGAAGGGTGACGAGATCCATAGCTAGAAATGGTGGAAACGCCAGAATCGAGGTGAGCTTCCTCCCCTCTCCCTTGGTGCTAGATCTCTAGTTATTCGTAGGCAAGATATCGAATCAAAAGAGTCTTGATGTTTGAGATGAAGATTTCTAGGAAGAGGCCATACTAGGACTTGTGTTCTAGGGTTTAGTCATCTTCAACCTCTCCTTCCTTCAATGTGATGATGGGGGATGGTCTCGTGAAGAGAAATGGCCTTATGAGGGTGAATAAGGGTGGAGGAACTTCTGGTTGTGACTTGGGAAGATCGTTTAGAGGAGGAAGATAGACCGATGTCGTTCGTTCCGCCTTAAGATGCGTGCAGAAACAAGCTTTATGCGCGCTGCAATCTTTGTGGCCATGTTCAGATTTGAAACTGCCAGATCTGGACTTTTGATTAAACACAAAAGTCGTAGCCCATGGAAATACCTTTCCAACGAGTGGTTACACGTCTTCGTGTGAAGTCTGTATCCACGGGAAAGCCTGATCGAAATTGATGGCTGATAATGTAAACGTGCAGAAACTGTAATTTGAACGTTGCTGGCTTAGAAGCTTATTTCAAGTGTGATACAGCCAAATTTTGGCTTCCGACTAAACACGAAAGTCGTAGCCCTCGGAAATACCTTTCCAATGAGGTTTTAAACGTTTTCACCGGATTCTTGTAGCATCAAGAATCCCCGGTTGAAGTTCTGTACTTTATATAATTCCTGCATACTTTTTCTTTTGTTTATGTAAACCCTACTAGAATTAGCGGAGAGAATGTGGGTAGTTAGATTGAAGGATTGTTGTGAGATGTTGGTTTATCATTTATAATCAAATGACGAACTGAAATGTACTAGTTTGAGATGGTTTAGTTGATAGACCCCTAGGTAAACTAGTGGGTAGGCGAGTTGGATTGTATAAACAAAGTAGATACGTGAATCAGTAAGATGAGCTAAATACTAGCAAGGTGATGAATATTGTGTGGAAGAGGATTAAATAAGGTTAGTGCATGAATATGTAGAAGGGTTGATGGTGCGTGGGTGTTTTCCGCACTTGATCGATTGTGTTGAAAAGGGACTCAATGAGGAGCCCTTGTATGCTGTTAAGCTTGAGATGGAAATTGGCATGCGGTGTGAGTCGACACGTGGTGTCGTAATCCTGGTTAAGGATAGTGTGGAAGGTCTACGGGCTCGCCAGTCATCACACCGATGAGATTTGACGGTTAGACCTTGGGCGGTTGGGCTTGGTCCTCTGTGCTCATTCCCGGGGCTCCTTCCATGCCAATTGAACGGTTGGGCTTGGTTCTCGTGCTTTTTCCGAGGCTCCTTTCGGGTCACATCTTAGGCTAGTTCGGGGCTTGGTTCTCGGTGCATATCTACCCGAGACTCCCGCTGAGTCAAAGTATGCGTGTGAGCTCCGTTGTTGTGTTCTTAGCATTGAGGTGTACGGAGGCCTAGTCCAAGTAGTGTGGAGACCAGCCTAGTAGTGAAGATGCCCGCTCTACTGTCACTGTCTGGTCACGACGGATGACGCCTGAGAGGTTAGCTACTGGTCAAAATGTGGGAACTAAAAGTCTGTGTCGACACAGCAATTTCTTGTGTGTAATCATGGGTGAGTCATTGCATAGCATTCATGGCATGACATTACATCGCATACATAAGATCCTCATCGTATAAGTTTGTATGGGCACTCTTATACGATGAGTTACTTTACTGTTGAGCCGAACCTCAACTTATATGTCTATATGGGCATTCATATAAGTTGAGTTACTTTCTGTTGTAGCTTTACACTTTCATTTTCTATTGTAGATGTTAGAACTGTTAGGGCAATGAGTTTTCTCATTTACTATGTTGCTATATATATATATATATATATATATATATATTATGGATCACTTCATTCCACCTATTTATACTATTCTTATATACATATATTGTACCTTGTTCCTTTCTCCGCTCGGTGAGGAATCGCCGGGGGAGTGGATGTGATAGCCACTTAGTCTTTATGACTAACGGTTGCTACGTTTTCCTTTTTAGGAGGAAACCCCGCAAACAGAGCAGCAATAGGTTTTGCAGCAGGACAGCCAGGCCAGGATGACAGGGCCTGAGGGGATGGTACCATCGTTACCGTCGGTCACTGATGTTAGTGTTTGAGAGACTTTGGTTGTAGCCCTTTTGGGCAAATTTACTCGTTCTCTGATAGTATAGAAGCTTTATGTAGCTTCTATTATTGTTTGTATTTTTGGACTATTATATGCTTGTGTGGAGTTTACTTCTCATTTTATATGTTTGGTTGGGTTGGCAATGTTTGATATTGGTGAAAGCTGGCAGAATAGGCGTCATGTAGTACAGGCTAGCCCGAGTGCTAGTGCTACCGCAAGGCGGCTGTTCTGGGCATAAGACTCCCCTCTTGCCGTGTTTTGTATTCCGGGAGGGGGGTTCTTACAAAATATACCCTAGCACGTCGTACATGATGGTTAGGAACGATTAAAAGCTGATGATTTAAACACATCATCAAAATCGTTAACAATGCTACAAGGTTGGATTATCATAGCAAAAACTTTATAATACAATTGGATCTCAAGTAAAAGAATTAAAATAGTACTATTAATCGGAAAGATAATCATGATAACATCACTAATTAAAGAAGATTAGCAATTCCATCAATATTGGAAGAGGTGGCAAGAGGGGGAAACCACCACTTGCCTTGGCTTGGCCGGAAAAACTCTCTAAATCACTCTTCATCGTAGATCGGGGCTAAAGAAGGCGAGAGATGCCGGAATCTAAAAAAAATGGCTGAAATTGAAGTTAGGGACAAAACCCTAATGAGAAAAACTCAAGAAATGAAGAAAGTTTTACCACTATGACGTGGCTCTAGGTGAGAGCTTTCCGGATATATATTCGGTTGAAGATTTCGTCCACCGAGGCTCCCGGAATCACGCCCGGAAGTTCACGAATGAGGAGAAGTCATCACCCTTGCCGCTCTAGTTTCGGTTCAGACATTTGGAGAAGATGAATAAGGTTTTTTTACTTAAGCCTTTATATACTTGTTAGATTTACTAAGATTAATAATATAATTAATAGTTATAAACTTATGCGCAGGCGCGCGAGAAACGGAATTAGAGGCTTAAGAAAGTTTCAAATCGAAAAGTGCTCAACATAAAAGGTTTAGATCTCGTCGAGACAAACAAATTTTATGTTAACCATTTTTTTATTTGATGCCTTTTTGACCCTCAAAATGGCGTCCGAACATTCACAAACAGAGCAGGCCCAAATTTCTCGAGAAATAGCATTATTTCTCGAGAAACAATGCTAAGATCTTTCTCGAGAAACAAAGCTGTTTAACAAAGCTGTTTCTCGAGAAACATTGCTGTTTCTGGAGAAACATGGTTGTTTATCGAGAAAAAATGATTTTTCTCGAGAAATAGCATGATTTCTCGAGAAATAACATGATTTTCTCAAGAAATAAGTTTTGTCTTATATTTCTAGAATAAAAACATGATATGGGGGCTAAACGTACCCCGATTTGAACGAAATTTGTAACGTAGGCGAATGATGGTGCTACAAATCTATTGGTAAAGAGAAAACTAAAATTCGAAATACCATTCTCGAGATATTAATTTGTAAAATTTATGACAAACGCAAACAAAGCAAAACTACAAACGTGCGTCGAGACTCCAAAAATGCTCGGACCGCAACAAAACTGGACAAGCAAATCCAAAAAACAAACTTAATTCTTCCAACATGAAAACCTTCAATCTAGTCAAAAAAACCCCAAAATCTGGTCAAACAGGTCCAACGGACGGGAAAACGCACTAACGGTGCGGCGCCATCAATATGACGTTAAAAGTAATGCTCTGACGTCATAAATATGACATTACTAAATCAAATAATTATCAAAAAGTCGGGGGCATTACAGTCACTTCCCCTAAAAAGAAGTTTCGTCCCGAAACTTAGCACAACTACAAAACCAAACCAAAACGAGTAAACCAAATACATCCAAAAGCATGGAGACATACAAGAAACTAAGGGAAGAGATGTTGATGAGATTCCCTCATTGCCGACTCCAATTCCCACGTCGCGCTCTCGACGTCTTGATTTCTCCAGAGAACCTTGTCACAACCCGTATTTTTCCCAACAATTTAATTATATCAGAGCAAGGGGAAAATACGCACCGTTATGCCACGCCGTGTAGGGTATAACTGCAGACATTCAGGCAAGACTCCAAACTCTGCAATTTTGAAAGAAAACATAAATTATTATGGATGAAATCCAGTTTAAGTTATGATGGAAGCCGTATCCCTCGGCTTAGTGGATCATCTAGTCCACGATTTAAAATATAATTTATACGCTTGCGGAAGATACTTGTTTAATTTGACTATTACATCTTACATGAGTATAGGAACAACTCATGCTTAATAGACTCTAGATTTATGCTAAGTATAGGAAAAGTCTTTACGCTAACCAGGAAAATAGTGACTTAGTTTTAAAAGTGATTGCATGGACGCTTTACTAATAATAGATTTTTATAAGTTTGAAAATATCTAACATGCAGTCTTAGCAATAAATCATCCCAGAGAGCAAGTAATCTAAACCAAACATAAGACAATCACATCAGCTAGCAAGTGTCAAGGTTCAACAATACTGTGGGCGTCAACAACCTGACACGAACCCACGGTACCAAGTGTGTCTGAAACTAGGAAAAGAAAACTGAAACAACAACTACCTCGCTACGGCTAGGGGAAAAACCATAGCCGACACTGCTGCTGCAAGGGCCCAAAAACGGGCTCTGCTACCTACTAATGCTCTGAACCCGAGGTATTCAAAAGACACAACACCTCAGCAAGAGGGACAAATGGCGGCAGAGAAGTAAGCAAAATAGAATAAAGGTCAAACGGGGTACCAACCCAAGACCAACAATACTGAAGTAAGGCATCGAACAGGAAAAGAAAGAAATACTTACGTGAATCGTCACGTACTCCAACAAATACACCAGATTTACCAAGGCAAAAAGGGAACAAAAATAAGTAAAAACATAAGGATGAAAAATTTAACTACCTTTACTAAGCACCTGTGGTCGACTCTACCCAAAAACACGGGCGAGGTGGTAACTAAACTGGACACACCCCTAATGAATAATTTATCTGCTTAACTGCGAGGGAGTCTCATACTCTCCACCAGACACCACAAATACCCAAAAACCCGGTAGACTTCCACAAGGTACAATAAATGAGTCAGACAACGCGGAGGTGGTTTTATCCACTAACTCCTGCAATTTTAGAAACCCAAAGAAACAACAACACACACATATAAATATATATATATATATATATCTCGAGATTTGGCTCGTCAGATTCTACTTGACACTTCTAGTTTCAAGACATGGTTGATCAACCCTTAGGAATGATTTACAATCCTAAATAACACTAATCCGTTCAATAACGAAATCTAAGGCGTTTAAAGCCATCAATAAGACACTTCAAGAATGATCAAACATATCCGGACAGAAATCGAGTTCACCAGGACAAAACGTTGCAACCTCATGTGATCATTGAGAAGGTTAATCATAACAATAAATTGGAAGAATAAGTGTAGTAAATTTTAAGGAACATGAAAACATAGCCGTTACCATCAAATCGGACAAGTAAAAATGAGGGGAGACCACCACTTGCCTTAGTTTCTACGAGAAAAGTCCTCTGAATCCCTCTACGTTGAAGATCAGGGCAAAAGGATGCGGGAGGAGTTGAAATTTGAACAGGAATAGCCGAGAAGAGGTTAGGGCCGAAAAAACCCAAACAAGAAAACTCAAGGAAAGGGAAAGATTTTACCACGAGGGTTAAGCTCTCACCGAGAGCTTTCCAGATCTATACTCGGTTGAAGATTTGGACACGGGAGCACCATCGGCGGGCACCGAAAAGTCACGAACGGACACTTCTTCTCGCTCATGCCGCTCTAGTTAAGTAGATCAACTTGGTCGGCTTAAGGAGGAAGAAGAAGAAGTACGTATTTATACTAGATGTAATGTTAGCGTAACCCTACTTAAGGAACGAACTGGGTTGACTGAACTAGAAAACCCGAAGTGAAGACCAGACTACTGGAGTGGAAAGCTGATTTTTTTGTACTATTTCTCGAGAACAAAGGCTTTTCTCGAGAACAGGGACATTTCTCGAGAACAAGGGCATTTCTTGAGAACAAGGACATTCCTCTAGAATAAGAGAGAGGATTTCTCGAGAATAAGGGCAGATCCCAAGTACTACTTCTCGAGAACAAGGGCATTCCTCGAGAACAAAGACATTTCTCGAGAGCTAGACGGATTTCTCGAGAAATGCAGAAGAATACTCGAGAACCAAGAGCAGCAACTCGAGTACAAGAGAAAAACTTGACACTAACAACAGCAGTCGACGACATTGTGTGCCACTCAACGCTCTCAAGATGGCGTTGAGTGCCACTCAACACTAGCAAAAGGTAGCGCACAAAGACTTCTCGGGAACAAGCTACTTCTCGAGAACTCACCAAGCCTTCTCGGGAATAAGATCGGTTCTCGAGAACTGGAGAAAACTTCTCAGATACAAGGGCATTACGAGAACTGAAGAGCTGAGGCAGAAATAAAAATAAAAATAATGATTTTTGTACAAATATATCCTTTTGATCAAACTATATGACTGAATAGTAAAAGACATTTTTGAATAGTGCTTTAATATTAAAATATTCATATTTTATATTTTTGAACAAGGAAATACGAGATCAAAAACAGAGGCCCGAACGCACGCCAAATCAAACGAAATTCGCACCGTAGGCAGACACTGACGCTACGGACACAACGGTGAAGTCAAAACCAAAATCTGAAAAGCCATTCCCGAGATACTAATCTTCAAAGTATACGGCAAACATAAACAATCCAAAACTTCAATCGCGCGTCGAGACTCCAAAAATGCTCGGATTGCGACGAAACTTGACGAGCAAGTCCAAAATTACCTAACTTAAATTCCAAAAGCAAAATTTCCCATAACAACAATAATTCGGCTGACTCGACCGCACTGACGCGAAAATGCCTTAACGTCATTGCGTCGTCAACTCGACGTTAAAAGTAACGCCACGACGTCACAAATATGACGTTTCCCATTTAAATAAAATCATCGAAAAATCGGGTGTGTTACAGTCACTCCCCCTAAAAGAAGTTTTGTCCCGAAACTTAACACAACTCCAAAACAAAATCAAAATGATAAAATCAAACATAACTGAAAACATAACGACATACCCGAAAATAAGAGAAGAGGTGCGGATGAGATTCTCTCATTGCTGATTCCAATTCCCACGTCGCGCTCTCGACGTCTTAATTTCTCCAAAGAATCTTGACCATAAGGATGGTCTTTCTTCGCAACACAAGCTCTTGAGAATCCAAAATATGAATAGGTTCTTCCACATACGTAAGGTTAGGATGAATCTGGGGCATCGAGTCGAGGACTTGACGATCACTACGAACACATTTCCGCAACTGGCTCACATGGAACACATCATGTACACCTGGGAAGGTTGCAGGCAACTCCAGCCTATATGCTGAAACTCCGACGCTTTCAAGAATCTGAAAAGGTCCCACGTACCGGGGGTCTAACTTGTGGTTCCTTCCAAATCTTTTAACGCCAGAAATCGGAGAAACCTTCAAAAAGACCAAGTCTCCAACGGCAAACTCCAGATCGACCCTTCGTCGATTACCATACTTCTCATAACGCTTTTGAGCCACACGGAGCTTTTCCCGAATATGAGTTACAGCACACTTCATCTCCTCAAGGGCTTCCAGACCTAGCAACAGTCTCTCACCAACTTCATCGTAAAACAAAGGAGTTCTACAATGCCTCCCATATAAGGCCTCAAACGGGGCCAACTGCAGAGTCTCTTGATAACTATTATTGTAGGAAAACTCCATTGGCCTCAAACGCTCATCCCACGCTCCACCGTGGTCCAAAATGTAACATCTAATCATGTCCTCCACAATCTGATTTACTCTTTCTGTTTTCCCATTCGTCTGTGGATGGTAGGCGGTGGAATACCTCAAGTCGGTACCAAACCCCTCTTGCAAGCTCTTCTAAAAGCGAGACGTAAATCTAGAGTCCCGATCTAATATAATGCTAACAAGCACTCCGTGTAACCTGATGACCTCTTCAAGATATAGCTCAGTTATCTTCTTCATCGAATACCCAATCTTAAACAGAACAAAGTGAGCACACTTTGTCAATCTGTCGACTATCACCCAAACTGAGTCATGCCCACGAGGAGTTTTTGGTAGACCGGTGATAAACTCCATTGAAATACTCTCCCATTTCCAACACTGAATATCAAGCGGTGTCAATTTACCCCCAAGCATTCTATGATTAACCTTGACACGCTGACACATATAACATTCGGATACAAACTTTGTGATATCTCTCTTTATCCCTGACCACCAAACAATTTGCTTTAGATCCTTATATATCTTAGTGGAACCAGGGTGATAGGCTACACTAGAACCATGAGCTTAAGCACAGATATTAGCTCGAATATCACCAAAGGCGGGGATGCAAAATCTACCCCGATAATAAAGGTACCCAACGCATCCAAGGATAAATCTGGTAGCTTTCCCTTCACAGTTCTATTTCGGAGGTTCAACAAATAAGGATCATCCATCTGGTGTGCTCGAGTAAGGGAAATCCAAGAGGGTTCTTCCGCTTCCAATCTAGCAAGCACAGTACGACTCCCAACCTCAATATTCATCAACAAGAATTCTTCTACTAAGGACTGTACCGATAGATAGCGGTCTTTCAACTCAAAGCATCGGCTACTCCATTAGCCTTTCTTGGATGATAAAAAATTTCCACTTAATAATCTGCAACATATTCTAACCACCGATGCTGGCGTAGATTTCGTTCCTTTTGAGTGAAGACGTACTTCAAACTCTTACTGTCCGTATAGATATTGCACAGCGCGCCATACAATAAGTGTCGCCACAGCTTCAGCGCATAAATTACGGCAGCAAACTCCAAATAGTGCGTAGGATAGTTTCTGTAACATCCCATTTCCGGCTAGACCCCTAGGAGTCGGTTGGTCGTGATAGAACCCTAGGAAGCCCAAAAACTGAAATAAATCGACCGAGATTTCGGGTCACGGGTTGGTCACGCCCGTGACCGACCCATCACGCCCGTGACCTAGGGCGTGACTCCTTCGACGATTGTCGATCTCAGGGAGACGATCGTCGGGCGCAGAATTTTCAACCCGGGCCTGTCACGCCCAAGACCTATGTGTCACGCCCGTGACCTAGGGCATGACGCCTTCGACGATCGTCGATCTCAGCGGGACGATCGTCGAAGCATAGAATTTGCGTCATGGCCCTATCATGCCCGTGACCCAGGTGTCACGCCCGTGACCAAGGGCGTGACCCCCTTCGACGATCGTCGATCTCAGCGCGACGATCGCCGAGCGCGGAATTTTCCTCATGACCCTATCACGCCCGTGACCCATGTGTTACGCCCATGACCTAGGGCGTGACCACCCTTTGACGATCGTCGACCTCAGTTCGACGGTCGTCGAACCCAGAATTGGTCAACCGGGCCTGTCATGCCCGTGACCCATGTGTCACGCTCGTGACCTAGGGCGTGACAACCCATCGACGATCGTCGATCTCAGTTCGACGATCGTCGAACCCAGAATTGGCCACCCGGGCCTGTCACGCCCGTGACCTATGTGTCACGCCCGTGCCTAAGGCCGAAACATCAGCCAGACTTGAAATTTCGGTAACCGACGTTGTAATCAATTCTGATTATGGGAAGTTACACCAGGAGTATTTATGGGCCGTTTCCTACTCTAATTATTTCATAAAATAAGGAAATGTTGGTCCAATAGGAAATCGCCACCTGGCAAACACCTCTTCGTTTCCAGCATTTCAACTGCCTTTACCATAACCGAAACGTCATTAAGAGAAATATTAATGGCCATGAACGTTTCATCCATTCCCCTTCCCACTTGCTGATCAATAAAAGACTCCTAAGAACGAGAGGGGAAGGTTACATGCTCGATCAAACGGATTCAGATTCCTCCCCTTCCTGTTGAAGAATTTCTGGCGATGCCACCACCGCGCAAATGGCTTCCCGACGGTCTGCACGCCTCCAGCCGCGAACAAGGTCCTCCCCTCCCTCTTCTTCTGCGGATAGATATTAGAAATCGTTAGGAGAGAT
This sequence comes from Platanthera zijinensis, assembly GCA_039513925.1. NCBI lineage: Eukaryota > Viridiplantae > Streptophyta > Magnoliopsida > Asparagales > Orchidaceae > Platanthera > Platanthera zijinensis. The sequence continues at coordinate 137,748,616 of CM077087.1, read as the reverse complement.
ATCGGGCTCAAAAGAGCCGGATCGGGTGAGCGTTTCCATGGTTTTCCAAAAATTTCATGGTGGCGGGTTCGCCGGAAACCGCCTCTCCGGCGGCCGTGCCACCGCCCGACGGTAGCCCTCACCTCAACAGAGGTAGTGGTGGTGGTGGCCGACCAGGGAGATGGCTGGGTGGACGGGAAATAGCTTTAGAAAAGCTACAGGAATAGTTGTTTTTCTGGTTCTGTTCGGGTTCGGGTAAAGAAGAAGATGAACAGTGTTATTTTTATCATATTATATATTTTATAATTAGAAATTAATTCCCTTTACTGTGCACTAAGTTTAAACTAAACATTATTGCCCGTAGGGGCTGAAACATAAAAAGTGGTCAACATAGAAAATGTAGCCCTTGAAGTCTAGTTTAATTTAAACTTGATTTCACTCGATTTGGAGTCCTGGTTAGACCACATCACACTTTTTGGTGAGGCCTGTCCATAGGGCTGTATTGACCTTAGAAAAATTCCCCACTCCAATCCAGTCATCAAAATGACTTGAAATTTGGGGTGTGGCCTAAACTTACCTATATTTAGGTGCTATCCAAAAATTAGGATTTTTGGAAAATATTTTTCTATAGTTTTTAGGAAAATTCTATAATCCAAGCATAATTTAATTAGATTGCTAAATGACTTCCAAACCCTCCCAAATTTTGGTGAGTGGTCCCTGGGTTTATCATAAGGTTCTGGTAAAAATTTCATCTCATTTGGAGATGTTTTGAATAGGGTTGTGTTCAACCCTAGGATGATCCTTATAGGATAATTTAGGATGAAACACCCCCTTGGTATTTTAGTGGCCATATCGCCTCAACAGGGGCTGATATTTTGGTCATTGACTTTTTAGGGCATGATATACCCTCCAAGGGAGTTTGGAGTGGTTTGGTGTAGGGTAGCCTTAGAACCCTAGGGAAAATCCCATAATGGTGGTTTTGAGGGTTGTGAAAGTCATGGGGTCAAATGACTTTGGACTGACTTAAAATTTGGTGGAGAGAACCATAGGACTAGTATAGTTCCTTGAACAAAATTTTAGGGTATTTGGAGTCAGCTAGGCCACCTAAAATCCTAACCCTAGTTTAGGTCACCAACTTTAAATTGAATTGTTAAGCTATCTAATGAACTTCAAATCAGGTAAAATTTGGACAAATAGATTTTCTGGTCAAAATAGTTACGATATAATTTTTTTTAGATTTTTGGGTTAATTTATACAGCACTTCATTTACAACTCTAATTGTGCCCTAGATATTTATTTTTATGATTATGGAATTTCTGTTTACTGGAATATTATGAAATCTTGGATTAGGGCATCTTATATCCTGTTATACCTTCTGTATTTTTCTTGGAAATTTTAACTGATTATTTCTGGTACATATTTCTTTAATGTACTAGTCAAGACATGGACTCAAAAATACAAATAATGTCCAATTACTATTTGTAAAATTATGAAATTGGGTCAGTGGGTGTCTCAAATTATGTTAGTCACCCTGTAATTTTTTATGGAATTTTAGATGACTAAAAACAGTACCTCCTTCATTAAGTTAAGAAAATTAGTACCTTGCATTAAAATAAATTCAGAGTTGAAATGTTGGAGAAAAATTATGGTACTTGGTTTATGATGGTTTTAGGTCACTATATAGCTCCTATAGTTTTCTTGGGATTTTTGGATACACATTTTCATTACTTCCTTCATAATATAGTAGAAATGGCCTAAAACGGTAAATTAGGAAATATAGGCTTAAACACCTCTGAAATTTCTCAAAACTTAGAATTGTTGTTTAAATGTCTCATAGGATTTTTACGGATTTTATGATGATTTATTGTTGGCTCATTATTGCACTTCATGTTCATACTAAGGAATTTGGAATTTTAGAACAAATAAATTAAATGCCCGATAAATAGGAAAATTTGGAAACCTTGGATTTAGACTAATTATGTCATGGTAGACCTCCAGTAAATATTATAGGAGATTCGGAAGACAAATTGGAGTACCTCCCCTTATACTCCTCATGTACCTTAGGATGGTCTGCATATAGTAAAACCACAGAAACTAAACTAGAGTAATAATAAACTTGGGAAATGGAATTTTGGTAGTTGCTGGTTGGTTAGGGCAAGCTAAGATTAAGTTCATTGTTGGATGTCAAGTTAAGTAGAGTGTGAGACTGGTTAAAGTTAAGTGGCGCACGGGAACGACGAAAGATCGTCCACCCCCGGGTAGGAATGGAAGAGTCTTAATACTCTAGGGTTAGATCCAAAGTAATTAAAAGGGGATCGGGTTAAGGGAGATCAACCAATAACAATAAGTGCCTTCCGAAAGGGAACTTCGGGCCGTAATGCCGCCGTCTTGGTTCCTAGTGCCCTTTGAGAGCCCTTCACGGGGTGTGCCGGGGGCAGTCCTGGGCTAACGTAAACCATAGGAAAAATAAATTAAAAGAGCAACTAGTATAACTAGGGTTGCACACACACATTCACCCCGGTAGCTAGGAAGGTAGAATAAGTTGCTTTGGTTGCCATTCAGACGGTAGCTCTGAAGGTAGATGCACGGACGGGACAGTCCGGGGGGCGAAGGCTCGAGGGTTGGAATACAGAATAAAGGTGGTGGGTCTTCGATATCTGATTGTCGTTCACATCGGCATCGGTATGTTGACTCGGCAGTGTGGGACACTTAGCCAAAGAAAGTCTGGTGGGTACAGCCAGCAGTAGTACGCGGATACTCTAGGTTGTGTTCTTCTAGGGGCGTACGGAAGGGCTAGGCCTGGTAGTGTGGATACCCGCCTAGGAGTGGGGGGCCCAACCCACTGTCACCGTTTTCCACTACGGAGGTTCCTGGGAGTGAAGCTAGCTGCTCGAACAGGGGGAACTAAAGGTCTGTGCGCATAGAGTCGTGTGCGTGAGTTGCACTTGCATGAATCATGGCATAGCATATCACTACACTCATATTTTCATACAACCGACACCCCAACGTATAAATCGGTATGGGACTTTTTATACGATGGGATCCGTGCAGAAGACCCCTTAACTTATAAGTTTGTATGGGCATTCATATAAGTTAAGGTTACTTACTTATTTACTTGCTTGTTTACTTACTGTTCTCTAGCTGCCTTTTTATACAATTGCTACTTATTAATTGTCCTCCTTATTACTTACCGCCGTAGGATTGTTAGACCTACTTTATTCTAAATAATTGTTAGATTAGATCCCTTGTCATCTGCTTGATTATTCTCCACTTTGAAGCTTCCCTTTCCTCCCCTCCGCCCGATGCTTAGGAGCCGTGGGGGGAGGGGTAGGGGATTATAGGGCTTAGTCTTTATGACTAATGGTTTTCTAACCACAATATTACAAGAAGCTCCAGATGGGAGACAGGGACCAGCCGTCCAGGGACCAGCACCAGCGGAGTACGGTGCGCATGGAGGTGGGTCAGTCCAGCACCGGTGCACCTGCGACCAGCTCCATGAGTGATTTGTATTTTTATAGCTTCCGCGATGAGTGATTTGTAGTGAGGACTCTAATGTACCGGGCTCGAGCCCATTCATCTATTTCCTGTTATTATCTACTGATGGACTGGATATGATTTCACTTTTATTTATATGTTTCTGTGGACTTGTTTACATTTTATGTAAAATTACTTCTCTCTCTTGTGATCGAAAAGTGCCGGCAGAATTGGCGTTTTGTAGTGGCGGCCTTCTCGTGAGTCGGTGCCACCGCAAAGCGGCAATTCTGGGCTAAGACCCCGGTGTTTAAAAAGAAAAAAAGGGCGTCTTACAAGTGGTATCATAGGGGACCTCGATCGAAAGAGAAGTAGTCCACAAAACCTTGGGCCACCCCCGTGCGAGCTTAGTTTGCGGACAAACTAGCAGCGGAAGCAGTGGTGTGCCCATAGGGGAAATGACATGTGAAAGTCCATCCTAACTCTTCTTAAATTCCATTCATTCGCTCTCTAACAAATGGAATTTTTACTTGTAGCCTGCGACGAACCCTACATCGCAGCAGGGGACACCCCAGGCTCCGAATGTGGTCCCGCCTCCGCCAGATCCAGCTCCATTCCAGCAGACAGAGATGGGGCAAACACTGACGGCCATTCTAGAGGCCTTCAGAGCTCAGCAAGCCCCGACTCCACAGCCAAACCCCGGGGCCAATTGGATGACTGTCTTCTGGGGGCTTTCCCCTCCATCCTACTAGGGGACGGAGTCTGCAGTACGTACGGAGGAATGGTTGGACACCATTTACGAGATGTTGGCAGGTATTCGATGCCCCACGGAGGAGGCAGTCGCTTTGGCAGTCTCCTGCTAAGAGTCACACAGAAAGAGGTGGTGGAAATCTCAGCTGGACACCACCTTTGAGGGGATGGACTACGCTGATATTACTTGGGAGGAGTTCAGAGCAGTGCTCCTGGGACATTTTGTACCTCAGTCGGCGAGGGATGACCTGGAGGATAGGTTCCTGCGATTGAGGCAGGGGAATAGGACTGTGGTAGAGTACTATCAGGAGTTCACTCACCTGGCCCATTATGCGGACGCTTATCAGCTAGACGATGCTGGCTATGCCCGAAGGTTTTATAAGGGGCTGCAAGATGACATGAGACAGGCCCTCCTTTTCGTCTCAAAGGGGAGTCTGGCCAGGATTCTGGAGATGGCTAAGAAGAGAGAGGCGGATCAGCTTACAGTGAAGAGCCGGAAGAGACCGGCTGATGATACAGTGATTGGAGGTCGTAGAGACCATCCTCGGGGCCAGGTTAATGGGGAGAGAAGGAACGGGGATCAGCCTCGTCAAGAGTTTGGACAGGAGCAGAGGAGTCAGGGGGTATTAGCTCCCCAGCCTATTCAGATGCTAGAAATGCCAAGGACGGCAGAGCAGCCACCGGTATGCTATCAGTGCAACCAGCCGGGGCACATCAAGAGGAACTGCCCTGTGAGGCGAGCACCCCCACCAGCACATCAGGGCGCTCCACCTCCCCAATAGTTTGGCGGACGAGGACAGGACCGGGGATGAGGATTTCAGGATCGAGGCTGTAGGCCAGAGAGGGAGCAGGTGTATGCTCTAGACCTGACACAGCCCCGGAACCTGGAGCAGGTTATCACAGGTATGGCAGTACTTTTAAATTTTCTTCATATATACTAGTATTCTAGACATAACCTGGTTAGAAATTAAGAGAAGACAACTACAACAAGAATACTAAGACACTTAATTACCCCAGACATAGTCTTCGTTAGCGGCAAGCCCGCTCACACCCTATTTGACACTGGTGCATCACAATCGTTCGTATCGGAGGATTTCGTGAAAGGACTGGCAGGTGTGGAGCTATTCACCGGGAAGATGATGAGGGTGCGCCTACACGATGGATCAGAGATAATGACCTCTGCTCATTGTAATATGGAAGCGAGGATCGGCGGGAAGGCGTTTGAGGCACCAGCGACGGTTCTGAAGATGCCATATTACGATCTGATCCTGGGCATGACTTGGTTGTATTGGAACCATGCTCAGATCGATTGCGTGGCGAAGAGGATCACCGTGAGGCACGGCGACTCCTTCATTGTCATCGAAGGTATTATACCAGCACCCCGTACCTTACTATCGTCTGTGCAGGCTGTTAAGGCCCACCTGCAGGGGGAAGAAGTTTATCAGGTCCTTTTTGAGGCGGTCGTGGACAAGGACTCCATTGCAGATATTCTAGTAGTGCGGGACTTCCCTGACATATTTCTAGAGAAGCTACCAGGGCTACCCCCACACCGAGAGAAGGACTTCCAGATTCAGCTCGTACCGGGGGCTAAGCCGGTATCCAGAGCTCCCTATCGAATGGCCCCAAAGGAGTTGGTGGAATTTCGAAGCTAGCTTCAGGAGTTAGTGGAGGCCGGGTTCGTTCGGCCTAGCTCTTCACCATGGGGAGCTCCGGTGTTGTTCGTTAAGAAGAATGACGGGACCCTTCGACCGTGCATAGATTACCGGGCTCTGAACAGGTTGACAGATCGGAATACTTATCCCTTGCCAAGGATAGACGAGCTATTTGACCAGCTGGAGGGAGCCCATTGGTTCTCAAAGCTAGATCTGAGGTCAGGGTACTACCAGCATCGCATTCGGGAGGAGGACATCCTGAAGACGGCCTTCAGCAGCAGATATGGTTTGTACGAGTTTACAGTGATGCCGTTTGGCCTCACAAATGCACCCTTCGCATTCATGACCCTGATGAATCGGGTGTTCGAAGAGTATCTGGACGTCTTCATTATCATATTCATCGACGACATCCTTATCTATTCAAGGAAGGAGGAGGAGCACGCGAGACATCTGGCCTTGACCTTGGGGAAGCTGCGTGAGCATGAGATGTATGCCAAGTACAGCAAGTGCTAGTTCTGGCTAAAGGAGGTGGCCTTCCTGGGCCATGTCATCAGTGGAGCAGATCTGGCAGTGGATCCGGCGAAGGTCTAGGCAGTACGGGATTGGCCACCACTAAAGTCGGCCTCGGACGTTCGAAGTTTCTTGGGACTTGCCGGTTACTACCGGAAGTTCGTAAAGGGGTTCTCTCAGATTGCCCTCCCTCTTACGTCTCTGACGAAGAATGAGTCCCCTTTTATCTGGACGCCTCGATGCGAATCTGCCTTCGAGGAGCTGAAGGATCGTCTCACCTAGGCCCCCATCCTTGCTCTTCCATCAGGGAAGGAGGGATTCCAGGTGTATACAGATGCTTCCTATCAGGGGATGGGTGTCGTTCTGATGCAGAATGGGCACGTAATAACCTATGCCTCCCGTCAGTTGAAGCAGCACGAACAGAACTACCCCGTGCATAATTTGGAGATGGGGGCAGTTATTTTTGCTCTTAAGATCTGACGACACTATCTCTACGGGGTACATTGCGATATCTTCTCAAACCACAAGAATTTGATGTACGTCGACACCCAGAAGGAGTTAAACATTAGGCAGAGATGCTGGGAGGAATTTCTGTCGGACTACCAGTATACCATGCACTACCATCCGGGGAAGGCGAACTTGGTCGCGGTTGCTCTGAGCCGGAGAGTGAGTACGACAGGAGTAGGCCCACAGCTGATGGCCTTGGAGTTGGTTAGATCATTCGAGGAGATGTAGATTTTGCTAGTGTCTGAGGATGACCCGGAGCTATACATGGAGTACCTGGGGTCGATGGTTACTACTGATGATATTCGAGACCGCATCAGAGATGGGCAGATGCTGGATGAGAGAGCTGAGCCGATATTCTGAGCCTTGGTGGAAGGCACGACAGGAGATTACTCTTTGAGGGATGGGCTCCTGTGTTTCCGGGGCAGAGTCTACATACCAGCAGGAGGACGGATCCGGGAGGACATTTTGACGGAAGCTCACTGCAGCCGATATTCTTTACACCCGGGGATCACCAAAAAGGTAAAGGATTTGAAGAGGACGATGTACTAGCCGGGTATGAAGAAAGATATTACGTATTTTGTGACGCATTGCGAGGCCTGCCAGCTCGTGAAGGCGGAGTGTAGGAACCCGGCAGGCTTGCTGCAGCCGCTTCCGGTGCCGGAGTCGAAGTTTGAGGATATAGCCATGGACTTCATACATGGTCTACCTCGATCCCGTGCGGGGAATGACTCGATCTGGGTGATAGTGGACAGGCTAACAAAGGTGGCCAGATTCATTCCAGCGGCAAAGGACACACCGGTCAGAGTATTAGTACGGAGGTTCATTGAGCAGTTTATGCGTTATCATGGGGTGCCCAAGACTATCGTTTCGGATCGGGATGGGCGGTTTACATCCAGGGAATGGAGGTCAGTCCAGGCCCATCTGGGTTCTCGGTTGACATTCAGCACAACTTTTCACCCTCAGACCGACGGGCAGACGGAGCGCACCAACCGTACACTGGAAGATCTGTTGCGACTATGTATTTTGGACCGTGGCGAGCCTTGGGAGAGATTGCTGCCACTGGTCGAGTTTTCGTAAAACAACGCTCATCAGTCCAGCATAGTCATGGCTCCATACGAGGCGTTGTACGGAAGGAGGTGCAGGACCCCACTATCATGGGTTCAGGATGAGGATCCGCAGGCACTAGCCTCGGAGTTTGTGGGAGATACAGATGCTCAGATTAGATTGATCCGGGATAGGATGTTGGAAACCCAGAGCAGACAGGCAAAATACTACGATGCGAGGCATCGTCAAGTGGAGTTCCAGGTGGAAGACCGAGTTTTCTTGAAGATACGGCCGATGCACGGAGTTTCGCGGGTGCGCGGGCGGAAGAAGCTCAGCCCGAGATATATGGGGCCTTATAGGATCCTGGAGCGGATCGGCCCCTTAGCCTATAGATTGGAGCTACCGCCAGAGTTAGCGGGATTGCATGACGTCTTCCACGTCTCCTCACTTCGGAGGGCTCTGCTACGCCCTGAGCAGCTGATTTCCTCGGCAGATGGCCTAGTGGCCTCGGATCGGTCAGTCAACTTGGAGCCTATCAGGATTGACGATACAGCAGTGCGGGTCTTGCGACGGAAGAAGGTTCTGTTAGTCAAGGTTCTGTGGAACAATCATGGGCAGGAGGAGCATACATGGGAGCCACAGGACTTGATGCGGAAAAAATACCCGGAACTTTTTCATCAGGTATACCTCACGACCCCTCTGGACAATCAATTGCTTTCCTGTTTTAAACCAATAGGACTGAAATTTCAAGAATAGGGGCTAATCTTTTGTTTATTGGGGTGTATATACCTAATTAATTGGGCGAATTAATCTTAGATTTGAAACTGCATAAATCAAATGTTGGGTATTGTATCCACAATGTACCTGATTTGAAGAAGCCCCAATACAAGATAAGGTAAATAGACTATGTATTTGATGAATTTCTTCTAGTTGTGCTTACAGTTATTCCATGCTAAGTACACACCAATGTCAGGGTGCAGTGGGTCAATATACACGGGTCTGTGCAACGTAATCCCTCGTTGAGCAGATCAGTGTGTTGGCCTACGTGTACTCTCTCTATTGGGGTGTACTTAATCTCAAGTACAGGGCTATGATAAAGCAAGAGCAGACAAGGAGCAAGGATGGGCCAAAGACCATCTCACGAGTTGAAAGACAAGAATCGTCTAAGTGTAAATCGTCGAGAATCACTAAGTGATTCTCACCGATTCGTCGAGAATCACCAGTGATTCTCGACGAGTCGTCGAGAATCACTAGTTGATTCTTGCCGGGTTGGGCCGGCTGTCTCGACGCAGTCAGAAAAATCATCTAAGGCAAAATCGACGAGAATCACCAAGTGATTCTCGGCGATTCGTCGAGAATGACTTTGCATTCTCAACGAGTCGGCGAGAATCCAAGGTGATTCCCACCGATTCTCCCCGGCCTCTATAACCTGTGCTGCCAGAATTCTCTAAGTAGAATTCGGCGAGAATCGTAAGTGATTCTCGCCGATTCGTCGAGAATCACCCACGATTCTCGCCGAATTTGACTTGGGTATTTTTCCGACTCTGCCTGGACCGGTCCACGACATCTGCGGGATTTTGAACCGGACTTCGGTCTTACTGTTGGTGGGGCCCACAACGGTCATCTCTTGACCTAGTGTATAAATACTCGGTATTTGTGTACAGTAAGACACACAAACGATATACGAAATAGAGCGGCCAACTAACCCTAATCTCACGAACTTGCTCCGCCTCCGTCGCCGCAGCCGATCACCGAAGCCGATCTCGATCTCCTCCAGATCCTCGGTGATAGAAGCCAAGTCCTGCACAGCGTCTCACGTATCTATCCAGAGATCTTTTGTCTCTTGATTTGAGATAGGGAAATCTTTCCCCGTCCGAATTGATCGAGACGATCGATCCTCGTGTGACCGTTGGTAGACCTTGCCGACTTCGCTAAGAAGATTGGATCTCCAGTGCCTTGCTGCTGTTTTCAGTTACCACCGCCAACACCGAGAGCCTCGCCGCCGCTCATCGCCGCCGCCGGTCTCGGGGAGATTCTCTCCAAGTGAGATCTAGGGTTGTGGACTCTTCATTGACTTCAAGAACACGTCATCGAACGAAGAGGGACACCTTAGTCTCCATACGTTGTTTGTATTTCTTACAAGCTATTTTTAATTCTTTGTAAAGGACCGATTGGTCTTTAGTTGTAAGGTTGGGTGCAACCCGTGTTGTGGGAGTGTTGACTCCTACCTGTGGAAGGGTTCCTTCCGTTAGTACAAGGATTGGATTTCAATCCTGTTGATGAAGTGACCAAGTCATCCCTGGTTGGGAGATAGGTCGAAGGGGGAAAGTGGACGTACCCAAATCGGGGAACCACTATAAATTGTTTGTGTACTTTTTGTGCTGTGTTGTTTTGTTTTCTTGTGCAGGTAAAACCTTAATTCTGCAAATACGCTGCAAAGACACCTATCCCCCCTAGGTGTAAGTATTTGACACTAGGTGAACTTTCAAGTGGTATCAGAGGGAGGTTACTCATCAAAAAGGTTCACACCTTGAGTAAAATCCTACCACTTGTGTCAAGAAGAAGACCGATATCTTCCATGGACGGACTCAAGCACTCCGGCAAAATCCCAGTATGCACCAGACTGAACTTTCCTATCTGGAAGGAAAGAATCAGATTCTACATGGAAGCAGTCGACCCCCGGCTCTTCATGATAGTGGAGGAGGGACCTTACATTCCCACCAAGGCCTCCACCATTGATCCAACCAGGAAAGTGCCCAAGAAACTTTCGGAAATGGACAAGGACGAAATGGTGCTGTTCGGACTCGACAAGAAAGCTCAGAACATCCTGGTAAGCGCAGTTGACGACTCTATGATGCAGAACTTCAGCAACTACAGGACAGCCAAGGATCTCTGGAGCTGTCTGATCGTCCTAATAGAGGGCACAGATGAAGTGAGGGACGATCGGAGATCCCTCCTCAATCAAAAATATGAGGCCTTCAGGCAAGGGCCAAAGGAGGAGATCAGAGTCACCTTCGAAAACTTCCTCAAGATCGTCAATGCACTCAAAGGATATGGAAGAGTGTTCACTGATGGTGAACTCAATGATAAGTTCCTTAGGTCCCTCACTAAGGAATGGGACACAACGATCTGCGCCATCCGCGAGTTTGGCAGACTTGCGGAAACTGATCCACAGATTCTGTTCGGGAAGCTCATGTCCTATGAGCTTCAGTTGAACACAAGGAAGGCTGAAGAGGAAGCAGAGAAAGTCGCGGCCAAGGAAAAGACGGTGGCCCTGAAAGCCATTCAATCCAGAAAGGGCAAGGGTGTCGCTTCTTCCCGTGCGTGGAAGAGGGATAAAGAGGAAGACTCTGAGCTAAGCTCCTCCGGCTCAGAGTTATCTGAGGAATATTTATCCCTTATCACACGGGAATTCAAGAAGTTCCTCAAGCTGAGGAATCAGAGAAAGAGAAACGGCTCCTCCTCAAGGGATCAGAAGAAGAACTATTCCTCTGACAGGTATGTTTCCAAACCGAACAAACACCGCTCTTCTGACATTATATGCTTTGGTTACAACAAGCCAGGACATGTCGTGGCTGACTGCCATCAAGGCAAGAGGGAAAAGGGAATGGGAGAGGAGCACAGGTCCTCAAAAGACAAGAAGAAGGAGAGGAGTTACATCGCAAAGAAGCCAAAGACGCTGAGTGAATCTGACACGTCAGACACCAGCGATGATGAGGAAGCCTACATTGGGCTAATGGGTCGCTCTGACTCAGAAGGAGAATGCCCCACATTTACTGGGAAGGTAAAAGCTCACACCCCTCTCTCCGACTCTGACTCTGATCCTGAGTCTCAGGATGATGACCCTGAGGAAAGCCCTTCTGCCCTTGAAGCTGAGCTCCTTGATAAGTATGAGCTTCTACTCAATACATTCCTGAAATGTCGAAATAAACTGAAGGCTGAGAAAAAGGAAGTTAAATTCCTTAAAGGTGAGAGTGTATCCCTGAGGGAAGAGATCACCAGTTTGATCTCCCTCCGATAGGAGCACTTGGACCTGACTTCAAAGTATTCAGAGTCTCTTAAGCTCCTTGATCTTAAGCAGGAGGAAGTCGACAAGTTGGAAGAACTACTTGCGGCAGAAAGGAAGATCGTCAAGAGCTTCTCTATGCCAAAAATTGTTCTTCCATTAGTTGATACCTTCTCTGCTCAAGCCAAAGGAGCTGGCTTGGGGCTTGTAGGGGTATCTAGCTCCTCATCCAGGAGAAACAGGAACAGGAGAAAGAATAAGGCTGCCAAGAAAGCCTCTACTGATGAGAAAGGAAAGGCCCCACTCAGCCCTGTTGAGTTCAGAAAGCCTAGCTTTCCCTGTAACCAACATGACTTTGAGTCAACATATGGGCATCACTTCAGGCCCTCGGTTGCAAAGCCGAAGAGCCGATATGATGGGTGGACCTTTCCCCGTAACTTCAGTGAGAGTGTCTTCAAGGCACCTTATGAGGAAATCCACTTGGGAAATTATGGTCAATTCTCTAGCGGCCATAATAGGAAGCAGGCACCTAAGGCCAAGCCTGTTACACTGAAAAGCCAAGAGGTGAAGAAGTCATGTGACTGTGGTCATCATGTTGCCTCCACCTCCAGGTCTTCGGCCCCAGCTGAACCACACGTTTCAAGGGTAAAGCAGGCGCCCAAGAGGAAGTATAACAGGTTTGACTGATGGTACTGTGGCAAAATTGGTCACTTTGCCGTGGATTGTTGGTTTAATCCAAGGTATAACGAGACTCCTTATGTTAGCAATGCGAGGCCGACCACTCGTAGAGTTAACCAATCGAGGGGGAGTATGCTAACAAGGAATCTAGGACCCAAGTTCGATTGGGTTCCTAAGGCAAATTAATTCTATTTTGCAGGGATGTCCAAAGGCCAACAAAACTCCTATTTGGTATTTGGACAGTGGATGCTCCCGTCACATGACCGGGATAAGAAGCCTGCTGAGGGAGTACTCTCCAGTCGAGGATGGACCCAAAGTCATATTTGGGGGATCTGATCGGGGAGTCACCAGAGGTTACGGTACGATTTCCAACGGTATACTCTCTATCACTAACGTAGCTTATGTTGAAGGGTTAAATCATAACCTGATCAGCATAAGCCAGTTATGTGATAAAGGGTATGACGTTAAGTTCTGCAAGGATAAATGCCTGATAATATCATGTGACTCTTCGGAGACTGTATTAACAGGCATTAGGAGCAGAAATATTTTCTGTTTAGATTTTCTTAGTTTAGATTCTTCTACCCCAGTATGCCTCGTTGCTAAAGGCAGTGCATCTCTTTGTGAACAATGGCACAAGAGATTGGCACACATTAATTACAAGACAATTAATATGCTGTTATCCAAAGACTTAGTAAGGGATGCTCCCATTATTAAGTGCATCAAAGATAGTCCATGTCCTGCATGTCAGATGGGCAAGCAGACTCGGGCTACCTTTAAGGGCATCCCAGACAAAGATTCCTCCAGATGTCTATATCTTCTGCACATGGACCTGTTTGGTCCAATGCAGGTTCATAGCTAAGGAGAGAAGTCGTATACGCTAGTGATTGTAGATGATCACTCTCGGTTTACGTGGGTGTTCTTTTTAAAACGCAAGTCTGATACGTTTGACCTCTTCACCAGTTTTGTCAAGCAGATACAGAACGAACTTAACTGCTCAGTGGTCAAAATCAGAAGTGACCACGGAAGAGAGTTTGAGTCTGGGGCTATGACAGAGTTCTGTGAAGAGCTTGGTATCTTTCATGAATTCTCCTCCCCTCGCACTCCTCAACATAATGGAGTGGCGGAGAGGAGGAATAGAACACTCATTGAAGCGTGCACGACAATGTTGAATGACGCTTCTCTCCCAGAATACTTATGGGCCGAGGCTATCAATACGGCCTGTCATGTACAAAACCGGGCGTTGATTAACAAGGGCCATCGTATGACTCCTTATGAGCTACTGAAAGGCAAGAAACCAACCATGTCCTATCTGAGGATTTTTGGCTGCAAATGTTATGTACTGAATAATGGGAAGTACCCGCGTACTAAGTTTGGTGAAAAATGCTTCGAAGGCATATTCATGGGCTATAGTAGCCACAGCCGGGCTTATAGAGTTTTCAACAAGAAAACCCTAGTGGTAGAGGAATCAATAAATGTTGTATTTGATGAAGGAAGCTTGCTTAATTGCAAGACTTCTAGTTGTCTTCCTGAAGCTGCAGGTGCCAGACTCGAAAAGTTACAACTGGATGATCCCGAGAAAGATGCAACTCTAAAATATGTCAAGGTCTCCACATCAACGCCGATCGGAGAAGTTGAAGATCAAAATGAGGCAAATCCTTTAGAAGAAGGAGATGGCCAAGAAATAGTCGAAGCTCCTGATGCAAGACTTCTAGAGCTCAGACACGTGAGGGATCATCCCAGATATCAAATCATTGGAGATCCCCGAGACGGTGTCAGAACTCGCCGAGGTACTCTTAACGAGATCTTGCATCTTAGCTTTCTGTCGCAGGTGGAGCCAAAGAAGTTTGACGAAGCGAACAAAGACGCATCATGGATTTTGGCCATGCAAGAGGAGCTGCATCAATTCGAAAGATGCGAAGTCTGGACGCTGGTCCCCAGACTGAAGACGCAAAATGTGATTGGCACCAAGTGGATCTTCAGAAACAAGTTGGATGAACATGGTGTCATCATCAAGAACAAAGCCAGACTGGTGGCTCAAGGATACAGACAGGAGGAGGGGATTGACTTTGATCAGACGTTTGCACCAATTGCACGGCTCGAGGCAATCCGGCTATTCCTAGCCTATGCCTCTCACAAAGGATTCACAGTCTATCAGATGGACGTGAAATCAGCTTTCTTGAATGGAGATTTGAAAGAGGAAGTATACGTTGCTCAACCTCCAGGTTTTGTCAATCCTACTTATCCTAATCATGTATATTTTCTTAATAAAGCGCTATATGGCCTAAAACAAGCTCCTCGAGCTTGGTATGAGACATGTCTAGTTTTCTTCTTGAGAACAAGTTCTCTAGAGGAAAAATAGATAAGACATTGTTTCTCAGGGAAGTCAAAGGCAATATTTTGCTGGTGCAAATCTATGTTGATGACATTATATTCGGCTCAACGGACAACAATCTTTGAAAAAAGTTTTCCAAACTTATGCAAGGGAAGTTTGAAATGAGCAGTATGGGAGAGCTGAAGTATTTCTTGGGACTTCAAGTGAAACAGTCTGAGGAAGGAATCTTCATTTCTCAGACGAAGTTCACAAATGAACTCCTCAAGAAATTCGGAATGGAGAATGCAACCTCTATGAGGACTCTAATGGGATCCACCATGTCTCTGGATAAGGATGAGAAAGGGAAACCTTTTGATGAAACCAAATACAGAAGCATCATTGGATCTCTGCTCTATCTTACTGCGAGTAGACCGGATATCATGTTCTCCACATGTGTTTGTGCCAGATATCAGGCGAACACTAAGGAATCTCATTATGTCGCTGCAAAGCGAATTCTCAGATACCTTAAAGGTACCCCTTATCTTGACTTATGGTACCCGAGAAGCAATGATGTCGAGCTAATAGGGTTTTCAAATGCTGATTTTGCAGGAAGTAGGGATGACAGGAAAAGCACCTCCGGGACGTGTCAATTCCTCGGAAGAAGGCTTATTTCATGGAACAGCAAGAAGAAGAATTGTGTAGCAACCTCCACTGCAGAGTCTGAGTACATCTCGGCTGGCAGCTGTTGCGCACAACTCCTATGGATAAGAAACCAGTTAGCCGACTATGACCTCAAGTTCAAGGAAGTACCGATGTACTGTGACTCCTCCAGTGCAATTGCTATTGCCAACAATCCGGTATCGCACAGCAGAACGAAGCATATTGAAGTGCGTTACCATTTCATTCGGGAGCACGTGGAGAACAAGGGCATCTCTCTCTGCTATGTTCCCACTGACAAGCAGATTGCAGACATTTTCACAAAGCCCCTTGACGAGGCCAAGTTCAGTATGTTCAAAACTGAATTGGGGATGCTAAACTACGAAGAATGAAGACTACAGAAGCTCAAGGCTCATGCGTCTAAGGGGAGCCTCTGCTAGGAATTTAGTGAAAGCAAAGGTACAAGAACTGAGGGGGAGCATGGTGTCACATGCTTCAGTCCCCGATTTGCAGAAGCCGAAAAGGGGGAGATTACCCTCTCGGCTAAGGCTAAGGTGGCTCCAAGTTTGCTCTCAAGAAATTGGTAATGAATATCTCTCTCAACTCAATTTTAAGATTATGATTTTCATTTCTATATGCTCTATTCACCTTAGCTTGTAGGGTTTAGGCTTCTTCAAATAGGTGGAGATTGTTGGGTATTGTATCCACAATGTACCTGATTTGAAGAAGCCCCTGTACAAGCTAAGGTAAATAGACTATGTATTTGATGAATTTCTTCTAGTTGGTCTTGCAGTTATTCCATGATAAGAACACACCAATGTCAGGGTGCAGTGGGTCAATATACACGGGTCTGTGCAACGTAATCCCTCGTTGAGCAGATCAGTGTGTTGGCCTACGTGTACTCTCTCTATTGGGGTGTACTTAATCTCAAGTACAGGGCTATGATAAAGCAAGAGCAGACAAGGAGCAAGGATGGGCCAAAGACCATCTCACGGGTTGAAAGACAAGAATCGTCTAAGTGTAAATCGTCGAGAATCACTAAGTGATTCTCACCGATTCGTCAAGAATCACCAGTGATTCTCGACGACTCGTCGAGAATCACTAGTTGATTCTTGCCGGGTTGGGCCGGCTGTCTCGACGCAGTCAGAAAAATCATCTAAAGCAGAATCGACGAGAATCACCAAGTGATTCTCGCCGATTCGTCGAGAATGACTTTGCATTCTCGACGAGTCGGCGAGAATCCAAGGTGATTCCCATCGATTCTCCCCGGCCTCTATAACCTGTGCTGCCAGAATTCTCTAAGTAGAATTCGGCGAGAATCGTAAGTGATTCTCGCCGATTCGTCGAGAATCACCCACGATTCTCGCCGAATTTGACTTTGGTATTTTTCCGACTCTGCCTGGACCGGTCCACGACATCTGCGGGATTTTGAACCGGACTTCAGTCTTACTGCTGGTGGGGCCCACAACGGTCATCTCTTGACCTAGTGTATAAATACTCGGTATTTGTGTACAGTAAGACACACAGACGATATACGAAACAGAGCGGCCGACTAACCCTAATCTCGCGAACTTGCTCCGTCTCCGTCGTCGCAGCCGATCACCGAAGCCGATCTCGATCTCCTCCAGATCCTCGGTGATAGAAGCCAAGTCCTGCACAGCGTCTCACGTGTCTATCCAGAGATCTTTTGTCTCTTGATTTGAGATAGGGAAATCTTTCCCCGTCCGAATCGATCGAGATGATCGATCCTCATGTGACCGTTGGTAGACCTTGCCGACTTCGCTAAGAAGATTGGATCTCCAGTGCCTTGCTGCTGTTTTCAATTGCCGCCGCCAACACCGAGAGCCTCGCCGCCGCTCGTCGCCGCCACCGGTCTCGAGGAGATTCTCTCCAAGTGAGATCTAGGGTTGTGGACTCTTCGTTGACTTCAAGAACACGTCGTCGAATGAAGAGGGACACCTTAGTCTCCATACGTTTTTTGTATTTCTTACAAGCTATTTTTAATTCTTTGTAAAGGACCGATTGGTCTTTAGTTGTAGGGTTGGGTGCAACCCGTGTTGTGGGAGTGTTGACTCCTACGTGTGGAAGGGTTCCTTCCGTTAGTGCAAGGATTGGATTTCAATCCTGTTGGTGAAGTGACCGAGTCGTCCCTGGTTGGGAGATAGGTCGAAGGGGGAATGTGGACGTACCCAAATCGGGGAACCACTATAAATTGTTTGTGTACTTTTTGTGCTGTGTTGTTTTGTTTTCTTGTGCAGGTAAAACCTTAATTCCGCAAATACGCTGCAAAGACACCTATCCCCCCTAGGTGTAAGTAGTTGACACTAGGTGGACTTTCATCAAACATAATGTAGAGATGTAATCTTTCAATTCTCATGGGATGTTGCAAGCTTCTTTTTCCCGATTAGAGTCCCGTAGGCTTAACCTTGATTTCGGGGACGAAATCTTTGTTTTGTTTATTGGGATTTGTAACATCCCATTTCCGGCTAGACCCCTAGGAGTCGGTTAGTCGTGATAGAACCCTAGGAAGCCCAAAAACTGAAATAAATCGACCGAGATTTCGGGTCACGGGTTGGTCACGCCCGTGACCGACCCGTCACGCCCGTGACCTAGGGCGTGACTCCTTCGACGATCGTCGATTTCAGGGAGATGATCGTCGGGCGCAAAATTTTCAACCCGGGCCTGTCATGCCCGTGACCTATGTGTCACGCCCGTGACCTAGGGCGTGACGCCTTCGACGATCGTCGATCTCAGCGGGACGATCGTCGAAGCGCAGAATTTGCGTCATGGCCCTATCACGCCCGTGACGAAGGGCGTGACCCCCTTCGGCGATCGTCGCTCTCAGCGCGACGATCGCCGAGTGTGGAATTTGCCTCATGTCCCTGTCACGCCCGTGACCCATGTGTCACGACCGTGACCTAGGGCATGACCACCCTTCGACGATCGTCGACCTCAGTTCGGCGGTCGTTGAACCCAGAATTGGTCACTCGGGCCTGTCACGCCCGTGACCCATGTGTCACGCCCGTGACCTAGGGCGTGACAACCCTTCGATGATCGTCGATCTCAGTTCGATGATCTTCGAACCCAGAATTGGCCACCCGGGCCTGTCACGCCCGTGACCTATGTGTCACGCCCGTGACCAAGGCCGAAACGTCAGCAAGACTGGAAATTTCTGTAACCGACGTTGTAATCAATTCTGATTATGGGAAGTTACACAGGAGTATTTATGGGCCGTTTCCTACTCTAATTATTTAATAAAATAAGGAAATGTTGGCCTAATAGGAAATCGCCACCTGGCAAACACCTCTTCGTTTCCAGCGTTTCAACTGCCTCTACCATAACCGAAACGTCATTAAGAGAAATATTAATGGCCATGAACGTTTCATCCTTTCCCCTTCCCACTTGCTGATCTATAAAAGACTCCTAAGAGCAAGAGGAGAAGGTTACACGCTAGATCAAACGGATTCAGATTCCTCCCCTTGCTGTTGAAGAATTTCCGGCGACGCCACCACCGCGCAAATGGCTTCTCGACGGTATGCACGCCTCCAGCCCGTGAACAAGGTCCTCCCCTCCCTCTTCTTCTGCGGATAGATCTTAGAAATCGTTAGGAGAGATATTGGGCTCAAAAGAGCCGGATCGGGTGAGCGTTTCCATGGTTTTCCAAAAATTTCATTGTGGCGGGTTCGCCGGAAAAGCGCCTCTCCGGCGGCCGTGCCGCCGCTCGACGGTAGCCCTCACCTCAACAGAGGTAGTGGTGGTGGTGGCCGGCTAGGGAGACGGCAGGGTGGCCGGGAAATAGCTTTAGAAATGCTACAGGAATAGTTGTTTTTCTGGTTCTGTTCGGGTTCGGGTAAAGAAGAAGATGAACAGTGTTATTTTTATCATATTATATATTGTATAATTAGAAATTAATTCCCTTTACTGTGCACTAAGTTTAAACTAAAAATTATTGCCCGTAGGGGCTGAAACATAAAAAGTGGTCAACATAGAAAATGTATCCCTTGAAGTCTAGTTTAATTTAAAATTGATTTCACTCGATTTGGAGTCCTGGTTAGACCACTGGACACTTTTTGGTGAGGCCTGTCCATAGGGCTGTATTGACGTTTGAAAAATTCCCCACTCCAATCCAGTCATCAAAATGACTTGAAATTTTGGGTGTGGCCTAATCTTACCTATATTTAGGTGCTATCCAAAAATTAGGATTTTTGGAAAATATTTTTCTATAGTTTTTAGGAAAATACAATAATCAAAGAATAATTTAAATAGATGGCTAAATGACTTCCAAACCCTCCCAAATTTTGGTGAGTGGTCCCTGGGTTTATCATAAGGTTCTGGTAAAAATTTCATCTCATTTGAAGATTTTTGAATAGGGTTGTGTTCAACCCTAGGATGATCCTTATAGGATAATTTAGGATCAAACACCCCATTGATATTTGAGTGGCCATATCGCCTCAATAGGGGCTGATATTTTGGTCATTAACTTTTTAGGGCATGACACACCCTCCAAGGGAGTTTGGAGTGGTTCTGTGTAGGGTAGCCTTAGAACCCTAGGGAAAATCCCTTAATGGTGGTTTTGAGGGTTGTGAAGGTCATGGGGTCAAATGACCTTGGACTGACTTAAAATTTGGTGGAGAGAACCATAGGACCAGTATAGTTCCCTGAACAAAATTTTAGGGTATTTGGAGACAGCTAGGCAACCTAAAATCCTAACCCTAGTTTAGGTCACCAACTTTAATTTGAATTGTTAAGCTATCTAATGAACTTCAAATCAGGTAAAATTTGGGCAAAGGGATTTTCTGGTCAAAATAGCCACGATATAATTTTGTTGAGATTTTTGGGTTAATTTATAAAGCACTTCATTTACAACTCTAATTGTGCCCTAGATATTTATTTTTATGATTATGGAATTTCTATTCACTGGAATATTATGAAATCTTGGATTAGAGCATCTTATAGCCTGTTATACCTTCTGTATTTCTCTTGGAAATTTTAACTGATTATTTCTGGTACATATTTCTTTAACATACTAGTCGAGACATGGAGTCAAAAATACAAATAAAGTCCAATTACTATTTGTAAAATTATGAAATTGGGTCAGTGGGTGTTTCAAATTATGATAGTCACCATGTAATTTTCTCTGGAATTTTAGATGACTAAAAACAGTACCTCCTTCATTAAGTTAAGAAAATTAGTACCTTGCATTAAAATAAATTCAGAGTTTAAATGTTGGAGAAAAATTATGGTACTTGTTTTATGATGGTTTTAGGTCACTATATAGCTCCTATAGTTTTCTTGGGATTTTTGGATACACATTTTCATTACTTCCTTCATAATATAGCTGAAATGGCCTAAAACGGTAAATTAGGAAATATAGGCCTAAACACCTCTGGAATTTCTCAAAACTTAGAATTGCTGTTTAAATGTCTCATAGGATTTTTACGAATTTTATGATGATTTATTGTTGGCTCATTATTGCACTTCATGTTCATACTAGGGCATTTGGAATCTTAGAACAAATAAATTAAATGCCCGATAAATAGGAAAATTTGGAAACCTTGGATTTAGACTAATTATGTCATGGTAGACCTCCAGTAAATATTATAGGAGATTCGGAAGACCAATTGGAGTACCTCCCCTTATACTCCTCATGTACCTTAGGATGGTCTGCATATAGTAAAACCACGGAAACTGAACTAGAGTAATAATGAACTTGGGAAATGGAATTTTGGTAGTTGCTAGTTTGTTAGGGTAAGCTAAGATTAAGTTCATTGTTGGAGGTCAAGTTAAGTAGAGTGTGAGACTGGTTAAAGTTAAGTGGCGCACGGGAACGACGAAAGATCGTCCACCCCCGGGTAGGAATGGAAGAGTCTTAATACTCTAGGGTTAGATCCAAAGTAACTAAAAGGGGATCGGGTTAATGGAGATCAACCAATAACAATAAGTGCCTTGCGAAAGGGAACTTCGGGCCGTAATTCCGCCGTCTTGGTTCCTAGTGCCCTTTGAGAGCCCTTCACGGGGTATGCCGGGGGCAGTCCTAGGCTAACGTAAACCATAGGAATAATAAATTAAAAGAGCAACTAGTATAACTAGGGTTGCACACATACATTCACCCCGGTAGCTAGGAAGGTAGAATAAGTTGCTTTTGTTGCCATTCAGACGGTAGCTCTGAAGGTAGATGCACGGACGGGACAGTCCGGGGGGCCGAGGGCTCGAGGGTTGGAGTACAGAATAAAGGTGGTGTGTCTTCGATATCTGATTGTCGTTCACACCGGCATCGGTATGTTGACTCGGCGGTGTGGTACACTTAGCCAAAGAAAGTCTGGTGGGTACAGCCAGCAGTAGTACGCGGATACTCTAGGTTGTGTTCTTCTAGGGGCGTACGGAAGGGATAGGCCTGGTAGTGTGGATACCCGCCTAGGAGTGGGGGGCCCGACCCACTGTCTCCGTTTGCCACTACGGAGGTTCCTGGGAGTGAAGCTAGCTGCCCGAACAGGGGGAACTAAAGGTCTGTGCGCATAGATTCGTGTGCGTGAGTTGCACTTGCATGAATCATGGCATAGCATATCACTACACTCATATTTGCATACAACCGACACCCCAACGTATAAATCGGTATGGGACTTTTTATATGATGGGAGCCTTGCAGAAGACCCCTTAACTTATAAGTTTGTATGGGCATTCATATAAGTTAAGGTTACTTACTTATTTACTTGCTTGTTTACTTACTGTTCTCTAGCTGCCTTTTTATACAATTGCTACTTATTAATTGTCCTCCTTATTACTTACCGCCTTAGGATTGTTAGACCTACTTTATTCTAAATAATTGTTAGATTAGCTCCCCTGTCATCTGCTTGATTATTCTCCACTTTGAAGCTTCCCTTTCCTCCCCTCCGCCCGGTGCTTAGGAGTCGTGGGGGGAGGGGTAGGGGATGATAGGGCTTAGTCTTTATGACTAATGGTTTTCGAACCACAACATTACAGGAGCTCCGGATGGGGGACAGGGACCAGCAGTCCAGGGACCAGCACTAGCGGAGTACGGTGCGCATGGAGGTAGGTCAGTACAGCACCGGTGCACCTGCGACCAGCTCCGTGAGTGATTAGTATTTTTATAGCTTCTGCGATGAGTGATTTGTAGTGAGGACTCTGATGTACCGGGCTCGAGCCCATTCATCTATTTCCTGTTATTATCTACTGATGGACTGGATATGATTTCACTTTTATTTACATGTTTCTGTGGACTTGTTTACATTTTATGTCAAATTACTTCTCTCTCTTGTGATCGAAAAGGGCCGGCAGAATTGGCGATTTGTAGTGGCGGCCTTCTCGTGAGTCGGTGCCACCGCAAAGTGGCAATTCTGGGCTAAGACCCCGGTGTTTAAAAAGAAAAAAAAAGGGGGTCTTATAGTTTCTCTCGTGAATCTTTAGTTTCCTAGATCCATACGCGATCACCTTACCATCCTGCATCAGAACACAACTAAGTCCAAAGTGTGATGCGTCCACATATACAACATACTCAAGTCCTTCAGTAGGCAGAGTTAAAACTGGAGCATTACACAATCTCTTCTTCAACTCTTGGAAAGCTCTTCACACTTATCACTCCAAATGAATGCAGTATTCTTCTGAGTAAGTCTAGTTAGAGGAGCAGACAACACCGAAAATCCTTCCACGAATCTTCTATAATAGCCACCCAGGCCTAAGAAGCTCCTAATCTCCTTAGGTGTAGGAGGTCTCTCCCATTCCATCATGGCAGAAATCTTGGTTGGGACTACAGAAATACCTTCCTTGCTTACAACATGACCCAGAAAAGACACCTGATGTAGCCAGAACTCACATTTGCTCAACTTCGCATATAGCTTATGGTCCCTCAGGGTCGACAAAACCAAACGCAAATGCTGAGTATGCTCCTCAACATTGCAGGAATACACCAAGACATCATCTATGAACATAATAAAAAATAAGTCCAAGAAATCCTTAAACACCCTATTCATCAAATCCATGAAAGCAGAGGGTGTATTGGTTAAACCGAAAGACATCACAAAAAAACTCATATTGTCCATGCCGCAAATAGAAAGCGGTTTGGGGAATATCTGCCTCACGAATCCTCAACTGGTGGTAGCCTGAGCGAAGATCGATCTTTGGAAATACCGAGCTACCACGCAACTGATCGAACAGAACATCAATCCTTGGCAGGGGATATCTATTCTTAATGGTCACCTTATTCAATTCCCTATAATCGATGCAAAGCCTCATCGATCCATCCTTATTCTTTACGAACAAAACCAGAGCACCCCACGGAGAAGAACTTTGTCTAATAAAATCACACCTCAGCAACTCATTGAGCTGAGTACGTAACTCATCCAACTCACACGGAGCCATATGGTATGGTGCCTTAGAAATTGGGCGAGTACCTTGCTCGAGGTCTATCACAAACTCTATCTCCCTTTCAGGAGGAAGTCCTGGAAGGCTTTCAGGAAAGACATCTGAAAACTCTCGCACCACCGAGACATCCTCAAGACGTGGTGTAACAAAAGCTGCTTCCAGAGTAGAAATAGAAACTAAAAATTCCTCGCAACCAGACTCTATAGCACGACAAGCACGTACCGCAGAAATGACAGGGGAAACCCTATCCTGAAATCCATAGACGCTCATAGGTTGGCCATCATCCATCCTACAATCCAATCTCTTAACCTTGCACTGGATGACTGCATCATACTTGGACAGCCAGTCCATGCCCAAAATCACATCAAAATCATCCATGTCTAAAATCATCAGATCCGCAAAGTCCAGAAAATTGCCAAGATGAATAGGGCATCTCAGAACTCCTTGACTAGATATCACTGAATCCCGAGAGGGAAGCTTGACATTTAAGAAGTCTCCCAATTGATCCACATCCAGGAGATGTTTATCAACAAACCTCCGGGCCACAAAGAAATGGGTGGCACCCGAATCGAAAAGAATGCGCGCCCACCTATTCCGCACCTTAAACTCCCCTAAAACCGTAACATACATAACTAAATGAATGATAACTAGGACAATAAAAATAAATAATAAGGATATTTTCAACTTGGGCTAACCTGATATCACTTGCCTAGAGGTTTGAGTTCCTCGCTGGTCATCACGTTCATCTTTCCTTTTCCTTTATCCAGGGTTTGTGGCAGCATCAGATCTTGAAGCGGGGCAGGCTGTAGTGGGGACTGAGCCTGGGGGCACGAAGATTTCTGGTGTTCCTTCTGCCCGCACTAGAAGCAGGTCCATTCTTTCATCCAGCACCAACTCACATCATGACCCTTCCTTGCACAGAACGAGCACACAAGCTCTCCCTTGGGTGCACCTTGGATGGCGTGCACCTACTACTGCTTTAGGATGGCAGTCCTCTTGAAAACACCTTTCGTAAGGGTGGACAGGACGACCACAGAAACTACACACTTCCTTACCTTTCTTCTTCGAAGAAGGGACAGATGCCCTGGAGCTACCATCCTCAACACTCTTCCTCTTCTCTTTCCTTGCCGCAGCATCTCGATTCTTGGCATTTTCAATCACCTCCACTTTCAGTGAGTCTTCCACTGCCACAGCATAACTGTCAGCTTCATAAGCGCATGCCCACTGCTGGAAATCGCTTCTTAGTCCTCCCAGGAAATGTTTCACTCTTCCCTCCTCCGAAGCCACCAAATCGGGAGCAAATCTACTCAACTTGATAAACTCAATCTCGTACTCGCTCACTGTGAGCTGTCTTTGCTTCAGATGCTGGAAGTTATTCATCAGGCGGTCCTGCTCAACCGAGGGTAGAAACTTCTTCAGCAGCATCTTCTTAAAAGATTCCAAAGAAAAGCCTTCCTTCAAACTTTCTCTTTCTCAAATCCACCAGCTCTTTTCCAGGCCTTTTAATTGATAGGCTGCAATCATTACCTTCTGGGCTTCTAGAATTCTGTAATACGAAAAAATCTCTTCGATGGAGATGATCCAATCATCTAAAATCATAAAGTCTGCACTCTCGTCATAAGTTAGAGGTCTCAATCGCTGGAAATGTGAGATGAAATTCATCTCTGGTGGTAGCGTCATCGGGGGGCATGAAAGGAGCAGGGGCATCAGGTACAGCTTGATCCACGGCAGGATCTTGCACTAAGGGTTGTTGTGTGGGAGCGGCAGACAACAAAGTCTGAATTTGAGATTGCATCGCAACTACTTGCCTTGATAGAGCCTCGTTGCTCTGGCGCAAACTCTCGATCAACGCATCACTCTGCGCACCTGACGACTCACCCTCCGACTGGGGAGTCGACCTCGTCGCAATACGCTTTGGCGGAATTTCTAAAAGGGCAAACGAAAAACCCATCAAAATCCTAAATTACGACTAGGGCAAACAAAACAAGTTCAGACCATACTTAAAAGACACTTTCTCTTGGATTATATGATGATGATATGTCCTACTCAGGATGATATCCCAACATCCTATTGAATCATGTGCCTATGATATGAATGCATGGATTCTTTACTCCTATTTAAAATCATGTGTGTACGTATGTCATTAGGTAAATCTTTAGCTTTGCATGTTGTGCTTATTTTATGTTATGCTATGTATGCAGTGTTATGCATCCTAAAAAGGCCTTAATGCATGTTATGAGCGGCGTACACATGAAATGTTATGCATCTCAAACTACATAACAATGCTTGCAATGAAAAAATAAAAACGTGCTAATGGGCATTCATGTGGTGAGGTTATGCATCCCATATTACATAAACCTCACATGTTACCACCTATGGTGGATCCATATACAAACACATATTATTCATCTCATACTACATAATATGCCCCGTATACTTCTAATCATGCTTATGAGTGTAGTGTTTATGCTTCAGCCAAGACATACTGATGACACATCAGTGTGTGTATGATATGACACTAAACAACTAACACTAACAATGGAAGGTTGCCCGACCAATTGTCAAGCAACCTCCCTCTGATACCAACTGTCACAACCCGTATTTTTCCCAACAATTTAATTATATCAGAGCAAGGTAAAATACGCACTGTTATGCCACGCCGTATAGGGGATAACTGCAGACGTTCAGGCAAGACTCCAAACTCTGCAGTTTTGAAAGAAAACATAAATTATTATGGATGAAATCCAGTTTAAGTTATGATGGTAGCCGTATCCCTCGGCTTAGTGGATCATCTAGTCCACGATTTAAAATATAATTTATACGCTTGCGGAAGATACTTGTTTAATTTGACTATAACATCTCACATGAGTATAAATATCCCTGAGGAACAACTTATGCTTAATAGACTCTAGATTTATACTAAGTATAGGAAAAGTCTTTACGCTAACCAGAAAAATAGTGACTTAGTTTTAAAAGTGATAGCATGGACGCTTTACTAATAATAGGTTTTTATAAGCTTGAAAATATCTAACATGTAGTCCTAGCAATAAATCATCCAAGAGAGCAAGTAATTTAAACAAAACATAAGTCAATCACATCAGCTAACAAGTGTCAAGGTTCAATAATCCTGTGGGTGTGAACAACCTGACATGAATCCCCGATACCAAGTATGTCTTATACTGGGAAAAGAAAACTGAAACAACAACTACCTCGCTACGGCGAGGGGAAAAACCACAGCCGACACTACTGCTGCAAGGGCTCCAAAACCAGCTCCACTACCTGCTAATACTCTGAACTTGAGGCATTCCAAAGACAGAACACCTCAGCAAGAGGGACAAATGGCAGCAAATAAGTAAGCAAAATAAAACAAAGGTCAAACGGGATACCAACCCAAGACCAATAGTACTGAAGTAAGGAATCGAATAGGAAAAGAAAGAAATACTTACGTGAATCGTCACGTACTCCAACAAATACACAAGATTTCCCAAGGAAAAAAGGGAACAAAAATAAATAAAAACATTAGGAAGAAAAATTTAACTGCCTTTACTAAGCACATGTGGTCGACTCTACCCAAAAACATGGGAGAGGTGGTCACTCAACTGGACACACCCCTCACGAATAATTTATCCGCTTAACTGTGAGGGAGTCTCATACTTTCCACCATACACTGCAAATGCCCAAAAACCCGGTAGACTTCCACAAGGTACAATAAAGGAGTCAAACAATGCGGAGGTGGTTTTATCCACTAACTCACGTAATTTTAGAACCCATAGAAACCACAACACATATATATTGTACAACCCCGTATCCAGCGAGTGGGCTAACAGGAGCCAAACCGGCCGGCTCAGACCACCCTAGAGCACCAGGCGAGTTCAGCAGAGCATGCCGAGCCCAACGTACCGAGTACGGGCTAGGAAATCGTCGGGTCGAGCTCGGAGTTCGTGGAGTTGATCCCGACGAAAGGAAGTCATTGGAACAGGAGAGCAGGGGCGGGTGAGTGCCAGTACGCCCGTCACCCGCGAGCAGAGGATTCAGAGCCAACTCGCCCAGGCCCAAGGTGAGCCGAGCCAGGTCTGTGGCGCTGAAAGAGGCGAGCTCACTCAGCGCCTTCTCCTATGGCGTTGAGTGAGGCGAGCAAGGCCTGTGGCATTGAGGGAGGCGAGCCGGGCCCGTGGCATTGAGTTGGGCGAGCGCCCTCACCGCATTTTACCTCGGTGTAGGCTGAAGCCTTCCCCCTCCAGTACTCCCCGCCCTTGCCGAGCAGACGCTGTCTCAAGGCCAGCTCGCCCCTCAGTTGTGGTGTGTTTTTACCATGTTACCCCTTTTGGACTGCCTATAGTCCTCGAAAACAGCGAAGGTTGGATATTTGCAGACCGCCTTTTCCAATAAATAAGACCCAAGGGGTATCTCAGAAGGACACGCTTTCTTATGCCCGGTCTTCTAGTGCTTTCTGAGATACCTTAGCTTCAGCACTTGGCTAAGGAGGGGAAGCGCTCTAAGATCTTCTGGGTGTGTGGTGGGACCTCCGTGCTGGAGCCTTGGGCCTATCCCTGGTCCTTTTCCTTTTTCATTTGGGCTCGTGGGGAGAGAAGTAAGTGTGCAATCTCCCCTTCCCCAAGGGTCAAACTCCTCAAGGACCGATTTTTCGGTTTCAACATTTTGGTGCGGTGAGCGTGGAGCGTGGTTAGCACGGAAAATCTTCCGCAAGTCCGATGGCAAGAGATGAAGGGAAAGGTTCAGGCAGGGCGAACTCGCCACCCCTTCCCCCTCCCGCGGCGGCAGGGATGTCCGCGGAGCTCATAAAGGAAGTGCCCGGGCTTGTCAGGATCGCACTCGGCATGCGAGCCGAGAGCACGACGCCGGTAGTCCCGTGGTCGCCGACCCGACACTGGGCGACGAAGCGCCCATCAGGAGAGCTGGGAAGTAAGTCACGAGCTGAGGGGGAGAGTCCTTTTCCCGGGCTCGGCAGGCGAGTACCACTTCGGCTAGATAGTGGGGAGGGAGTTCTCAACTCGCCCAGCTGAGGGAGGAAGCCCCTTCAGCGAGTTCATTTCTTCTGCCCCAGTTCCAGAGGGGTTCCGAGAGCCGAAGATGTCCTACTACTCAGGGAAGGGAGATCTGGTCCAGTACGTCTAGTGGTTTGCGGACGCGGTCTCAATCTGATAGATGTCGGACGGCTTCAAGTGCAGGCTCTTCACCATCACCCTCAGTGAGAAAGCGAGAGAGTGGTTTCATCAGCTCCCGGCCGGCTCCATCTCTTGCTTTGAGGACCTGCGTAGAGGGTTCATGCTGAGATTTACCACCTCCAAGAAAAGGAAGAGGGAGGCCGAGTCCTTGTTCTGTATTAAACAAAGAATAGGGGAGACCCTGGGAAGTTACCTAAACAGGTTTCAGGAGTAACTGTCCCAGGTACAAGAGATGCCAGGGCACACCATGATGGTGGCCTTCACCCTGGGTCTCCAGCTTGGGTTCTTCGCCATGGAGTTGAAGAGGATGCCTCTAGTGTCTTTTAAGGCGCTCCTGGAAAGGGCAGGAAAGGAGGCCGATATGGAGGCAACACACCCAGAGTTTACTCGGAGGTTGGCCAGGTGGGCCGTGGAGGAGGAGAAGCCAAGGGGTGGCCGAGCCCAGGAGGAGAGAAGGGCCGAGGCTCGGCAGAGAGAGCAGCAGCAGCAGCAGCCCGGGTGGGGGTGTCAGGAACCGAACAACCAGTTGGGTTGGAGGCCAGAGTGGCAGGATCAAGGGCCACGAAGGGGTTATCAGGGAGGAGATAACCGCCAAGGTGGGCATGGCCGGTTTTACCCCCAGGGGGGAGATAGGGTCAGAGACCCCCCCCCCCTTCCCGATCAGGAGGAAGCCATGGCTATCGCCCTAGGGGGAAGAAGGAGAGGACAACCAAGGAGGAGGAGGGAGGTTAGGATAGACCTGGCCTATTGTGACTACCATCAAGAGGAGGGGCACACGACGATCACATGCCCGGAGTTCCTCGAGATACGGGGAAACAGGGAGCAGCAGCAGCAGCAGAACCGCAAGGAAGTGCGGATTGAGGAAGTCCGGCCTTAGGCGGAGGGGGACCGTTGCGAAGACCGGGCTGATGTGGGGACCCGAGAAGTGATCGGAGTGATCCATGGGGGGTGGGGGTCGAAGCTTCCCAGAAATCAAGCCTCCACACCATGTACCGAAGGAGCATCGGCTCCACATCCCAGACCCCACCCCCAGAGGAGAGGATCACTTTCTCAAGGGAGGACATGTCAGGTCATGAGGACCCCTTCTGCGATGCGCTAGTCATTCAGACGGACATCGAAAATTTCACGGTCTCCCGGATCCTCATTGACAACGGGAGCTCCGTCAACATCATCTTCAAGAAGCCCTTCAACGCCATGCAGGTAGAAGCCAAGAGGGTGCTATCCTCCGATGGGCCTCTCTTCGGTTTTTCGGGGGAGAGGAAAGAAGTAGAAGGGGGAGTGGGACTCCATGTCAGCTTAGGGGGGTAGTCGAGGAACTGCCGATTCATTATAGTAGAGTCCCCCAGCAGCTACAATGCCATCTTTGGATAGCGCCTCATCAGCGCCTTCCGCCGCATCCCCTCCTCCTTCCATCAATGCCTTAAGTTCAACGCGAAGGGGATCCAGGTCCAAGTCCGTATTGACCCCAAGGCGGCTCGAGAATGTTACGTGACGGCAGTAAATTCCATTTCTTGGTAGGAGGAGGCCGAGGAAATGGGGAGGAGGATGGAAGAGGTGGATGGGCAGGAAGTCGGAGAAGAGATCAGGGAGGAAGAAGGGTTGGAGGGAGAGGCCCGCAAGGAGGTATTCCCAGAGGAGTCGGTCGAGGCGATGGCCTTGGAAGAAGGGGAGGATATTGCAGAATGGGAGGAGCAGTCTCGGTTGGAGGCCGCCGAGGAAGTGGTAGAGATGGAAGTTCTCACCCAGGATGGCAGGGTGGAGAAGGTACGCATCAGCGGGGGGTTGACCCCGGAAGATCAAGGCAGGATGCTAGAGTGCATCCAGAATAATTTGGACGTCTTCTCTTGAAGCGCGGTCGAGATGCCTGGGATCGATGCTGACGTCGTCTGCCACCGCAATAACCTAGACCCGGAGGCTCGCCCCATCCAACAGAAGAGGAGGTCCGTCACAGACAAGCTGGCCAAATCGATCAGGGAGGAAGTCGCCAAGCTCCTCGAGGCCGGCTTCATTTCCAAAATTCAATACCTCGGCTGGGTCTCAAATGTTGTAATGGTGAAAAAAGGAGACGGCCGGTGGAGGATGTGTGTAGACTTTTCACTTCTTAATAAATCATGCCCAAAAGATTGTTACCCCTTGCCTAGAATCGACGCACTGGTAGACTCAGCCGTTGGTTTTTCTGTAATGAGTTTTTTAGATGCCTTTTCAGGTTATAATCAGATCAGGATGGACCCTCCCGACATAAAGGATGTCTCATTCATCACAAGAGATGGATGTTAATGCTACAAGATGATGCCTTTTGGGTTGAAAAATGCAAAGGCAACATACCAGAAGATGATGGATCTTGTATTCCAGGGACAGAAGGGGATGAACCTGGAAGTATACGTGGATGACTTGACGATAAAGAGTCAGGAGGTCGGCTCTCACCTCCGAGATCTGGAGGAGACCTTTGGCACCCTATGTAAATAAAAGATGAGGTTGAACCCCCTGAAGTGCAACTTCGGGGCCAGTAGGCGAAAATTCCTGAGACATCTGCTCACTCCCGCAGGAGTAGAACCAAATCCTGATAAAGTCAAGGCAATAATGGAGCTAGGGGCTCCCCGGAATGCCAAGGATGTCCAACGGTTGACTGGGTGGCTGGGCGGTCTTAGAGGGTTTCTCTCCAGGGCTGGAGAAAAGTGCCCCCCTTTCTTAAGAGCGTTGAAGGGGGGCAAGAAATTTGAATGGTTCGAGGAGTGCGAGAAGGAATTCCAGGAACTGAAGAGACAACTCACCTAGCCCCCTCTCCTTCAAGGGCCCAAGGAAGGAGAGGACTTATTCCTGTATTTAAGGGTTGGGGCCGAGGCTCTCAGTTCGGTCCTGGTTAGGCAAGAAGGCAAAAAGCAGCTGCCTATCTATTACGTAAGAAGGGTTCTGAGGAAGGCGGAACTCTGTTACCCCATCTTAGAAAAATCTGCCTTAGCCCTAATCATCTCGGCCCGGAGACTCAGGCCCTACTTCCAGGCACACTCCATCCAGGTGGTGACTGACCACCACCTCCGCAACATCTTCGAGGGGGTGGAGCACTCAGGGAGACTCGCCTAGTGGTCGGTAGAATTGAGCGAGTTTGACATCTCCTTTGTCCCTCGACTCGCAATCAAGGACCAAGCGATGGCTGACTTCCTAGCTGACTACGTGGTCGAGGTAGCAAGGGAAAAACTCACTTATCCCATCCCTTGGAAAGTGATGGTTGATGGGGCATCAGGGAAGCACTCCTTGGGGGTAGGGGTCGTCTCTAAAAGCCCCCAAGGGACCAGGATTGAGCAGACAGTGGTAATACATTTTTCCATAACAAACAATCAGGCCGAGTACGAGGTAGTGATCGCATGGCTGCGCCTGGACAGAGAGCTGGGAGTGCATGATGTGAAGGTCCTCACTGACTCCATGGTGGTAGCCTCCCAGGTCAATGGGGAGTTCGAAGTAAGGGAGCCTACCCTGCAACGGTATCTGGCCAAGGTCAAGGGAATCATTGGGGGATTCCAAACCATCTCCATTCAATATGTGCCACAGGAGGAAAATGAACAGGTCGACCATCTTGCCAAGCATGGCCATCGGGCGGGGGGCACCATCACAGACCTCTTCCACCAATCCTTGGAGGAGGGAGAGTTGATAGAGATATATCAGCGACCCACATGGATGGACCCCTTCACCACCTTTTTGTCCACTGGAGAGTATCCAGAAGGGATGGATAGAAAGAAACTCAAGTACAAGTCAGCATACTACATCTTGCGCGACGGGCAACTTTACTGAAAGACTATCTCGGGGTTGCTGGCTCGTTGTGTGGCTGAGTGGGAGGTGTCGAGGATTTTGGAAGAGGTCCACTCCGGGGAGTGTGGGAGTCACTCGGGAGGTCGGACCCTAGAGGGGAGAATTATCAGGCAGGGCTACTTCTGGCCTACCCTGGGGCATGATGCCTTCGAATTTGCCAAGAAATGTCATAAGTGCCAACTATTCGCCCCCCTCCAACTACAACCGGCTCAGCGACTCAGGAGTATCACGGCCCCCTAGCCTTTCGCAATTTGGGGGATGGATCTGGTAGGGCCCTTCCCCCAGGAGAGAAGGCAAAGAAGATTCTTGTTGGTGATGATTGACTATTTCTCCAAGTTGATGGAGGTGAAGGAGTTGGCCAAGGTGACCTCGCAGATCATCCAAAATTTTTTATGGGGGAAATCATCTGTAGGCATGGGATGCCCCAAGCCATCATCACCGACAACAGACCGCAGTTTGCCAGCAACGAATTCATCAAATTCTGTGGAGAGCTCGAGATTGACCTTAGGTTTTCCTTTGTCCATCACCCAAGAAGCAACGGGAAGGTGGAAGCGGCCAACAAGGTTATCGTGAACCTCCAGAAAAAGAAGGTTGAAAATTTGAAAGGGAGTTGGACGGAGCAGCTCCCCTCCATTCTTTGGGCCCTGAGGACTACCCCCAATACCGCCACAGGGGAGACACCCTTCAAACTATCTCATGGAAGCGAGGCGGTGCTCTCCATCGAACTCGAGGTCCGTACTCCCAGGGTCGCTGAGGCAGAAGCTGGAAGAGAGGAGTGGAGAGTTGAAAACGAGGAGGAACAGCGGCTCTCCTTAGACTTGATAGAAGAATTGTGCGACCTATCAACAGTTCGACAAGAGGAAGTCAAGCGGAGGATGGCTAAGTATTTTGACAAACATGTTCGGGTCAAATAATTTGTGGAAGGTTACTTGGTCTTAAAGAAGGTAGATGCGGCGGGAAGATCGGCTGTCGTGGGCAAGCTCCATCCAAACTGGGAGGGGCCTTACATCGTAAAAGAGGCACTAAGATCGGGAGGGTACCACCTCTAAAATGTGGAGGGCGAGACCTTGAGCCACACCTAGGGCGGCGACGACCTGAAATGCTTCTATCCCTGAATATTTGTATGTGCTTCCTTTTTCAATACAATTTGTTTCATTCATTTGAGCAATTTTTTGCCTGATAATCGTAACGGTGACATGAGATTTTGCGGAACTTTCTTAGCATAATATCATAAACCCTCAAGAAATGTTCTAAGTCTTCTCTCTCTGGGGTTTGGTCTCGATTCTCCCGCTGTCAGGCTCCCTCCAAGCTGGCAGGGCAGGGGTCTCGAAGGACGTCGTTATGACCCTAGGGCTGAGCCCAGAGGATGTTCAACACCCGCCCTCAGGCTCCCATCTAGCTGACTTGTCTGGTGGTAGCACCCGGGAGAGGCAAATGTTCTAAGTCTTCTCGCTCTAGGGTTAGGTCTCGATTCTCCCGCTGTCAGGCTGCCTCCAAGCTGGAAGGCAGGGGTCTCGATGGACGTCATTATGACCCTAGGGCTAAGCCCGGAGGATGTTCAACACCCACCCTCAGGCTCCCATCTAGCTGACTTGTCTTGTGGTAGCACTCGGGAGAGGCAAATGTTCTAAGTCATCTCGCTCTAGGGTTAGGTCTCGATTCTCCCACCGTCAGGCACCCTCCAAGCTGGCAGGGCAGGGGTCTCGATGGATGTCATTATGACCCTAGGGCTGAGCCCGGAGGATGTTCAACACCTGCCCTCAGGCTCCCATCTAGCCGACTGGCCTGGTGGTAGCACCCGGGAGAGGGAAATGTGAAAGTGAGGGTAAGATCTATCTTAACTCTAGAGGGGGGGTGAATAGAGTATTTTAAAGTAACTTTACAATTTTAAAATGCACAGAAGTAAAGGCTTAATTTATGTATAGGTGTAAGGTGCTTTGATGTAGAAAATAAAACTTAAAGTAGTAAGAATAAATACCACAGCACACAGCAAAGAATATTCACAAGAAACCAGAAGACATAAGAAATTATAGTGGTTCCCCAAAAACCTGGGTACATCCACTCTTCTACCACCCTTGGAAGGAATCCACTGCAGGATGAGTTGATCAGGTGTCCTGGGAACCAATGAGCTTTTGATAAGGTGCTCAAAAACCACACTAGATTTTTTGATCAGGTGTCTTTCCACCACTGAGTTTTGACAAGGTTCTCAGAACCAGAATCAAGACTTTTGAAGGGAGTTTTGATAACCCTTTTACAGTAGGAAAAGAAAAAGGAAAAGAGGTGAAGATGTCTTCTCTGTCTCAATAAAAGAGAGAAGCACAAGTGGATTGATTGTGTTGTCAAAGCTCCCCCTGAGAAAGATGAGAGCTTTGCTAGGGTGATAGGTCTTCAGAAGCTTCAGATCTCCAGCAGAAGATGGTTTCAGCAGAGGCTGAAATATGAATTTTCTGGAGTCCTTGATGTTGAAGCTATGATCACTTTTCAGTATGCCAACTAATTCTCCAAAATTGATCACTTTTTCTTTGAATTGATCTCACTATCCTGTGAATTTGTACTGAGAATATTTTGTTGTAGATTATCTATTCTTGTATATTCTCTTGTTTATGTCACTCTCAGACTAGAGAAGAAAAGAATAAATTATTCTCTGAAGATCCTCTATCCAAGATAGCCGTTAGCAATCAATAAATGCCTTCCATAAATGTTTTGCCTTTTGGAGGAAAGTCCAATAAACATTCT
Source organism: Platanthera zijinensis (assembly GCA_039513925.1). NCBI lineage: Eukaryota > Viridiplantae > Streptophyta > Magnoliopsida > Asparagales > Orchidaceae > Platanthera > Platanthera zijinensis. Next base: position 137,712,946 of record CM077087.1, on the reverse strand, counting down.
CTGATAAATCCCTTGAAACTTGCTCCAGAATAAATGAAAATGGCTAGCAGATCTCTTGAAAAAAATACTGAGAGAATTTGAAAATCATTCCAAAAGCTGACTGAATTTGAATCCTCAAAGTCGTCGATCTCTCAGGAAAAATGTCGATCTGAGCTCTACGATCGTCGACTTGAGCTCAGAGATAGAAATGATCATCAGACAGAAAACGTCGACCTGAGCTCGAAGATCGTCGACCGGAGCTCAGCGACCTGAAGAATAAGCTGAAGACAGATCGTCGATCTGAGCTCGAAGATTGTCGACTGGAGCTCGACGATTTAGCAGAGTTGAGCTCAGAGAGCGTCGAACGGAGTTCGATGTTTCGTCGACCTAAGCTCGACGATAATTGTCTTTGTCTCAGCTTTAAGTTTGATTCCTTGAATGGTCCTGGGGGCAGCTTCAAACCAAAATTCTAAGCCCTAAACACATTCTAATGTTGACCTTTTTAACTATACATCTAGGTCAAACTGGTTTCCTAAGAAAAATATAGTGATCCTTGCCCAAATTAGTAATAGGGTGTTCCAACAACCTCCCCCTATTTGGGTTAGGATTACTATTTACAGATCTCAGAAATAAAAACAACAACAACATACAGAAGAGCAATAAACTAAAACAAAAGAACAGAGCAAGCAATAAAGCAGCAGTCATATGGAATATCAGCAAATGTTCAGAATGATTGTACTGTCTGCTTACAGATATTACTTCTTTTCACTTCCTTTCTTAAATAGAATTTCCCTGTTGGGATTAAGAGCTTCCTTCTTTGACCTTCTATCATCCTCTGCACCTAAGGAGGTTTGAGATCTAGCCCTTGGAACCACAGCCTTAGGATGCAATTTCATGTAGTCCACTGGGTCAAAGAATTTTCTTGATGCATACCTTTCCAGTTCTACTTTTCTCTGATCTGATAAAGTAGTAATATTGGAAGTATCTTTCCCTTGTTCTCTGGCCTTCTTCAGCTGATCTAAAGTAGCAAGTTCTTTCATCCTAGCAGTCCATGATAATGGATTGTTCTCTGGATCTTCAAAAGGAACTGCAGGCTCATATCTATTGACAGTTTCTGAAGCAGTAGGAGTTCTAGTATCAAGATTTTCTCTGAGTTTATAAGGGAAAGGACCTAGAGTTGAGTCCATGTGCCTTTGTCCTTCCTTTGCTTAAAATCTATGTTCTCTTTGATTTCCTCTATACTGTCCCCTTCTGGACTGATAACCCCTTTAGTATTGTCCCCTGGGATGATATCTTTGTGAGGACTGGGAGGAACTTTGCTTTGAAGCTGGGGTTTGAGAAGCTGAGCCTCCACCTGATCCTTAATCTGGAGGAGGAGGAGGAGGAGGCTGAAACCGAGAAGATCCTTTCTCATATCTATCCAATTTTCTTCTTTTCTTCATAGCTTTTAATTGATTTTTGGAGAACTGCATCCAGGGCTCAGAGATTGGACAGTCATGCAGAATATAGTATGGAATGTCATTGGCATCTTTGGCTTGAGCAGGAGGAACCTTCATCATGGCCTTGCTTCTGGCCTTCCTTTTCTTGGCAATAGTACCAGAAGAGTCATCAGATTCAGTGTGAAACTGATCACTTTCTGAACTTTGGGGTCTATCATACAAATCATCAATGCTCTTTATATATTTCTCTTGTTGTTTCAATTGATCAGGAGTCAGAGCAGGAACAGCAGCAGCAGTAGAAATTGGAGCAGCAGTGATGCGCGTAAAATACGGAAAGCGTACCGGTCGCACAAGTAATAAAGTTGGGAATAAATCCCCGGATGTCGGTCTCTTGAGGAATGCAATTAGCGGCGAACGATTTAGACTCTAAAACTATTGTTATGAGAGTTAATTGAAATAAACAGAAGAAGAAGGGGCTTTGGTTGGCGGTCTTACGACCAATTACACTAATGTAAACTATGCGGGTCGCAATCACCGCTTCTCAAGGCGAGATGGATGTAGCGGCCGCGATGCCGTACTTCGGTTGGTGAGTGGACGGAAGTCTAGCGAGTGAGGTGATTAGTGCGGAGTGAAATTGAGTGAAACAAACGTGTGGAGTGGAGCGAGATGGAGCGAGGCGCATCAAAGAATAATTCTCATAAGCAAGATGAAACACAAATGATCAAATTAACACTAGAAATTGATGTTCATTACATGCATAAACATTCCATGCAACAAGAAAAGATAGAAAATGCAAAACCACGAGATTGAAGATCCACCGCAGTTGTTGGCCGGAGGTGCGGGTTGTCAATCCGCTTCCAAGCGCAGTCCGAGGAGGGCTTCCGGTACCACCGAGCTGTCACCTCGAGGGCCTATAATTCCATTCTCTAGGTATGCTTCATCTTCTTCCTTGGTGGAAAGCTCGGAGAAGAATGCTGTTGGTACCCTAGATGTGATTTGGCTTATGTAATCCCTTTCCAGCTCCTCTTGATCCATATAACTATATATGATCATGTTTAGACTTTGTTTAGTCTCCCTAGGGCAGTTTATATCTGACCTAGAGCTTAGAATAGAAGTTGTAAAATGAATCTTTAGCTAAGGCTCTTTTTCCGTTCGACCATCGTCGAACGAGGCCTCGCGATCGTCGATCAGTGGTCGACGATAGCAAGGCTATAGAATCGTTGAAGTCAAGACAATTATCGTCGACCGATGGTCGACGATCTCAGAGCAAGCGTATTATGCTCTGAAGGTTGGTCGACGATCTGCTATCAGCAGTTCGACGATCGTGGTCTTGTTTCACGATTTCTGTCTCGACAGATCTTTGCCTTAATCGTCGACATCATGAGCTGGTCGACGATATCTGTCTCGACAGATCTCTGCCTTAGTCGTCGACATCATGAGATGTTCGACGATTTCTGTGATAACAGATTTTCTGCTTCAGTCGACGATATCTTGAGCTGGTCGACGATTTCTGGTCGACGATTTCTGTTTCGACAGATTTCTGTTTTCAGTCGACGATCTGTTAGCTAGGTCGACGATCATCGAACCCCTGTTCGACGATTTCTGTCTGCCTTTAACAGTTTGTATTTATTTTATTCCTTGGTTTATTTCCAAGTGTTTTAACGTGTGGTTAGAAAGATTTTCTGAAGAATGTTTTTGCTAATTTATGGCTTAAATTCAAATGAATTACTTACCAAATATGTCAAGCATAAATTACGGGATTTTGTATTTTGATAAAGCATTTTTGTCTTATTATACAAAATATATTGCCAGGCTGTATTCTAGCCGTTGGCGGTGTATGCTATTTCCAAGAACGATAAATCTTTATGCTGAGATATTTTCCTATTCATTTATTTCCTTATTGGGACTGACAGAGAGCATATAGGTCATTCTATTCCTATTGCTATATTCTATTTTGAGATAATCTGTTGCAGGGCTCGAGAATTCAAATCAATAGAGCCGTTCCAAAAGATAAACGAGAAGACATATTTAAGAGAGATTTTTTCTCAGAATAAGTAGAAGTAACAGTAACAGAGAGTTTTTTTTTAGTGTGCTGCATTCTTTCAAGCTTCTCCAGAGCAACTCTTCACAATCTCACAATCAGAAGAAGAAAAGCTTTCCTGAAGCAAAAAAGTTCAAAGCAATCTATTTCATTCTCAAGTCTCCTGAGCATCTGCTTAGAGTTCTTCAAGACTTCAGAAAAAGCTCCAGATCTGCTTCATGTGCTCCAGAATCTGAAGACCTGATAAAAATCAGTCTACAGATCTCTGAGGATTTAGTTTCAGTTTATCTGAAACTCCTTCATCCTGAAGCAAAGGCTTTCCCTGGACTTTCACTGAGCCAGGGGGAGACTTTGATTCTTTAGAGAATCCACAAGTCTTCTCTAATCTGTATTTACAACAGAGAAGATAATCTAACCCTCTCAACCCCTTTGTAAAAAGAGTTTGTTCACATCTCTTCAAAAGTGAACGTTGGTGACAGGGCACCTTATCAACAACCTGTGGTTGAGCATCCTTATCAAAAGCTCAAAGGGTCTGTTTGATCTACCTGAATCAGATCATTGGTGGCAGGGCACCTTAGCAAAAACCTGTAGTGGATTCCTACCAGGGTGGTAGAAGAGTGGAGTACCTATTAAGAGGGAACCACTATATATCCTGTGTCTCTGGCTGTTTTGTTTAAATTGCTTATTCTGTGGCTGTGATAGAACTACCTAGGATTGCTAGTTGCTGTGATAGGTTTATAGTTAATCTGAAATTTCAGTTAACTCTCTCACTTGTGCACTTTACTGTGTTAGGCTCTTAGGGTTCAAGTATCAGATTATTTTATTCCGCAAATCAACTCCAAGGGAGCTGACTAGTTATTCATAAAATTTGAATACTCTATTCACCCCCCCCCTCTAGAGTAGTTTACAACTTATCCCCTCACTTTCAATTGGTATCAGAGGGAGGTTAGCTGTTCATACAGGCTAACACCTGAGTTAAAAGATCCTGTGATAAGTTGTTTCCTGATACCATTCACAAACACTCTCACACATGGCCCAGTCTAAGGATTATTCAAGCACCAGACCTCCTGTATGCAACTTGTCCAAGTTTGGCATATGGAAGGCCAGGATAAGACTATACATGAATTCTATTGATGAAGATATCTTTTCTTCTATTTTGACAGGACCACCTGCTAGGCCTGCTGCTGCTTCCACTTCTGCTGATCTCAGTGCCGTGCCACCACCTGACTACAATGAAACTTACAAGAAGGCAAAAGCAGCTGATGCTAAAGCAATGAATATCCTAGCTCAGACAATGTCTGATGAGATATTCCAGAAGCTGGCTGAATGTACCTCAGCCAAAGCTATGTGGGATTCCCTCAACCACATAGTTGCTGGCTCAGCTGATGAGAGGAAGGACAGGAGATCCAATCTCACCTCTCAGTGTGAAAATTTCAAGAAGGATGATGCTGAAGACATTGACACAATGTACACAAGACTCAGTTCAATAATAAGTGAACTGAGGTCTTTGGACAAGGAGATAACTTTGTCAGAAGTAAATGACAAGATCCTGATGTGCCTTCCCATCTCTTGGGACTCAAGGATATGGCCCATCAAGGATGGAAGAAACACTGTGGAACTCTCCACAGAAGCTCTGTTGGGAAAGCTCAAGTCATATGATCAAACTCTAAAGAGCAGAGCTGCTGCAATTGAAGTAAAAACTCCTACACCTACAAAGAAAGAGCACTCTCTAGCTCTTAAGGCGGCTGAGACTTCTGAAGGAAGTCAATCAAATGAGGAGTTACTGGCACTCATTGCCAAGAGGTTCTTCAACATGGGAAGAAGAGACCTCAGAAAGAAGTTCTCCAAGCATGAGGACAAACCAAGGTATGATAAGACTCCATCTAAAGAAATCATTTGTTATGTTTGCAGCAAGCCTGGACACATTGCTCCAGATTGTCCAGAGAAGAAACACAAGGAGAAGAAACATGAGAAAGAGTACAGGAAGCACCACTCCAAGTCCTCATCACACAAATACAAGAAGAAGGACAAGGGATTTGTGGCTGCTACCTGGAGTGAAACAGAAGAGGATACCTGCTCCTCTAGCTCCAGTGATTCAGAAGAAGAAGAAGAGAAGAAAGCCAAAGAGGTCTGCCTCATGGCTATTGATGCCTGCAGCTCTCTGTCAGCTGCAGAGAATTCTGAAGAAGAAGGAGACAATGAAGAAGATTCCTTTATGGAGGACCAGGTAATCGACTCATTTGATTTCTCATCTCCTGAGTTCAAACTAAAATTTAAAACTCTATGTTTAGATTTACTATTATCTGAAAAAGAAATTAAGTCACTTAGATTAAAAATAATGGAACTAGACATGGAAGGTACTGAAATAATCAGATTAGAAAAGGAATTAGAAAGATTAAGAGAAGAAGTAACATTCCTAAAATTAGAACTAGCTAAATCTAAGAGGTTAGAAGAACAATTAAATGGCAGAAGCCTTAAATTATCTGAAATAACCTGTATAGCAAACACTAGGGTTGGTAATGATAAACTAGGCTTAGGTACTACACCTAGTGAACCCATCCTCCTCACAAAGGAGAGATTTAGCACTCCAGTAAAATTTGTTTCTGAATCAGGAATAAAGAATACTGAGGAAATTGAAAAATGCAAGAAAATTCAGAATAAGATTAAGAAAGAGAATAGGAAGAAAAAATTTCTAGCTTTACAAAAATCGTCGAACATTAATCGACGATCGTCAAACCAATCGTCGAACGTCTATCGACGATCGCTGAACACCTTCACCAAGTATGATATCTTTGGTGCAGGAGATCGACGATCTCATCTTGAGTCGTCGACCAGTGATCGACGATCGTGGAATCCAGAACATAGCACTACTACAAATGGTCGACGATATGGCTTGCGATCGTCGACCGTGGATCGACGATCTGGACTTAAGCTGGAAAATAAATTTCAAACTTCCAGATGTGCAAATCCCAATCACTACCCTAGGATGTTTAATCCTTCAACTGAATGGATTATCCCACCTAGGAGATCACACCCTTTAGGATATAAATCTAAGCCTGCAAAATCTTTTATATCCAGTTTTTCTTTTGTAAAGAATACTGGACCCAAGGTAACCTGGGTCCACAATGTATAATTGATATCTTTGCAGGTAAAGACCTATCCAGTCATACATGACAAATGGTATTTGGATAGTGGATGCTCAAAGCATATGACAGGAAAGAAGAAGAATCTGTCAGGGTTCAAAGCCAAGCTGGGACCAAAAGTTGTATTTGGGGATTCCAGCTGTGGACAGACTGAAGGGTATGGCAGCTTCACCATAGGAGCTGTAACATTCAAGAAGGTTGCGTATGTCTCCGGACTAAAGCACAACCTAATCTCTGTAAGTCAAATGTGTGATGCTGGGTACAAGGTATGGTTTACTGACACTGCTTGTAATATTGCTTTAAATAATACTGTTGTGTTAGTAGGTATTAGAATTGGAAATGTTTATGTTGTAGACTTTAACTCATCCAAATCTGAAATATGCTTATTTAATGAAGTAACCAGTAATAATACCCTTTGGCATAAGAGACTTAGTCATGTAAATTTGAAAAACATTTCTAGGTTGGCTAAATACAATCTTGTACGAGGTTTACCTTCTTGCCCCTACAAGAAGGAAGGCCTTTGCAAAGCTTGTCAATTAGGTAAGCAAACAAGGAATAGCTTTAAATCAGTTAATAAAAGTGATTCTCCCAGGATTCTGTACTTGCTACATTTGGATTTATTTGGTCCTATTGCTGTACAGAGTCTTGGAGGAAAGTCTTACACTCTAGTAATTGTAGATGACTTCTCTAGGTTCACTTGGGTATTCTTCTTGAGAACTAAGGCTGATAACTTCAAGGTTCTTACAGATTTTCTAAAGTGTATACAGAGTGAGTATTCTACTCAGATTGCCTTGATCAGAAGTGATCATGGTACTGAGTTTGAGTCTCTTCTTATGCAAGAATTCTGTGAGAAGGAAGGTATCAAACATAGCTTCTCTGCTCCTAGAACTCCTCAACAAAATGGGGTAGTTGAAAGGAAAAACAGAACCCTAATTGAAGCTGCAAGTACATTGTTGGCAGATGCTAACATGCCTCTGTCCTTTTGGGCTGAAGCAGTTAGCACAGCTAATTATGTATTGAACAGAAGTCTGATACATAAACTTAAGGGTAAGACTCCCTATGAATTACTTAAGCAAGTGAAACCTAAAATAGACTATTTTAGAGTATTTGGCTGTGTTGCTTTTGTTCATAACAATAACAAAGAATACCATAGAAAATTTGAGGCAAAAGCTTCAATGGGAGTTTTTCTAGGATACTCTCAAGTAAGCAAAGCCTATAGGGTCCTCAATAAATCCTCTCTTAAGATAGAAGAGTCTGCACATGTCTCTTTTGATGAGACAGTCATGTATTATAAGGAGAAGGACTCTTCCGCTAATAGTACAGTGCAAGTCCTAGAAGTAAGTAAGGATTTGGAAGGTTTGAGACTCACACAGGAGAATCATCCCCAACAAACTCCTCAGGCTGCTTCTTCAGATTCTGAATCTGATGTAGAACTTCTTCAAGTTAAAGCACCTGCTCCAACAGTTGATCAAATTCCACATGAGGAATCAAATCCTGAAACTGTTGAAGATCAGATCATTGCTGAACCTACTGATCTTGTCACACTTAGAGATCATCCTGTATCTCAAGTGATTGGAGACATTTCAGTAGGAGTCCAGATAAGACATCAACTCAACAAAGATGTGATGTTTGCTTGTTTCTTTTCTCAGGTTGAGCCCCTAACCATTAAAGATGCTGAGCTTGATCCACACTGGATTATAGCCATGCAAGAGGAACTTAACCAGTTTGAAAGATGTAATGTTTGGACTTTGGTTCCAAGACCAAGAGGCCAACGGATCATAGGCACCAAGTGGGTGTTTAGAAACAAGCTTGATGCCCAAGGCATAGTAGTTAGAAATAAGGCTAGGCTAGTAGCTCAAGGCTATAGACAGGAGGAAGGCATAGATTATGATCAGACTTTTGCCCCTATAGCTAGACTAGAAGCCATTAGAATTTTCCTAGCCTATGCTGCCTATAAAAGATTTAAGGTCTTCCAAATGGATGTGAAGAGTGCCTTCCTCAATGGAGATTTAAAGGAAGAAGTGTTTGTTGAACAACCACCAGGGTTTGTTTCATCAACCTTACCCACTCATGTGTTCAAACTCCAAAAGGCTCTATATGGACTTAAGCAAGCTCCTAGAGCTTGGTATGAGACCTTAGCAAATTTCCTTCTAGAACACAAGTTTGTGAGAGGTGTAGTAGATAGAACCCTATTCATTAGACATCATAAGGACTCACAACTGTTAGTTCAAATCTATGTAGATGACATTATATTTGGTTCTACTGATCCCAAACTATGCAAGAGGTTCTCTGAACTAATGCACTCCAAGTTTGAGATGAGCAGCATGGGTGAGTTATCCTATTTCCTTGGTCTCCAAGTGAAACAGTGTGTTGATGGTATCTTCATTTCTCAATCAAAATATGCCAGAGAGCTGGTTAAAAGATTTGGAATGTCTGATGCTTCATCAATGAGCACACCTATGGCCTCAAATGCAGTTATTGATTCTGATGTCAATGGCAAGTCTGTTGATCAAAAGAACTATAGAGCCATTGTTGGTTCCCTGCTGTATTTGACTGCAAGTAGGCCTGACATAATGTTTGCTACATGCCTATGTGCAAGGTTTCAGGTCAACCCAAAGGAATCTCACTTAACTCTCCTCAAGAGGATCTTGAGATATCTTAAGGGATGCCCTAACTTAGGACTGTGGTACCCAGCTGAGTCAGGATTTGAATTAATTGGATATTCAGATGCTGATTATGCTGGATGTAGAGTTGACAGGAAAAGCACCTCAGGGACCTGTCAGTTCCTGGGAGAGAGACTTGTCTCTTGGTTTTGTAAGAAACAGGCATCTGTGTCTACTTCAACTGCTGAGGCTGAATATATTGCAGCAGCTAGTTGTTGTTCACAGATTCTGTGGATTCAAAATCAGCTAGTGGATTATGGGTATACACACTCAAAAACAAAAATTCTGTGTGACAGTACCAGTGCAATATCAATTGCTCAAAATCCTGTGCACCATTCCAGGACCAAGCACATTGAGATTAGACATCATTTTCTGAGAGATAATGTGGAAAAGAACAAGATAGCAATGGAATTTATATCCACAGACCTGCAGAGAGGAGATATTTTCACTAAGCCCCTTGATGAACAAAAGCATTTGTTCTTCCTGAACCAGCTTGGTATGACTAATGGTTCAGAGTAGTGAAAATTTGGTTAGTTTTGTTTTCTGTCTAAAATCGTCGAACGACTGCTCGACGATCTTCGACCAGGTCAGAACTATCGTCGACCAACGGTCGACGACAGCTCGTTCGGTAGTAAGGCAGAAATCGTCGATCAACCGGTCAACGATCTCTCCTTAGGTATCTATCGTCGACCAATGGTCGACGACAGATTTTCTGTGCTGTGTGGAGAATCGTCGACCATCATATATTGATCGACGATCGTGGTGATTGCTTGTAGTCGGTCGATATTTGACGATTAGTCAAACATTGACTATCGTCGATCTTTATTCGACGACCGATTTTATTCGGGATCGACGATCGCAGATTTGTTTCTAATAGTCGATTTAGGTCTGGAGATCGTCGTCCTTCCGCTCCGTCTTTTCATATTCCATCTTCTGGCTTAGAATTCGCTCTCGAACTCTAATCCCGCGCGATTCTCTTCTCCCCTGCTTTGCTTCTCGATTCGCCATTTTCTCTCAAATCCTATGGCGATTCCTTCTGCTGTTCTCTTTGGGATGAAGTTCGACACTAGCTTCTGTGTCGACTTCGATTCTTTCAGCCGATGTGATCAACCCATCCAAGCCATTCTGAAGCTATGTGAAGATCAAGGCCTAAAGAAATTTATGTCATTCTCACCAAAGATTAATATACCAGAGATTCGAGAATGGGTATATACCTCGTCCTCCAGCGACGAAGCGATGTCTGGAAAGATAAATGGAGAGGAGGTCATTCTGACTCCTGAAGTTTTGACTGAGCTGTTTGGACTGCCAACCGGAACTGATGACTATGAGCAAACTGCAGAAGAATATGGCCGCATGCTAACTGTGATGGGCCATGCTGAGGGTATTCCAGCTAAGTTGCTAAAGATAAATCTGGCTCCAGAGTATAAGTTTCTGGCCGACATGGTGGGCAAGGTCGTTTTGGGAAAACACTCTGCTCACAACAACATCAACAGGCAACAGTTTGCCCTGATGTCAGCTTTGGTGAATAAGGCACAGATTGCCTGGGGAAAAGTTCTGTTTGAACTAATAAGGAGAAAGAACAATCAGAAAGAAGTAAATCTTGCCAGGGTGTTGGGTGTGTTTCTATATGTGAAAGCACCCCTGCTGCTTGTTTCTGCACCCTCCGCAGTCAACGCCAGCAAGAGGTTGGACCCCTCTCTCTTCAAGAAATCTCAGAGAGTTATCAAGAAGTCAGCCAGGGTTGATCCTAACCCTCAATCAGACACAAGGGCTGATTCAGCCACTATCCAGCTTGCTGGGGAAGGCTCAGCAATCCCTTCTTCCTCCCTCTTTACCCCTGCATCCTCATCTCCTGCATTACTTTCCACACACCCTGCAGTGCCACCACAACTTGCATCTCTCATTCCACCTGCATCTCCATCCCAGTCACCAACACCACAACATCTGGCAGCTTCAGCCAGTGTTGACATGGTGACTGCTACCATCCTCACGCACCTCTCTCAACATGAATCCCACACTCATGTTGATGTTCACCCATCTCCACGTGATTCCTTTGATCATGTGGTAGATCATACTGCTTCCATTCCATCCACCTCTACATCATCAGCATTTCAGATAACTCCTGAATTGCTTGCACATGTTGTAGAGCTCATCACTCCATCCATCCAAAAAATGATTGAGGCTGCCAATGCCCCTCTCATTGCATCCATCAAAGCCCTTACTGAAGCCATCAAATCATTTCCACCCTCTGCTGAGCCCTCTTCAGTAAGATGCATGACTCCAGTTCCCACTGAAGTCATGCAGGGGGAGATGTCTGTTGAAGTGGTCTCAGGTGATGCCTTGGCCCTTCAGGACAACTCTTCTCTTCCCCTTTCAGCAACTATAGGAGAATCTCAAGAGCTTCCAAAGCATCCAGAAGGTAAATCACTTCCTCTAAAGGTTATAATCAGGATTTTAAATTGATATCTTTATCTAACAAGGACATTCACTCCCTAGTGAATCAAGCTTCTGATGAAGAAATTCCTGAGAAAGATAATGAAGTAGTCCCCATGGACATTGGTGAAAAATCTCCATTGAACACTACTGATACAGAAGTAGTGGTTCAACAATTTGAGAATGTTGCTGCTCAATCTGATGGTATAATGTTATTTAAGATTCTATTTAATTCACTCCAACTTGGAGTTAATTTCTTATTCCTTCCTATCTCATCTCAGCTGCTGATGATCCCGCATCAGTATTGCAAGATGTTGCTGCAAATTCCATTGAAGATTTGGAATCCTATCTTAACCTAGACTGTGAGTCCTCACTCACATCTACTCCTCTTGTTCCTTCTTTTCAAGAGAAAATGGTCTCTTATAGACCTGAGTACCTTGATGACCCCTTGGTCAAGGACTCTCTCTTCTTTTCCTGTATAGCACTCCTCGTGTGTCTTGCAGAGGTGTCTATCCCTGATGTCGCTAAACATCTAGAAGGAATTATAACTTCCTTCCTAGATGCAAAGTGGTATCCTGTGTAGATCTTCAGGTAACTCTATCAATTACCTGTTGTTGCTCACCTTGGGGGGAATATTTTATTCCCACTTGGTTGTTAACCTATCTTTCTCTGTATGCAGGCACAATCAACACTGCTGCTGCTGCTGCTGCTGCTGAAGAAGCTGAGGTCGTGCTAGCTTTACCAGAAAAAGCCTCCAAGATGACTTAAAAGGAATCAAGCTCAGGTACTCTAAACCTAGAACAATTTATAGCCTTTGTGGCTGAGAATATTGCCTCTGAGTACATTGAAGGGTTGGCTAATTATCATTTGGATTCCCTAGCCATCTCTCTAGAAAAAGCATCTGCTCCTGCAGATATTGTCATCTTTTCTCCTCCTATCCTTACCTACCCTTTATCCATTCCTTCTACTGCAGAACTGGTCCCCAGGATAGTTCCTGACTTGTATCCCAAATCAGATCTCTGGAAGAGCACTCCAAATGTTGATCTTGATGCCCTCCTTGAGCAAGATGCCATTGAGGAAGCAAGAGAAAGAGAAGATAGAGAGAAGCAGAAGGCTGAACATGCTATAGCTGCCAAGGATATCCCAAATCTAGATTTTGATGATTATGCCGGCAGAACCTCATCTCACTCCTCTGATGATGATGACTCTGAGGATTCTGATAGCTCCCAGAAAAAGAAAAAGGCTGTATCCAAGAAAAGGAAAGCATCTGCTCCTCCTACTGCCAATCCAGACAAGGATGTTCCATATTTCATTCTGAAGGGAATTGATCCCAAGAGCAAAGAATTTCGACCCTGGATGAGGCTCTCAAAGAATCAGACAAGAGAGAAAAAGAGATCAAAAAGATATGACATCCCTATTCAGAAATTCCCCCCCAGAGGTCCTCCTCCACCTCCTGGTGCTGGAGCCTCTGGAAGTCTCTCTTCTGCCCCGTCTGCAAGATCAGCCAGCTCTAACATTCATCAGTCCTACCAGAGAAGGAGTAATCAAAGCCAGGGAGGCCAAGATGTATCAGGACAAGGAAGAAAAAGAAATGACAATGTTCTCATGGAACAAATAAAGGAGATGACTTTTCAGCAACCTACCTTCTCTCCTCCTCCCTCTCCTAAAAAGAAAATTCCATCATGGAAACCTTCTCCTCCCAGGAGAGGTCCATCCTCCTCTTCAAGGAAACCTGCTGCTGCTGAGACAATTAAAACAAAAGGAAAAAGAGTGGTCTTTTCAGAGAAATCCCACAAGAAGTTCATTGAACTTGCTCCTCCAAGATCTCTTTATGCTGAAACAAATCCTAAGAAGGCTGCACAAATCCCTTCTGACTCAAGCAAAATAGCCACAGCTCTTCAAAGGAACATGGAGATTGCAGCTCAAGCTGATTCTGACAGACCACCCTCTCCATCAGATATGACTGAATCTGAAAGAATTGCCTCTATGGCAAGATTTAAGGAATCCATTGCACTAAGCATGATGGAGAGAGCCAAAGCTCAAGGACTAGACCCTACAGCATATACAACTATGTCCGAATTCAGAGAAAAGGAACTCAGCAAAATTCAAGTAAACTCTGAAATTTTCAATACTGAAGAATACATGAAATTGCACCCTGCTGCAGTTCTACCAAGCTATGCTGAAAAGAAAATTATTGGTGAACACGATCTAATGCTATCCAAAAGACAAGCAGCAAATCCAAACAGAGAAATTATCTTCAAACCAGCTGTAATCCCTAAGAAATCATCTGATGCTAAAACCTCTGATAAATCTGCTTGATACTTTAGTTCTGCTGATTTATGGTTTTATGTTTTCCTGTGGATTGCCTGTGATTTAAATTTTTGGTTAATATCTGCTTTTGTTACTGTGTGTATTACCTTTTAGATCGAATTGGATAACATAACCCAAATAGGGGGAGATTGTTGGTACCCTAGATGTGATTTGGCTTATGTAATCCCTTTCCAGCTCCTCTTGATCCATATAACTATATATGATCATGTTTAGACTTTGTTTAGTCTCCCTAGGGCAGTTTATATCTGACCTAGAGCTTAGAATAGAAGTTGTAAAATGAATCTTTAGTTAAGGCTCTTTTTCCGTTCGACCATCGTCGAACGAGGCCTCGCAATCGTCGATCAGTGGTCGACGATAGCAAGGCTATAGAATCGTTGAAGTCAAGACAATTATCGTCGACCGATGGTCGACGATCTCAGAGCAAGCGTATTATGCTCTGAAGGTTGGTCGACGATCTGCTATCAGCAGTTCGACGATCGTGGTCTTGTTTCACGATTTCTGTCTCGACAGATCTTTGCCTTAATCGTCGACATCATGAGCTGGTCGACGATATCTGTCTCGACAGATCTCTGCCTTAGTCGTCGACATCATGAGATGTTCGACGATTTCTGTGATAACAGATTTTCTGCTTCAGTCGACGATATCTTGAGCTGGTCGACGATTTCTGGTCGACGATTTCTATTTCGACAGATTTCTGTTTTCAGTCGACGATCTGTTAGCTAGGTCGACGATCATCGAACCCCTGTTCGACGATTTCTGTCTGCCTTTAACAGTTTGTATTTATTTTATTCCTTGGTTTATTTCCAAGTGTTTTAACGTGTGGTTAGAAAGATTTTCTGAAGAATGTTTTTGCTAATTTATGGCTTAAATTCAAATGAATTACTTACCAAATATGTCAAGCATAAATTACGGGATTTCGTATTTTGATAAAGCATTTTTGTCTTATTATACAAAATATATTGCCAGGCTGTATTCTAGCCGTTGGCGGTGTATGCTATTTCCAAGAACGATAAATCTTTATGCTGAGATATTTTCCTATTCATTTATTTCCTTATTGGGACTGACAGAGAGCATATAGGTCATTCTATTCCTATTGCTATATTCTATTTTGAGATAATCTGTTGCAGGGCTCGAGAATTCAAATCAATAGAGCCGTTCCAAAAGATAAACGAGAAGACATATTTAAGAGAGATTTTTTCTCAGAATAAGTAGAAGTAACAGTAACAGAGAGTTTTTTTTTAGTGTGATGCATTCTTTCAAGCTTCTCCAGAGCAACTCTTCACAATCTCACAATCAGAAGAAGAAAAGCTTTCCTGAAGCAAAAAAGTTCAAAGCAATCTATTTCATTCTCAAGTCTCCTGAGCATCTGCTTAGAGTTCTTCAAGACTTCAGAAAAAGCTCCAGATCTGCTTCATGTGCTCCAGAATCTGAAGACCTGATAAAAATCAGTCTACAGATCTCTGAGGATTTAGTTTCAGTTTATCTGAAACTCCTTCATCCTGAAGCAAAGGCTTTCCCTGGACTTTCACTGAGCCAGGGGGAGACTTTGATTCTTTAGAGAATCCACAAGTCTTCTCTAATCTTTATTTACAACAGAGAAGATAATCTAACCCTCTCAACCCCTTTGTAAAAAGAGTTTGTTCACATCTCTTCAAAAGTGAACGTTGGTGACAGGGCACCTTATCAACAACCTGTGGTTGAGCATCCTTATCAAAAGCTCAAAGGGTCTGTTTGATCTACCTGAATCAGATCATTGGTGGCAGGGCACCTTAGCAAAAACCTGTAGTGGATTCCTACCAGGGTGGTAGAAGAGTGGAGTACCTATTAAGAGGGAACAACTATATATCCTGTGTCTCTGGCTGTTTTGTTTAAATTGCTTATTCTGTGGCTGTGATAGAACTACCTAGGATTGCTAGTTGCTGTGATAGGTTTATAGTTAATCTGAAATTTCAGTTAACTCTCTCACTTGTGCACTTCACTGTGTTAGGCTCTTAGGGTTCAAGTATCAGATTATTTTATTCCGCAAATCAACTCCAAGGGAGCTGACTAGTTATTCATAAAATTTAAATACTCTATTCACCCCCCCCCCCCTCTAGAGTAGTTTACAACTTATCCCCTCACTTTCAAATGCTTCAATGGCCGGGAGGATCACCGGAGGATGCGGAATGCTTTGGAATCGCCGGAGAAGGTCCTCCCGATGGTAGGGAAGAAGGTGGAGGCGAATGGAACTGCTGGAGGGCGAAACGGCGGACTGGCGGAGGTTTCATATCAACGTTCGTTGCCCTAATTCGCGGAACAGGGCTTTTTATAGCTTGCAGAATAAATAGGGCGCACGACCACTGGCGCACGACCAGTGGTCGTGCGCGACCAAGGTCAGCGCCCGTGCGCGAGCAACCTGTAGACCTGCATCAGAAAATCAATGGTCGCGCACAATCAGCAGCGCACGATCAGTGATCGTGCGAGGCAATGCTGATGATCGTGCGGAAATAGCCAGTCAGAACTTTGTAAAATGGGTATGACTGCGCACGATCGGCGGCGCACGAGCAGTGGTCGTGCACAGTATGGCAAGTGATCGTGCGGAAGGTTCAAGATAGAGATTTCACAAATGAGTCCGGGCTGCGCACGATCAGTGATCGTGCGCCAGGAGGTCGATGGTCGTGCGTGGGTAAAAACGCACGACCACTGACTCCTTTGCCAAAAATAGTGAAACGCCTATCCCGAATGCCCTCACGATCCTCAAACCTGCAGGAAAACTGCACGGGACATCGATCGTGGCAGCCACAGCAAACAATAATAATCATAGCAAGAATGCAAATGCACACAAGCACAGAAATGGGCTAAAAAGGTGCACAGGGCGTGGAATGCCGTAGCTAACCAAAAGGAGTACTAATGGCGCTAAAAGATAGTGCAAAGCTGAGGAAAAAGGCCTAGATGAGTCCAAAATAAGGTATAAAATAGGGACTCATCACACCCCCAGACTTAACCATTTGCACGTCCCGGGAAAATAATCACCTTGTGGACTCAAAAATGGCTAGCTGACGTAGTAATTTCAAAATACAGTAGGACGAGAAATCGAGAAACACAAGTTCAAAGAAAATATAATAGAAGGAGTTTTTAATCATGCTATGCAATTTATAATTTTCGATAAACGTAAATAAATACTGTCACTACTCAAAGATTGAATTTCCGGAGAATCGCGCGGTCATGTGTAGGAGGAAAATAGGCAAGTCGGATGGTGGAGCATTGCCAAAGAGCGGGGCTCGTGATCACCTCCAAAGGAATCCACCAATGTCGGGGACCATATGCTTGCCCGTTCACACTTTCTCCACGTTGCTAGTTCGACTCGAGCATAAATCCGTAGGACTTTAGGTGAAGAGTTGGGGCTTGGGAGTAGACGTAGGTATGGATGAAAAAGATGAAAACGAAGGCTACGCACAACCCAACGGAGCTCGCACAATTACAGATTTCCCACTAGCAAAATGAATGCGAGTGCACCACACCCCCAGACCTGGTTTTTACAACATGGGTGTGTGCACCGCCTACCCCAAAACAGATTTCTCAAAAACAGATTTTCATTTATACTTTTTATTTTCTCTTTTTCGTTTCTTTTTCACAATTTTTTTTGCTTTTATAAATTTTTCTTTTTCAAATTCTTGAATTTCAGCAAATATAACAAGATGGCAAATCCACATTTTTCACAAAACCACTTCCCACATCAACAACCCAACGAGAAAATGCTTGGAACTAGAGCTCGGCGCGGGTGTGCGACTAGGATTGGCTTGAGGCATTGGTGAATTGAGTGTGGAGCTGAAACAAAAGGAAGGTAGGCTCAACGGGGCTAGCGAGGGCTATGTTAGGACGGGTGCAAGGCTCAACCGGGCCAAAGTGATGGCCTACATCACGCTCACGCTCGACTAACCGTGCACCAATGCTTCGAAAGTAGCCTGGGGCAAGTTCTTAGTCACCGAGAAAAGTGATCCGTCCTCCCGACTCGAGCAATACAAAGCTAGCGATGCCTACACACGTTCCTACCCTACAGAGTGATTACTCCGGATTCATAGATTTGAGTAGGACAGACAGTATTTACGAGTGCAGAAAAAAAATATAAATTGCAAGCATAAAGAAAAACTAAATCTATACAATTTCAACACAACGTGAGCATTCGATTAGGAGCACTGCACGAGTTTCGAACTACTCTAAATCAAAATCCTACTTCAGCACCACCATCTTAAAGTTTACACGAAATAATACATCAACTCGAGTCGCACGTGTGGTCAAGTGCGCGCTCATGTGGGTGCCAAAGTGTGTGCAGCAGGAGTAAAAAACAATGAAGCAAAAAGGAAAACTACTGGCATGCGAAATTAAATGTGCTCGTGGAGTGCACAAGCGGCTCTTCCCCCCAGACTTGAATGAAAACATAAGCAAGTAAAATAAACATTCAAACAAGGAATGAAATCTGAAGCGAGAGAGAGTACCTATGCTCCAAAGAGGGGAGCATGCCAGAAGATTGCGTGATGATTTGCGGGAGTTGCTGCTTCGCACAAAAGATAAGCTGAACCTGCGAATTAGGCCGAACAACAGAAAATACAAAAAATAGAAAACATAAAATAAAAAGCATAAACGAGGGGACCAAAAGGTCCAAGCTTGGGTTGTCTCCCGAATAGCCCTTTTGTTTACCATCCTTAAGGTGGACCAAATACCTGTATTTGCAGTTGTATATAATGTTTTTGCAGCAAAATAAAAGCTACGAAAAAGAGAGAGAAATAAGGTCCCAAAGCAACTAGGAAAATAAGCAGGAAAAGCGAGGCAGAGCGGCAAAGAAGCAATCAGCTATATGCCGATTTGTGGTAAGTCTTTCCGGTGGAGAGTGAAGGAGAAGAAGAATTTTTCATAGCATCTTGAGAAGGGGATTTCCCCTTGCTCAGATGGTACGTGTCTTCGCGCCGGAAGTAAGAATAACGCTTATCGCGCAAGCGCTTGGCCGCCTTCAGCTTCTCAACCGATGGAGACTTCCAAGGAGTGGATTCCACAGTTTTCCCAGATTTTATGATCGATGGCATCATTTCCGGCACCGCGACGGCGATCGGATCAGCCCAAGCGACAGAACGCTTAACACAGTCATGAATATTATTACAAGAATAAATGTCTAGGGATTTCTCCCGCATGGAACTAGGAATGTCATGCTCAACAACAGCATCGGTGGGAAATGGCACGATCACCGTGTCTTTGGTGCACTCGAACATCTTCGTGGTCAATAAGTCATTCTTCTCATCAGTCGTCTCGGTCAATCGTCCCTTTGTTTTCTCATCCGTAAGGGTTGCCTTCAAAGCTTGGATTCCAGAATCTTCCTTGAAATCTGCACTACTCATAAAAACGTCGTTTTGAACAGGAGAGGGGTGTACGGAAGTATCATCGAGGGCGAAATCATCGGCCGGCCAGGTGACGCGTCCTTTGCAAAAATCCAGGGATGCGCCACTGGCCGTCAGGAATGGGACACCAAGTATCGGAATGGAGTCATTTTCTTTTGGTCCCATGACCTGAAAATCAGTGGTAAAATGTTTGCCGTTAACCTCGATCTCAACTTCCCTCACACCACCTTCAGTATCAACCACATTTCCATTAGTTAAAATAAGTGATTTCCGGTCTTCGGTGTTTATTTGCAATTGCATCTTCGCGACATCCTGCAGAGTGAGGATGTTGCTAGATGCTCAGGAATCACATAAAGCAGTGGTTTCAACATTGTTGATCATACAGCTAATCACGAGCTTGTTGTTATTCCCCAGCCTTTCCTCCCCAAGGCTTTTCCCTTGTTCGTGGGGATTTTTTTCGGTGTTGCTTGGGAGAGTACCATGAGTGCGCTCGGAGACAATTTGAGCCAATTGGCCCAACTATGCCTCAAGCTTACGCATTGAAGCGGCTTGGTTTGTCATGTTCGTCTGGGAAACTTCAACAAATTTTTCAAACATTTCAGCCAATGAATTGGTTTTTACGGCGGGGGGCCCTTGGGGGTAATTAGGGTGAGGCGGCCGCGGTTGGCTTCCGGAGGCGGAGGCATCATTTTGATGCTGCCCCGGTTACCATCATTGGCCCGGTGCATTTTGATTCCACGAGAAGTTCGGGTGATTTCTCGCACCCGGATTATACGCATTTCCATAAGGCGCACCCCTGTTTTGATTCGCGATAAAATTAACAGTTTCATTGGAAAAGGCGGGGTCATACGTTACCTCCGCTCCAGGGCACTCAAAGCTATGATGATCGGCTCCTCCGCATCCTTGACACGAAATGGCCAACACCGGAGCAGCAGCAGCGGGCCTTGATGCTTCCACAGCAAAGACTCCACTTGTCCCACGGGGGGTATTCCTTCCTGCGGTCCAAAAGGCGCTGTGCGTGGCAGTGTCCTGCAAAACTCTCAAAGCACCCTCAGGAGCAAGGTTCATAATTGTTCCACTAGAGGCGACATCAATCATGGCGCGGTGTTGAGGTTCGATGGAGAAGTAGCAGCTTTCCACGAGATTCCACGTTTGGAATCCGTTGTTGGGGCACTTCCGCAGCAACTCATTGAAGCGCTCCCAAACTTCCGCTAAGCTCTCTTGGTCGTTTTTCCTGAAATTAGCGATGGCCCGTCTCAAGCTCACGATACGGTCGACCGGATGGAATTTGGCTAGAAACTTTGTGGTAAGAGCCTCCCAGGTTGTGGCAGTTCCAGGAGGAAGGGCATGAAGCCATGACTTGGCTTTGTCACGTAGAGAGAAGGAGAAGAGACGGAGCTTGACCGTATCATCAGGAATCCCAGCATAGCGGAAAGTAGCGCAGATTTCCGAAAAGTCTGCCAAGTGAAGATGGGCATCCTCCGTGGCCATTCCGGAGAACTGTGCGTTGTTACGGATGATGTTAAGAATTGCTGGTTTGATCTCGAACTGCTGGTTTGCGATCGCCGGTCTGAACCCAAGGTAAATGCTCCCTACAGTGGGAGTGGTGTAGTCTCTCATGGTTCAGACATGCGGCGGATTCACCTCATTCTCATCCCCGTTCCGGTAATCATGGAGGTTCCCTCCAACACGAACTCCGTTTTCATTGTTCAACTGATCTCCCATTGTGATTGGATTGATAGCAGCGGCACGCCTTTGCGCACGAAGAGTTCGCTCGATCTCAGGATCGTAAGTAACGAGATCTCTTGCAGCACGCCCCTGCATCCACTGAAGCAACAAAATAAAGAAACAAAAATCAAAAAGCACTAACTCTTATACCAATACTTCTAGAAATCATAATCGTTCAACAGTTGCATTCCCCGGCAACGGCGCCAAAAACTTGAAGCGCGTAAAATACGGCAAGCGTACCGGTCGCACAAGTAATAAAGTTGGGAATAAATCCCCGGATGTCGGTCTCTTGAGGAATGAAATTAGCGTCGAACGATTTAGACTCTAAAACTATTGTTATGAGAGTTAATTGAAATAAACAGAAGAAGAAGGGGCTTTGGTTGGTGGGCTTACGACCGATTACACTAATGTAAACTATGCGGGTCGTAATCACCGCTTCTCAAGGCGAGATGGATGTAGCGGCCGCGATGCCGTACTTCGGTTGGTGAGTGGACGGAAGTCTAGCGAGTGAGGTGATTAGTGCGGAGTGAAATTGAGTGAAACAAACGTGTGGAGTGGAGCGAGATGGAGCGAGGCGCATCAAAGAATAATTCTCATAAGCAAGATGAAACACAAATGATCAAATTAACACTAGAAATTGATGTTCATTACATGCATAAACATTCCATGCAACAAGATAAGATAGAAAATGCAAAACCACGAGATTGAAGATCCACCGTGGTTGTTGGCAGGAGGTGCGGGTTGTCAATCCGCTTCCAAGCGCAGTCCGAGGAGGGCTTCCGGTACCACCGAGCTGTCACCTCGAGGGCCTGTAATTCCGTTCTCTAGGTATGCTTCATCTTCTTCCCTGGTGGAAAGCTCGGAGAAGAATGCTTCAATGGCCGGGAGGATCACCGGAGGATGCGGAATGCTTTGGAATCGCCAGAGAAGGTCCTCCCGATGGTAGGGATGAAGGTGGAGGCGAATGGAACTGCTGGAGGGCGAAACGGCAGACTGGCGGAGGTTTCGTAACAACGTCTGTTGCCCTAATTCGCGGAATAGTGCTTTTTATAGCTTGCAGAATAAATAGGGCGCACGACCACTGGCGCACGACCAGTGGTCATGCGCGACCAAGGTCAGCGCCCGTGCGCGAGCAACTTGTAGACCTGCATCAGAAAATCAATGGTCGCGCACGATCAGCAGCGCACGATGAGTGATCGTGCGAGGCAATGCTGATGATCGTGTGGAAATAGCCAGGCAGAACTTTGTAAAATGGGTATGACTGCGCACGAGCAGTGGTCGTGCGCAGTATGGAAAGTGATCGTGCGAAAGGTTCAAGACAGAGATTTCACAAATGAGTCCGGGCTGCGCACGATCAGTGATCGTGCGCCAGGAGGTCGATGGTCGTGCGTGGGTAAAAACGCACGACCACTGACTCCTTTGCCAAAAATAGTGAAACGCCTATCCCGAATGCCCTCACGATCCCCAAACCTGCAGGAAAACTGCACGGGACATCGATCGTGGCAGCCACAGCAAACAATAATAATCATAGCAAGAATGCAAATGCACACAAGCACAGAAATGGGCTAAAAAGGTGCACAGGGAGTGGAATGCCGTAGCTAACCAAAAGGAGTATTAATGGCGCTAAAAGATAGTGCAAAGCTGAGGAAAAAGGCCTAGATGAGTCCAAAATAAGGTATAAAATAGGGACTCATCAAGCAGCAGGAGCAGAAGTTGGAGCAGCAGCAGGAGCAGATTCTTCCAGATATGTAGCAAGTTCTTTAGCAGCAGTATCATCAACAATAGGCAACATTTCAATATCAGAAGATTCAATGGAAGCTGTAGCAGCAGCAATAGAGATGGAAGCAATAACATCCACAGCCTTGAAATAATTGACATATGAGGCAATCAGGCTGGGATCACATACTGTGATAGGCACAATGGCCTTAGTAAGATCTTCAACTTGTTGCACTGGCAGAGAACTGAAATACACAGAATCAAATACTGATAGCAGACTCTGAAGATCCACTGTAAAGACAGGAGCAGGAACTGAAATTTCAGCAGCCTCAGGCAAAACCAGAGCTTCATAAGGCATCTCCCCCTGCCTGGATTCAGTGGAAACTAGATCAAGGCACCCAGAAGAAGGGATTGCCTGAAAGGAGAGGAAGGGAGATAGCCTTGTAGACAGCTCCTGAACACTTTTCAGAAGTGGAGCCAAGGTGGTCTCCAGCAATGAGGTTAGCCTGGGGGCTAGCAGCTCATACAGCCTGTCTGCCAAAGCTGAAAGATCTACATGCTCAAGAGGGGCTTGAGTAGAGGTAGGAGTTGAAGTGGCTGGAATGATGTTGGCTGGAGCTGATGGAATGGAGAATGTGGAGGTAGGACGTGTAGGGATGGATGGCCTAGGAGTATGAGGTGTTGAGATTGATGTAACTGGGTTGGAGATGGATGAGATGGTAGGGGAAAAGGATGGGGTGAAGGATGGTTGAGAGAGTATGTCCTGTAGAAGTTGTTGGTAGGAGGATGTAGAGGGAAGCTCAGGAGGAGTGGGAGTAGAATCATCCATGAAGGAGTCATCCAAGAGAGAAAATGATGGAGTGGTGACAGGTGGATAGTAGAACAAAGGGTGGAATTGTTCTGAGGTAGTGGCTGGAGGAGGTGAGATGGGTGATGAGATTGTAATGGGGGAGGATATGGCTATGGTGGAGATTGGTGGTGAGGTTGGTGTAGTGACTGAGGTAGAGACAGCTAGAGGAAGAGGAGAAGCAGGCAAATCTTTTTCTGGGGCAGAGATCTGAGGAGTGACTGAGGCAGTCCTTATGCCTGAAGCAGGTGTTGCGGCAGCAGCCCTGTTGGGGTTTATGATCTGCCTGTCCCACCTGCTGAAAAGGGCACAGGTAAGTCTTTTGGATGCATTGATGTGCATCCCACTTGAAGTCAGCAGTTCAGGGCACCTGGAGTGTAGGTAAACCCCTAAGATCCTCCCAAAGCTTACACAGATTTTGCTGAGTTTCTTCTTGATCAAATTAAAGAAGATGGAGCCCCAATCAAGATGTTTTTTGTCAACCAATGCTCCCATTAGACAGAACTGGTATCTTGAGATAGTGTCATGAGCTGAGTGCTTTGCTAGAAGCACTTTCCCAACCACATCAGCCAAAAATTGAAACTCAATAGATAAATTCTTTTTCAGCAATTTATTAGGGTTCACAGCAGATTGACCCATTCTATCTAGCATTGAATCAAACTCTTCTCCAGACAAATCAATAGAATCATTTCCAGTACTGAGGCTTAAAACTTCTGTTAGTAGTGCGGGGGACAATAGTACCTGAGTCCCTTTGATCGAGCCGACTATAGAATTCTCATTCTCATTTGTGGCAGAAAGACACCATTCTTTTATTTCGTCTACTGCAAGCTTCACTCTGGTGGACATAATTTGAACTAACTGTTGTTCTCGGAAAAGATTTAAGATGTCTTTGAATCTCTGGTCGCTTCCATCGAAAGAATTCATGTCGATGTCGAAGCCTGTATCAAATTTCATTTTTGAAAGAGCAGCAACTGACGCGGCCATCTTTACCTGCAAAGATTGAGCAAACACGACCAAGTGTAGAAATTTTGGAGGGAAAGAGTTGCAGAGAGTATGAAAGCGTAAACGATGAGCGGCGGCCGAAAAATGATTTTATATTAGGGTTCGACGTGAAAAAGGAAGGATCGTCGATCTCCGTTCGACGATCAGGACTCCTGATGGAAGCTGAAAGGTCTTCAATATCGTAGATCTCAGTTCGATGATCTAGGGAGAACGTCGAGCTCAGTTCGACGATCGAAGGCCTGAAAGAGATAGTATACAACTATCTGACACGCTCTGAACTCAGGTCGACGTTTTGGGAAAACGTCGATCTCCGTTCGACGTTTCTCAGATAAGCGTCGATCTCCGTTCGATGCTTTCTGGGGAAAACGTCGAGCGCAGTTCAGAGACAGAAACTATCCTACAGACACAAAAAGAGATGAGTTTTTAGCCTAATCTTGGTCTGTTTTTAGCTTTTCAAAATCTTGTAATTTACTTTAGGCTTCCTCCATCTAACATGCCTAACTGATTGAGGAAGAAGTTGTGTTTCTTTTCATCCAAAGGCTTGGTGAAAATATCTCCCCTTTGCAAATCAGTTGGGATATATTGAAGTTCAATTTTATTTTTCTCAATATTATCCCTTAGAAAATGATGCCTAATTTCTATGTGTTTTGTCATACTATGGAGGACTGGATTTTGTGCAATGGAAATAGCACTGGTGTTGTCACAAAATATTTTAGACTTCTCCAAGTTGTAACCATAGTCTAGGAGTTGGTTTTGTATCCACAATATTTGTGAACAGCAACTGCCTGCAGCCATATATTCAGCTTCAGCAGTTGAGGTTAACACAGATGTTTGTTTCTTACAATACCATGAGACAAGTCTATCACCAAGAAACTGACAAGTTCCACTGGTGTTTTTCCTGTCTATTCTGCATCCAGCATAATCAACATCTGAAAATCCAGTTAATTCAAATGCTGAATCTTTTGGATACCAGAGTCCTAGATTTGGACAGCTTTTAACATACCTAAGAATCCTCTTTACTAAAGTTAAGTGTGACTCTCTAGGGCTAACTTGAAATCTAGCACATATACATGTAACAAACATTATGTCAGGCCTACTAGCTATAAGGTACAATAGAGAGCCAATCATTGCTCTATATGTTGTCTGATCAACTGGTTTCCCATGTTCATCAGCATCCAATACAGCATTGGTATGCATGGGTGTTTTCATACATGATGCATCAGACATCCCAAATTTCTTAACGAATTCTTTTGCATATTTGGTTTGAGAAATAAATATGCCTTCAGCATGTTGTTTGACTTGCAATCCTAAGAAGAAGGATAGCTCACCCATGCTACTCATTTCAAATTTAGAGTGCATAAGCTTGGAAAACTTTTTGCACAAATTTGAATTAATAGAACCAAATATAATATCATCTACATAAATTTGTACTAGTAGGGTATGGGACTTATGGGTTCTAATAAAAAGAGTTTGGTCTACTCTCCCCCTAATAAAATCATTTTCTAGAAGAAAGCATGCTAGGGTCTCATACCATGCTCTAGGAGCTTGCTATAGACCATATAATGCTTTATGCAGTTTAAAAACATAATCAGGATGAGTTGGAGAGACAAAACCTGGGGGTTGTCTGACATAGACTTTTTCTTTGATCTCCCCATTGAGAAAAGCACTCTTCACATCCATTTAGTAGACATTGAATCCCTTGTGAGCAGTATAAGCCAGGAAGATTCTTATGGCTTCTAACCTTGCAACTGGTGCAAAGGTCTGGTTATAGTCTATCCCCTCTTCTTGACAATATCCTTGAGTAACTAGCCTTGCCTTGTTCCTTACAATAATTCCTTGATCATCCAGTTTGTTTCTGAACACCCATTTTGTTCCAACAATGGAATTATCCTTTGGCTTAGACACTAGTTCCCAGACTTTATTTCTTTCAAATTGATGCAACTCTTCTTGCATTGCAATGATCCAGTGTGGATCTTGCTCTGCATCTTGAATGGATTGAGATTCAATTTGAGAGAGAAAGCAAGTGTGCATCAGGTTTTGGTTGACCTGATTTCTGGTTTGCACACCAGCTGAGATGTTTCCAATTACTTGGGAGATTGGATGATCTCTTGATGTTACTAAATCAACAGGTGGTGTTGATTGTTCACCAACCTGTGTTGCTGTTTCCTCTTGTCGAACAGCAACTGGCTCTTCAAGAGGATTTTCTTCCATATGTGGAGCAGCTTCTTCATCTTCACAACTTTCATCCTTTTGAGTAACTTGTAATCTGTCCAAGTCTTTAGCTAGAGAAGGTACCTGCAAATGTTCTATGGTAGAAGCATTCTTCTCCTT
Source organism: Platanthera zijinensis (assembly GCA_039513925.1). Classification (NCBI taxonomy): domain Eukaryota; kingdom Viridiplantae; phylum Streptophyta; class Magnoliopsida; order Asparagales; family Orchidaceae; genus Platanthera; species Platanthera zijinensis. The sequence goes on along the minus strand of CM077087.1, from coordinate 137,685,924 downwards.
GAAAGACATATTAGTTTCATCAAAAGAAATATGAACAGAATCTTCTATTTTTAGAGAAGTTTTATTATAAACCCTATAAGCTTTACTGATCATGGAGTATCCCAGAAACACTCCTTCATCAGCTTTTGCTTGAAATTTTGCTATATATCTCTTGTGATTGTTGTGAATATAACAAAAGCAACCAAAGATTTTAAAATAGTCTACTTTAGGTTTATTCCCTTTGAGCAATTCATAGGGAGTCTTGCCCTTCAGTTTATGTATTAGACTTCTATTCAACACATAATTGGAGGTGTTCACTACCTCAGCCCAAAAGGACAGAGGAAGGTGAGCATCTGTCAATAATGTAGTTGCAGATTCGATTAGGGTTCTATTTTTCCTTTCTGCTACCCCATTTTGTTGAGGAGTTATAGGAGCTGAGAATGTATGTCTGATCCCTTCACTCTGACAGAACTCTTGCATAGGAAGAGAATCAAACTCTGTCCCATGATCACTTCTGATCAGGGCAATGTGAGTGTTGAACTCAATCTGTATGCATTTGAGAAACTCTATCAAACACTTGAAGTTATCAGACTTCTTCCTCAAAAAGAACACCCATGTTAATCTTGAGAAGTCATCTACAACCACTAAAGTGTAGGATTTCCCTCCTAGGCTTTGTACTGTAATGGGTCCAAAAAGATCCATGTATAACAGATACAAAATCCTAGGTGAATCACTCTTGTTAAGTGATTTAAAACTATTTTTAGTTTGCTTGCCTAATTGACAGGCCTTGCAAAGTCCTTCCTTCTTGTAGGGGCCAGAAGGTAGTCCTCTAACAAGGTTGTCCTTGGATAGCCTAGCAATGGTTCTAAGGTTAATATGTCCTAGTCTCTTATGCCATAGAATATTAGGTCTAGATATGGAATTGAACAGGCAAATATCTACTTTAGATGAATGAAAATATACTAAGTAAATGTTACCTCTTCTGTTACCTGTCAACACAGTTGTGTTTTACTCTGACTTGACCTTGCATATAGCTTTGTTGAAAGTCACTTGATATCCTTCATCACAAAGTTGACTGATACTTATCAAGTTGTGCTTGAGTCCTTCAACATAAGCTACTTTCTTGAAGGTGACTGTTCCAATTTGGACTGCACCATATCCTTTTGTTGTTCCAAAGTTTGAATCACCAAAGATTACTTTGGGTCCAAGCTTGGTTTTAAAGGATGTGAAGTTGTCCTTGTTCCCTGTCATGTGCTTTGAGCACCCACTATCCAGATACCATGGCTGGTTTGATGTTAGATAGGTCTTCACCTGCACATAAACAGCTTATATGTTTTTGACCCAGTTTACCTTGGGCCTAGGTTGATATCCCTTAAATTCAGAAATGAAAGACATCCCAGGTTGACTCTTATAACCTTCAGGATGGTATCTCCTAGGAGGTACTATCCATTCAGTATAGGGGTTGAAACCTTGGGATGTAGGACTTCTAGGATTGAATCCAGATGTACCTTTGAAGGATTGTTCAAAATCCTGATCTCTGTTCGACGATCGTCGAGCTGAGGTCGACGATCTTGGGTCAAATCGTCGATCTCTGTTCGAAGATCGATTATCCTGGAGTTCAGAGTTCAGGTGTCGTCGAGCTGAGGTCGACGATCGTTTCTTGGATCGTCGAGCGCCGTTCGACGATCGTCGAGCTCTGTTCGACGCATTCTGTTGAACTATATTTTTCTTTGGCAAATCTGCATTCTTCCTAGCTACCTCTACAACTTCCTTCCCTTTATCAGAGATAAATTTGATTGGGGTTGATAATACTATGGGTTGGCTAGATGAAGCACCCAAGCCCAGTGTACTATTTAATCTTGAGTTCACTGTGCTTGTGATGTCCATTAATTTGATACTTCTCCCATTAAGGGATTCTTCAAATTGCTTGGCCTTGGATAGTTCACTTTTCAGTGAAGCTATCTGCTCCCTATAGTATTCTAACTCTTCAGAGAGTTTGAGGTTCTCTGATTTTAAAGTGCTATACTCAGACAGTTGTTTTCTGAGGGAAGTGATTTCCTTCTCAGACTCCAACAGATCTAGGTATAGTACTTTAAACTCATGTTTAAAGTCCTCAGAACTGAAATCAAATGAATTGATTACCTGATCTTCTTCTAGTTGAGCTTCTGAATCTGATTCTGACTGTTCTGCTTCTGAGTCTGTTTGAGAGGCATTGATAGCCATCATGCAAAATTCCTTTTCATCAGCATCATCCTCGTCATCACTGGATCTGGATGAGGCTTCAGAGTCCTCTTCAGTTTCACTCCATGTCTCAGCAACAAATCCCTTCCTTGTATGTGTGTTCTTGCTGTAGGAGGGTTTGTCTGAGGTGTTCTTCTTGAAGTCTTTCTCCTTTCTTCTTTCCCTTCTATCTTTCTTGTCCTGTTTTTTGTTTTCTGGACAGTCAGACACAATATGGCCTGGTTTCCTGCAACCAAAACATATAATTTCTTTATTGTTATTTGATTTATCATACCTTGGCTTATCATGTCCCTTGTATGATCTCTTTCTGAAGTCTTTTCTGGCCATCTTGTAGAATCTTTTGGCCAGTAGACTTAGGAGCTCATCATTTCCTGTAGCTTTATCTTCATGCTCCTCTTCTGTTGCTTTGAAGGCTATGGTCTTCTCTTTTCTGATGACTGGAGAAGTAGCCTTTTGTTCTTCTTCTCTGTTTTAATGAGCAGCTCATAAGATTTGAGCTTGCCCAGGAGAGCTTCAGTGGTAATCTCATTTAGACTTCTGGCATCTTTGATTGGCCAGATTCTTGAATCCCAAGTGCTGGGGAAGCACATTAGGATTTTGTCATTCAGCTCAGTCAATGAGATTTATTTATCCAGAGTCTTTAACTCATTGACAATCAGACTTAGTCTATTGTACATGTCAGCCACTGATTCAGCTTCTCCTTTTTTGAAATTCTCATATTGGCTTATAAGATGGGATCTCCTGTCTTTCCTTTCATCAGCAGATCCTGAGACAATTTCAGAGAGTTTGTCCCAAATTCCTTTGGCTGAGTTGTATTTAGCTACCTTCTGAAATATCTCATCAGACATTGTCTGAGCTAAGATGTTCATGGCCTTGGCATCTGCAGTCTTCCACTTCTTTAGTTCAGCATCTGTTCTTGAAGGAGGTGGAACAGCATTTGTACTTGAGCTTGCTGGTGGACTTGGGCACACTGTCAAAACAGAGTTAAATATGTCTTCATCAATAGAATTCATATATAGTCTAATCCTTGCTTTCCAAAGTGCAAACTTAGATAGATTTCACACTGGAGGCCTGGTGCTTGCATAATCTTTGTTCTGTGCCATGTCTTTATATAAAATTAAATATAATGAAAATAACCTTCTTAAATGATTGATCTTATCAAGGATCTTTGGGGTTCAGGTGTTAGCCTGTATGAACAACCAACCTGCCTCTGATACCAATTGAAAGTGAGGGTAAGATCTATCTTAACTCTAGAGGGGCGGTAAATAGAGTATTTTAAAGTAACTTTACAATTTTAAAATGCACAGAAGTAAAGGCTTAATTTATGTATAGGTGTAAGGTGCTTTGATGTAGAAAATTAAACTTAAAGCAGTAAGAATAAAAACCACAGCACATAGCAAAGAATATTCACAAGAAACCAGAAGACATAAGGAATTATAGTGGTTTCCCAAAAACCTGGGTACATCCACTCTTCTACCACCCTTGGTAGGAATCCACTACATGATGAGTTGATCAGGTGTCCTGGGCACCAATGAGCTTTTGATAAGGTGCTCAAAAACCACACTAGATTTTCTGATCAGGTGTCTTGCCACCACTGAGTTTTGACAAGGTTCTCAGAACCAGAATCAAGACTTTTGAAGGGAGTTTTGATAACCCTTTTACAGCAGGAAAAGAAAAAGGAAAAGAGGTGAAGATGTCTTCTCTGTCTCAATCAAAGAGAGAAGCACAAGTGGATTGATTGTGTTGTCAAAGCTCCCCCTGAGAAAGATGAGAGCTTTGCTAGGGTGATAGGTCTTCAGAAGCTTCAGATCTCCAGTAGAAGATGGTTTCAGCAGAGGCTGAAATATGAATTGTCTGGAGTCCTTGATGTTGAAGCTATGATCACTTTTCAGTATGCCAACTAATTCTCCAAGATTGATCACTTTTTCTTTGAATTGATCTCACTATCCTGTGAATCTGTACTGAGAATTTTTTTGTTGTAGATTGTCTATTCTTGTATATTCTCTTGTTTATGTCACTCTCAGACTAGAGAAGAAAAGAATAAATTATTCTCTGAAGATCCTCTATCCAAGATAGCTGTTAGCAGTCAATAAATGCCTTCCATAAATGTTTTGTCTTCTGGAGGAAAGTCCAATAAACATTCTCTGATAAATCCCTTGAAACTTGCTCCAGAATAAATGAAAACGGCTAGCAGATCTCTTGAAATAAATGCTGAGAGAATTTGAAAATCATTCCAAAAGCTGACTGAATTTGAATCCTCAAAGTCGTCGATCTCTCAGGAAAAACGTCGATCTGAGCTCTACGATCGTCGACCTGAGCTCAGAGATAGAAATGATCATCAGACAGAAAACGTCGACCTGAGCTCGAAGATCGTCGACCGGTGCTCAGCGACCTGAAGAATAAGCTGAAGACAGATCGTCGATCTGAGCTCGAAGATCGTCGAATGGAGCTCGACGATTTAGCAGAGTTGAGCTCAGAGAGCGTCGAACGGAGTTCGACGTTTCGTCGACCTAAGCTCGACGATAATTGTCTTTGCCTCAGCTTTAAGTCTGATTCCTTGAATGGTCCTGGGGGCAGCTTCAAACCTAAATTCTAAGCCCTAAACACATTCTAATGTTGACCTTTTTAACTATACATCTAGGTCAAACTGGTTTCCTAAGAAAAATATAGTGATCCTTGCCCAAATTAGTAATAGGGTGTTCCAACAAAATGATTCTAAGTCTTCTCGCTCCGGGGATAGGTCTCAATTCTCCCGCTGTTAGGCTCCCTCCAAGCTGGCAGGGCAGGGGTCTCGATGGACGTTGTTATGAACCGGGGGCTGGGCCTGGAAGTTGACACAAGGCAAGCATGTACAAGCAAACCCGCCAGTCAGAAAGGCGAGCTCAAGGGGCCCTGTCCCCCTTAGTTTTTTGTTTTTTGTTAAGGGATTTTTGATCCCACCTCTGGTTGAGAGAGGAGTGCACCCCATAGGTGAGCCCGTTCTCGCAAAGGTCCGCTCGGTAAGGGGTGATTCTCGGTAGTTTAGGCGGGCACCGGCGACGGCCTGACCCCAGGAGCGTTTCCTTGTGAATTTTCAACAAAGGATAGCGAGGTGCGGCTCGCAGGTGAGCAGAGTGTTCGCGAGTCTGGCCACAGCCGACACTCAGGGCCCCTCAGCGAGCGCGAGTCCTAACTCATGTGCATTCTAGCGCTGAAGGTAAAAAGAAGATAGAAATTTTTTTATCATTATAGCTTCAAAAAGGGGGGCTCGCCTCGACGAGATTACAAAAAGGGGGGAGACAGATTACATAAAGAATGCAGAAAGTGGGGGAGGAGATCCGGTCAGCTCTCGCCCTCCTCCCTCAAAGGATAGTCCTCCTCCTCGCCTCCAAGCAGCGGCTCCTTTTCCTTCGCCTCATCAAAAAGGGAGCCAAAGCTTTCCTCTTTCCCGCTAGGCGGTGACGGCGGAAATAGGCTTGGCAGAAGGTCTCGGACCGCCACTCCCTCGCAGCCCTCTGTCAAGATCCTTTATCCCCACATGGCGCCTAGGAGTCATTCGGCAGACTCCATCGAGTTGACTCGCAGTCGCTCCATGACCTCCCCCTCTCCAAAAACCCGAGGTCGCTTATAGGGAAAAGGGGGCTCGGCATCGTCTTGTGGGAAAAGGGCTTCCGTCAGCCGACGGACCTTGCTTTGGAGACCCTGGTTCTGCTCCTTCAGTACCTCCACCTCGGCCGCCAACCGAGCAGCAAGAGCTCCCTGCTCGGCAACGTGGGTCTCCTGCTCGCGCGAACTGGCCTCCTGATCAGCGAGGCGGACCCAAAGCTTGGCAACCTCGCCCTACAGCTCACTAGCGCGGGCCTGTAGCACCCTGGCGGGCTCGGCATCCTGAAAGACAAAGAGGTCAGATTCTTGGTGAAATATTTTTCTAAGTTAAAATGAGAGTTGGTCAATTTTTACCAACCCGCCCGAGGCTTCGTTGAGTAAGTGCTCGGCAATGCCGAACCGCCTCTCCGCGTCGGCAGCTCTCTCCATCGCTAAGTCATACTCCTGCTCAGCCTTTTGCAGGATCTGGCTAAGCTGAATTCAACGACGAACCATCATGTGATGGAGTTCGAAGGCCCGCAGATGGGCCTGCAGACCATCGTGGTCTATTTGCCAAGGAGTCATGTTATTTAGGCCTCGGCGCCATCCTGGTCGTACAGGCCGAAATCGAGGGTGAACACGTGGCTCGTAGGAGGCCGGCGAGCTCCCCAGGAGGGGGCACGAGTAGAGACAGAAACTCGGTGGGCCCCCTCATCCCAGCTCAGCATCGGCTCGCCGGCCGCGTCCTTGCTTCTTCCCCCCTTGCCGAAGTTGGGGTGGTCCTTTGGAATGCCCGGATCGCAGGGAACAACCTCCTCCATGGAGGGAGGGAAGGAGGACCCACGCTTCTTCCCGCGAGGGGATGATGCCTCCTTTAGTGGGATCGTCGGGGCTTCGTCAGAAAAAACCTCCGGCAAGCTCATAAATCTGACAGGCGATGAGGGTTGCTGTGGCTGGCCTCGCGAGATCACCCTTGCCTTTTTCTTCTTAAGGTCCGAGGGACGGTGGAGTGAGCTCATCCCTCCGAGCTCCAGCCGCCTCTTGCTGGAAGGCTTGCCTCTTACCTTCTCTTCTAAGCACGCCTCGGCCGCAGCCCGAGCTCGCTCGATCGGGTCCGAGAATACTCCCGGGTCAGCGAAGGGAGGGTTCACCGGGACCAGTCGCTCCCCTGTAAAAAAGACTTAGCCGAAGAAAAAGGTTTTGACCGACCAGGCCGAGTATGACGAGCATGAAGTGGGCGATACATACCTTCGCCAGGAAGGATAGGCGGCAGGGACCCGAGGCCGCGGCGGAGGAAGGCGACTTTGAAGTCCTTGTAAAGGAAGAACTTGTGAAGCTCGGCATCATTGTCGTACATGGACGGTGGGCGGTACACCTCCTCGCTTTTCTGCAGGGGCGAGAAGGGAATATTGCCGAGGTCGCCCCAGATGAAGACAATCTTCGACATCCAGTTGTGGTTCTTATTGGCGACCTCACGGATTTTTAAGGAAGAGCCGCTGAAGAAGGCGACCCCGTCGGCATTGGCCTTGTAAGAAAAGAGTTTGCGGAAGACGTTCAGATTAAACTCATTCCGCTCTTGGTAGAGGGAGCATGCAAATCCAACTACAATAGCGATGATATTGGGGTTGAGTTGCGCGGGCACGACGTCGTAATACTTAAGGACCTGGCGGACCTCAGGCAAGAGCGGCAGGCACAACCCCACCTCAAAATGCGAGATGGGGAAGGCGTGCTCATCCTCGAAGAAGGAGTTTATGGCCTCATGCTCCGCTGTGAGGCGGGCCACGAAGCCGGTAGGAACATAGTCCGCCACAAAGTCGGCGAGCTCGTCCGCCTTGGTATTGCCCTCGAAGAAGCAATGGTCGGCGAAGTTCTGGGCGCACTTGACGCGACCATCAGAATCTGGGTGTCCTTTTCCCATACTCTCCGAGGGGAGGAAAGCACGCGAGCAGAAGGCAAGGGTGGCAAGGAGGGGAAAAGATAAGAAGGCAATAAAGGCGTAGCCAGGGGTAGGTGGGGATCCCTATTTATAGAAAAAGGGGAGGAGAACTGGAGCCGACTGACCAGTCCGGCACGCTTACTCCATCTCGCCACTCTCTGCTCGCCGACCTCGACGAGTCTAGGATGAGGAATTCGAAAAGACACGCACCGTTGCATATTCAAAAGAAATAAAACACGCTCGCATAATGAAAGCTTATACAGTTTATTAGCATAAAGGGAGAAAATTGTCCAGAACAAGGAAAATTAAAAGCACACACATGGACCAGGCAACAGCAGGGGCGAGTGCCGGTCGGCTCGCAAGGGAGCCGTCCTTAATTACCCCATTCTCGCCGGCCCGATGTCGTCAGCCGCTGCGCGAAGAGTTGTCGAAGCTGCCCCAGGTTCCTGTTCGTCGCTCGCAAGTTTTCATCAATCTCATCGAAGAGTATGGAGGAAGACGTCGCCACATACGCCGAGCTGACCCTCGTCTAGCCAGCAAGCTACGCGCACTCCTCCTGTAGCCTGGAATTGTCTTTCTTCAGCTCGTGGAGCTTGCGCACTAACTTTTTGAGGACCAGTTGGCTTCACCTCGACCGTTCGGGGCTATCCATCTCTGAGTCTCGGAAGATGTCCAAAGCGAGCGGCGATGGAAGAGGCGAGTAGCCAGCCCGTTCAGCTGAATCATCAGCCCCAAATCGGCTAGGAAGGCCTACACGAGAGAGTCAAGATAGCGAGTGGGAGGAGTGAGCACCGATTGAAATTAGACGCGATTTGAGGGGATTAGAGGCGTACCTTCAGAATTTCGGGTGAAATCAGGAGCGGATGTGTGCTCAGCGTCCTCCCCAGTGGCCGCGGGAGTGGAAGAGGGTTGTCGTGAAGGGGTGCGAGTCGGCGACCCCAGCTTCCGCAAGTCCAGCTCCACGGAATCGGTGTCAAGGAGCGAGTCTTGCGGACGTGGGTCAGAGGATGGCTCAGGCGCATTGGAAGGAAGATTCTCGACCCTCGGCGACGAGATCCCGCCACCATGGTCTTGTTCGGTGGTGAGGTCCACAAAGTCTTTACCGTCGGGAGCCAGAGCAGGACGGTTTGAGGAGTCGGAGCCGTTGACCAGGGTGTTCTTCAAGTCAGCAAAGATGTGCTCAGCCTCGAGAGGAAAGGGCCTCGCCCTATTGACCGAGCCGAATTCGGTTAAGCGGCGAGCCGGGACATTCCGATTGGTTAGGGCCGCAGCACGAAGGGCGGCCTCCTCGCGAGCTTTTGCGAGTCGCTCCATGACCTCTTTGGGGAGTGGCATCTCGGCAGGGCTTAAGTAAAGGGAAGGGCGGAGGCCAGCCGGGTATGCTGGGTATGTATTTATAGCCATCGGTGGGACCCACCAAGAGATTCCTTTTTGTTCCTGTCGCACTCGCAGGATCCTAGGGGGTTGGATGTTTCTTTCCGAGTTTGTGCCAACCTAGCAAAGAACGGGGATTATATACAACCCCGTATCTAGTGAGTGGGCTAATAAGAGCCAAACCGGCCAACTCAGACCGCCCCAGAGCCCAAGGCGAGTTCAGCAGAGCATGCCGAGCCCAGGGTGCCGAGTATGGGCTCGGCAATCGTCAGGTCGAGCTCGGAGTTCGTGGAGTTGAGCCCGACGAAAGGAAGTAAATGGAACGGGCGAGCAGGGGAGGGAGAGTGCCGGTATGCTCGTCACCCGCGAGCAGAGGATTTATAGCCAACTCGCCCAGGCCCAAGGTGAGGCGAGCCAGGTCTGTGGCACTGAAAGAGGCGATCTCACTCAGCGCCTTCTCCTGTGGCGTTGAGTGAGGCGAGTCGGTCCCGTGGCATTAAGTGGGGCGAGCGCCCTCACCGCCTTTTACCTCGGCGTAGGCTGAAGCCTTCCCGCTCTAGTACTCGCCGCCCTTGCCGAGCGGACGCTGTCTAAAGGCCAGCTCGCCCCTCAGTTGTGGTGTGTTTTTACCATGTTACCCCTTTTGGACTGCTTATAGTCCTCGAAAACAGCCAAGGTTGGATATTTGCAGACCATCTTTTCCTATAAATAAGACCCAAGGGGTACCTCAGAAGGACACGCTTTCTTGTGCCCGGTCTTCTAGCGCTTTCTGAGGTACCTTAGCTTCAGCACTTGGCTAAGGAGGGGAAGCGCTCTAAGATCTTCTGAGTGTGTGGTGGGACCTCCATGCTGGAGACTTGGGCCTGTCCCTGGTCCTTTTCCTTTATCATTTGGGCTTGTGGGGAGAGAAGTAAGTGTGTGATCACCCCTTCCCCAAGGGTCGAACTCCTCAGGGACCGATTTTTCGGTTTCAACATATATATATATATATATATATATATATATATATATATATATATATATATATATATATATATATCGAGATTTGGCTCGTCAGATTCTACTTGACACTTCTAGTTTCAAGACATGGTTGATCAACCATTATGAACGATTTACAATCCTAAATAACACTAATCCGTTCAATAACGAAATCTAAGGCGTTTAAAGACATTAATAGGACACTTCAAGAACAATCAAACATATCCGGACAGAAATCGAGTTCACCATGACAAAACGTTACAACCTCATGTGATCATTGAGAAGGTTAATCATAACAATAAATAGGAAGAATAAGTGTAGAAAATTTTAAGGAGCATGAAAGCATAGTCGTTACCATCAAATCGGACAAGGAAAAACGAGGGGAGACCACCACTTGCCTTAGTTTCTACCGAAAAAGTCCTCTGAATCCCTCCACGTCAAAGATCGGGACAAAAAGATGTGGGAGGAGTTGAAATCATAAGAGGAATTGCAGAAAAGAGGTTAGGGCCAAAAAAACCATAACGAGAAAAACTCAAGGAAAGGGAAAGATTTTACCACGAGGGCGAAGATCTTGCCGAGAGCTTTCCAGACTTATACTCGGTTGAAGATTTGGACACGGGAGCACCGTCGGCGGCCACCGAAAAGTCACGAACGGACACTTCTTCTCGCTCACGCTGCTCTGGTTCAGTAGATGGACTTGATCGGCTTAAGGAGGATGAAGAAGAAGTAGGTATTTATACTAGATGTAATATTAACGTAACCCTACTTAAGGAACGAACTAGGTTGACTAAACCGGAAAACCCGAAGTGAAGACCAGACTACTCGAGTGGAAAGCTGATTTTTGAGTACTATTTCTCGAGAACAAAGGTTTTTCTTGAGAACAGGGACATTTCTCGAGAACAAGGGCATTTCTCGAGAATAAGGGCATTCCTCGAGAACAAGAAAGAGGATTTCTCGAGAACAAGGGCAGATCCCGAGTACTACTTCTCAAGAACAAGGGCATTTCTTGAGAACAAGGGCATTCCTCGAGAACAAAGACAATTCTCGAGAGATTAACAGATTTCTCGAGAAATGCAGAAGAATATTCGAGAACCAAGAGCAGCAACTCGAGTACAAGAGTAAAACTTGACACTAACAACAGCAGGCAACGGCGTTGAGTGCCACTCAATGCTCTCGAGATGGCGTTGAGTGCAACTCAACGCTAGCTAAAGGCAGCACACAACGACTTCTCGAGAACAAGCTACTTCTCGAGAACTCACCAAACCTTCTCGGGAATAAGACCGGTTCTCGAGAACTGGAGAAAACTTCTCAGATACAATGGCATTACGAGAACTGAAGAGTTGAGGCAAGAATAAAAATAAAAATAACTATTTTTTACAAATATATCCTTTCAATCAAACTATATGAATGAATAGTAAAAGAAATTTTTGAATAGTGCCTTAATATTAAAATATTCATATTTTATATTTTTGAACAAGAAAAACGAGATCAAAAACGGAGGCCCGAACGCGCGTCGAATCAAACGAAATTTGCACCGTACGCGGACACTGATGCTACAGACACAACGGCGAAGTCAAAACCAAAATCCGACGAGGCATTCCCGAGATATTAATCTTCAAAGTATATGGCTTACATAAACAATCCAAAATTTCAATCGCGCGCCGATACTCCAAAAATTTTCGGATTGCGACGAAACTTGACGAGCAAGTCCAAAATTACTTAAATTCCAAAAGAAAAATTTCCCATAACAATAAGAATTCGCCCGACTCGACCGCACGGATGCAAAAATGCCTTAACGGCATTGCGCCGTCAACTCGACGTTAAAAGTAACACCACGACGTCACAAATATGACGTTGCCCATTTAAATAAAATCATTGAAAAATCGGGGGCATTACAAACCTTCACCATGGGGATGGTCTTTCTCCGCAACACTCGCTCTTTAGATTCCAAATCACGGACATGCTCTTCTACGTACAAATGGTTGGGCTTACTCTGGGGCACTGAGTCAAGGACTTGAAGATCACTACGAACGCACTTCCGCAATTGGCTCACATGGAACACATCATGGACACCAGGGAAGGTAGCAGGAAAATCCATCTTATAAGCTGATACTCCGATGCACTCAAGAATCTGAAAAGGTCCCACATACCGGGGATCTAACTTGTGGTTCCTTCCAAAACTTTTAACACCTGACATCGGAGAGAACTTCAGAAAAACAAAGTTCCCAACGGCAAACTCCAAATCAACCCTTCACCGATTAGCATACTTCTCCTAACACTCTTATGCTACACGGAGCTTCTCTCGACTATGAGTTACTGCAAAATTCATCTCTTCAAGGTCTTCCGGACCTAGCAATGGTCTCTCACCAACCTCAACCCAAAACAAAGGAGTCCTACAACCCCTCTCATATAAGGCCTCGAACGGGGCCATATGCAGACTCTCTTGATAACTATTATTGTATGTGAATTCCATGAGTCTAAGACGCTCATCCCAAGCACCATCGTAATCCAATATATAACACATGATCATATCTTCCACGATCTGATTTGCCCTTTCCGTCTGACCATTTGTCTTAGGATAATAGGCGGTAGAATACCTTAAATCAGTACCCAACCCCTCCTGTAAACTCTTCCAAAAGCGAGACGTAAATCTGGAGTCTCGATCTGATACAATGCTAACAGGCACTCCAAGTAATCTGATGACCTCATTAAGGTATAACTCAGCTATCTTCTTCATAGAATACCCAATCTTAAATGGCACAAAGTGAGTACACTTACTCAATCTATCAACTATCACCCAAACAGAATCTTGCCCACGGGGAGATTTCGATAAACCGGTGATGAAATCCATCGAAATACTCTCCCACTTCCAGCTTTGAATATCAAGCGGTGTCTGTTTACCACCAGACCTTCTATGGTCAGCCTTAACACGCTGACACGTATAACATTTCGACACAAACTTTGCTATATCATTCTTCATTCCCGACCACCAAATAATTTTCTTCAGATCTTTATACATTTTGGTGGAACAAGGATGGTAGGCAACACTGGAACAATGAGCTACATTACAAATTTTAGCCTGAATATCACCAAAAGAGAGGATATAAAATCTACCCTGATATTTCAGAGTATCTAACTCGTCCAAAGAGAAATCAGGTAGCTCCCCCTTCTAAGTTCTATTCCGGAGATGCAACAAATCAGGATCATCCTTCCGGTGTACTCTGGTAAGGTAAATCCAAGAGGGCTCATCTGCTTCCAAACTAGCAGGCACAGTACTACTCCCAACTTCGATGTCCATCAACAGGAATTCTTCCACTAGGGATTGCACAGATAGATTGATGATTTTGGCGATCTTCCTACTCAAAGCATCGGCTACTACGTTAGCCTTTCCCAGGTGATACAAAATCTCGACATCATAATTGGCCACATACTTTAACCACCTATGCTGCGCAGATTTAGTTCCTTTTGAGTGAACACGTACTTCAAACTCTTATGGTCTGTGTAGAACTTGCACAGCACGCCATACAGTAAATGTCTCCAAAGCTTCAGCGCATAAATTACAGCAGCAAACTCTAAATCATGCGTAGGATTGTTTCTTTCATGAATCTTTAATTTCCTTGATTTGTACGCGATCACTTTTTCTTCTTGCATCAAAACACAACAAAGTCCAATGTGTAATGCATCTACATACACATCATACTCAACTCCTTTAGTAGGCAAAGTTAAAACTAGAGCAGTACACAATCTCTTCTTCAACTCTTTGAAGGCTTCTTCACACTTATCGCTCCAAATGAACACGGTGTTCTTCTGTGTAAGTCTAGTTAGAGAAGAAGACAACACAGAGAACCCTTCCACGAACCTTCTATAATAACCGGCTAGACCTAAGAAGCTCATAATATCATTAGGAGTAGAAGGTCTCTTCTAATCCATCACAGTAGAAATCTTGATCGGGTCTATGGAAATACCGTCCTTGCTCACAATATGTCCCAGAAAGGACACCTGGGGTAACCAGAATTCGCACTTACTTAGCTTGGCATAGAGCTTGTGCTGCCTCAGGGTTGACAAAACTAAACCCAAGTGTTGAGTATGCTCCTCAACACTGTGGGAATATACGAGGATGTCATCTATGAAAACAATCACAAAATGGTCCAAAATATCTTTGAACACTCTATTCATTAAGTCCATAAAAGCAGAGGGGGCATTTGCCAAACCAAAGGACATCACCAAGAACTCAAAATGCCCGTGCCGGCAACGAAAAGCCGCCCGTGGTATATCAGCCTCACGGACCCTCAACTGGTGGTAGCCTGAACGAAGGTCAATCTTCGAAAACACAGCGCATCCCCACAACTGATCAAATAGATTATCAATCTGAGGCAACGGATATCTATTCTTGATGGTTACCTTATTTGTTTCCTGATAATCTATGTTGAGCCTCATGGAACCGTCTTTCTTCTTTACGAACAAAATAGGAGCACCCCACGGAGAAGCACTCGGCCTAATAAAACCACACTACAGCAACTCATCCAGCTGAGTGCACAAATCTTCTAACTTATGCAGAGCCATACGGTACGGTGCCTTAGCAATAGGGCGAGTACCTGGCTTAAGGTCTATCACAAACTCCACCTCTCTCTCAGGAGGAAGTCCGGGAAGACTATCAGGAAAGACATATGGAAACTCTCGCACCATCGAGATATCCTCAAGACGTAGTGTAACAAGACCTTTTTCCAAAGCAGAAATAGAAACAAGATACGCCTCGCAACAAGACTCTATAGATCGATAAGCACGTACAATAGAAATAATGAGGGAACCCTTACCCTGAAAACCATAGACACTCATAGGTTGGCTGTCGTCCATCTTGAAATCTAGTCACTTTGCCTTGTACTGGATGACCGCATCATACTTGGAAAACCATTCCATGCCCAAAATCACGTCGAAATTCGACAAATAGAACACCATCAGATCCGCAAAGGCTAGGAAATCACATAGACAAATATGGCATCTCTGAACACCTTGATTTGATATCACCAGATCTTCGGAGGGAAGCTTGACGTTGAAGGAATCTCCTAATTGATCCACGTTCAAACAATGTTTATCTATGAAACTCCACACCACAAAGGAATGGGTGGCACCCGAATCGAAAAGAATGCACGCCCACCAATTCTTTGTAACACCCCAAATTTGTCGTAGGAGCGACGGGGATCGATTTTGGCCAAGTCGGGTTTTTGGTGCAGGTGACACGGGCCCCGACACGGGCGTGTCGGAGGCCGTGTCGGGCGTGTCGAGCTCGAGTCGTCGAACTGGCCGTGTAGTCGACCAGTGTAGGTCGACGATGGTCGTGTGGAGGGACACGGCCTAGGACACGGGCGTGTCCCAGGCCATGTCACTCAAGGGAATCGTCGAAGTGGTACACGGGTCGTGACACGGGCACAGACACGGGCGTGTCAGATGTGACATGGGCGTGTCCGATGCCGTGTCGCAAGGCCGTGTACCCCTCTGACTGCGTTGATTTATTGCACACGGGGGGTGTGACACGGATCCCGACACGGGCATGTCGCAGGCGGCACGGGCGTGTCAGAGGCCGTGTCACATGCCGTGTGCTGGTTTTCAATTTGGGTCGAGACGGCGAATGAGCTACACGGCCAGGCACACGGCCGTGTGCCAACCCGTGTTCGTCCCAGATTTTATGATTTTGGATTTAATCCGGGCCGTTCGTTTCCTTTGCTTTGGATCCGACGGTGGGGGGCTGCTCCTGGGGGGTTTTAGCCAGGAATAGGGTTTTGAAACCCTTATTTCTCTTAGATAATCTCTCTCTAAGTTTTAGAGAGAGGGGAGAGCAAGTTTGGAGGAGGAGTCCAAGATCCGGCCGCCGGGAGAGCTTCGGAGCTCCGAATTGCGATCCGAGTCCAGATCCGCGGAGGCGACGCCGTTGCGGTGCTTTCCAACCGTATAGTTTTCGATGGCGCCGCGGAAGAATGCAAGGGTAACGATTTCTCATCCTTGGGCATGTGAAGCCCTCTTTTCCTTTGCATAGGAAGCCCGCTCTTGCGAGTGAGCGAAGAGTTGGAGCGTTCCTTGCGGTAGATATGTGAAGTCCCCCTTGTGTAGAGTCCGTATGCGTAAACGGACATAGGCATTGTGTGTGAAGCCTATCCGGACAAGTAGGGCCGGATCGGTGATGTTGCATTGCATATGAACCGGGGAAGACTCCGGGTGTTTGGGTGTTTTTCGGGTTTTCTACGTGGTAGATTGCATCAGGGAGCCTTGGAGATTAACTCCAAGGTGCACCCGGAAAACTAGGCAAAAGCGGGCTTTGCCAACACGATGGTCGGGGAGCCAACGTGAACATAACCGGGTTATGTAATTATTGTGGCGGAAACGGGACTCGGTGAGTCTTGACCTGCGCATATGGCTTAAATTGCCGTTGCGATATGAGCACGGGTCAGGCGGAACCGTACCCGGTCTATGTCGTTCGGTAGGACCGTTGGCATGGATGAGGGTCTTCGGCGGTCTATGGCTTAAATTGTCGTGACCAAGGCCAGGAAGGCAAAATGCTCATATGGATGACCGTCCAAGAGACGGTGGTGGATTTGGAATGTCTATGGCTTGAATTGACGTGACGTTGGCCGGTTCGCCGAGAATGTGCCCTGAGTGCACGGGGTGTGTGGCCGTGCGAGCCTACGCCTGTGTTGATGTGTGTTCACATTAATATATTGCCTATACTAATGAAGTGCAGGGAAAGAGCATCGCCGCCCCGATTCTGGGTGTGGGATCGTTATAATTTGGTCAGCATTGCTGACCGTTGCTATTGTTTGCCACCGGGCGGTGGTTTGTGGCTTGCAGGTGCTGCGGAGTAGAGCGGGAAATAGCAGGCTAAAGCCCTTGTTGCTGTGCCGGCCCTCGAAGGCCTAATTGCTTATGTATCTTTCCCGTTTTCATGTATGGCCGGCCTGTGTGCCGAAGTTTGGAAAAACACTATTTTGTTAAGTGAACAATGTAAGGCCTTAAGGCCAGTTCTCTTTTGTGTTTGATTACATTCCTGAGTTGGTAGTGGACATTCATGCTTTGTAGCAGGGTTCTTATTTCTTTTGCAACTTAATAATTTGCTTCCGCTAGGTGTTGTGTAGGACGACATGATTGGTTAAATGGTTTCAACGCGTAACCAACCGGTCTGTCCGTAGTATATGGCATCGGGCCCCGGCCGGACCTACTGTTATATGCTATGCGACGGATAGGGGTGTTACAAATTGGTATCAGACTACTGGTTTCGGTCGAGCTTAAATGAATTCGTGGACGAATACACTTTAAGGGGTGGTGAGCACATGTGTGCGTCATCATTATAACATGAAAAGAACCCATGAATGTCCACTTAGGAATGAAAATATACATGTTTGAGGAACCTGCGTGTTCCTATAATTGCTGTTTGCAGTAATTTTTGGGTCGCTTATCGGTGTTTTGCACGATTATAGGTGACCAGAATTGGTGCTGGGCCGTCTGAACGGCCAGGTTCTGAGGCGAGCAGTGCGCCAAGCGATGCGCCGGCAACACCTCCGTCTGCCGAGACCATTAGGTTGGTGGCAGAAGCGGTCATGGCAATGATCAATGCACAGCCTGCAAGGCAGGTGCAGCAGCCCGCTCCTGCTATGGAGCAAGTACCGCTTCAGACGGCAGAGCAAAGGAGGGTTGAGCAAGTAGTGTTGGAGCCAGAGTTGCCTCGGAGAGCAACGGAAAGACAACTGAAGCACGTGATGGGCTTTCACCCACCGGTATTCACGGGGGCAGAAACCCCGACCCAAGTAGAGGATTGGCTCTCAAGGGTCAACAGGGTGATGACTGCGACGGAAACGGAAGAGTGGCAGAAGACCACTATAGCGACGTTCCTTTTGGATGGGGACGCAAGGTTATGGTGGGAAGGCCTAGAGCTACATCAGTTGCGGGGAAGGCTGTTGGCCAAAGTTTCGATGGAGGAGTTTGCGAGACTATTCATGGCTCGATACCTCCCCTCGGTGCAGAGGATTGCGCTAGAAAGTGAGTTTCAGAAGTTGGTGCAAGGGGATTGCACCGTTGATGAGTACCTCCTCGAGTTTACTCGGTTGGGGAGATATGCCGGCGCTACCTTCGCAGACGAGGAGCGCAAGACGAGCCGCTTCTACGAAGGGCTAAGAGATGATCTAAGATTGCTACTGTCGGGGCCCAAGACGCAGGGTTTCATGACCCTGGTCAGTTCGGCTCGGTCCTTGGAGAAGTACATTAAGAATGTCCAAGCAAAGAAGGAATCTGGTAGCAAGAAAGCGGAGTTCAAGGCACCGACTACGTCGAAGTCGGGCTACCGCAGATTCTATAAGAAAGCTAAGACGTCGGGTCCAGCTGCTTCAGGTGCCTCGGGGGCAACTACCAATCGAACCCCGGGCGCTTGTTTCACGTGTGGAAAGCCGGGGCACTTTGCCCGTGATTGCTGGAGTGGACGCTCAAAGTCCGAAAGGAAGCAAGGAGCTACCTACGAGGAGAAGGGCAAAGCGGTGGAGTCAACCGCGTCCCACTATGCTCCGACTCAGCCTAGAGTCTATAACTTGGGCCAGCAAGAGGCCATCAAGCAAGCGGATGTGGTGACAGGTATGAGTTAATTTATAGCAAGTTAGCTTTAATACCGTTATCTATTGCTTGTTAGCCTAATATTGTTTGTATAGGCTTTGTTGTGATTAGCGATAGTCCGGCACGGGCACTGTTCGATACGGGAGTTTCACACTCCTTCTTGTCCGAAAGCTTTATATCGCGCATCGGAGTCCCTTCTTCGATGGCGTAGGACAAGTTGGAAGTGCTGCTACCGAATGGGTGCTCGATGCGTGCGGACAGGGTGTGCGCCGTAAAGGTTCACATTGGGAGCCAAGAGTTCGACTTGCTAGCGTCATTGCTGCCGCTAGTAGAGTTCGACATGATCTTTGGAATGGATTGGCTGTCAGAGCAGAAAGCTTGGATTGACTGTGACCGGAAGGAGGTCAAGCTGGGTGTAGGGCGGGAGACTACATTCGAGGGGTTAAAGGGGTCGAGCAGGACACTGATGTCTGCTCTTCAGGTGGTGAAGGCAGTTCGTGCTGGTGTAGAGCTGTTCTTCGCAATAGTGGGGGCTGTGGAGCCAAAGTCTCCGTTGGATAGCATCCCCGTGGTTTGCGAATACCCCGATGTGTTCCCGGATAGTCTTCCCGGAGCCCCACCGCAGCGGGAGATTGATTTCACCATCGAGCTCGTACCGGGGGCCAAACCGGTGTCACGTGCTCCGTATAGGTTGGCGCCTAAGGAGATGGCAGAGTTGAAAGTTCAGCTAGAGGAGCTGATGGAGCAAGGGTATGTGCGTCCAAGCTCGTCGCCTTGGAGCGCACCGGTCCTCTTCGTTAAGAAGAAGGACGGGAGTATGCGGCTGTGTATCGACTACAGAGAGTTGAACAAGCTAACGGAGAAGAATAAGTACCTGATCCCGAGGATTGATGATCTCTTTGATCAGTTAGTAGGATCGTCGGTATACTCCAAGTTGGACATGAAGTCGGGGTACTATCAGCTGAGGATCAGGGAGTGTGATATCCCGAAGACGGCGTTCAGTACGAGGTATGGGCATTTCGAGTTCACGGTCATGCCGTTTGGACTGACGAATGCGCCATCGGTATTTATGGATCTGATGAACAGGACATTCAGAGATTTCCTGGATCGCTTTGTGATCGTCTTTATTGACGATATTTTGGTGTACTCGCAGTGCGAAGAAGACCACTTCAAGCATTTGCATTTGGTATTGGAGACTTTGAGGAGGAATGAGCTTTACGCAAAGTTCTCCAAGTGCGAGTTCTGGCTACCCTCGGTAGGGTTCCTTGGTCATATAGTAAGTGGGGAAGGTATAGCGGTGGATCCGGCGAAGATTGTTGCGATACGGGAGTGGCCTGCGTTATCTTCTGTCGCGGAAGTCCGGAGTTTTCTTGGGCTTGCCGGATATTACAGGCGCTTCGTAGAGAACTTCTCGCGGTTAGCATTACCTCTCACGAAGTTGACAAGGAAGGATCAGAAATTCTTGTGGACGCAAGAGTGCGTGCAAGCTTTTGAGGAGCTGAAGAGATGGTTGACCACGGCACCAGTGCTTAGTTCGCCGAGTGGGACCGAGGGCTTTGAGGTGTATAGCGACGCTTCGGGTAGTGGCTTGGGCTGCGTGTTGTTGCAGCATGGGAGCGTGATAGCGTATGGATCGCGTCAGCTGAAGGTGCATGAAAGAAATTATCCGGTGCACGACTTGGAGTTGGCGGCCGTGATATTTGCACTCAAATTGTGGAGGCACTACCTATACGGCGTAAGGGTCGATATATACACCGATCACAAGAGCCTAAAATACTTGTTGGATCAGAAGGACCTTAATATGAGGCAGAGGAGGTGGATGGAGTTCCTGGGGGACTACACCTTCAAAATACATTATGTACCCGGGAAGGGCAACGCAGTTGTGGATGCGCTGAGCCGCAGGGCTCCCGCCCAAGTCAACTGGTTGTCGGTGCATGATGAGCGGCTAGTACGGGAGTTGGAGGAGCTTGAGATCTATTGCGTTGACAGGCAGACGAGCGCCAAAGCAATGTTAAACTGGACGGAAGTGCAGTATGACCTGGCTGACCGGGTTCGGCAGGCATTGGAGTTAGATGACTCCATGAAGGAGCTTATGGAGGCCGCTCTGGATGGGTCAAATTCCTAGTTCTCGGTGGAAGATGGTTTGTTGAGGAAGGATCATCGGTTGTGCGTCCCGAGTGGGGGTAACCTCCGGGCGGAGTTGATGTACGAGGCTCATTATACCAAGTACTCAATCCACCCAGGGAGCACGAAGAGGTATCGTGATCTCAAGAAGCTGTTTTGGTGGCCAGGGCTCAAGAAAGATGTGGCGTTGTACGTGGCTAAGTGCCAAACGTGCGCCTTGGTGAAGGCGGAGTGCCAAAAACCGGGTGGATTTCTGAAGTCCTTGCCTATACCGGAGTGGAAATTCGACGACATATCTATGGACTTTGTGCACGGGTGGCCAAGGTCGCAGAAGGGGAATGATGCCATCTGGGTGATCGTAGATCGGCTAACCAAGGTGTCGCACTTCATTCCGCATAGGAAGGATGATCCAGTGGAGAAGTTGGCAAAGTTGTATGTTGACAATATTGTTAGGCTGCATGGTGTGCCTCGTAGCATTGTGAGTGATCGCGATGGGCGGTTCACGTCAAATGATTGGAGGTTGGTGCAGCTGATGCTGGGAACGAAGTTAAAGTTCAGCACAGCTTTCCATCCACAGATGGATGGGCAGACCGAGAGGGTCAATAGAATGATGGAAGACATGCTACGCATGTGTGTTCTGGATTTCGGTAAGCATTGGGAAGACCACCTTTATTTGGTAGAGTTCGCGTACAACAACAGCTACCAAGCGAGTATACAAATGGCGCCCTTCGAGGCCCTGTATGGTAGGAAGTGTCGCACGCCATTATCGTGGCTTGAAGCGGGTGAGGCAAGGTTGTACAAGAAACAGGAGGTGGAGAGTGCTACCTCGTTAGTGCGGATCATTCGGGAGCGCTTGTTGATCGCTCAGGACCGGCAGGCGAAGTATTATAATGCCAAGCACCGGAACGTGGAGTTCGCGGTAGGCGATTGGGTATACCTGAAAGTGAAGCCGTTCAAGGGGGTTTCGTGGGTAAGACGCTTGAAGAAGCTGAGCCCAAGATACCTTGGACCTTTTGAGGTTCTGGAGCGAGTCGGCGAAGCTGCATACCGTTTGAAGCTATTGGTGGAGTTGAGTGGATTACATGATGTGTTCCACATTTCTG
Organism: Platanthera zijinensis; assembly: GCA_039513925.1. Taxonomy (NCBI): domain Eukaryota; kingdom Viridiplantae; phylum Streptophyta; class Magnoliopsida; order Asparagales; family Orchidaceae; genus Platanthera; species Platanthera zijinensis. The sequence continues at coordinate 137,664,036 of CM077087.1, read as the reverse complement.
TGTTGTGGAAGGCGGTGCAAGAGCCTTCGCAGGTGATCGCGGTTGACCAAGTGCCGATGGACGAAGGGTTGACGACAAGGGTCAAGCCCGTTCGTATTGAAGATGTTGAGGTCAAGAGGCTTCGTAACAAGGAGATCTGGATGGTTAAGGTCCGGTGGGATAACTGCGGGCGTGAGGAGCTCTCTTGGGAACGGGAGCAGACTATGCTCGAGGAGTACCCAGAATTATTCCGCTCAGGTACTGTTTTACGTTAAGTCCTGTTTTTCCTTTATTAATTTCGTGGATGAAATTCTTTAAGGGGGGTAGAATTGTAACACCCCAAATTTGTCGTAGGAGCGACGGGGATCGATTTTGGCCAAGTCGGGTTTTTGGTGCAGGTGACACGGGACCCGACACGGGCGTGTCGGAGGCCGTGTCGGGCGTGTCGAGCTCGAGTCGTCGGACTGGCCGTGTAGTCGACCAGTGTAGGTCGACGATGGTCGTGTGGAGGGACACGGCCTAGGACACGGGCGTGTCCCAGGCCGTGTCACTTAAGGGAATCGTCGAAGTGGTACACGGGCCGTGACACGGGAACAGACACGGGCGTGTCAGATGTGACAAGGGCGTGTCCGATGCCATGTCGCAAGGCCGTGTACCCCTCTGACTGCAAAGCGTTGATTTATTGCACACGGGGGGCGTGACACGGGTCCCGACACGGGCGTGTCGCAGGCGACACGGGCGTGTCGTAGGCCGTGTCACATGCCGTGTGCTGGTTTTCAATTTGGGTCGAGACGGCGAATGAGCTACACGGCCAGGCACACGGCCGTGTGCCAACCCGTGTTCGGCCCAGATTTTATGATTTTGGATTTAATCCGGGCCGTTCGTTTCCTTGGCTTTGGATCCGACGGTGGGGGGCTGCTCCTGTGGGGTTTTAGCCGGGAATAGGGTTTTGAAACCCTTATTTCTCTTGGATAATCTCTCTCTAAGTTAGAGAGTGGGGAGAGCAAGTTTGGAGGAGGAGTCCAAGATCCGGCCGCCGGGAGAGCTTCGGAGCTCCGAATCGCGATCCGAGTCTAGATCCGCGGAGGCGACGCCGTTGCGGTGCTTTCCAACCGTATAGTTTTCGATGGCGCCGCGGAAGAATGCAAGGGTAACGATTTCTCATCCTTGGGCATGTGAAGCCCTCTTTTCCTTTGCATAGGAAGCCCGCTCTCGCGAGTGAGCGAAGAGTTGGAGCGTTCCTTGGGGTAGATATGTGAAGTCCCCCTTGTGTAGAGTCCGTATGCGTAAACGGACATAGGCATTGTGTGTGAAGCCTATCCGGACAAGTAGGGCCGGATCGGTGATGTTGCATTGCATATGAACAGGGGAAGACTCCGGGTGTTTGGGTGTTTTTCGGGTTTTCTACGTGATAGATTGCATCAGGGAGCCTTGGAGATTAACTCCAAGGTGCACCCGGAAAACTGGGCAAAAGCGGGCTTTGCCAACACGGTGGCCAGGGAGCCAACATGAACATAACCGGGTTATGTGATTGTTGTGGCGGAAACGGGACTCGGTGAGTCTTGACCTGCGCATATGGCTTAAATTGCCGTTGCGATATGAGCATGGGTCAGGCGGAACCGTACCCGGTCTATGTCGTTCGGTTGGACCGTTGGCATGGATGAGGGTCTTCGGCGGTCTATGGCTTAAATTGCCGTGACCAAGGCCAGGAAGGCAAAATGCTCATATGGATGACCGTCCAAGAGGCGGTGGTGGATTGAGAACGTCTATGGCTTGAATTGACGTGACGTTGGCCGGTTCGCCGAGAATGTGCCCTGAGTGCACGGGGTGTGTGGCCGTGCGAGCCTACGCCTGTGTTGATGTGTGTTCAGATTAATATATTGCCTATACTAATGAAGTGCAGGGAAAGAGCATCGTCGCCCCGATTCTGGGGGCGGGATCGTTATAATTTGGTCAGCATTGCTGACCGTTGCTATTGTTTGCCACCGGGCGGTGGTTTGTGGCTTGTAGGTGCTGCGGAGCAGAGCGGGAAATAGCGTGCTAAAGCCCTTGTTGCTGTGCCGGCCCTCGAAGGCCTAATTGCTTATGTATCTTTCCCGTTTTCATGTATGGCCGGCCTGCGTGCCGAAGTTTGGAAAAACACTATTTTGTTAAGTGAACAATGTAAGTCCTTAAGGCCAGTTCTCTTTTGTGTTTGATTACATTCCTGAGTTGGTAGTGGACATTCATGCTTTGTAGCAGGGTTCTTATTTCTTTTGCAACTTAATAATTTGCTTCCGCTAGGTGTTGTGTAGGACGACATGATTGGTTGAATGGTTTCAACGCTTAACCAACCGGTCTGTCCGTAGTATATGGCGTCGGGCCCCGGCCGGACCTACTGTTATATGCTATGAGACGGATAGGGATGTTACATTCTTCACCTTAAACTCCCCTAAAACTGTAGCATACATAACTAAATGAACGAAAACTAGTGCAAATAATGGAGAGTAAAAGTTAAACTAGAATCTAACCTGATATCACTTTGGTAGAGGCCTGAGCTTCCTTTCTGGTCACCACATTTAGTTTTCCTTTCCCTTTGTCCTAGTTTGGCGATGGCGGCAGAGCCCAAAGCGGGGCAGGCTGTAGTGGGGACTTAGCCTGGGGGCATGAAGACTTCAGGTGCCCCTTCTGCCCGCACTGGAAGCAAGCCTTATCCTTTGACCAGCAACGACTCACGTCATGTCCCTTATTTGTACAAAACGTGCAAACCAGATCTCCCTTGGGTGCGATTTGGATTGAGAGCACCCGCTGCTATTTCTGAGTGGCAGTTCTCTTATAACACCTTTCATAAGGGTGGCCAGATCAACCAGAGAAGCTACATATTTCTCCACCTTTCTTTTTGGAAGCAGGGCCAGATACCTTAGAACTCCCATCATCTTAAGCCTTTCTATTTTCTTTCCTTAACATCGCGCCCCAATTCTTTACGTTCTTGATAGCCTCAACCGTCAAAGTGTCTTCTACTGCCTCAGCGTAACTTTCCACTCCATAAGCGCATGCCCACTGTTGTACATCGCTTCTTAGTCCTCCTAGGAAATGTTTCAATCTTCCCACCTCTGAAGCTACCATATCAAGAGCAAACCTGCTCCATTTACTAAACACAATCTCATATTCACTCACCGTGAGCTGTCTCTGCTTTAGATGCAGGAAATTATTCATCGGACGGTCCTGCTCGACCAAGGGTATAAACTTTTTCAGCAGCATCTTCTTAAAAGACTCCTAAGAGAATCCTTCCTTCAGAAACTCCTTTTCCCGAATCCACCAGCTCTTCGCCAGTCCTTTTAGTTAGTAGGCCGAAATCATCACCTTTTGGGCTTCTTCAATCCCCGAATGCGAGAACATCTCCTCGATAGCGATGATCCAATCATCTAAAACCATAAAATTGGCACTCCCGTCGTAGGTAGGAGGTCTCAACTATTGGAAGTGCGAAATAAAATTCATCTCTGGTGGTAGCATCACTGGGGGGCACCAGAGTAGCAAGAGTATCGGGTACGTCTTGAGCCCCGATAGGATCTTGCTTTAAGGGTTGTTGCGCGGGAGCGGCAGACAACAAATACTGAATTTGCAATTGCATCGCAACTAATTTTCTCGATAGAGCCTCGTTGCTCAGATGCAGACACTCGATCATCGCATCGCTTTGCGCACCTGACGACTCACCCTCCGATTGGGGATTTGACCTCGTCGCAGGACATTTGGCCGACATTTCTAAAAATACAATGAACAATTCATCAAAATCCTATATTACAACTAGGCCACACAACTTAGATCAGACCATACTTAAAAGACACTTGCTTATGCTGCAACTTGCTATGGGATTTTATAATGATGCTAGGTCCTACTTAGGATGATATCATTCTCATCCTATTGAATCATGTGCCTATGATATGAATACATGGATTCTTTATTTTTATTTAAAAATCATGTGTGTACATATGTCATTATGTAAACCTTAACTTAGAACGTGTGCTTATGCGGTGATATGTTATGTATACAGTGTTATGCATCCTAAAAAGGCCTTAATGCATGTTATGAGCGGCATACACATGAAATGATATGCATCCCATACTACATAACATCGTATGCAATGAGAAAAGAAAATGTGCTAATGGGCACCCATGTGATGGTGGTTATGCATCTCATGCTACAAAACCGTCACATGTTTCCACCTATGGTGGATCAATATACAAACACATATTATGCATCCCATACTACATAATATGCCCCATATACTTCTTGTCATGCTATGAGTGTAGTGACTATGCTTCAGCTAAGATGTGTTTATGACACATCGGTGTGTGTATTCAAATAAATGGAGGAACTCAAAACTATATCAGATTGGCTGGTTCGACCAACTTGTCAAACCAACCTGCCTCTGATACCAACTGTCACAACCCGCATTTTCACCGCATTAAAAGATATATCAGAGTAAGGGAAAATACACATCCTCATGCCACGCCAACAGGGGATAGCTACGGACGCTCAGGCAAAACTCCTACTTAACGCATAAATAAAGATATTTTGGGTTTTTAGAGAAAAATCCAGTTTAAGTTAAGCAGTTAACCGTATCCCTCATCTTGTGGCTCATCTAGTCCACGAGAAAAATAGTTATAGGCTGCAGAACATACTTCTTTTACAAGATTAGACATCCTACATGAGTTTAAATGTCTCTAGAGGACCACTCTTTGTATGCAAGACTCTAGGTTTATAATAGTAGTAAAAATAGCTTTTACAGTCGCTAAATATAATGAGTTAGAATTTTAAAGCATGCAATGCATGAAGTAATAATAGTTGTTTTTGTGCTTGAAAATACCTAACATTGCAATCCTAGCATAAAACAACCCCGAAAGCAAATAATCCACATAATCAGAAGGAAAACAGACTAGCAGCTACCAAAGTGTCCAAAATCAACTACCTTGTGGGCGTCAACAATCTGACATGAACCCACATCATACAAAATTATGTCTGAACTAGGTAAAGCAAAATAAAAAAAACAAACAACCTCATGATGGCGAGGTGAAAACTACAGCCAACAGTGTTGCACTGAAACTCCAAAGCAAGCCCCACTACCTACTACTGCTTTGAACCTGAGGCATTTCAAAGACAGAACACCTCAGCAAGAAGGTACAAATGATGGCAAAAAATTTTAACCAAAGTATGTAAAGGTCGTAAGGCGTACCAACCCAAGACCAAAAGTACTGAAGCAAAGTACAAAAATAAAGCACCAAAATCGGACAGGAACACTTACGTGAATTGTCACATACATCAAAATACACCAAATGCATAAGGCTATAAGGTGACAAACTTGATTAAATTATAAAGAAAAAACTTCGCATAACATTATTAGCCACATTTGGTCAACTCTACCCAAAAAACACGGGCGAGGTGGTCACTCAACCGGACCCACCCTCACGGGAATAATATCTGTCTAACTGCGGGGGAGACTCATACACACCACCATTCACCGCAGACGCCCTAAAACCCGGTAGAGTTCCACGAGGTACTAATAAAGGAAACAAACATTGCGGAGGTGGTTTCATCCACTAACTCCCGCAACCAAGAAAACCCAAAAAAAATATCTCAAGACTTGGCACATCGGATTCTACTAAACATCGCTAGATTTTGTAAACGGTTGATCAACCTGTGGGAAATATTCAAGACCTTAAATATACCTTAGCACGTCGTACATGATGGTTAGGAACGATTAAAAGCCTATGATTTAAACACATCATCAAAATCGTTAACAACTCTACAAGGTTGTATTATCATAGCAAGAACTTAATAATACAAAAGGTTCTCAAGTAAAAAAAATTTAAAATAGTACTATTAATCGGAAAGATAATCATGATAACTTCACTAAATAAAGAAGATTAGTATTTCCATCAAGATTGGAAGAGGAGGGAAGAGGGGGAAAACCACCACTTGCCTTGGCTTGGTCGGAAAAAAAACTCAAAATCACTCCTCGTCATTGATCGGGGCTAAAGAAGGCGAGAGATGTCGGAATCTAAACAAAAATGGCCGAAATAGAAGTTAGGGCCAAAAACCCTAATGAGAAAAACCCAAGAAATGGGGAAAGTTTTACAACGATGACGTAGCTCTCAGTGAGAGCTTTCTGGATATATATTCAGTTGAAGATTTGGTCCACCGTGGCTCCCGGAATCGCGGCCGGAAGTTTACGAATGAGGAGAAGTCGCCGCCCTCACCGCTCTAGTTTCGATTTGGACTTTTGTAGAAGATGAATAGGGTTTTTCTTTAACTTAAGCCTTTAAATACTTATTAGATTTACTAAGATTAATAATATAATTAATAGTTATAAACTTATACGCAAGCGCGCGAGAAACAAAATTAGAGGCTTAAGATGGTTTCGAATCGAAAAGTGCTCAACATGAAAGTTGCAGATCTCGTCAAGACAAACAAATTTCATGTTAACCATTTTTTATTTTTTACCATTTTGCCCCTCAAAATGGTGTCCATATGTTCGCAAATAGAGCAGGCCCAAATTTCTCGAGAAATAGCATTGTTTCTCGAGAAATAATGTTGTTTTTCGAGAAATAATTGTTTCTCGAGAAACAAAGCTGTTTTTCTACTGTTTCTCGAGAAAAAATGCTGTTGCTCGAGAAATAGCAAGATTTCTCGAGAAATATGATGATTTCTCGAGAAATAACATGATTTTCTCGAGAAATCAGTTTTGTCTTATATTTCTGTAATAAAAAGACGATACAGGGACTAAACGTACCCCGATTCAAAAAAATTCGCACCGTAGGCGAATGATGGTGCTACGAATCTAACAACGAAGACAAAACTAAAATCTGACATATCGTTCTTGAGATATAAATTTCTAAAGTTTACGACAAACGCAAACCATGCAAAACTACAAACGCGCGCCGAGACTCCAAAAATGCTCGGACCGCAATAAAACTTGACAAGCAAATCCAAAAACACAAACTTAATTCTTCCAACACGAAAACCTTCAATCTCATAAAACAACCACAAAATCTGGTCAAACAGGTCCAACAGACGCAAAAATGCACTAACGGTGCAGCGCCATCAATATGACGTTAAAATTAACGCACTGGCATCATAAATATGACATTACCAAATCAAATAGTTATCAAAAAGTCGGGGGAGTTATACTCTCCCTCCACATTCTGGAGGCGATACCCCCTAACCCCAATACCTCTTTGATAATGTATGGAACTTCCCAGTTTTGGTTGAGCTTCCCTACAACTATTGATCTTCCTGCTGCATCTATCTTCTTGAGGACCAAGTCCCCTTCCGTGAACTGCTTAACCCTGACATGCTTGTCAAAATACTTGGCCATCCAACGCTTAATTTCTTCCTGACTAAAAGCGGCCACATCTTGAAGTTTCTCCATTAGATCCAAGGAGAGTCGCAGTTCATCCCTGTTCTCGGCTCTCCATTCCTCTCTTCCTTCTTCCACCTCGACTACCCGAGGTGTCCGAACCTCGAACTCTATTGGGAGCACAACCTCACAACCATGGGAGAGCTTTAATGGGATTTATATTATGGTCGTATTGGGAGTATTTCTAAGGGCCCCAGGATTGAAGGGAGCTGCTCCACCCAGCTCCACTTCAATTTCTTAACCTTCTTCTTCAGCAAGTTCATAATGATCTCATTTGTCCCCTCCACCTGCCTGTTACTCCTAGGGTGGTGGACCGACGTGAACTAGAGATCGATCCCGAACTGATTGCAAAAGCTAATGATCTCTGCGCTTGCAAACTGCGGCCCATTATCTATGACAATGGCCTGAGGCAACCTGTGCCTACAAACGATCTCCCCCCATATGAAGTTCCGGATTACCTAGGAGGTCACCTTGGCTAGCGCCTTAACCTCCAACCACTTAGAAAAATAATCGATCATTACCAACAAGAACCTCCTCTACCAACTGGCCTGGGGGAAGGGTCCCACAAGATCCATTCCCCAGATAACAAAGGGCCAGGGTGCAGTGATGCTTCTGAGTCTCTCGGCTGGTAGTAGTTGGAGAGGGGCGAACAGTTAACACTTTTGACACTTCTTTGCGAACTCAGTGGCATCCCTGCCTAGGGTCGGCCAGAGGTACCCTTGCCTCATAATCCTCCCTTCCAGGGTCCTGCTCCCGGAGTGACTCCCGCACTCCCTGGAGTGAACTTCTTCCAAGATCCTCTAGACCTCCCCCCCAGCCACACATCGTTTTAGGAGCCCCTAGAGAGTCTTTTGATACAGCTTCCCATCGCGCAACAAGTAGTATGTTGACTTATACTTGAAGCGCTTCTTATCTAGAACCTCTGTGAACTCTCATGTGGACAATAAGCTCGTAAAGGAATCCATCCAGGATGGACGTTGGTCCACTTCCATCAGCTCTCCTTCTTTGATAGAGGGGCAAAAAAGTCAAGGATGGTACCCCCCACCCGGGGTCCATGCTTGGCCAATTGATCAACCTGCTCGTTCTCTTCCAGCAGCACAGGTCGAATGGATAATGTTTGGAACATGCCGATAACTCCCTTTACCTTGGCTAGGTACAATTGGAGAGTAGGTGTAGGGACATGGAGCTACTAACTCTCCCAAAAGCCCAGACTGTTTGTGGACGGCACTACCACTCCCTTATGGAGCTGGATACCCTAAGAAGGATCCACGAGGCGGCTTGTTAGGCCTAGGGGACACGCACTTCTGTTCGACTATTGTGGGCCATAGTGCCTCGCATCGTACCTCCCAACACCGGGGGCTTTGTTGGACCCCAACAATCCCCCCCCCCAAAAAAACGACCCAGGGGTTTTTAACCTGTGACCTCCTCTAATACCACTTGTATCCTTTTCCTTCTATCCTATGAATTTGATACCTCTTTTAAGTCCTTGAATCAGTAAGCTGATTCAAGTACTTCTCCCCCATTTTGGTTTATGTAAATAGCCAGTGAGGATATTCTACTCCCCCTCTTTGATTTCTTATAGGCAACAGTTTGAACATCTTAGAGTAGTGTTGGACATGCTCCCCCTCAACTGAAGCAGCATCTTGAACATGATACCATTGAAGATACATTACTTGAAATGTCTTCAATGTATTGAAGAGCAATTCTATCTGCAAGATATAATATGGCCTGCAATAATTTAAGGAGCAACTGAAGCAATACGAAGTTTAACATACCCAACTCAAACTTGAAGATGTTAAACTATGCTTAATCCAGTGGCTTAGTGAAGATGTCAGCCGCTTGATTGTCTGTTGGGACAAACTCAATGGTGATGTCTTCATATTCCGCATGTTCCCTATTGAAATGGTATCTTACCTCAATATGCTTAGTCCTGCTGTGAGAAATAGGATTCCTAGCAATTGATATAGCACTAGTAGAATCACAAAATAGGGGGCTTCTACTTATCTTGATGTTGTAGTCCTAGAGTTGATGCTGGATCCACAACAACTGAGCACAGCATCTACCTGCCGAGATGTACTCTGACTCTGCAGTTAAGATTGCAACACTGGTTTGCTTCTTGCTGCTCCAAGACACTAGTCTTCCACCCAAGAGTAGGCAGGTGCCAGAAGTACTCTTCCTGTCCTCTTTGCAGCCTGCAAAATCTGCATCTGAGTAGTCTGTTAGTTCAAACTCCCCATTCCTAGGGTACCATAGGCCAAGATCTGGTGTACCCTTAAGATACCTCAAAATTCTCTTTGTAGTAGAGTAGTGAGATTCTTTAGGGCAAGCCCGATACCTAGTACAAATATATATAGCAAACATGATGTCTGGCCTACTTGCAGTAAGATAAAGAAGGGAGCCAATTATCCCTCTATATAAGGTCTCATCAATAGGCTTCCCTGCTTCATCCTTGTCTATAGGCATATTTGACCCCATGGGAGTTCTTATGGTGGAGGAATTCTCCATGCCAAATTTATTTATTAACTCCCTAGTGAACTTAGATTAGGATATGGACAAGTCAAAACCAGTCTGTCTTACTTGGATACCCAAGAAGAACTTAAGTTTACCCATACTGCTCATCTCAAACTTCCCCTACATAAGTTTAGCAAACTTCCTGTAGAGGTTGTCATCAGTAGATCCAAATATGATATCATCTACATAGATCTGGACTAAGATGATCTTACCCATAGATTCCCTTAGGAATAGGGTCTTGTCTATCTTCACCCTTAAGAATTTGTTCTCAATGAGGAACCTAGACAAGGTTTCAAACCAGGCTCTAGGGGCCTGTTTTAGCCCATATAGAGCTTTCCTAAGTCTATAAATAGAATCAGCAGTGTTAGGAACAACAAAACTTAGAGGCTGCTCAACATGGACTTCTTCTCTTAAGTCAATATTTAAGAAGGCTGACTTTACATCCATCTGGTAGAATTTGAATCCCTTGTGTGGAGCATATGCAAGGAACAGTCTGATGGCCTCCAATATTGCTATTGGGGCAAAAGTTTGATCAAAATAAATACCTTCTTCTTGTCTATACACCTTAGCCACTAGCCTTGCTTTGTTTTTTTATTATAATTCCATTTTTATCAAGCTTATTCCTATAGATCAACTTGACTCCAATGACATTATGTCCTTGTGGTCTGGGAACCAGCTTCCAGACCTTGCATCTTTTGAATTAATTTAGTTCCTCTTGCATAGCCAATATCCAAATTTGATCTATGTTGGCTTCTTCAATCTTCTTTGGCTCCACCCGTGATAGGAAACTTGCATACAAAGCTTTATTCAGATTCTTGCTTCTTATTATTATGCCTTGGTTGGCTTCACCAATGATTTGGATTGCAAGATGGTCTCTCAAATGTCTGATTGCAGGAGGCAATCTTCTTTCAGCAATAGTTTCAGAAATAGCTTCTTGCTGATCTTCATCTGCTCCAAGTGTGTATGGTAAACCTTCTGGAATATCCACTTCAGCTTGCATCACTGGAGTTGCATCTTTGATGGCTAGCTTTTCCACCAACATTTCGGTATCTGCAGTACTAGAAGAGGAGCTTGGTAGCTCACTATAAATCATGGTAGATTCATCAAAGACTACATGTTCAGACTCTTCTACAACTTGCCTTTTCAAGTTGTAGATCCTATAAGCTTTGTTATGGTTATTGTACCCAACAAAAATCCCATTAAAGGACTTGGAAGCAAACTTAGTTATATTGGATTTTCCATTATGAAGCACATAACACTTACTTACAAAGATTTTGAGATAGCTAAGGTTTGGTTTTCTATCTTTCAAGATCTCATAGGGAGTTTTCTTGTGGCTCTTGGTGATAGAGGCTCTGTTGAGGACATGACATGTAGTGTTGACTGCCTCAGCCCAGAAATATTCTGAGAGAGATGTGTCATTAAGTAGGGTCCTTCCAGCCTATATGAGAGTTCTATTTTTTCCTCTCAACAATCTCATTTTGCTGGGGTGTTCTTGGTGAAGAGAATTCTTAATGAATCCTCTGCTCTTCATACAACCTTGTCATGCTATCATATTGGAATTCAGTCCCATGGTCACTTCTGATTTTGACCACAGAGCTATTGACCTCATTCTGAATTTACTTGACAAACTTAATGAAGATATCAAGGGTTTCATTCTTTCTCTTGAGGCAGAACACCCAAGTAAACCTTGAAAAGTCATCAACCACCACAAGGTTGTAGACCTTCCTACCAAGACTATGGACTGGCATAGGACCAAACAAGTCAATATACATGAGGTATAGGCACCTCACAGAATCTTTGGTCCCAATGCCCTTGAAGGAAGATTTTGTATGTTTGCCCTTTTGACAAGAAGAACATATGCCCTCCTTGGAGCACTTCACATTGGAACTATTCTGTAAATGTTTGCTTTAGGATTGACAGTAACCTAGAGGGGGGAGAATAGGTCCAATTTTAATCTTGGCTACCTTTTTTATACTTTCTTTGAATTAATTATCTCAGCCAGATAAAACAATATAATCTTAACAACAATTTAAAATAGTCTCAGCACAACAATCACAACACAGTACACAAAGTTTTATATTGGTTCCCCAATTTATGGGTAAATCTACTTTCCCCCTTCTCCTATCTAGCAATGGACAAGATTTGGTCAAACTCCTTCTTCTTGTACTCAGTTCCTCAAATCTTATAGCGCAAAGCCCAGCTGGCTCCTACAACTCAGACTATACAAGTCTTACCACTCAGATCACCAAGATCCTATACCTCAAGTTCTTCCTAAGAACTCAACCTCAGAGTGAATTCACACTCCTACTCCTCAGGCAAATGCTACCCTACAACTCAGATAAATACCCGCTTCTCCTACCTCAGGTAATCCCAGCACTACCCCAGCCTTTATAACTCAGGCTTACAACTTAGAGAAAATAAATACCTTACTCACAGATCTACAGGTAGATCTTTACAAGATTAACAAAGGTAAAAGAAATTGATTCAGAATTAATCACCCAGCTAGAGAGAAATGGGTGACTGCTTCTTGATCTGATCCTGATGTGTTTGCTTCCTTTGATCTTATAGTGAAAGATTTTATCCAACCCTTCTTAGCTTTTCAAAGCTCCTTGAAGTTAAAATTAGGGTAGATCTAGGCTAGAGGATGTTGAAGACGATTCTTGATCAGACTTCTCTCCACCTTCTGAATTATAGCAGCTGCTTCTTAGATTTGGCTTCACCAAATTGTTCTTCTTATTTTTTCTAAAGAGTTGATCCCTTTTAATAGGTTCTATTAGGAGTAACTGTCTGATCCGGTTAATAACTAACAACTGCCAGCTCTGATAGTTGTTAGTATCTCCGGCTTAATTTCTGTACTTAGGAAACAATTCTGCTTTAAGTGTTGAAACTTCACTATTGAATGTGTTGACACCAGTCCTGGGTGTCGACACTTCTCTTATAGTGATGTTGACACAATTCTGATGTGTCGACACAACCTTTATCTTGTCTCGACACAGCTGATGTAGAATGTGTCGACACAGCTTTCACCTTGTCTTGACACAGTTTATGTGGTGTGTCGACACTTTTCCTTAGTGTCGACACATTTACTTCTTGTTGACATAACTTGAGTAGTGTGTGTTGACACTAGTCTTGAGTGTCAACACAGTTGCTTTCTTGTATCATAGTGTTGACCCAAGTCTTGGATGTCAACACAACTTTCTCTTTGACTCAGCACTTCTAGTTTAAGTGTGTCGACACTAGTCCTGAGTGTCAACACAACTTTCTCTTTGTCTCGGCGCATCTTTGACAAAATATTCGACACTGCTCTTGTGTCTTGATGCTTTTGTACTTAGCTTTATATGCCTGCACACATGAACTTAACATTCATCGAATATAACTATGTTTATATCATTGAACTTAAAGGACTTCTTCAAATCAAGTACATTGTGACCAATGTACCCAACATATTCCTAACTAGCTCTTGACTAAAGAGCTTACCAATAATCTTGTAATTTACATGGGCTAGCCTCTTGTTCTATAGGACATAATAAGAGGATTTCTCATTTGCCACTCGACAGATAGGAGAGTCTGTAACTAAACATAGAAAGTTTAAGCAATAAACATTTCTACTCCTAGTGTCTGTCAATATAATCTCTTGGTAACTTGACCTCCTGATTAGGCACTCATCCTTGTGAAAGACAATAACATAGACAAGATCAGAGAGCTGGCTTATGCTTATAAGCTTGTGTTGTAACCCTTTACCATAAGCCACCTTAGTGATGGTGATAATGCAATTAGTGATCTTACCATAGCCTCTTGTTACCCCTCTATCTGAACCACCAAAGATTACTTTGAGTCCATCTTTTACTGGAGTGTACTCCTTCAAGTTACCCATAGTCCCAATCATTTTCCTGGAACAACCACTATCCAAGTACCATATAGGGGTATGGCCACTTGGACTATCCTGTAATATAAAAATTACTTTACCTTAGTACTCCAATATCTATTGGGTCCTAGGTGCATATTAGTCTGAAACTGAACATGTCCACCAGTAAGTTTTCTGACTGGTGGACAAACTTTGGTCCTGGCCACATTAGGATTATGCCAGCAGTCAAGGGCATAATGGCCTACCTTTCCACAGCAACAACAATCATGTATGTTGTATCTTCTTTTCTGTGTAGGCCTAGCAATTGGATTGACTGTAGTCTTAACATAAGGAAGAGGTGCAACAACCATTTTCTAAATTCTTTAAGCATGGATTTGACTGAAGGTTAGTTTGCTTGCTTGCTTATGTGGCATGTTCTAAATCCTATCAGCAGCAACTTTCTTTTCAGACAGTGTATTCTTGATAGCATCAGAAACAACCATATTACACAAGCTGGCAGACTGACCCTTGGTCAGATTCTATGCTGTCATGTTCTGAGAATGGGCTGCAGCCACATTTTTGAGAGAGGGAGCTATATCACAAAAAACAAATGGTCCATGATGGGCTATTTGAATTTCTTCATGGTCAGCCTTAAATGCACTTATCCTGCTATGACTTCCACAATGGCTGAGAACATCTTTTGTTCCACTTGTTGAAGCACCATTCATATAGTGACCATATATACTTTCCTAGTCATACCTATTTGAAGGAAATATTACCCTCTTTAATGGGATAGGTGACCTAGATGCCATTGGCACAACTGGAACTTTCCATTTCTCTTTCCCATTAGTATGGGCTGGTCTTGTGTTACCCTTAAAGCCCAACCCCTTCTTACCCTTCTGTGAGGAGAAGGAGTCTATCAAGGGCAACACTATATTGGGTTGTGAGAAATTGGCCATAATACCTTGCTCCCTCTGGAGCTTTTCCTCAAGATCTCTAATGAGACTATTCTTGCTCTTGATAGCCTCCATCTAGATGCCTGAAAGGGTTTTCAGTTGACTGAGTTCCCTCATGGTCTGATTTAGCACAGAAGCTGTTTCAGCAAGCTGGGAAGCAACTGACTGAAGAGATAGAATCTCCTTAGCCTGTATCTTAGTGAACTTCTTGCACTTTTTAAAGGCATCAAGAAGTTCAGCATATCTGTTAATAAGTTGATTGATATCACTTTCTGAGCCAGAATCATGTTCGCCATTAGATGAAGATGCTTCTATACAAGGACTAGTCTCATACACAAATACTGAACTGGATAGGGAATATACCTTACTTTGACCAGGCTGATCCTGGATGCCCTCTTCATCAGTCATTACCATCAGCCCTCTGTAGTTGTGGGCATCTTCATCCACCTCTGAGTCATTGTCTGATAGTGTAATAGGGGCCCTGATTCCTATCCTCACTAGAGGATAGACTTCTCCTGATGTAACAGCTTTACCTTTAGCAGTAGCAACAACTAGCCCAATGTAGGCTTCCTCTTCTTCAGACTCAGATGATGATGAGTCTGTCCAGCTTTTCTCTTTCTTATCCACAAAGGACTTTTCTTTCTTACACTTGTGCTTTTGGTGAGATTTCTTCTCACTATCCTCCCTTCTCTTCACTGGGCAATCAGCAATGACATGCCCTGACTTGCTGCAGCAGTAACAAATAATATTAGTGGAATTATGTTTACTGGGTTTAGATCCATACCTGTCCTCCTTGGAGGATTTCTTCTAGTGATGTGCATAGGAGGAGGGTCTGCTCTTCTAGTCCTTCTTCTTAATCAGCCTATAGAGCTACCTGGAGAAGACAGAGAAGTCCTCATCAAACATGCTGCTGTCTGATGCATCTAATTCAGAGCAGACTGAATCTGCTGGTCTTATTAGAGGAGAAGGAGTCTTCCTCCTACTTTTCTTTCTGGCTTCAGCTTTGAAGGCCATAGACTTCTCTTTGGCCTGAGACTTGTAGTTGGTCTCTTCTTCTTTCCAGACAGTTAACTGTATCTCATATAAGAGCAGTTTACTAAATAGGGTGTGGGGTGGAGTGTCACCCAGCTTGGCCACTTCTCTGATGGCACAGATTTTTGTGTCCCATTCTCTGGTGAGAGATCAAAGGAACTTATCATTTAGCTCATAATGACTAAAGATCCTTCCATAGGTCCTTAGTTCATTCACTATCCTAAAACATTATTCATAGTAGGTGGCTATTATACAACCCATATTCGACGAGGATGATCCCTACCACAGCCAACTCAACGAGAGTCAAAGTCAACCAGTCAAGAACGAAGTCAAGATCAAGCCGCGAGCCAGCAGAAGGCCTGGGCGAGTATGGTGAGATTCCCCGCATACTCGCCAGGTTGGCGACTAGGCGAGCTACTCACCTAGCCCGTGTGAGCTCCCCAGGAAGTCGCCTAGTCGCCAGTGTGAGCTCCCCACGGATTGTCGGGCGGACTGAGGATGGCCGAGTCAGGACTGTCGTCCAGCCCAAGGTCATTGAGAAGCTTCTTGGTACTGGCGGAAGGCGCGAGTTCGAAAGTCGCCTCCGCGACTGGCTCAGATGGCGGAGGCGGGTCGATTGACGAAGAAGCGGGTTTCTTGGGCTTCTTGGTCTTCTTTTTTTTCAACGGCGGCAAGTTGTCGGCGGCATCTTCCTCGCACGGTCTTTTCGGTTTGGAGATGCAGAGGAGACTAGACAGGGTGGCGAGGCTGTCTTGAAGAAGTTTCACGTTAGCGTCCGACATGGTAGGCGAGCTTCAGAAATCCGCCTTAGAAACCAGGACCCCCCTATTTATAGATTTCGACGAGCAGGAGGCGAGGCGAGTAGCCCAGATACTCGGTGTAACTGCTCGCCGAATAGGTGTTGGATGTTTCTTTTTGAGCTCCCAGGTCGTTCGAAAAGAGCTGTGATTGTGTACAACCCATATTCGACGAGGATGGGCCCTACCGCAGCCAGCTCAGCGAGAGTCAAAGTCAACAAGTCAAGACCAAAGTCAAGATCAAGCTGCGAGCCAGCAGAAGGCCTTGGCGAGTATGGCGGATTCCCCCGCATACTTGCCAGGTTGGCGACTAGGTGAGCTACTCGCCCAGCCCGTGCGAGCTCCCTAGGAAGTCGCCCAGTCACCAGGGTGGGGTGTATAAGTTTGGATTTCCCTATAAATAGGACCCCAGGGGTACGAGAGAAGGGGACCAAGAATCTCGGATAGATACCCGCGAGCCCTTTGGATTCCTTTTGCTTAGAGGCCAAGTCGCGACTTGCGACTTAGTTGCTAGCTCGTTTCCCACGTACCTAGCTCGACCTTTCTGGTTGTGGAGGGGTTTCTTCTTCCAAGCAGCCAGGTACATGGTGGGACCTTCCTACCGCAGCAACCTGGGGTCTTGTTCCTAGCTCATTTTTGTTCTTGCTTCCGTGGGCCGTCTAGCTTCACCACTTGACTAGTAGCCTTAGGCAGCCTAGTCCGATCTTGAGACAGGGAAATTTTCTTGGCTTCAACACTTAGTGCGGTGAGCGTAGATAGCAGCCAAGGAAGAAAGTTTCATGTTTGAGAAAGATGGTCAATGGCAGAGTTCAGGGAGAGTTAGCGGACAACTCAGCGGGAGTTGGCACCTTAGAGCGAGGTGGCGGGTTTGTAACGGTAGCTGCTTTTGAGGAGTTCGCGAAGAGTATGGAGAGGGCGATACTCGTCGGGTTCTCCAACCCCCCTGAGGTCACGACGACCTCTCACCGTCGCCTGACCCCACCGGGCGAGGAAGTCCCGACCCGACGACCAGGAAATGAGCCCGGTTGGGCAAGAGAGGAACGACCGATGCCATCGCGTCAGCACCCGGCGAGCAGCGAGGGAATCAGGTTCCGAGATCCTTAACTCTCGGCGAGGTGTAGGGATACTCTCCGATGTAGCGAGTATGATTACTCAAGCGGGGAGGATACTCGTTGCTGCCAGGAAGGGAGGAGCCCCTTCTGCGACGAGATCCTCGCGGCCCCCGTCCCCGACAATTTCTGAGAGCCCGCCCTCACCTACTACTCTGGCAAAGATGACCTGGTAAGGCATCTTCAGTGGTTTGAGTACGTGGTCTCCATCCGCAACATGTCCAACACCTTTAATTGCCGGTTCTTCTCCATCACCTTGAAGGGTAGTGCGAGAGACTTGTTCCACCAACTGCCACCAGGTTACATCTACTGCTTCTCCGACCATTGTCGGGGCCTCGTGGTGAGGTTTGCGATATCCAAGAAATGGAAGAAAGAAGGGACAGCCCTTTTCAAAATCGTGCAGGGGCAGCACGAAAGTCTGGGTCATTACATCGACAGGTTCAAGGAGGAGGTCTTGGAGGTGGAGGAGGTGGATGGGTTCACCTTGATGGTAGCCCTCAAGTTCGGCCTGAAGCAGAGGCTCTTCAATATGGAGTTGGGGAATAGGCCGCCTAGGTCATTTAAGGAAATGGTGGAGAGGGCGAATGTCTTCATTCAAGGGGAGGAGAGGAACAGGGAGTTATTGGCAAGGCTGGACGGGGATAAGTCGTTAGGGGAAAACAGGGGAAGATTCCTCGAAAAGGAGAGGCGGCCAGAGAAGTGTGATGAGAGAAGGAGGGAGGATCCAAAGAGTAAGGAAGAACGGAAGAGAAGAGAAGAGCCCAGGAGGGTGGAGGAGAAGAGGCAAGAGAGGCCTCGAAGGAAAGAGGAGAGGAGACCCGCCGAGGATCCAGAAGGAAGGGGGAGGAAAGAAGATTCCAGTACCCAAGAGATCACCCCCAGTGGAGGAGACCAGTCCGATAGGAGGAGAGGAGAAATAAAAATCCGAGGGGGCAAGGTGGAGGAAGAAGGGAGACTATGGCTGTCGCGTGACAGGCCAATAAGCGTCGGTGAAGGGAGGAGCGTCAGGAGAGACGACAAGAGGCAGTGATTCCCCTCTACTGTGATATCCATCGGGTAAAGGGGCATGGGACCTTTTCTTGCCCAGAGTTTTGGGAAGCAAGGAGGAGGTAAGAAGAAATGGAGGCGAAGAGAGAGCAGCCAAGGCAGGAAGCCCCGGTGGGGCAAGTAGCATTCCAAGCTCCGTTGAGGAGGAGGAATTAGGATAGGGTCGACCAGGGAGGTCAAGGAAATGTTATTCCCGGTCTAGGAGGCAAGCATGCTGGGGTGATCAATGGAGGTGCCGGACTCGGAGCTTCCCGCAAGGGTAGTCTCCACTAGATATACAAAAGGAACGTCGCCTCGACATCACAGAATCCTCTTCTGAATGAGATAACCTTCTCAAAGGAGGACATGTTATAGAATGAGAACCCTTTCCATGACGCATTGGTGATACAAGTTGCAATCGAGGACTTCACCGCCGACCGGATCCTCGCGGATAACGGGAGTTCGGTGAATGTCATCTTCAAGAGAACCTTTGTCGGGCTTCAAGTGAAGGCATCCAGGGTCCAGACTGCAGATTGACCTCTCTTTGGCTTCTCAGGAGAGAAGAAAGAGGTGGAATGGGGAGTGGGGCTGCTGGTCACTCTCGGGGGTACTTCAATCCGATGTCGATTCATCATTGTCAACGCACCCATTGGTTACAATGCCACCTTCGGGCGGCCCTTTATCAACTATTTCAAGGCCGTCCCGTCGTCGTACCACCAGTGCCTGAAGTACTGCCGAGATGACGTCTAAGTCAGGATCAGGGGAGATCTGAAGGCCTCCAGGGAGTGCTACCTGAACGCAGTCAGCACCATAAGTTGGATGGGTGATGCGGAAAGGCTGGAGAGGATTATGGAGCAGGAGGGCCTACAAGCTGTTGAGGAGCTAGAGGAAGTGGAGGTGATCTCCTCGAGAGGAGAGCCTGAGTTGCTGACAGTCGAAGGATCCTTTCCCCCAGAAGGGAAGGTGGAGATGGTTGCTTGCCTATAGGAGAATACTGACATCTTTGCTTGGAGCGCTGCCGAGATGTCAGGGATTGATGTAGATGTTGTTTGTCATCGCCTCAACATTGATTCCGCGGTAGCTCCAGTTCGCCAAAAGAAGAGGAAGAGTGCCACTGCGCTGGCTGGGCCAATCTGGGAGGAAGTAGGGAAGCTGCTAGAGGCAGGGTTTGTCTCAGAGATCCAGTATCTAGGCTGGGTCTCCAATGTTGTAATGGTAAAGAAATCTGGAGCGGGCTGGAGGCTATGTATTGATTTTTATATGTTGAATAAAGCTTGCCCGAAGGATTGTTACCCCTCACCTCAAATCGACCCGCTGGTTGATTCCGCCTTCGGGTTTCCTGTGATGAGTTTCCATGATACTTTTTCAGGGTATCACCAGATCCGGATGCATCCCCTTGATTACCGCAATGTTTCCTTCATCACCAGCGACGGCTGTTATATCTGCAAGATGTGACCTTCGGGCTCAAAAATGTCGGCGCAATGTATCAATGAATGATGGACCAAGTCTTCAAAGAGCAGAAGGGGCGGAATTTGGAAGTCTATGTGGACGATCTTCTTGTCAAAAGCAAGAGCATCACGGAGCACATACTGGATCTGATAGAGACTTTTGAAACCCTGAGGAAGTATAAGATGTGAATCAATCTAGCCAAGTGTCTCTTCGGCACGGGAAGGGGGAAGTTCTTAGGTCACCTCCTCACTCCCCGGGGGGTGGATCCAAACCCCTATAAAGTAAAAGCCATCCTGGAGATGTCCTCCCTGAAAGATTCCAAGGAAGTCTAGAGGCTAACTAGAAGGCTGGCAGGCCTTAGCCGTTTTCTCTCCAAGGCCGTAGAGAAGTGCTCCCCGTTCTTCAAAACCCTTCGGGGTAATAAGAAATTTGAGGGGACCACAGAGTGTGAGGAGACTTTCGGAAAGCTTAAGCAGCAGCTGAGCCAAGCTCCTCTCCTCCAAGGTCTGCAAGGTGGCGAGGACCTCTTACTCTATCTGGGAGTAGGGGCGGAGGCGGTTAGTTTGGTGTTGGTTCAAAAAGAAGGAAGGAAGCAGCTTCCCATCTATTATGTGAGTCGGGTGTTACGGCAAGCCGAGACGAGGTATCCTATTTTGGAGAAGCTAGTTTTTGCTTTGGTAATTTCCGCTCGACGGCTCCGTTCGTATTTTTAGTCTCACTCCATCAAGGTAGTCTCCAATCATCCCCTAAGGAGTATCTTGGATGGAGTGGAGCATTCTGGCAGGTTGGCCAAATGGGCGGTGGAGCTGAGCGAGTTCGACATCTCTTACTCTCCAAGGGTAGCGATCAAGGCGCAGACGGTGGAATATTTCCTGGCCGACTTCTCGACCGAGGTGGAGGTAGACGTGGGCGCTTCCAGCCCAGTCTCTTGGAAGATGTTTGTGGACGGGGCTTCTGGCAAGCATTCCGTGGGATCCAAAGTCGTGTTGGTTAGCCCCCAGGGAACCAGAATCGAGCAGGCCGTCGAGATTTTCTTCCCGGTTACGAATAATCAGGCAGAGAAAAAGCCATGGTGGCTGGCTTTCATCTCGTCAAGGAGCTGACCATCAAATACATCAGAGCTTTCACCGATTAAATGGTGGTCACGTCCCAGATACGGGGGGAGTTCGAAGTCCATGATCCCACCCTACAACGGTACTTGGTCAAGGTCAAGGGTCTGATCGGGGGGTTCCAATCTTTTTTTGTCGAGCATATACCCCGAGAGGACAATTCTGAAGCTGACTACCTTGCCAAGTACAGTCCCCGGGCTGGGGGAATTGTCACCGAGCTGTTTCGACCGTCCATCGAGGAAGGGGAAATGATGGAGATCGAGCAGTGGCACTCGTGGAAAGATCTGTTCATCACGTTCTTAACAATGGGTCAGCTACCCTCAGACGGGCAAGATTAAGGAAAGTTTCGGTATACGGCCGTGTACTACCTACTGTAAGGTGGCAAGCTTTACCGAAAGACCATCCCGGGCCCCTTGGCCAGATGCTTATCAGAGATCGAGGTCCCCCGATTTCTCGAGGAAATTCATTCAGGGGAGTGTGGCAGCCACTCCGAGACTCGTACTCTAGAGCAAAGAATTCTAAGGAATGGCTACTTCTGGCCAACCACCCGCAAGGACGTGGAAGACTTCTCAAAAAAATGTTCCCAATGTCAGCTCTTCATGCCTCTCCAAATTCAAACAACTCAACATCTCCGCTCGATCACTACTCCATGGCCCTTTGCAATCTGGGGGATGGATTTGATCGGCCCTTTCCCTCAAGCCAGTGGATAGAGAAAGTTTGTACTGGTGATGATTGACTACTTCTCCAAGTGGATTGAGGCTAAGGCTTTGGCCAAGACCACCTCCCAGGTCGTTAAGAACTACATTTGGGTAGAAATCGCATGGATATTTGGGATTCCTCTAACCATTGTCACCGAAAATGGACCGCAATTCGCCAGCTTGGAGCTTGAGGACTTCTACAAACAGCTAGGAACGGACCTTCGGTTCGCTTATATGCATCATCCTCGGAGTAATGGACAAGTAGAGTCCGCCAACAAGCTTATCATCAACTTGCTGAATAAGAAGGTCACCAATCTAAAAGGGAACTGGGCTGAGAAGCTCCCCTCGGTCCTATGGGATCTGAGAACAACTCCAAACTCAGCCACAGGGGAATGCCTTTCAAGCAAGCCCACGGGTCTTGGTCACTCATCCCGGTGGAGTTTGAGGTCACAGTACAAGAGTTGTTGCGGCGGGAGACGGAAGCGAAGAATGGTGCCTGGAGAATGAAGATGCCCAAAGGCTCTCTCTGGACTACGTCGAGGAACTTCGTGACTTGGCCTCCGTGCGCCAGGAGGAGATCAAGAGGCGTATGGCGAAGCACTTCGACAAAAATGTCCGCCTCGAGCATTTTATGGCAGGAGATCTGGTCATGAAGAAGTTGGATTCCGCAGGGCGAGGGGTCACCATCAGCAAGCTACATCCCAACTGGGAAGGGCCCTTTATCATCCAAAACGCCCTGGCAACGGGAGACTATTACCTACAAGACCAAGCAGTAGAGCAGCTGAATGGAACCTGGAGTGGGGATGACCTGAAAAGGTTCTACCCTTAGCTATAACTCATGTATCAACTTTGTAAACACATTTCTTGATATACAATGGCGGTCGGTTTTCTCTCTTTTGTGTTAATCTAACTCGAGAC
This sequence comes from Platanthera zijinensis, assembly GCA_039513925.1. NCBI lineage: Eukaryota > Viridiplantae > Streptophyta > Magnoliopsida > Asparagales > Orchidaceae > Platanthera > Platanthera zijinensis. The sequence continues at coordinate 137,641,212 of CM077087.1, read as the reverse complement.
TTCTGAGTGCTTCCAGGACCCGCCTCGCAGTCGACTCTGGGAACCAGTGGTCGGTTTGTTCCTCGTAAATAGTCCAGGGTGGGAGATCGGACGATGCTTCGGGAATTTAAGCACTCTTGTAAGACCGAGCCTCTGCATTGTCGGTTGAGGTCAGCTCCCCTCTTACATGTCGGCCTATGTCCCCCCGAGTGCATCTCTCTTCCAACTGGAGGAACTACCAGGAACAAATTTGTACCCTAAACTTCCTGACTCGAGAAAAGGCCGACCTCGTTAAGCAATCGTAAGGAGGAATTTAAATTATTGTCAAAGCAGGATAACCTGCCAAAGAAAGGGCAAGGTTTAGCCCAAAGGTGTATGTTGGTTCCGAGTGCGTCCTAAAAGACCCTCGATGAAACATCACCCTCCGTCCAGACGTTGGCACTCATAGCCATTAAGCGTGGACAAAAGTGACCTACGTTGACAGAACGGAATGCGAGTCTTCGATCCGTTCCTCCTAAATAGCCCAGTATGAAAGATAGGACGATGCTTTGGGACTTTAGGCGCTCTTGTAAGACTGAGTCTCTACATTGTCGGCCGAGATCAGTTAACCCCTTGCATGTCAGCTTATGTCTCCTCGTGTGCATCTCTCTCCCGACTAGAGGAATATTTAGGAACGGGTTCAGATGTCGACTTCTCGATCCAACGGGTTCGAGATTGTCCCTCTTAAAAGGAAAGATTATCTTCTCACAAAAAACGTCGATGCAATTAACCCCATTGTCGTCTCTCATAGCCAAAAGGATAGCATTGCACTCTAAGAAGGCCTCGAGTTACAGGGTAAACGTAAGTCTGTGTCCCTGCACGAGCTCCTCTCTTGTATACCGGCCATTGAACCTCCTCGAGGAGATCAATTTCCTCGTTGGAGTGATGTCGTAGCCCGTCAACTCTGCACGAGCTCCTCTCCTACAGAATGACTACTTGCCTCTTCGAGTAGACTCCACCCCCGGTTGAGCTTGACTCCCAGCAAGGTGTCGACTCCAAATATAAGCCTTCGAGTTGTAGGGTAAACGTAAGTCCGTGTCCCTACACGAGCTCCTCTCTTGCATACCGGCCATTGAACCTCCTCGAGGATATCAAGTTCCTCGTTGGAGTGATGTCGTAGCCCATCAACTCTGCACAAGCTCCTCTTATGTAGGCCGACTACTTGCCACCTCGAGTCAACTCCACCCTCAGTTGAGCTTGACTCCCGGCAAGGTGTCGACTCCAAATAGAAGGCTTCGAGTGGCAGGGTAAACGTAAGTCTATGTCCATGCACGAGCTCCTCTCCTGCATACCGGCCATTTAACCTCCTTGAGGAGATCAAGTTCCTCATTGGAGTGAAGTCGTAGCCAGTCAACTATGCACGAGCTCCTCTCCTGCAGACTGATTACTTGCCTCCTCGAGTCGACTCCACCCCCGGTTGAGCTTGACTCCCGGTAAGGTGTCGACTCCAAATAGAAGGCTTCGAGTGGCAGGGTAAACGTAAGTCTGTGTCCCTGCACAAGCTCCTCTCCTGCATACAGGCCATTGAACCTCCTCGAGGAGATCAAGTTCCTCATTGGAGTGATGTCATAGCCCGTCAACTCTGCACGAGCTCCTATCCTGCAGACCGACTACTTGCCTCCTCGAGTCGACTCCACCCCCTATCGAGCTTGACTCCCGGCAGGGTGTCGACTCCAAATAGAAGGCCTCGAGTGACAGGGTAAACGTAAGTCTGTATCCCTGCACGAGCTCCTCTCCTGCATACCGTCCATTGGACCTCCTCGAGGATATCAAGTTCCTCGTTGGAGTGATGTTGTAGCCCGTCAACTCTACACGAGCTCCTCTCTTGCAAACCGACTACTCGCCTCCTCGATTCGACTCCACCCCCGGTTGAGCTTGACTCCCGGCAAGGTGTCGACTCCAAATAGAAGGCCTCGAGTGGCAGGGTAAACGTAAGTTCGTGTCCCTGCACGAGCTCCTCTCCTGCATACCGGCCATTGAACCTCTTTGAGGAGATCAAGTTCCTCGTTGGAGTGATGTTGTAGTCCGTCAACTCTGCGCGAGCTCCTCTCCTGCAGACCAACTACATGCCTCCTCGAGTCGACTCCACCCCCGGTCGAGCTTGACTCCCGGTATGGTGTCGACTCCAAAGAGAAGGCCTCGAGTGGACGGGTAAATGTAAGTCTGTGTCCCTGCACGAGCTCGTCTCCTGCATACCAGCCATTGAACTCCTCGAGGAGATCAATTTCCTCATTCAGAATGTTTCCATAGTTCGTCAACCCTGTACGAGTTTCACTCCTACAAACCAATTACTTGCCTCAACGAGTCGACTAACACCACTCTAGTCTGTCCTGGCTCCTAAGAGACGACTATTCATCACCTGCCGAGCTCGGATCCTGATTAGGCAGGTGCAAATATGCTTTAGGCAGGTGCAAATATAGCTCGGGTGAGTAGGCGAGTATGCCCCGAGCGAGCAGGTGAGTACGCCCCGAGCGAGCAAGCGAGTATGCCTTGGGCACGTAGGCGAGTATGTCTCGGCGAGTATGCGAATTGGTGTTCAGGCGTATATGCTTATGCGAGTTGATAGAACGAGTACGTGTAACGCCTCCGAATTTTGATGATTTTTTTTGATTTGGTATCGTCGTATTTATGACGTCATGGCGTTACTTTTAACGTCGAGTTGACGGCGCTTTGCCGTTAAGTCATTTTCGCATCCGTGCGGTCGAGTCGGTCAAACTCTTATCGTAATTGGAAAAGTTTGCATTTGGAATTTAAGTCGAGTAATTTTGGACTTGCTCGTCAAGTTACGTCGCAACCCGAGCGATATTCGGGCTTCGGCGATTTTCTGAAGTTTTGTATAGTTTATGTTCGTTGTACACTTTGAAAATTTATATCTCGGGAATGGCTTGTTGGATTTAGGTTTTGACTTTGCTGTTGGGTTCGTAGCGTCAGTGTTCGCTTACGGTGTAAGTTTCATTTAATTCGGCGCGCGTTTGGGCCTCTGTTTTGAACTCGTATTGTTTGTTCAAAAACATAAAATATGAATTTTTTAATATTATTGCATTATTCAAAAAATTGATTCACTATTCATCTCTATGGTTTGATTTCTGGTATATTTGTAAAAAAGTGCTCCTAACACTATTTTTGTTTTTTATTCTTCTCGAGTGCGCCTGTTTTTTTTCTCAAGTGATTCCTGTTCTCTCGAGTACTGTCCTGTATTCCTCTCGAGTAGTCATGTACAGTCTACGTTCAGGCCCCTTTTTGAGGGTCAAAACGGCATCGTATGAAAAAATGGTCAATATGAAATTTGTTCTTCTCGACGAGATCTACAACTTTTATGTTGTGAACTTTTTGATTTGAAGTCATACTAGACCTCTAGTTTCGATTTTCCCAAAATTGCTCGTAAATAAGCCGTATTATTGATTTCTACTCGAGTACCATTGATCTACTTGAGTACTATTGATTTATCTCGAGTATAATTGATATTTCTTGAGTAATATTGAATTCTCTCGAGTCCTAGTGATTTTACTCGAGTATTATACGCTCCTCTCGAGTACTTTGCTCTCATTCTCGAGTAACCTTCATTCCTCTCGAGTAGTCCTCTGTTGTTTGCGTTCGGGCGCCTTTTTGAAGCTCAAAACAGCGTCGTATGGAAAAATAATCAACATTAAATTTGTTTGTATCGACGAGATCTACAACTTTTATGTTGGTAACTTTTTATTTGAAGCCATCCTAGACCTCGTTTTTCGATTTTTGAGAACCGGCCCGTAAAGAGTACGTTTTTTTTTATTTATTTAACTTAGACTAAACTTTTTATAAACATATATATATCTATAAACTCTTATACTTAGGTTATTAGAAATTAGAAATAAAACTTCATCTTCATCTTCTCCGATTTTCTCCCGAACCGAAACCGTGCGACGACTCCTCCCGTTCATGAATCTTCCGGTGGCCGTCGACGGTGCTCCGGTGCTCGAAATCTTCAACCGAACATATATCCGGAAAGCTCTCGCCAAGAGCTACGCCATCGTGGTAAAACTTTACACATTCCTCGAGATTTCTTGTAAGGGTTTTTCGGCCCTAACCCCTTTTCGGCCATTTTTGTTTAGATTTCAACTCCTCCCGTATTCTTTTACCCCGATCTTCGACGTGGAGTGATTTGGAGAATTTTCTCCGGTAAAGCCAAGGCAAGTGGCTACTTTCCTCTCCTTTTCCTTAAGTTTTTATGGTAAGACTTTCATCTAATATTAATGCTCCTGTTTCTTTTAGAGTATAAGATGTTAAAACTTTTTAGGCTTACGCTTAGGGTAAATTTTTCGGCGTCGTTGAGCGTAGGATGCTTTGCGCTTAGTTTAAGTCGATTATAGGTCGTGGTCTTCGATTTAGTGTTGTAATACTTAGGTGCAATGCCGATTTTGAGATGGTGATGTTGGGGATATGAGTGTTGGTTGTGGTTAGCATACCACCCAACCGGAAGGCCCCTTCTTTCTGTGGATCATCACAGTGGGGGTTTGCTTAGTTTCTCCTTTCCTAAACTATTGGGTTCTGGTTGGCCCAATTTGGCCATATTTGTGGACCACAGTACCAATTGTGAGACGGTTGAGGATCCGGAGTTGGTCTTAGGGTGCTTGAGGTCGTCGCCCTCTCCATCCTGCAACGCAGTCATCCCACATGTTGATGATCCACCCTCTTCCTAGCCGTATTGTGCTCAATTGGTTTCTTGTGGTTTATGCCACAGTTTGCTAAATGTTGTTGATTATGCTCAGACTTTTTCACCTTCGGACTTAGTGAATTCTTTTTAATTTAGAGGTTATTATATTGGCTAACCTTTCTCTACTTATTCTATTTGGCTAATTATTGTTGTGTTTTTTTTTTGCATTCTTCCTCCTTGGGTTGGGTTTGGTACACCCTCCTTTGTTTAGCTTACTCACTAGCTTACCTAATCTTTTGCCACTTGTTTTTTTTTGCTTTCTGAGGTGTTCTCTTCTTGAATGCCTCAGTTTCAGGGATGTAGCCGGTGGTGCGGCTGAGTAGTTTTGTTGCTGGGTTTACAGAGGGTGCCTCGAGTTTGCGGGGTAGCTTTTGTTCTTTTGTAGTATGTTTCAGACTTGAGAATTTTTAGTGGGTTCGTGTCAGGTGTTTGATTCCCACTAATTGTTTATTGTGTCGTTCTTGGATATTTGGCTAGTTTCTAGTGTCTACTTTTGTGTTAGTAATTATTGCTCTATGACAAGGATTTATTGCTAGGATTGCATGTTAGATATTTTTAACCTATAAAACCCTACTATTAGTAAATCATACATGTCATCCATTTCAAAACTAAGTCACTACTTTCTATTTAGTGTAAAGACTTTTTCTATACTTATTATAAATCTAGGGTTTGCATAGCATGAGTTGTTTCTCGGGGACATTTATACTCATGCAGGATGTTAGAGTCAATTTAAATAAGTATCTTCTGCAAGTGTATAATTATATTTTGAATCGTGGACTAGATGATCCACTGAGCCGAGGGATACGACTACTGTCACAACCCGCATTTTCTTCGAATTTAAGAAGTATCAGAGTACGAGAAAACACGTGTCGTGATGTCACGTCGAGCAGGGGATAACTATCGACGCTCAAGCGACACCATCTAACTAGACTATGAAAATTCATAAGTTTAATGATTAGAAAATCAGTTATATTTTAAAGGTTGTATCTCTCGACTCAGTGGATCATCTAGTCCACAGTTTAAAAAACTATACTTATACGCTGCGGAAAATACTTTATTCATATTTGACATTCTATAAGAGTGCATAAGTGTCCCTAGAGGTCAACTTATACTATGCAAGACCCTACATTTAATTTATACTATATATAAGAAAACGATCTTTTTACGTGTTTTTGAAAGTAGTATATGAGTTTTATAAACATGCTGATCATGAGATATACTTATAATAGTATTTTTAGGTTTAAAAGTAACTAGCAACCTAGCATAAATCATCCCAAGAGCAAGTAGACTAACTCCAGAAAAAGTAGCAGCAAAAAGATAACATATCTAGTATCAAGTTAAAACTACCAGTGGGCGCCAACAAACTGACACGAACCCACTGGAAAGTATATATGTCTGTAAGAAATAAACATAAAACTACCTCACAAGACCAAGGAACCGATCTCTACAGTACAAGAGACCACCAGCAATAGCACAGCAAAACTAGCCGCTTAATCGGCTACTATCCAGAACCTGAGGCATTCAAAGAAAAAAAGAATACCTCAGCAAGCAAAAACAAATAAGCTGTATGAAAGTGTTAATTTAAATGATAAGCAAAAAGGAGTAAAAAGGACAGTAACAATCAAACACCATCCAGGGTCAGACAAAAAAATTTGCATTAAGTGCGAGAAAATAGCAACAACCCTGCTAAAATCCTACAAAGGCTACAAGGTTACTATGTGCCCAAAAACATTGCAATCTACTAAGGAAGAAGCATCTAACATCCTAAATTGTGAGAGATGGTAGTAGAAAAAACAACACGAATCCGGATTGGAGGCAAACTCAGTCCCCCAACAACCATTTCCAAGAAATAAAGCTCAAGGGTCTACATGTGAAAGCACTAGGGACCTCCAACCCCCTTGCCCAGCCCATACCTGGAACAAGATAAAAAGGGTAGCCATGGCTAAATTATACAACACCACCCCGATTAAGAGCTTCAAACCACCACTACTAACCACAACCCACGATTCGGCCTTTAGAAAAATAAAGCCGACAAGGAACCTCAAAATCAAGGAATTCACTCGGGAGAGAAAATAAAGATAAGGGGAAAGCGTTGAGATGGCTAAACACGGCTTTAAGTGAGCATCCCTCACTCAACGCCAAACAAGATCTGGCGTTGAGTGAGCCTCACTCTCTCAACGCCAGACAGAATCTGGCATTGAGTGAGCATCACTCTCTCAAAGCCAGACAGACTATGGCATTGAGTGAGCATCACTCTCTCAATGCCAGACAGACTCTAGCGTTGAGTGAGCATCACTGTCATTGCCAGACAGAATCTGGCATTGAGTGAGTATCAATCTCTCAATGCCAGACAGAATCTGGCATTGAGCAAGCATCACTCTCTCAATGCCAGACACATAGCTTCTACTCACTGAAGGCTTGCGTTGAGTGGACTTGGTCCACTCAACGCTAAAATAGCCAGCTGTCCAAAAGGATTGGCTACGGTATTGAGTGAGTCCACCTCACTCAACACCTAAATAGCCATGGCATTGAGTGAGGTCGTCTCACTCAATGCCAAAATACTTAGCCGCAAGGATTGGCTGCGGCGTCGAGTGAGTCTACCTCACTCTCAATGCCTAAACAGCCATGGCGTCGAGTGAGGTCGACTCACTCTACGCCAAAATACTTAGCCGGAAAAAATAAACAAAAAGTCTATGGCATTGAGTGTGTGTGCACTACACTCAACGCCAAGCCCAACAGACCAGGCATTGAGTGTGTGCACCACACTTAATGCCAAGCCCGAACAGTCCAGACGTTGAGTGTGTGCACCACACTGAACGCCGAGCCCTGAATTTCCCCAACATTTACTCCAACAATTAAATAACTGTTTAACCATTACTGAAGTAAAATTAATCTAACCAGCTATGTACATTTCTAGGGCTAGGATTAGGATTTAGAAAAATTTCCAAAATAAAACTTCTATCTCCTGCCCGACTACACCCGCTGCACAGGAAAACGACCGAACCCTCAAATCCTTTCTCAGCCCGAGGACTATCAAACTTATAGCAAGAATGAAAGAAATACATGGAGGCGAACAAGCTAGGCGGTTTGAGAAAAATCTGTACAGGGTGTCTAGCGAGAAGCCTATCCCGCACTTCATTCACTACACCCACCCAGCCCGAGAGCAAGGACTCATTCACTGACAGCAAAGAAGGAAAAAATGTAGTATGCTTTGGGTAAAAAAAACCGTACAGGAAAGCTCATAACAGGAAACCTAAACACAGATTAAAGCAAAAATAGAAAACTTGGTTTCTATCCTAGGGCTAACTGGGCATTGTTAACATAAAAAGAAAGAAAAAAAAGAAAAATATTCTTGACAAAGGCTTTCTACAGCCACAGGAGGTTAAGAAGAAAACAAGGAGAAGTTACTTGGCAAGGGCAAGAATACCACTTGCCTCGATTTTTGGAAGGTCTCGACTGACTTCTCTTCTTCCCCACGGATCTGGAAGAAAACACCTAACCGAGAAAGACTGGACATTTTTCGGAGAGGGAGAGGGGTCAAACAAAAATCTATAACACCATAGAAAGACACGAAATGGAGAAAGCTTGCCGTCGAAAAGAAGATCTTGGGGAGAGCAATCCAGATCTACCCTCGGAACGAAAATCCGACCGCTAGAACTCCGGGAAACGGTGGTGGAAGGCAAGGCTGTCCGCCGGTTTTCTTCCGCTCATGTACAGGAAAGCGGTTTTCTCTCACGGAAGGAGACGATGAATAGTCTCGTTTTTGACTTAAGGCTATATATATACATAGACACGTCTTTTCAGCCTTAACTGCCACCTAAAAGCCGCAGGATTAAATCACCCAGCTTTTTTGACCGCTGGACTTCATTTACTAGCTTTATTAATTAATTAATTACATTTATTATAATTAACACACCAAAACAATGTGAAAACCGAACCACCTCAGAATCCGATGAAATTTGCACCGTAGCTAAATACCCACGCTACGAACACAACGGCGAAGTCGAAATCAACTTTTGACGAACAAAACTCAGGTTATCACCACCCGAAGACGAAAGACAAGCATTCCTCGAGAGGCCTCACCGAGTGACAAAACTAGACCGGGCTTGCTAGGGAATCTTGCCTAATAGGCTACCAACAACCACACGAGGAACCTAAAGAGCTAAGACAACGCTCTAACAAATGGCACAAGCCGGAAACGCGTCAACGTAACGCCAAACGACAATTAAATAATCGCAGAAAAATCGGGGGCGTTACAGTCACTCCCCCTACAAGAAAGTTTCATCCCGAAACTTTACATACACTACTTCTACTTTTAGAAGGAAAGTAACAAACAGGAGTTACAAGAAAGGAAACATACCGATCAAATCAGGGAAACAGGTGAGGGTGAGCCTCCCTCATAGCCGACTCTAGCTCCCAAGTCGCGCTTTCCAAATCCTGATTCTTCCATAGGACTTTCACCATCAGGATAGACTTTGTCCGCAACACCCGCTCTTGAGTATCCAAGATGCGGACCGACACCTCAACATATGAAAGATTAGGCTCTAATTGGGGCACATCATCCAAGACTTGTCTACTGCTTCGCACACACTTCTGTAATTCTCTTACATGAAATACATTATGAACACCAGGGAAGTTTGCTGGCAAATCCAATCTATATGCTGACATGCCAATCCGTTCAACAATCTTAAACGGTCCCACATACCTCGGGTCCAATTTCCGGTTCTTCTTTAACCTCTTAACACAACCTATCGGGGAAACCTTAAGAAACACAAGGTCCCCCCACCACAAACTTCAAGTCAGATCTATGTCGGTTGGCGTTCTTCTCATATCGTTCCTGAGCTATCTGAAGCTTCTCATGAATAAGCTTCACTGCGACTTCCATTTCCTCGAGCGCATCCGGACCAAAAAAAGGTCTCTCACCAGCCTCAGCCAAAAACAAGGGAGTTCTGCACCGTCTCCCATACAAAGCTTAAAACGAAGTCATTTGCTAGCTCTCTTGGTAACTGTTATTATATGCAAACTCCATAAGTCGCAACCGCTCATCCCACGCTCCACCGTGGTCTAGAATGTAGCACCTGATCATATCCTCAACTATCTTGTTCACCCGCTCGGTCTTCCCATTTGTCTGTGGGTGGTAAGCTGTAGAATACCTCAAATCTGTACCCAAACCCTCTTGCAGACTCCACCAGAAGCAAGAAGTAAACCGGGAGTCTCGATCCAAAATGTTGCTAATTGGCACACTGTGCAATCTGATGACCTCGTCCAAGTACATCTCTGCTATATTTTTCATCGGGTAATCTATCTTATAGGGTACAAAGTGCGCAAACTTCGTAAATCGGTCCACAATCACCCAAACTGAATCAAATCCCCTTCGAGATCTCGGTAAGCCCGTAATTAAGTCCATAGAAATACTTTCCCACTTTAAAGTCAGGATCTCCAACGGAGTCAACTTACCACCAGTCCTTCCATGATCGGCCTTCACACGCTTACAAGTGTGGCACTCAGCAACAAATTGGGCTATATCACCCTTCATCCCATACCACCAGGCGATTTTCTTCAAATCACGATACATCTTCGTAGATCCTGGATGGTAGGCAACACTAGATCCATGAGCCTCTCTGCATATCATAACCCTGATGTATCTAACAACGGGGATGTAAAACTTGTCGTGGTACTTCAAAGTACCCGCATCATTGATAGAAAAATCCGGCAACTCCCCTCTCTCAGTCCTGAGGTATAAGTGCAGAAGATCCGGATCATCCTTCTGGTGCAACCTGGTAAGTGAAATCCAAGACGGCTCTGCCACTGCCAAACTGCTCTGCATGCCACAGCATCCCACAGAGATATCCATCAGGAGGAACTCTTCCACTAAACGATCGGCGGAGAGATTAAAGATCTTCCCCATCTTTCGGCTCAGGGCGTCGGCCACCACAGTGGCCTTGCCCGGATGATACTGGATCTCTACATCGTAATCGGCCACATATTCTAGCCACCGACGCTGGCGTAGATTCAACTCCTTCTGAGTGAACACGTACTTTAGACTTTTATGATATGTGAAGATCTTGTACTAAGCACCATAAAGTAGATGCCTCCACAGCTTTAGCATATAAATCACCACTGCAAACTCAAGGTCATGCGTAGGGTAATTTATCTCATGAGTGTTTAATTGCCTTGACACATACACAATCACTTTTCCAGCCTGCATCAACACGCAACCCAGACCAACATGCGAAGCATCCACGTACACATTATACTCCGCACCCTCAGTAGGTAGGGTCAAAACGGGAGCAGTGCACAATCTGTTCTTTAGTCCAGGAAAGCTTCTTCGCACTTCTCGCTCCAAACGAAGGTCGTGTTCTTCTGAGTCAACCTGGTCAAAGGTGCAGCAAGGGTGGAGAAACCCTCCACAAACCTCCTGTAGTAGCCGGCCAACCCTAGGAAGCTTCTAATCTCCTTGGGCGTACCCGGCCTGCTCCAATTCATCACTGTTGCAATCTTTTCTGGGTCAACCGAGATCTCATCCTTATTCACCACGTGGCCCTGAAATGAGACCTGAGGTAACCAAAATTCGCACTTGCTCAGCTTGGCGAATAACTTGTGGTCCCTCAACTCCGATAGAACTAAGAATAGATCCTGCTCATGCTCCTCAGCCCTGCGAGAGTAGATCAACACATCATCGATGAATATCACAACGAACTTGTCAAGAAAATCCTTGAACACCAAGTTCATCATATCCATGAAAGCTAATGGTGCGTTGGTCAAACCAAACGACATCACTAGAAACTCAAAGTGTCTATGCCTTGATCTGAACGCAGTCCGTGGAATATCTGCCTCTCGGATCCTGAGCTGATGATAGCCAGAATGAAGATCGATCTTGGAAAACACCGTGCTACCACGCAACTGATAAAAAAAGTCATCGATCCTCGGCAGAGGGTACCTGTTCTTAATGGTGACTTTGTTCAACTCCCTATAATCGATGCACAGCCTCATCGACCCATCCTTCATCTTCACAAATAGAACAGGAGCACCCCAAGGCGACGAACTCTGCCTGATAAAGCCTTTTGCCAACAACTCGTCCAACTAGACTCGCAACTCCTCCAACACACGAGGGGCCATCCGGTACGGCACCTTAGCAATAGGACGCGTACCCAATTCCAAATCGATCACAAACTCAACATCCCGATCGGGAGGAAGACCAGGAAGGTCATTAGGAAAAACATAAGAGAAGCCTCGTACAACAGGAATCTCCTCCAAGGGAGGTACACTAACAGCAGTCCCAACCAGCGAGACTAAACAAGCGAAATAATCAGAATGAAATAGCTTCTGAGCACATACCGCGGAAATGACAGGAGAATCCTGGCACGGACCAGCATGCACACTTCCAGGCTGACCGTTGTTCTTGATGAAGTCCAAGCACTTCCCTTTGCACTGAATAACCGCATCATACTTAGACAACTAGTCCATGCCCATAATAACATCGAAGTCCTCTAGATCAATCATCTTCAAGTCTGCCTTCGTAAGAAAGTCCCCCAACAAAACAGGGCAATCAAGAATGCCCACGTCTGATAATACAGATGCACCAGAAGGGAACTTGACGCGGAAGGTATCACGAACTTTATCTAGAATCAACCGATATCGCTCTACAAAGGCTCTAGCCACAAACGATTGGGTAGCGCCGGAGTCGAATAGAACACGTGCCCAGCGGTTCTTCACCTTAAATTTCCCTATATGAGTATATATACAACTAAGGAACTACCAAAACAAAACTATAACCATTCTAGTAAATAAAACTTTCAGGCTAGGAAAAACAACCAACCTGATATGACCTGAGTCAAAGTTGGAGCCTCCTCAAAAGAGATTACGTTCAGCTTTCCTTTGCCCTTGTCCACACGCTGAGGCGGAGGTAATGCTTGAAGTGGAACTGCTTGAAGAATAGGCTGGACCTGAGGACACCTTGTCTTGATATGGCCCTTCTGTACACACTGATAGTAGACTTTATCCTTAGACCAGCACTGGGCAGCATCATGCCCGGGTTGCTTGCAAACAGAACAGGAAACATCCTTCCTAGGAGCACCTTGGATAGCATGAACTTGCTCCTTCTTCTGAGCTCCCGCCTTCTTGAAACACCTCTCAACAGGGTGGCCTGACCGGCCACAGAAGCTACACACTACCTTACTCTTCTTTCCCGAAGCAGCACCGGGTACCTTGGGGTTCTTCTCTTCAGCAGACTTCCTCTTGTCCTTCCTCATTTACTGGCCTCTGTTCTTTGCGGTCTCAATTGCCTCCAATTTCAGAGCAGCCTCCACTACTCCTGCATATATCTCTGATCCATATGCACTGTTCAACTACTGAACCTCGCTCCTCAAGCCACCCAGGAACCGCTTGACTCGATCAGCTTCAATACTCACCAACCCAGGAGCAAACTGGCTCAACTTGCTGAACTCTATCTCGTACTCACCGACCGTGAGTTTCCTCTGTTTCAGGTGGAGGAAGTCGTTCATTAGTCGGTCACGCTTGACCGAAGGCAAGAACTTCCTCAACAGCATCTCCTTGAATAATCCCTAAGAGCAACTGGCTACCAAGCTCCCCTTTTCTCTAAGCCACCAACTCTTAGCCAAACCATTAAGCTGATAGGCGGCTATCATCACTCTCTGATCATCTGCAATACCCGAGTACATGAACATCTCCTCCATGGAGATTAGCCACCACTGCCACCAGAGACTATATTTGGGCCCGCATCTCCACCAACTGCCTGGTCAAGGAATCGTTGCTCTGTCGCAGGCTCTCGATCACCGCATCACTCTGCGCTCCAGATGAATCACCCTTAGACAGGGGAGTCGACCTCGTCGAAGGACGGCTTGCCATCTTATTATCATAACAACATTAGTCAGATCCTAGTACAATAGCTAGAACTAACTACAAGTACAGACAATACATACATAAATATAAACTTAAAGCTGCTAAACTTGCTCTGGGAGTTTATTTTTACAAGAATTGATGTTATGCCTAACCTAGGATGGTTTACCACCACCTTTCTAACTCTTGTTCCTAGATCGGGAATGCATGAACTTATATTATTTTTGACTCAAAACTAATGTGTGTACATATATCATCATACTAGTCTTTAGCTTGGCACGTTGTGCCTATGCAATGTTATGTTATGCATGCTTGTGCTATGCATTCTAAAAAGGCACTAATGCATTCCATGGAGCGTACATATGAAAATGTTATGCATCCCATACTACATAACATTCCCATGCAATATAAAGAAAGCGTGCTAGTCGCATCCATATGGTGAGTTTATGCATCACATATTACATAACCCTCACATGTTGCCTCCTATGGTGGATCCATATACTGAGACATATTTATGCATCTCATACTACATAATTTGCCTCGTATACTTCATGTTATGCTATGAGTGTAGTGTTCGTGCTTTTGCAAAGATGTGCTTATGATATATCGGTGTGTTAATGACATGATGTTAAACCTCTAACTCTACAAGGAAGGTTGCCCGACCATTTGCCAAGCAACCTCCCTCTGATACCAACTGTCACAACCCGCATTTTCTCTGAATTTTAAAAGTATCAGAGTATGAGAAAACACGCGTCGTGATGCCACGTCTAGCAGGGGTTAACTGTCGATGCTCAGGCGACACCATCTAACTAGACTATGAAAATTAATAAGTTTAATGATTAGAAAATCAATTATATTTTAAAGGCCGTATCCCTTGGCTTAGTGGATCATCTAGTCCACAGTTTAAAAAAACTATACTTATACACAGCGGAAAATACTTTATTCACATTTGACATCCTAAAAGAGTGCATAAGTGTCCCCAGAGGACAACTTATACTATGCAAGACCCTACATTTAATTTATACTATATATAAGAAAACGATCTTTTTACGTTGTTTGGAAAATAGTGTATGAGTTTTATAAACATGCTGATCATGAGATATACTTATAATAGTGTTTTTAGGTTTAAAAGTAACTAGCAACCTAGCATAAATCATCCCAAGAGCAAGTAGAATAACTCCAGAAAAGGTAGCAGCAAAAAGATAACATATCTAGTATCAAGGTAAACTACCAGTGGGCGCCAACAAACTGACATGAACCCACTGATAAGTATATATGTCTGTAAGAAAGAAACATAAAACTACCTCACAAGACCAAGGAACTAATCTCTACAGTACAAGAGACCACCAGCAACAGCACAACAAAACTAGTCGTTTAATCGGCTACTATCCAGAACCTGAGGCATTCAAAGAAGAAAAGAATACCTCAGCAAGCAAAAACAAATAAGCTGTACGAAAGTGTTAATTTAAATGATAAGAAAAAGGAGTAAACAGGACAGTAACAATCAAACACCGTCCAGGTCAGACAAAAAAATTACACTAAGTGAGAGAAAACAGCAACAAACCTGCTAAAATCCTACATAGGCTACAAGGCTACTATGTGTCCAAAAACATTGCAATCTACTAAGGAAGAAGCATCTAACATCCTAAATTGTGAGAGATGGCAGTAGCAAAAACAACGCGGATCAGGGTTGGAGACAAACTCAGTCCCCAAATAACCATTTCCAAGAAACAAAACTCAAGGATCTACATGTGAAAGCACTAGGGACCTCCCACCCCCTTGCCCAGCTCGTACCTGGAACAAGATAAAAAGGGTGGACACAGCTTAATTAAACAACACCACCCCCCATTAAGATCTTCAAACCACCACTACTCACCACAACCCACGATTCGGCCTTTGGAAAAATATAGCCGACAAGGAACCTCAAAATCAAGGAATTCACTCGGGAGAGAAAATAAAGATAAGGGGAAAGCGTTGAGATAGCTTAACACGGCGTTGAGTGAGCACCCCTCACTCAACGCCAGACAGGATCTGGCATTGAGTGAGCCTCACTCTCTCAACACCAGACAGAATCTGGCGTTGAGTGAGCATCACTCTCTATACGCCAGACAGACTCTAGCGTTGAGTGAGCATCACTCTCTTAATGTCAGACAGACTCTGGCATTGAGTGAGCATCACTGTCAACGCTAGATAGAATCTGGCGTTGAGTGAGCATTAATCTCTCAACGCCAAACAGAATCTGGCATTGAGTGAGCATCACTCTCTCAACGCCAGACACATAGCCGCTACTCACTGAAGGCTGGCGTTGAGTGGACTTGGTCCACTCAATGCTAAAATAGACAGCTGTCAAAAAGGATTGGTTGTGGCGTTGAGTGAGTCTACCTCACTCAACGCCTAAACATCCATGGCGTTGAGTGAGGTCATCCCACTCAACGCCAAATTACTTAGCCGCAAGGATTGGCTACGACATCGAATGAGTCCACCTCACTCAACGCCTAAACAGCCATGGAGTTGAGTGAGGTCGACTCACTCAATGCCAAAATACTTTGCCGCAAAAAAAACAAAAAGGCTATGGCGTTTAGTGTGTGTACACCACACTCAATGCTAAGCCCGACAGACAAGGCGTTGAGTGTGTGCACCATAGTCAACTCCAAGCACGAACAGTCCAGACGTTGAGTGTGTGCACCACACTCAACGCCGAGCCCTGAATTCCCCCAACGTTTACTCCAGCAATTAAATAACTGTTTAACCATTACTGAAGTAAATTAATCTAACCAGCTATGTACATTTCTAGGGCTAGGATTAGGACTTAGCAAAATTTCAAAAATAAAACTTCTATCTCCTGCCCGACTACACCCGCTGCACAGGAAAACGACCGAACCCTCAACTCCTTTCTCAGCCCGAGGACTATCAAACTTATAGCAAGAATGAAAGAAATACATGGAGGCAAACAAGCTAGGCGTTTTGAGAAAAATCTGTACAGGGAGTCTAGAGAGAAGCCTATCCCGCACTTCATTCTTTACACCCACCCAGCCCGAGAGCAAGGACTCATTCACTGACAGCAAAGAAGGAAAAAAATGTAGTATGCTTTGGGTAAAAAAAACCGTACAGGAAAGCTCATAACAGGAAACCTAAACACAGATTTAAGCAAAAAATAGAAAACTTGGTTTCTATCCTAGGGCTAACTGGGAATTATTAACATAGAAAGAAAGAAAAAAAGAAAAATATTCTAGACAAAGGCTTTCTACAGCCGCAGAAGGTTAAGAAGAAAATAAGGAGAAGTTACTTGGCAAGGGAAAGAATACCACTTGCCTCGATTTTCGGAAGGTCTCGACCGACTTCTCTTCTTCCCCATGGATCTGGAAGCAAACACCTAACCGAGCAAGACTAGACATTTTTCGGAGAGGGAGAGGGGTCAAACAAAAATCTACAACACCATAGAAAGACACGAAATGGAGAAAGCTTGCCGTCGAAAAGAAGATCTAGAGGAGAGCAATCCAGATCTACCCTCGGAACGAAAATCCGACCGCTAGAACTTCGGGAAACGGCGGTGGAAGGCAAGGCTGTCCGCCGATTTTCTTCCGCTCACGTATAGGACAGCGGTTTTCTCTTACGGAAGGAGACGATGAATAGTCTCATTTTTGACTTAAGGCTATATATATACATAGACACGTCTTTTCAACCTTAACTGCCACCTAAAAGCCGCAGGATTAAATCACCCAGCTTTTTTGACTGCTGGACTTTATTTAATAGCTTTATTAATTAATTAATTGCATTTATTATAATTAACACACCAAAACAATGCGAAAATCGAACCACCTCGGAATCCGATAAAATTTGCACCGTAGCTAAATACCCACGCTACGAACGCAACGGCGAAGTCGAAATCAACTTTTGACGAACAAAACTCGGGTTATCACCACCCAAATACAAAACACAGTCATTCCTCGAGAGGCCTCACCGAGTAACAAAACCAGACCGGGCTTGCTAGGGAATCTTGCCTAATAGGCTACCAACAACCACACGAGGAACCTAAAGAGCTAAGACAACGCTCTAACAAACGGCACAAGCCGGAAATGCTTCAACATAACGCCAAACGAGAATTAAATAATCGTAGAAAAATCGGGGGCGTTAGAGCTACCTTCTTAACTTAAACTGAATTTCATTCATAATAACATATGTTCTTCTTTTAAACTGTCGAGTTTGAGTTTGGAGTCTTGCCTGAGCGTCTGCAGTTATCCCTTGCACGGTGTGGCATCACGACGCGTATTTTCCCTTACTCTGTTATAATTTTATTGCTGGGAAAATATGGGTTGTGACAGTTGGTATCAGAGGGAGGTTGCTTGACAATTGGTTAGGAACCCTTTCCTTGTTACTATTAGTTGTTTAGTGTCATATCATACGCACATCGATGTGTCATCAATACGTCTTGGTTGAAGCATTAACACTACACTCATAAGCATGATTAGAAGTATACGGAGCATATTATGTAGTATGGAATGCATAATACGTGTTTGTATATGGATCCACCATAGGTGGCAACATGTGAGGGTTATGTAGTATGGGATGCATAACCTCACAACATGAATGCCCATTATCAAATTTTCTTTTTCGTTGCATACAATGTTATGTAGTATGGGATGCATAACATTTCATGTGTACGCCGCTCATAACATGCATTAAGGCCTTTTTAGGATGCATAACACTACATACATAGCATGACATAACATAAGCAAAACATGCCAAGCTAAAGATTTACATGATGACGCATGTGCACACATGATTTTAAATAAGAGTAAAGAATCTATGCATTCATATCATAGGCATATGAGTCAAAAGGATGATAGAATATCATCCTAAGTAGGACATGTAATCATCATAAAATCTCAGAGCAAGTTGCAGTGTAAGCAAGTGTCTTTTAAGTATGATATGAACTAAGTGGTGTAGTCCTAGTTTAGTTAGAGTTTTAATGAGTTATTTATGTTTTTTTAGATTGTCGCATAAGCGTGATGCGACTAGGTCGACACCCCAGCCTGAGGTTGAGTCGTCGGGTGCGCAGGGAGAGGCGGTGATTGTAGAACTGTGTCAGAGCTTGGAGACCATGGTAGGTCAAATTGTAGCAATACAAGCACAGTTGCAGGCATTGTTGGCTGCCAAATTAGAACGACAGTTTGGTGAGCAAACCCCTATAGAGTTTGGGTATGAGAGTGAAATCAGTAAATTTAATAAGTTTGCTTCTGATTTGAGAGGTGCTGAGGTGTGCAGGGTTAAAGGTTTCTTGGGCGGTATCCAAAATAACATTCAACAATTTGCTAATACTTACCAGTCCGAGACTAATGCGAGGACAGTAGAAGTTGCTCTTGAAGTTGAGACCATTGGATATGCTAAGGATCGTGGAATGATGTCGAGGAAAGAGAAGAGGAATGGTGTTGAGGATAGAAGCTCTAAGGCATGCGGCCCTTCTTTGAAAAAGAAAAGCGGGGAGATTTGTAGCTTCCGTGGTCGATCCGGCCATCCTTA
This sequence comes from Platanthera zijinensis, assembly GCA_039513925.1. Lineage (NCBI taxonomy): Eukaryota > Viridiplantae > Streptophyta > Magnoliopsida > Asparagales > Orchidaceae > Platanthera > Platanthera zijinensis. The sequence continues at coordinate 137,622,125 of CM077087.1, read as the reverse complement.
TGAAAGGTGTTTCAAGAGAAGTGCCACTCAGAAGAAGCATCGGGTGCTCACCATCCAAGAAGCACCAAAGGGAGATCTGGTGTGCACATTCTGATCAAAGAAGGGACATGACGTGATTCATTGCTTGTTGAAGGAAATGACTTGCTTTCAATGCGGGCAGAAGGGACACCTGAAGGCTTCGTGTCCCCAGGCTCAGTCCCCACTACAGCCTGCCCCACCTTGGGCTCTACCGCCGCCACCAAACCAGGACAAAGGAAAAGGTAAACTGATCGTAGTGACTGAAGAATAAACTGAGTCTTCAACCCAAGTGATCTCAGGTTAGGTTTTAGCTAGTTTTTAGTTTCAATCCTAGTTTTGTTGTTGTTCGAATAAGTTAGGTATGAAATTTTATTAGTAGATTTAGGTAAAGAACCGTTAGGCGCGTGTTCTTTTTGATTCTTTCTCTACCCACCCGTTCGTGGCTAGGGCTTTTGTAGAGCATCATGGTTTGACCCTCATTCGGGTTGGTGAAGTGTATTGTGTCAAGTTTCCTTCTAGTGATTCTGTGGTATCGGACCAAGGTAGTCAGAGATGTCCAATTCTGTTAGTTGATTTTCTTGTGATTGCTGATTTAAAGGTGATAGACCTGGAAGATTTTGATGTGATCTTGGGCATGTACTGGTTGTCTAGATATGACTTTGTTATCCAGTGCAAGGTTAAGCACTTGGACTTCAAGATGGACGATGGTCAACCCAGGAGTGTTTATGGTTATTCAGGCTTCTCCAGTTTTTTCTACGGTATGTGCTCGGAAGTTTTTTTAGATTCTGGATGTTATGTTTGTTTGGTTTCAGTTTTGGGAAACCATGGTTTGTTTACCGCATTTAGAGGAGATTCCTATGGTACGTGAGTGTTCAAATGTTCTCCTAGCTAATCTTCCTGGTATTCCTCCTATGAGGGGCGTAGAGTTCGTCCTAGATCTGGACCGTTTTGTGATTGTATTTATAGTCGACGTTTTGGTGTATTCTCATAATGTTGTGGAGCATGCCCATCATTGTCTTGTGTGTTGCCTGCTTTGAGGGACCTCAAGTTGTTTGCTAAGTTGAGCAGGTGTGAGTTTTGGTTGCCTCGATATTCGTTCTTGGGTCATGTGGTTAATAAGGACAGAATTTTAGATTGACCCTGAGAAGATAGCTATTGTTATGGAATGGGCTAGGCCTGCCACACCCAAGGTGATTGATAGCTTCCTAGGGTTGGCTGGCTTTTATAAGAGGTTTGTGAAGGGTTCCTCTACGTTGTCTGCGCCACTGACTAAACTGACGTAGATGAGCGCAGCTTTTGTTTGGGGCATTGAGTGCGAGGAAGCTTTTCCGGAATTAAAGGAGTTGTGCATTGCTCCGGTGTAGACATTGCCTACGGAAGGTATAGACTATGGTGTTTATGTGGATGCATCACACGTAGGACTTGGTTGCGCGCTGACGTAAGAAGGAAAAGTGATTATGTGTGGGTCTAGACAGTTGAAGATTCATGAAATGAATTACCCTAGGCACGATCTGGAATTTGCGGCAGTGATACATGCCCTGAATTTATGAAGATACCTATTATATGATGCCCAATGTAAGATTTATTCGGATTATAAGAGGTTGAAGTACGTCTTCACTCAGAAAGAATTGAGCTCGCGTCAGCGTCGATGATTGGAATACGTAGCTGACTATGCTGTTGAGATTGTGCATTACCCAAGCAAGCAGATATTGTAGTTGATGCCTTGAGTAGGAAGGCAACTTATGATCTGTAACCTCTTTGTGGATTCCCTGGTGGATGAATTTTGCTTAATGGATATTGCTGTTGGGAATGATGGTATGCCTAGTAAGTTGGAAGTAGCTGAGCCTTCATGGATTTCACTCACGAGGCTTCATCAAAAGGACGATCTTGATTTACTACACCTGTGTAATAGAATTGAGCAAGGAGAGCTACCTTATTTTTTCTTTGGATGAGTTAAAAACTATGAGATATCGAAGTAGATTTTGTATTCCTGCCTTTGGTGATATTCGGGCTAAGATTTGTAACGAAGCTCATGGTTCCAGTGTTTTCTACAATCCTGGGTCCACCAAAATGAATAAAGATCTAAAGCAAATTGTTTGGTGGTTAGGAATGAAAAATGATATAGCAAAGTTTGTGTCAGAATGTTATACATGCCAACGTGTTAAGGCTGATCATAGAAGGCCTGGTGGTAAACTGACACCGCTTGATATTCCGCAATGGAAGTGGGAGAGTATTTTGATGGATTTCATTAGCGGTTTACCAAAATCTCCCCGTAGGCACGACTCAGTTTGGGTGATAGTCGATAGATTGACTAAGTGTGCTCACTTTGTGCCATTTAAGATTGGATATTCGATGAAGAAGATAGCTGAGTTATATCTTGACGAGGTCATCAGATTGCATGGAGTGCCGGTCAGCATTGTATCAGATCGAGACTCTAGATTTACGTCTCTCTTTTGGAAGAGTTTACAAGAGGGGTTGGGTACTGATTTGAGGTATTCCACCGCCTATCATCCGCGGACAAATGGTCAAACAGAAAAGATAAATTGGATCGTGGAAGATATGATAAGGTGTTACATATTAAATCACGGTGGAGCTTGGGATGAGCGTCTCAGACACATGGAATTCTCGTACAATAATAGTTATCAAGAGAGTCTGCAAATGACCCCGTTTGAGGCCTTGTATGGGAGGCGTTGTAGGAATCCTTTGTTTTGGGCTAAAGTTGGAGAGAGACCGTTGCTTAGTCCGGAAGCCCTTGAAGAGATGAATTGTGTTGTAACTCATATTCGAGAGAAGCTCCGGGTAGCACTTGAGCGTTATGAGTAGAATACTAATCGACGAAGGGTTGATCTGGAGTTTGTTGTTGGAGACTTGGTTTTCCTGAAAGTCTTTCCGATGCTAGGTGTTAAAAGATTTAGAAGGAACCATAAGTTAGACCCCCGGTATGTGGGACCTTTCTGGATTCTTGAGCGTATCGGAGTGTCAGCTTATAGGATGGATTTGCCAGGTACCTTCCTTGGTTTCCATCATGTGTTTCATGTGAGCCAGTTGCGGAAGTGTGTTCGTGGTGGTCGCCAAGTCCTTGACTCGGTGCCCCAGATTCAGCCCAACCTTTCGTATGTGGAAAAGCCTATTCGTGTTTTGGAATCTCAAGAGCGTGTGTTGCGGAGAAAGACCATCCCCATGGTAAAAATTCTTTGGAGAAATCAAGACGTCGAGAGCGCGATGTGGGAATTGGAATCAGCGATGAGGGAATCTCATCTGCATCACTTCTCCTTGTTCTGGTATGTCTTTATGTTTTTGTTTGTGAATGGGTTCTCGTTTCGTTTGGTTTTGGTGTTGTGTTAAGTTTCAGGACGAAACTTCTTTTCAGGGAGAGTCACTGTAATGCCCCCGATTTTTCGATGATTTTATTTTATTTGGTATCATTGTATTTATGACGTCGTGGCGTTACTTTTAACGTCGAGTTGACGGCGCTTCGGCATTAAGTCATTTTTGCGTCTGTGAAGTCGAGTCGGCCAAACTCTTGTCGTAATTGGAAAATTTTGCATTTGGAATTTAAGTCGAGTAATTTTGAACGTGCTCGTCAATTTTTGTCGCAACCCGAGAGATATTCGGGCCTCGGTGATTTTCTGAAGTTTTGTATAGTTTATGTTTGTCGTAAACTTTGAAAATTTATATCTCTGGAATTGCTCGTCGGATTTAGGTTTTGATTTCACTGTTGGGTTCGTAGCGTCAGTATTCGCTTTCGGTGTGAGTTTAGTTTAATTCGGCGCGCGTTTGAGCCTCCGTTTTAAACTCGTATTGTTTGTTCAAAAACATAAAATATGAATATTTTAATATTATTGCACTATTCAAAAATGTGATTCACTATTCATCTCTATAGTTTGATTTCTTGTATATTTGTAAAAAATTGTTCCTAACACTATTCTTTTTTTTTTGTTCTTCTCGAGTGCGTCTGTTTTTTTTTTCTCGAGTGATTCCTGTTCTCTCGAGTGTTTTCTTGTATTCCTCTCGAGTAGTCATGTACACTGTACGTTCGGGCGCCTTTTTGAGGGTCAAAACGGCGTCGTGTGGAAAAATAATCAATATGAAATTTGTTCGTCTCAACAAGATATACAACTTTTATGTTGTAGACTTTTTGATTTGAAGCCATCCTAGACCTCTATTTTCGATTTATCCAAAACTGCTCGTAAATAAATCGTATTATTGATTTCTACTCGAGTACTATTGATTTATCTCAAGTATAATTGATTTTTCTCGAGTAATATTGAATTCTCTCGAGTCCTAGTGATTTTACTTGAGTATTATACGTTCCTCTCGAATACTTTGCTCTCATTCTCGAGTAACCTTCATTCCTCTCGAGTAGTCTTCGGATGTTTACGTTGGAGCACCTTTTTGAAGCTCAAAACGGCATCGTATGGAAAAATAGTAAACATTAAATTTGTTCGTCTTGACGAGATCTAAAACTTTTATGTTGGGAACTTTTTGATTTGAAGCAATCCTAGACCTCTATTATCGATTTTCGAGAACCGAAACGTAAAGAGTCCTTTTTTATTTTATTTATTTAACTTAGACAAAACTTGTTATAAACATATATATATATCTATAAACTCTTAAACTTAGGTTATTAGAAATCAGAAATAAAACTTCATCTTCATCTTCTCGATTTTCTCCCGAACCAAAACCGTGCGACGACTCCTCCCGTTCGTGAATCTTCCGGTGGCCGCCGACGGTTCTCTGGTGCTCGAAATCTTCAACCGAACATAGATCCGGAAAGGTCTCGCCAAGAGCTACGCCATCGTGGTAAAACTTTACACATTCCTCGAGATTTCTTGTTAGGGTTTTTTGTCCCTAACCCCTTTTCGACCATTTTTGTTTAGATTTCAACTCCTCTCGTGTTCTTTTGCCCCGATCTTCGACGTGGAGTGATTTGAAGAGTTTTCTCTGGTAAAGCCAAGACAAGTGGCTCCTTTCCTCTCCTTTTCCTTAAGTTCTTATGGTAAAACTTTCATCTTATATTAATGTTCATGTTTCTTCTAGAGAATAAGATGTTAAACCTTTTTAGGCTTACGCTTAGGGTAAATTTTTCGATGTCGTTGAGTGTAGGATGCTTTGCGCTTAGTTTAGGTCGATTATAGGTCGTGGTCTTCGAGTTAGTGTTGTAATACTTAGGTGCGGTGCCGATTTTGAGATTGTGATGTTGGGGATATGAGTGTTGGTTGTGGTTAGCATACCACCCAATCGGAAGGCCCCTTCTTTCTGTGGATCATCAAAGTGGGGGTATGCTTAGTTTCTTCTTTCATGGACTGTTGGGTTCTGGTTGGCCCGGTTTGGCCATGTTTGTGGACCACAGTATCGATTGTGAAACGGTTGAGGATCCGGAGTTGGGCTTAGGGCGCTTGAGGTCATCGCCCTCTCCAGCCTGCAACGCAGTCATCCCACGTGTTGATGATCCACCCTCTTCCGAGCGGTATTGTGCTCAATTAGTTTCTTGTGGTTTATGCCACAGTTTGTTAAATGTTGCTGATTATGCCCAGACTTGTTCACCATCGTACTTGGTGCATTCTTTTTAATTTAGAGGTTATTATATTGGCTAACCTTTCTCTACTTATTCTATTTGGCTAATTGTTGTTTTTTTTGCATTCATCCTCCTTCGGTTGGGTTTGGTACACCCTCCTTTGTTTGTCTTACTCATTAGCTTACCTATTCTTTTGCCACTTGTTTTTTTTGCTTGCTGAGGTGTTCTCCTCTTGAATGCCTCGGGTTCAGGGTTGTATCCGGTGGGGAGTAGTTTTGTTGCTGGGTTTGTTGAGGGTGCCTCGAGGTTGCGGGGTAGCTTTTGTTCTTTTATAGTATGCTTCAGACTTGAGAACTTTTAGTGGGTTCGTGCCAGGTGTTTGATGCTCACTGATTGTTTATTATCGTTCTTGGATATTTGGCTAGTTTTTAGTGTCTATTTTTGTGTTAGCAGTTCTTGCTCTAAGGGAAGGATTTATTGCTTGGATTGCATGTTAGATATTTTTAACCTTTAAAACCCTACTATTAGTAAAGCATACATGTCATCCCTTTCAAAACTAAGTCACTAATTTCTGTTTAGCGTAAAGACTTTTTCTATACTTATTATAAATCTAGGTTTACATAGCATGAGTTGTTCCTCGGGGACATTTATACTCATGTAGTATATTAGAGTCAATTTAAATAAGTATCTTCTGCATGCGTATAATTATATTTTGAATCGTAGATTAGATGATTCACTAAGCCGAGGGATACGTCTACCTTCTTAACTTAAACTGAATTTCATTCATAATAACATATGTTCTTCTTTTTAACTGTCGAGTTTGGAGTCTTGTCTGAGCGTCTGCAGTTATCCCCTGCACGACGTGGCATCACGACACGTATTTTCCCTTACTCTGATATAACTTAATTATTGAGAAAATGCGGGTTGTGAATGTACGCGTCACGAGCACTCATCCCCGATCCTATGAGCCTAGCGAGCGATATCAAGCAGCATGCGAGAAGCAAACAGAATAAAAACCTTGTATAAATATATCAAGTGTACAAGTAACAAAAGGGTCAAAAAATTATCACATCCAAGCATGACAAATATCGGCGAGCAACTAGGATTCGTCGTCGCCAGTATCTGGCAGATATTCATCATCTCCGACGTCTACAACCTCTTACTTTTCCTCGCCACTGCCGCTGCCACTGCCGCTGCTACTACCGAAACTGCTAGAGCCTATCGACGGGGAAGGGACGCGATCAGGCAAGATCGTCCCCTCATTGAGTAGTTCGGGGATGAGCTCATCGACGGTGAGCTACTTCTCCCCTTCGACGAGCTGCCAGTTGATCCTCAGTTGCGCGAGCATTATGTTCCCCGCCTCCTATGCTATCTCGCGATGGACGGACGACCTCTCCTCCCAAAGAAGTCGGGACCTCAACTGTAACGTCCCAATTCGCGCTAGGCCCCTCACACGAGTTTTTAGTCAAGAGACTTTACTCGGGCTCGGGACTCACTAGCAAAAGGTGTCAAGTGCGTTGAATGGAGTGTAGGGTTGAGTGACATCCAACTGATCGAAAGGAAATGGCCTAAGGGAAAATCGATGAGAATGGGAGTTGATACTCGCCGATCGATGGGTATCGGGAATGTTACTCGCCGATTCGACGGGTATCGATGGTCGATACCCGCCGGATCCAAAACTACAGATTGGGAATTAGGTTAAGTAAAAGTCGACGAGAATGCCCGGCAATTCTCGCCGATCGACGAGAATGCCCGGCGATTCTCGTCGATCGTTGAGAATGCCCGGTGATACCCACCGATCGTCGAGTATCGCTGACAGATACTCAACGCACTCAACGCCAGAATTTCCGATAAGTGGGCTAAGTGAAATTCGTCGGGTATCATTGTTGATACCCGACGAATTCGTCGAGAATGCCCGACGATTCTCGCCGATCGTCGAGAATGACGGTTGATTCCCATCGAATTTGACTTGTGCGTTTTCTTCGCCCAGACAAATTCGCCGGCTTGTACAGGCAGACCGAACTGGACTTCGTGATTCGTGCTGATGATGATTCCTTGGATCGGGTCACTTCCATATAACCCATTAGGGGCGGTCCAATGGGGCATTGACACATGGCGGAAGGACTTAACCTAATACATCAGTTTATAAGATGAGATAAAGTCGAACCCTAGCCGATCGTTCTTGCCGCCATCGTGGACCTCGCGAAACCGTCGGAGCCAAGGGAAGCAGTCGGAGTTCCTGGAGGCGGCTTTCTCTCTCTCTCTCTCTCTTTCCTTTGTCGTGAAGAATAACTACACCAAGCAAGGGATGCCGCAAAGAAGAACGACTAGATCCATCGCCGGAAATGGTGTTACCGCTGGAAACGAGGTGAGCTTCCTCCCTTCTCCCTTGGTGCTAGATCTGTAGTTAATATTCTAGGAGAGATATCGACTCCTTAGAGTCTTGATGGTGAGGAGGAGATTTCTTAGGGAAAAGCCATGCCTAGGTCATCTTCTAGGCTTAGTCCCCTCCAACCTCTTCATTCTTCAAAGTGAAGATGAGAGAGTGATTCGTGGAGAAATATGGCTTCGTGAGGGTGAATAAGGGTGGACGATTTTCTGGAGGATTTTTTGGGAGATTGGTGCAAGGAGGAAGATGAACGGATGTCGTTCATCTCGCCTTAAGATGCGTGAAGAAATCTGTTTTCTGCACGCAGCGATCTTCGTGGCCAATTTTGGGGGGTTTTGGTCATATCTGGGTTTTTGATTAAACACAAAAGTCGTAGCCCTCGAAATTATCTTTCCAACGAGTGGTTGCACGTTTCCAGGCGATACCTGTAGCCACGGGAAAGTCTGTTCGAATCTGCTGCAATTGGGGGAAATTCCACCCAGGAAATCTGTATCATGTACGCAGCAGGCTTCGAGTGAATTTCTGGTATGACGCGATCAAATCTGGGTTTTTGACTAAACACAAAAGTCTTAGCCCTTGAAATTATCTTTCCAACGAGTGGTTACACGCACTCGTCAGATTTCTGTAGCCTCAGGAATCCTTGGTCGAAGTTGCTTCCCGGATTAAGGCTGCACCTAAATTCTGGGTTGTGTAACGTGGAATGCGATGTGGTGGAATTTAATGTTGCGATCAAACTCGAGGCTTGGGTGGACTCTTTTGACATAATCATCATAGTGACGTGATAAGTTGAGGTTATAAATCTAAATTCATATAACGAGTTGTGGACAAGTTTAATTGAAGGAAAGAACCTAATATAATTTGGTAGATATAATTGGATAAATGTATAAATGATTTAACTATGGCCATGATATATGTTGGATGGATAAAAGGGAATTAGTAATCCAATGCTTAGAGTGTCATCTCCCTACGGGTAGCATTATGAAAGTAACAAGTGCGGTGTTGACTGTCACTAGTTTGAATGAGATTGAGATGAGTAAAGTTGGACGGTTGGGCTTGGCCTTCGGTGTTCATGTCCCGAGGCTCCTTCCGCATTTGATGGATGGTTGGGCTTGGTCCTCGGTGTTCACATCCTGAGGCTCCTTCCATGCCACGATATTGTGAAATTACATGTGGTGTGAGTCGACATGTGGTGTCGTAATTCCGGGTTAAGGATAGTGTGGCAGGTATACGGGCTCGTCAATCGTCACACCGATGGGAGTCGACAGCTAGACCTTGGACGGTATGGCTTGGTCCTCGGTGTTCATGTCTCGAGGCTCCTTCCGTGTCAAGTGAACGGTTGGGCTTGGTCCTCGTATTCATTTCCGAGGCTCCTTCCGTGTCACGCATAGGCCAGTTCGGGGCTAGGATCTTGGTGCTCATTTACCCAAGAGAACCCGCTGAGCCGTAGTACGCATGTGAGCTCCGATATTGTGTTCTTAGCATTGAGCCGTACGAAGGCCTAGGCCAGGTAGTGTGAAGACCAGCCTAGTAGTGTAGATGCCCACTCTACTGTCACCGTTTGGCCATGACGGTTGACGCCTGAGAGGTTAGCTACCTGCTCGAATAGTGGGAACTAAAAGTCTGTGTCGACATAGCGATTGCATTTGTTTGATCATGGGTGTTTCTTTGTACTCTGATTATGTAGAAGCTTGTTTAGCTTCTCTTTTGCTATATTTATGGACTTATTCTTGGTGTGGATTAACTTTCTTTTATTATTATGGTTGGGTTGGCAGTTTATATGTTGATATTAGTTGAAGCCAGCAGGATAGGCGTCTTGTGGTACAGGCTGACCCGAGTGTTAGTGTTACCGCAAGGCGACTGTTCTGGGCATAAGACCCCTCTCGTGCCGTGTTTTGTGTTCTGGGAGGGGGGTCTTACAAATGGTATCAGCTTGCTACGATCCTCCAAAGAGAAAGTCGCATAACCATGGTGCCACCCCCGTTTGATTAGTTAATTTGGGGACAAACTGACTTAGCGGAAGCAGTGGTGTGCCCATATGTAATTCACACTAAGTTTGTCCATCTTTAACCTTAGGTTTGTACCCTATGTGTAGATCCCAGTACATGATGAGCCAGTGGGGGGGGCACCCCCGCCCTGTCCGTACCTACACAATTCCAACAATTAGAGCTGGTGCAGACGCTCACAGCTATTTTGGACGCCTTTAGGTCCTAATCTCAGCAGGCACTTGTACAACAACAGCGTCCGGGATCTATTTGGTTAAGCATTTTCCGAGCTCTCTCCCCTCCCGCTTATATTGGGACAGAGTCGGCGGTGCGTACGGAAGAGTGGCTCGACACTATACAAGAATTGTTGGCAGGAATAAGATGTCCAAATAATATGGCGGTGACCCTTGTGGTGACACTCTTGGAACTGCACGCCAAAAGGTGGTGGAAGTCCCTCATGGGCTCCACTTTTCGTGGAAGAGTGTACACGGACATTAGTTGGAGCGAATTCTCTGAAGCCTTTTTAGAGCATTTCATCCCCTCGGCCGCTCGGGATGGTCTTGAAGAGAGATTTTTTCAACTAAAGCAAGGGTTCATATCGGTGACAGAGTACCAACGGGAGTTTCAGTACTTGGCTAGATTCGCTGACTCCTATGAGTTGGATGATAGAGGGTACGCCAAACGATTCTACAAAGGCTTGAGGGATCCCCTAAGGCAAGCCCTTTTGTTTATAGCGGGCGCTAGTCTGGCAGAGATTATCAATATGGCGAAGAGATTGGAAGCGGACCACTTGGGAAGTGGTAAGAGGCCAGCGGAGGGCGTGATGGAAGCCGGCCCCAGCAATAGAAGGAGATTTGACAATAAAAGAGGAAGAGGATATCGGAGGGGTGGCGGGCATTTCCCCCAGAACTTTAGAGAAGAGCGCCCGATTCCACAACTGCCAGCATTACCTCCACCTCAACAATTTCAGCAACACGGCGGAAAACAGGAACGGGTGTGCTTTGAATGCAACCAAACGGGCCACATTCGACGCTACTGCCCGCAACTGTTTGGATATGCGCCTTATGCTCTCCCTCTAGCAGCCCCGCGGGGGAGAGGGTATGTGCGTGGTCGAGGACGAGGACCACGAGGAAAAAACCCCGGAACCGCTCGAGATAAGATGTATGCCTTGGACATGACTCAAGAGCGGAATCCTCAAGAGATGATCGTAGGTACGATTTGAATTAGCCATTTTGCTTCCATTAATATCCTCTAGTGGCTTAAGATATACTAGATGTCTAGCTTGAGTATTATTAAATGACACTTAGGCACCGTGATGGTCGGCGGGAAAACGGCTTATACGTTATTTGACACCGGTGCCTCACATTCTTTTGTGTCTGAAGACTTCATCAAGGACATACACGGAGTGCAATATTGCACTGGTATTGCTCGAAGAGTACGCCTCCCAGACGGATCTGAGATGATGGCAACCGCAAAGTGTGAGTTGGAGATAACCATTGGGGGAAAGACCTTTGATACCCCCGCCACAATTCTGAGAATACCAGAATTCGACCTCATTCTGGGCATGGCATGGCTGGATTGGCACCATGCAAGAATTGACTGCGCGAAGAAGCACATCTATGTGAGACATGGGGATACTGATGTAGTCTTCTAAGGTATAAATTTTGCACCACGAATATTGTTATCCTCAATCAAGACCTTGAGAGCTCATATGAGAGGGGATGAAGTCTACATGATATGTTTCGAACTAAAGGAGATGAAGGTAGATGTGAAGGATGTGCGGGTAGCACGGGACTTCCCTGAGGTATTTCCTAAAAAATTGCAAGGGTTACCCCCGCATAGAGAAGTGGATTTTCAGATTAAGCTTGTATCAGGAGCTAAGCCCGTCTCCAGGACTTCTTATCGGATGGCCCCAAAAGAACTCGCGGAGTTTAGAGTTCAACTGCAGGAGTTGGTAGAATCAGGGTTTGTTTGCCCAAGCTCATCACCTTGGGGATCCCCTGTTCTATTCGTCAAGAAGAAAGATGGAACCCTGCGTTTATGTATAGACTATCGGGAGCTCAACCGACAGACGGTACGGAACACCTATCCGTTACCTCGTATCGATGAGTTGTTCGACCAACTGGTGGGAGCGCATTGGTTCTCCAAGCTAGATTTGCACTCGGGGTATTGCCAATTGAGAATACAAGAGGGTGATATTCCGAAAACAGCTTTAAGCTCAAGGTATGGCTTATATGAGTTCACAGTGATGCCGTTTGGGCTCACAAATGCCCCATCAGCTTTCATGAGCTTGATGAATAAAGTGTTTGAGCCCTATCTGGACGTCTTCGTCATTGTGTTCATTGACGACATCTTAGTCTACTCGAAGATGGAGGAGGAACATGCCGGTCATTTGGCCTTAGTTTTGGAAAAGTTAAAAGAGCACGCCCTGTTCGCCAAGTTTAGCAAGTGTGAATTCTGGCTTAGGGAAGTGGCTTTCTTGTGTCATGTAATCAGTGGGGCTGGACTAGCTGTGGATCCGGCCAAGGTGCGTGTCATGAAGGAGTGGTCGCCCTTGAAGTCGGCGACCGATGTGAGGAGTTTTCTGGGAATTGCTGGATACTACCGCAAGTTCGTAAAAGGATTCTCCAAGATTGCCCTCCCACTTACTTCTTTGATAAAGAAAGGTGTGTCATTTGAGTGGACACTCCAGTGTGAAGCGGCATTCCTGGAATTGAAGGATAGACTTACCGCCGCCCCCATCATTTTCCTTCCGTCTGGGAAGGAAGGAGCAGCACGGGCACGTAATTGCTTATGCTTCAAGATAATTGAAGAAGCATGAAATCAATTACCTGATTCATGATTTGGAGCTAGGAGCGGTTGTGTACGCCTTGAAGGTATGGAGGCATTATTTATACGGCGTCCACTGCGAAATCTTCTCAGATCATAAAAATTTGAAGTACGTCCATACCCAGAAGGAATTGAACTTAAGACAACGGCGGTGGTTAGAGTTTCTATGCGACTATGAGTTCACCTTGAACTACTACCTCGGAAAAGCGAACTCGGTAGCCGATGCGTTGAGTAGGAAAGTACCCGGCTAGAGCCCAGATTCTCGGTTGATGAGCATGGAGTTGGCACGGATGATCGAGGAGATGGACATCACCTTAATATTTAAGGCTTCTTCGGAATATACGGAGTAACTGTCCAGCATGAGCATAGTTTATGATATCCGGGACCGGATCCGAGTGGAGCAAGGATTGGATGCGGCTTTGGCCCTGGCAATAAAGTTAATCGAAGACGGGACTACCGACGAGTACACACTAAAGGATGGCCTCATTTACTTTCGCGGCCTGCTCTACATTCCCAAAGGTGGCAGAATCTGGGAGGATATTATGAGAGAAGCACACTGCTCTCAATATTTCGTGCACCCGAGAATTTCAAAGATGTACGCCGGCTTACGGAAGACGATGTGTTGGCCAGGAATGAAGAAGGATGTCCGATACAGGCGTATTTAGGATCGCGCCTTACCTTCAGTACCGCATTTCACCCTATGACGGACAGACAGTCTGAGCGGACCATCCGAACATTGAAGGATATGTTGAGGTTATGTGTGATAGATAGGGGAGAGCTGTGGGAAAGACTCTTGCCCTTAGTGGAATTCTCCTACAACAACAGCCATCAAGCTAGCATTGGCATGGCGCCCCATGAAGCCATTTATGGAAGGTGTAGAACCCCCTTGTCATGGGTGCAAGACGAAGACCCGAAGGCAATGGGAATTCAGTATATTGATGATACTGATGCGGTGGTTAGGCTGATAAGGGATCGCATGTTGGAGGCTCAAAGTCGGCAGGCGAAGTATTACAACGCAAAGCACCGTATGGTTGAGTTTCAAGTGGGTGATAAAGTGTTCCTGAAAATCCGGCGATGCATGGAGTGTCACGGGTGCAGGGAGTGAATAAGCTTATCCCGCGGTATGTTGGACCCTATGTCATAGTGGAAAGGATTGGCCCTATGGCCTATCGGCTGGAGCTACCGCCCGAGCTAGAAAATCTCCACGATGTGTTCCATGTATCGTTGCTCCGGAAGGTGCTGTTGCGACCTGAACAATACATCCCCACAACTGATGGTAAGGTGGCGTCTGACAGATCTGTGCGACTGGAGCCAATACGAATCGTTGATAATGAGATAAGAACCTTGCACCGCAAAAGTGTGCCTCTGGTAAAAGTACTATGGTCTAACCATGGGAAGGAATAATTTACTTGGGAGCCGGTGGACTTGATACAGAGGCGCTACCCGGAGCTGTTCTCCAAAGGTAACATTTTATAGCACATATTATTTAGTACTTTACTCCCCATGACCTCAGCCTGATTTCGGGGATGAAATCTTTTATTTTGTTTATAGGATTTGTAACGTCCCAATTCGCGCTAGGCCCCTCGCACGAGTTTTGAGTCAAGAGACTTGACTCGGGCTCGGGACTCACTGGCAAAAGGTGTCAAATGCGTTGAATGGAGTGTAGGGTTGAGTGACATGTAACGGATCGAAAGGAAATGGTCTAAGGGAAAATCGACGAGAATGGGAGTTGATACTCGCCGATCGACGGGTATCGGGAATGATACTCGCCGATTCGAAGGGTATCGATGGTCGATACCCGCCAGATCCAAAACTATAGATTATGAATTAGGTTAAGTAAAAGTCGACGAGAATGCCCGGCGATTCTCGCCGATCGACGAGAATGCCCGACGATTCTCGCCGATCGTCGAGAATGCCTGGTGATACCCACCGATCGTCGAGTATCGCTGACAGATACTCAACACACTCAATGCCAGAATTTTCGATAAGTGGGCTAAGTGAAATTCGCCGGGTATCATTGTTGATACCCGACGAATTCATCGAGAAATGCCTGACGATTCTCGCCGATCTTCGAGAATGACGGTTGAATCCCGTCGAATTTGACTTGTGCGTTTTCTTCGCCCAGGCAGATTCGCCAGCTTGTACAGGCGGACCGAACTGGAATTCGGGATTCGTGCTGATGATGATTCCTTGGACCGGGTCACTTCCATATGACCCATTAGGGGCGGTCCAATGGGGCGTTGACACATGGCGGAAGGACTTAACCTAATACATCGGTTTATAAGAGGAGATAAAGCTGAACCCTAGCCGATCGTCCTTGCCGCCATCGTGGACCTCGCGAAACCGTCGGAGCCAAGGGAAGCAGATGGAGTTCCTGGAGGTGGCTTTCTCTCTCTCTCTCTCTGTCTCTTTCTCTCTCTCTCTCTCTCTCTCTCTTTCCTTTGCCGTGAAGAACAACTGCACCAAGCAAGGGATGCCGCAAAGAAGAACGACTAGATCCATCGCCGGAAATGGTGTTACCGTTGGAAACGAGGTGAGCTTCCTCCCCTCTCCCTTGGTGCTAGATCTGTAGTTAATATTCTAGGAGAGATATCGACTCCTTAGAGTCTTGATGGTGAGGAGGAGATTTCTTAGGGAAAAGCCATGCCTAGGTCGTCTTCTAGGCTTAGTCCCCTCCAACCTCTTCATTCTTCAAAGTGAAGATGAGAGATTAATTCGTGGAGAAATATGGCTTCGTGAGGGTGAATAAGGGTGGACGATTTTCTGGAGGAGATGTTGGGAGTTTGGTGCAAGGAGGAAGATGAACGGATGCCGTTCATCTCGCCTTAAGATGCGTGCAGAAATCTGTTTTCTACATGCAGCGACCTTCGTGGCCAATTTTGGGGGTGTTTTAGTAATATAAGGGTTTTAACCTAAACACAAAAGTCGTAGCCATAAAAATTATCTTTCCAACGAGTGGTTGCACGTTTCCAGGCGATAACTATAGCCACGGGAAAGTCTGTTCGAATCTGCTGTAATTGGGGGAAATTCCACCCAGGAAATCTTTATCCTGTACGTAGCAGGCTTCGAGTAAATTTCTGGTGTGATGCGATCAAATCTGGGTTTTCTACTAAACACGAAAGTTGTAGCCCTTGAAATTATCTTTCCAACGAGTGGATACACGCACTCGTCATATTTCTATAGCCTCGGGAATCCTTGGTCGAATTTGCTGCCCGGATTAAGGCTGCACCTAAATTCTGGGCTGTGTAACGTGGAATGCGATGTGGTGGAATTTAATGTTGCGATCCAACTCGAGGCTTGGGTGGAATCTTTTGACATAATCATCATAGTGACGTGATAAGTTGAGGTTATAAATCTAAATTCATATAACAGGTTGTGGACAAGTTTAATTGAAGGAAAGAACCTGATATAATTTGGTAGATATAATTGGATAAATGTATAAATGATTTAACTATGGTCATGATATATGTTGGATGGATAAAAGGGAATTAGTAATCCAATGCTTAGAGTGTCGTCTCCCTACGGGTAGCATTGTGGAAGTAACAAGTGCGGTGTTGACTGTCACTAGTTGGAATGAGTTTGAGATGAGTAAAGTTGGACAGTTTGGCTTGGCCCTCGGTGTTCATGTCCCGAGGATCCTTCCGCATTTGATGGATGGTTGGGATTGGTCCTCGGTATTCACGTCCCGAGGCTCCTTCCATGCCACGATATTGTGAAATTGCATGTGGTGTGAGTCGACACGTGGTGTCGTAATCCCGGGTTAAGGATAGTGTGGCAGGTCTACGGGCTCGCCAATCGTCACACCGATGGGATTTGATAGCTAGACCTTGGACGGTTGGGCTTGGTCCTCGGTGTTCATGTCCCGAGGCTCCTTCTGTGTCAAGTGAACGGTCTGGTTTGGTCCTCGTGTTCATTTCCGAGGCTCCTTCCGTGTCACGCATAGGCCAGTTCGGGGCTAGGATCTTGGTGCTCATTTACCCAAGAGAACCCGCTGAGCCGTAGTACGCATGTGAGCTCCGCTATTGTGTTCTTAGCGTTAAGGTGTATGGAGGCCTAGGCCAGGTAGTGTGAAGACCAGCCTAGTAGTGGAGATGCCCGCTCTGCTGTCACCATTTGGCCACGACGGTTGACGCCTGAGAGGTTAACTATAAGTCTGTGTCGACATAGCGATTGCATGTGTTTGATCATGGGTGTGTCATTGCATTGCATTCATAGCATTGCACTTCATTTCATACACAAGACCCTCATCGTATAAGTTTGTACGGGCACTCATATACGATGAGTTACTTATTGCTGAACGACCCTCAACTTATATGCTTGTTTGGGCATCCATATAAGGTGAGTTACTTACTGTTATAACATTATACTCTCTTGCTGCTGTAGATGGTAGAATTGTAGAATAAGAGCTTGTTCATTTGTACACGATTTTATTGCTACCTATGATTTGTATACTTACTTCACCTGCTTGTACTACTGTTTTATATATATTGTACCTGTTCCTTTCTCCGCCTGGTGCCGAGGAGTCGCCGGGGGAGCGGATGTGAAGCCACTTAGTCTTTATGACTAACGGTTGCTACGTCTTCCTTTTTAGGAGGAAACCCCGCAGGTGGAGCAGCAGGCTATGCAGCTGGACAGCCAGTCCAGGACGACAGGGCCTGAAGGGACGGTATCGTCGCTACCGTCGGTTACAGATGTGAGTGAGAGAGATTTTGTTGTAGCCCTTCGGGGCAACTATATTTACGTACTCTGATTATGTAGAAGCTTGTTTAGCTTCTCTTTTGCTATATTTATGGACTTATGCTTGGTGTGGATTGACTTTCTTTTATTATTATGGTTGGGTTGGCAGTTTATATGTTGATATTGGTTGAAGCCGGCAGGATAGCCGTCTTGTGGTACAGGCTAACCCGAGTGTTAGTGTTACCGCAAGGCGGCTGTTCTGGGCATAAGACCCCTCTCGTGCCGTGTTTTGTGTTCCGAGAGGGGGGTCTTACATTAACGGCCCACTGCGGATCGTCCTCCGACCGCGGTGCCTACGGTAGCAGAGAAGAGGAGCTCGCGCGTCCCTCGACGATGACCAGCCGAGTCTCCATCTCGGCAGCACGAACTTGGGCCACCTCCAGCTCAGCTTGCGAGGTGGCGAGCTTCTCCTCGCACTTGAACAGCTTCTTCGCAGCCTCGATATCGGCGGCCTACGAGATATCAACCGTCAATGAATGACCAGTCAAGAATCATCAAATCTCACCAGTGGATAACGACTTACCTCATAGTCCTTCTAACGATCCGACTGCATGCCGAGGTCTATAGCCTTCTTGAAGACGATCTTTAAAGCCTCCGTCATCTCCAACAGCTTCTTTTTCGTGAAATGCCCTAACTCGGCAGACCGCGCAAGCGAGCATGCAGACTGATGGGCGAGCTCTTATGGGCCTAGCTCCAGCATGGACTCAGCGTCGACTCGCCCATACAAGGCATGGAGGACGATTAAGGCCTCCCCCTTATCCTCCCAATCCATCGACCATGACTGGAGATTGGTGCTCAGTGACACCAAGTGCTCATCTGCTGACAAGGTCACCAGCGGGCGACCATAGGTGTCCACCACCCCTCGCCCAATGTTGTAGTTTGGGTGGAAGCGGGGTGCCCGAGCTTCCAGTGTCGACTCCTAGTCGTCAGTCTGAGGCGACGACACTTTCGCCTTCTTACTCGCAGGCCCCGGCAACCTGGCTTTCCCCTTCCCCTTGGCGATTTTCTTCCTCTCCTCAACATCAGGCGGGGGGTGGGCTTCAGTAAGAGGGGTGGCGATTTCCTTCGCCGAAGGAAGCATCTTGTCGGGAAGCTCATTGGCCACTGTAGAGGTCTCTCGACATGATTAGTGTGAGATTAAATAAATAGAAGCAAGCAAGCGATCATACACCATCTCACTCAAGTCTTACCCTCATTGGGATGGATCGCTTCGAGCTAGTTGACGTTGAGCCGCCTGTAGATAACGTCAAACCGGCGACCTTGGAAGGATTTGAACAACTGCTCGTGAATACCTTCCAAGATCGGCGGGAGGAAGGCGACATCGACGGGTTGGTGCGGCCTTCCCAGAAGTACCCCGAAGTCACCGTGAACAACAACCAGCTGCTCTCTCTAGTGGTGGACTTTGTCGCGGTCCCCACCAAGGTGCAGACGTGGCTGCTGAAGTAGACGACCCCATCTGAAGTTACGGCGAAGGAGAATATCCGACGGAATACGGGGAGGTCGAAGGCAATCCTCTCCTCTCGGAGGTAGCAAAGGAACCCCATGATGATCGCCATCCCGTTGGGGTTGATTTGCGTGGGAATGATCCCAGGATATCGGAGGATCTCGCAGAATTCGGTCTAGAAGGGAAGTTGCAGGTCGGCATCAAAATGGCACAGAGACAACACCAGCGCGCCCTCAACATAGGTGTTGAGTCGCTTGTCGCGAGTAGGGAGCCTTGCCGTGTATCCCTTCGGCAGGTGGTGCTCCATGAATATCTCCAAGTCCTTTTCTGAGGTGATCGACTTCTTAAAAGCCATATCGGCAAAGTTGATGGCATGAGCTTGTTGGCGGGCACTGGCATCATCGCCCACCATCTTTGCAAGCTGATTAAGAGAAAAGAAGCGAGGGGAAGAAGAAGGAAAGAAGAGGTAAGCAGAGGAGTTACTCGCGAGGTGGGTTAAGAAATCTGCAGCAACGTACTTATGTCTTACCTACCCCTCCTATTTATAGGCAAAGGCAAGGGAGGGTGTCTGTCTCAGCGAGTCGCAGTCGAAATCGCGGCGAGGAAGTACCCCCTCCATCAACCGACCTCACACGGTATAGCAGAGGATGTCGCAACATTCATCAGAACATGCATAATGAACTCGACACACCACAGAATAAACAGGGAGAAACAAGCGGCGGGATGCAGATACACTTATTAAAAAGAAAATAAGGTTTATTACAAAATCGCCTACGACGTGTTTAGCATAAAAGAAAAAATATTTCTAAGTCCTAGGAGGTCACTCCAAAGAGTGAGGATGTCGCCCGGCCCAGCCCATCTCACGCGCCCGCCAGAAGTGCTCCGTCGCCAGTGCCATCGCATCGTTGCCAAGCCGCAGCTGCTCCTCAATCCTCGTTAGCCGACCCATGGAGCCCATACTCGCCCGGATGCCAGCCAACTCGTCGAGGACTAGCTGCAGGCGATGGTTGTTCAGCGCCAGCTAGCGATCATTCTCCTTCACCATATGGAAGCGTGCCTCGTAGATCTCCAAGGTTGTCTGTAGTTCTTCCATCTTCGCAATTCGCACCTCCAGAGAAGAGATCCGGCGATGAGGGTCGCAGATGGCGAGCTGGTCGAATTTTCTCTCCAGCTCCATGTAGGCGCGAGCTGCAGCATGGAGATACTCGCTCCCCGACAACTCGATGGCATTGATGAAGGCCGCCCTAGGAGTCGCTGGGCGATCTATCATGGAGAATTCGCAAGATCAGACAAGCATCCAAACGATCAGAGATAACAGCGGCAAGATATACCGCGATGAGGAGATCGGGACCAGCGCGGTGAAGGGATGCGACCGGGAACATCTCGCCGACTAGAGGATGGACCACCCGAGTGATCAACTGATTTGCCCTGCCCGCGACCTCCCTGTCTGCAACCTCCATAGTCGGAGTCTCCAACTCGCGGCGGGAAGTAACTCGGTCGCTATCTATCTTGCTTCTTTGTCGGAGGTGGAGCCTGAGACGAGCTTGCTGGTTGCTGCGAAGTCTTCAACGGAGGAGACGGGGGATGTCGTTGAAATTACGCTTTTTGCTGGGAGGACAAAAGCGGCGGCAGCGGTAAAACGGTGCTCACCGCCTGAATAGAAGCCGCGTCCATAGGTGGAAGCGGCGGCAAGGGAAAACTCGCCTCTGGCAGTGTCGAATCTCATACGGAAGTAGGAGTGGCCTTGCTTGCCGGGAGATCCTTGCTCCTTGGAGGATCCCTTCTCGCCGGGAGATCCTTCATCTGGGGTCCCTTACTCGCCGGAGGGTTTTCTTTCGTCGAGGAAGTCTCCGACGCTTTCTTAGCACCAATGTTTATCCGGAGTGTATGCGCGGTCCGATATATCTTATCAGCTGCGAGGGCGAGCAATGACCCAGAGTTCAGGGGGGCGACGTCTAGCAGTACATCCACGATGCTCGGAGGGGAGTCTGTACAAGAAAATCAGGTCAGCGAGAAGCATATGACGATCAACGATTGGGGAAAGAGGGGGCAGAGCGGCGACCTGTCAAGGAGATGACTTCGATCCGGGATGTCACCGGCTTCCCGGCGACTTTGGGATTCTTGGGCGGACTGAGGATGGCTGAGTCAGGAATGTCGTCCAGCCCAAGGTCGCTGAGAAGCTTCTTGGTACTGGCGGAAGGCGCGAGTTCGATAGTCGCCTCTGCGACTGGCTCAGATGGCGGAGGCTGGTCAATCGATGAAGAAGCGGGTTTATTGGGCCTCTTTGTCTTCTTCTTTTTCGATGGCGGCAAGTCGGCGGCGGCATCTTCCTCGCGCGGTCTTTTCGGTTTGGAGATACAGAGGAGACCAGACAGGGTGGCGAGGCTGTCTTTAAGAAGTTTCACGTTAGCGTCTGACATGGTAGGCGAGCTTTAGATATCCACCTTAGAAACCAGGACCCCCCCTATTTATAGATTTCGTCGAGCAGCAGGCGAGGCGAGTAGCCCAGATACTCGACATAACTGCTCGCCGAATAAGTGTTGGATATTTCTTTTTGAGCTCCCACGTCGTTCGAAAAGAGCTGGGATTGTGTACAACCCATATTCGACGAGGATGGGCCCTACCACAGCCAGCTGGTGGGCCAAAACCCGAACAGGCAAGTGTACCTGTCGAATTATAGTACCAAGATCGTATTTAAACACGAGGTTGTCAAGGTACTGCTACTCACGCTTTAACTATTATCCTACCGAAAGATTGATGATGGGGGATTTGAAAAATAAATTAAAATTAAACTGAAACGAAATTAAGACGAAACTATAGATTAAGAGATAGCACTTGATCGATGATTCACCATGAAAAGAGATGAGAGAAATAAAAATGTAATTTTATAATTGCAAAATAACTCGATCGTGACAGATCCGAAAATAAGACAAAATCTCGCTAGAGCATTAGGTCTCCTAACTTATAGACTCTTTGATCGAAATCTCTTTACAAATCAAAGAAGCCTAAAGTTGCATTATCGAGGTGATCCGCACTATTGGATTTGACTCCAATCCGGAGGATTTACGTCGTCCTATCTCTAGGATTGCGTGCAACTCCTTCCTTCTTTGAGTGGTCTTTCAAATCACGAGTCTCTCGACTACTATGAAATGAGAACAAGGCCTACTACTGTATACCGGAAATACGGAGTCGACACAAAATAAATCAAAGAAGGATCGAGCAAAATTTTAGCAAAAATAGAATTACGAAGTAAGAAAGATTCTCATCTCAATTCATGGATCCTCATGATCAAATGCTACAAGGAAATTAGCTACGCATATTGGAAAAGAGAACGACAATAATAAGAGAAGAAAATTTCATTTTCATTGATTGATAAAAAGTGAGTACACAATACTTAAATAAAAAAAGATTGCAATTAAAGGAAGAACTATTACAACAATAAGAAATCTAAAGAAGAAAATTTGCACTTGAACTCTCTTGCTCTCTCCAAAATCCAACTTCCAAAACATGAGACCATGGGCTCCTTTTATAAGAGACGGAGAAGCTTCTAGAATAGGGGGAGACAAAGGTGTGGCCGGCCATATCAAGGGGAGAAGGTTCATGCACTTTATTGATGAAGGGGAGAGAGAAAAGAGGGGGTTCAATGTATTTCATTTATGGGAATGAAAAAATAAAAATATAAAATAAAGAAGGGGGGATGAATGGAAGTGTGTAGAAGGGGAAAAAGGGAGGGGGCCGGCCACATGCATGGGAATATTCATGCATGTAATAAATGGAGAGAGAGGGAGAGAGAATGAATGAGGTGGCAAAGTGCATGCATGAGAGTGAAAGGTGGCCGGTCATGCTAAGGGGTTGCTTTCTTGGGCTCGGGTAGGCTAGGGGCTGCACCAAATTGTAGAGGGCCGGCCACATGCATTGAAGGCTCGGGTTGGAGATTGTAATGGAGGCTGGGCTGCACCATGTGGAGGGGCTTCATCATGCTCTCGGGTAGGGGCTGCACTTGAAGGGTCGGGCTTGTCTTTGAAGGCTACTACAAGTGCTTTAGAACCTACAAAATATAAATAAGACATTAGCTCATAATCATGATATAAAATTTAAATAAAACTAACATAATAACTCATACTATTAATTAGTTATATATATAAAAAATAAAACTAAACAAAATAAACATAACATTAGTTGTTTGAAACTAAACTAAAGATAATAATATTTATAAATAAAGCTAAACATAATAATAACATAAACATAAAATAACATCAATACATACTATAATAACACAACAACATTATAACAAGCATACAAAAACACAAAATAATAATAAAACTTAGGAATTTTTACTACTAAATTACCCACAAAACGATGACTAAAAGTAGTCATCAAATTCCCCCATGCTTAGACATTTGCTTGCCCTCAAGCAAATAGAAATAAGAACTAGGAAAAAGCAAAAGATATTTTTATTATTATATATTTTTTAGGTTCCATAATTAAGAAAACCAAAATATGAAAAATTAAACTATCCTAAATTCCATGTTATCAACTAGTGGGGTGAGAAGTGCACAATAGAAAACTCGAAAGTGGAACCCTAAAAATCTCATTAAAACATAAGAAAAGTTTACACATTTCTAAATCTTAAAACAAGGCATCCAAGATAAATGAAAATAAGGAAAACAAAAGTAGAGGTTCTAAATAAACGGCGCATTAACGAACTACTAGGTTGCTTGATAAAAATTAACCCTAAAACACCTCAAGGTAACCTCCAAAGAAATCCATCAATGATGGTGGCCATAGGCTTGTACGTTCACACTTTCTCCACTACGCGAATTTACGTTCTAAAGATCAATAGGACTTCTAATAGGCGTTAGGACTTGGCTTAGATAAATAATTAGGAAAGGAGAATAAGGATAAACATGAAGGCTAAGACACACTAAACCAAGGTTGAGCTCAAAAATATATAAAGAAACATGATAACAAAATGAGAAATGACAAGCAAGTCATTTCTCCAATTCAAACTACAAAACAAGGCCATGAAAATTTTTTCTTTTATAAATTTTGGCCACAAATAAATTTCATTTCTTCTTTCTTTTTTTTGGTTTTTTTTGATTGATTTTTTTATTTTCTAATTTGACAATATTTTGATAATAACATTTTTTCATAAAGGAGAGCTCCAAAAATAGGCTTGAAAATTTCCTATTCATTTCAAAGGTAAAACCCTTTCACAAAAATAATTTTTAAGCTCAAAGTTTTAGTGTGAAAAAATAGAAAAGCCATTTTGGCTTTGGTGAAAATAGTTAAATGAAAGGTGGAGCTAAAAACAAAGAAAACATGGAAAATGCCCAAAATTATTTTGCAATGGTAATGTTTTTGGTGGGCAAGAAAAGCTCAAACTAGTCAAATGGTGGCCTAAATCAATTCTAAAGCACGTAAAAATTACGCAAATGTTTCGAGAGTAGCTTGGGACAAGTTCTAGACACCAAGAAAGACTACCCAACAAATGAAAAAGAGCTAATATTACCTAGCAACCATTCGTAAGCAACTTGACTGAATAAAAAGACATAACTACAAATTGCAAACTTATAACGTAAAAAACGGATGCCTATATTTAAGAAAGAGAAACTAGTAAAACTAAGCTATGTTAAAAGGATAAGTTTAGAAAACCGTTTCAAAGAAATCTACATAGAACTACAAAAACCACACGGGCCTACACATCACTAGAAGAAACATAAAAATAAAGATAGAAAATAATTTCCAATTTTGTTTTTCAAATAGATTTTAGCACATTTTTTTTATTTTCTAATTTTTTGGGGTTTTGTATTTTATAATTTTTTTTGGATTTTTGATGAAGTTAAAATAAAAATCAATACTATAACTATACTAATTTTAAAACACATTTTTTTTGTGAGAAAGGAAAGAAGAAAGAAAGAAACTAGACCCTCCCCCATGCTTAAATTCTTCATTGCCCTCAATGAAGGAAAAAAAAAGAAAAAAAAGAGAAGGAGACTGAGAAGAAGAGAAAAATGCAGAAAGTAAATGAAATAAATAAAAAACAGGATTTCCCCGGGTTTGTGAGATGAAGGCGAATGTCGCTCCCCCGTGCTTGCTTTTTAGTGCACTTGATCATCAGCAGGTTTGACTTGATCCATCTTGATATCAGCAGCGTTGGAGCGGCAATCACGAACTTGGACTTGAGCCACCGGAAGGAAGAGCAAAAAAAAAGCAGAAAAAAAAAGATAGAGTCCGTGGGCAGGTGCCCAAAATTGTTCTTTATTACAATAATTTAACGTCCGAATAAAAGTGTCATAATAATAATAATAAGTCCAAAAATAAAAATAACAGTTCCACGTGAAAATAAACATTCAAGAGTCCAGAATAAGGTTCTCCTTTGCAGGAGACACAGAATCATTAGAAAAATATAATTTAAGCCTATGCTCATTTACTTTAAAATCACCCTTATCCGGGTACGAGAGTAGCACAGTTCCATAAGAAAAAACGTCCTTGACCGTAAACGGTCCAGACCATCTTGATTTTAGTTTACCAGGGAAGAGACGTAAACGTCAATTAAAAAGAAGAACCTGATCGCCAGGTTTAAACGTTTTAGTGTGGCACAGGTTCTTATCGTGATACAATTTCATGCGTTCCTTAAAAATTTTATTATTTTTGTAAATGTACGCTCTCCATTCATCAAGTTCATTCAACTGATTTTTTCTATGCTCGCCGACCGAGTACGGATCGAAATTAAAAAACTTTAACGCCCAATACGCACGGTGTTCTACTTCTATCGGAAGATGACACGATTTTCCATAGACCAATAGGAAAGGAGTACAACTGATGGCGGTCTTGTACGATGTCCGATAGGCCCAAAGAGAATCATCTAATTTTAGGGACCAGTCCTTACGAGAAGCAGAAACAATTTTTTTCCAAAATTCTTTTTAATTCTCGATTGACTACCTTGACCTGGCCGTTAGTTTGGGGGTGATAAGCGATGGATAATTTATGGGTAACACCATATTTAGTTAAAACCTTAGTTAGTTGTGCGTTAAAAAAATGGCTCCCCCTATCACTAACGATCGCTCGAGGAAAACCAAAACGAGAAAATAATTTTTTTAAAAGTTTATGACCATGCGTGCGTCATTACTTGGTAAAGCTTGGGCCTCCGCCCACCTAGAGATGTAATCTACGGCGACTAAAATATATTTATTTCCTAAACTTGAGGGAAATGGGCCGACGAAGTCTATGCCCCACAAATCAAAAACTTCGCACTCGAGAAAATAGTGTTGTTCCATTTCATTTTTATTATAGATATTTCCAGTCCGCTGGCATCGATCGCATCCTCCCACAAAAATTTGTGAATCTTTAAATATGCTTGGCCAATAGAAGCAAGCACTAAGCACTTTGTGGGCGGTGCAGTTTGCTTGATAATGCCCGCCAGTCGGGCCATCATGAACATGTTTTAAAACTTGTTGACCCTCTTCCTGGGAAACAAATCTTCTTACCACCTGATCCGCACAAATGCCAAATAGAAATGGGTCCTCCCAAAAATAATACTTCAACTCAGAAAAGAATTTCTTCTTTTGGTGAGAAGAGTATTCTTTTGGAAGGACCCGGGCCACAAGATAATTGGCCAGATCGGCAAACCAGGGGGTAGAAGAAGAAATATTTAAAAGACGCTCATCCGGAAAAGAGTCATTAATAAAAGTTTCATTTAAAATATCAAGGTTGGGATTTTCAAGACGAGAAAGATGATCAGCAGCTAGGTTTTCCGCTCCTTTCTTATCCCGAATCTCCAAGTCGAATTCTTGAAGTAAGAGGATCCAGTGAATAAGACGCGGCTTGGCATCCGGTTTAGAAAGGAGGTACTTCAAAGCGGAATGATCCGTAAAAACAATTACTTTAGCAAGAGTAACGTACGGTCGGAATTTATCAAAAGCAAAAATAACAGCTAAGAGCTCTTTCTCCGTCGTGGTGTAATTTTCTTGAGCAGAAGTTAGAGTTTTACTAGCATAGAAAATCGGATGAAAGTTCTTAGCAATTCGTTGTCCTAGAACCGCACCTATCACATGATTACTCGCATCGCACATTATTTCGAATGGTAAATCCCAAACTGGGGCGATCAGAATAGGAGCATTGATAAGTTTTGATTTAATTAATTCAAACGCGGCGAGACAAGATTCATCAAAAACGAAAGGAGTGTCTTTTTCGAGAAGGTGAGTGAAAGGCTTAGTAATTTTTGAAAAATATTTAATAAATCTTCGATAAAATCTCGCATGCCCTAAAAAACTTCTAATCGCTTTAATATTTGTAGGTGGCGGTAACTTTTTAATTATTTCAATTTTTGCCTTGTCCACTTCAATTCCCTTAGCGGAAATTTTGTGGCCAAGGACTAAGCCTTCACGTACCATAAAGTGGCACTTCTCCAAATTTAAAACTAAATTGGTCTCTTCGCAGCGTTGTAAAACTTTTTCTAAATTCTCTAAACATAAGTTAAATGAGTCGCCAAAACAGAAAAATCATCCATAAACAATTCCATAATATTTTCTACGTACTTATTAAAAATAGCAAGCATACACCGCTGAAAAGTAGCGGGTGCGTTCCATAAACCGAAAGGCATTCTACGATAAGCAAAAGTTCTGAAGGGGCAAGTGAATGTTGTCTTCTCTTTGTCTTCGGGTGCGATAGGGATTTGGAAGTATCCCGAAAGACCGTCGAGAAAACAATAAAAACTATGCCCGGATAAGCGTTCTAAAATTTGATCGATAAAGGGGAGGGGGAAGTGATCTTTACGAGTGACATCATTTAATTTACGGTAATCGATGCACATCCTCCATCCCGTTACCGTCCTAGTTGGAATTAAATCGTTGTTTTCATTTGTTACTACTGTGACCCCACCCTTCTTAGGAACAACCTGAACCGTACTTACCCACTGACTATCGGAAATAGGATAAATTATCCCTGCATCTAATAACTTAAGAACCTCGCCCTTCACAACCTCTTTCATATTAGGATTAAGTTAACGTTGAGGTTGGACCCCTCGCTTAGAGTTATTTTCAAAGAATATTTTGTGGGTGCAAAAGGAGGGGCTAATGCCAGGAATATCAGAAATTTGCCACGCTATAGCTCGGCGATGCTTTTGTAGTAGTTCGACCAATTGATCGTTTTCGGATTGAGAATGCAAAGCCGAGATTATAACGGGCAATTTAGAATTTTGTTCAAGAAAGGCATATTTGAGGTGATCGGGAAGGGGTTTGAGTTCTAAGTTGGGTGGTTCATTGTAAGAGTTATTTAAACCTTTTTCATTTTCAAAAACAATATTTTCATAATTTTTTTTTCTAAACACTGGTTCATTTGCAAAGTTGGCTTGCGCGGACATAGCCGTGTCTTCAAAAACATTTGTAGAAAAATCAGAAAAAGAGGAAGAAAAGTCATTGGAAGAAATATTTGAGAGAAAAAGAGAGGAGTCCTCATTTAAAACATCGATGAAAAAACATGAATCGTTATTTTTTGAAGAATTTTTCATGGATTGGTTTATAGAAAATGTGACCTTGTCATCTCCCACACGCAAAAACAACTTTCCGTTACTAACATCGATGACCGCTCGTGAGGTGGCTAGGAAGGGTCGGCCAAGAATAAGAGGGACCTCGACATCCTCTTCAATATTGAGAATGACAAAATCCACCGGGAAGATGAATTTGTCGACCTTCACTAGCACATCCTCAACGATACCTAACGGATACTAAATCGATCGATCGGCTAACTGTATAGTCATTCTTGTAGGGCTAAGAGTGTCTAATCCTAACTTCTTGAATAAAGAAAAAGGCATCAAATTGATGCTCGCTCCAAGATCCGCTAACGCATGTTTAACGAAAAGATAACCTTAAACGCAAGGAATGGAAAAACTACCCGGGTCATTTATCTTTTTAGGAAGATTAGAGTTCTTAACGACCGCCGAGCATTCTTCATTTAACGTTACATGTGATAAATTTTACAATTTCATCTTGTTCGTTAATAAGTCTTCAAGATATTTGGCGTACTTAGGCATTTGACTAATTGCTTCATGAAAGGGCAAATTAATATGAATTTGTTTAAATATTTCAAGAAAGCGTTGATATTGTTTATCTAGTTTTTCTTTCCTAAGTCGAGCCGGATAAGGAGGTGGCGGAAATTCGTTTATAATAACTGGAGCATCATTCTGAACGTCATCTTTTTATTTTTCAAATTCAGATAAAACAGAAATATCTTTTTCTTTATCAAAAGTAGAGTTTTCATTTTCAAAAGGGATAATTGTTTCCACAGTAGGAGAGATAGTCACCTTTGGCTCTTCCCTTGTGGTGGGCTCGTTAATAACCTTACCGCTCTGAAGGGAAATCGCATTTGCGTGCTCCCTTGGGTTAGGTTCAGTGTTCGAGGGAAGAGTTCCAGGTGGTCTCTCGGAAAAATCCTTGGCAAGTTGCCCGACCTAGTTTTCTAAATTTTTCATCGACCCTATTAAGTTTCTAATAGTAGCATCGTTCGAGCTGATATATCTAGATAAAATTTCTTCCAAAGAGAGAGTTTTTTGAAGATTTTGGTTTTGTTGTGGTGGTGGTGGTGGAGTTAAATCGTGTGGTGGACGTACGACGTTAGTATTAATACTCCAAGACAAGTTAGGATGGTTACGCCATCCAGGGTGATAAGAATTCATAGCAGCATTAAAACCAGGAGGAGAAGAAAAATTTGAAAAAGCAGAAAAATTGTTTGCAGAATTATTTTGAGCAGGCCTGGGTATGTTCCCCAGATAATCCACCTGCTCGGCAGCAGTAGAAGCATTCACATTTTAAAATACCTTAGCAGCGGAGGCATCAGTCATCTCCGAAATCTTCTTGTTCAACATTTCCACTTGCATCGCTTGTTGCGTCACCGAATCCACTTCATAGATACCTGCAGGTTGAGATGGGCGAGACCTAGACGAATTCCACTGATAAGTGTTCATCTCCATGTCATCGATAAGCACAAGAGCGGCTTCCAGGGTTTTGCGGTCCAACGAACCAGCGGAAGCGGCATCTATCATTTGCTTAGTTTCTTGATTTAGCCCATTGTAAAATGTATGGACCTGTAACCATACATACAGAGCATGATGTGGGCATCTTCTTAAAAGTTCTTTGAACCTCTCCCGAGTGTCATAGAGGGTCTCAGAATAAATTTGAGAATATGAAGTAATATCATTTCTTAATTTAGCAGTTTTGGCGGGGGGAAAGTATCGAGAAAGAAATTTTTCAGTTAATATGTTCCAAGTAGTGATTGATCCTCTTGGAAGAGAACTCAACCACTATTTGGCTTTGGTCCTTAAGGAGAACGGGAAGAGTCTTATACTAATTGCATCGTCTGAAACACCATTAATTTTAACGGTGTCACAGATTTCAAGAAAATTGGCAATATGCAAGTTCGGATCTTCATCTTGTAATCCGTCGAACTGTACATATTGCTGCACCATTTGTATGATGCTAGGCTAAAGCTCGAAGTTATTATTCGCAATTACAGTTCGAACAACACTTGTTTCGGTCCCTTCCAAGTTGGGTCGAGCATAATCGGACATGGTCCTTTGCTGAGCCATACCTGTGTTAGGATCTCCCATTTCAGAATTAAAATTACAATCCCCGTATGAATCCTCAACCGCTGTTTGAGAAGTCGAAGCCCCGAATCGCAGTTGTCTCCGAAAGGAGCGTTCGATTTCTGGGTCCAAATCAACAAGTAGCGACGGATTCGTGCGGGTCATGCACTAGAAAAGAAAACGAAGGAGAATGGAAATGAAAACTTGAAAAAAAAAGAAAAAGAGAAGAAAGGATTTTTTTTTGAAAATAGATTTTTTTACGGATTGGCTCTCGAACTTCCCAAGGGCTACCCGGTGAAGGGTTCGCAAGGTACTAGGTAAAATGGTGGCGCTTAAAGCCCCTTACCCTTTTCGAGAGAATTTAGGTTGGGTATAAATAAGATGATGTGAGTTGATTATAATAATAAAAGAAAATATAAATTTATTTATTTTTTTTATTTTTGCAGAAGTAATAGCGAAAGCGTTTTCAAAATATTGACGAAGAAAATCACCGACAACGGCGCCAAAAACTTGGTGGGCCAAAACCCGAACAGGCAAGTGTACCTGTCGAATTGTAGTTCCAAGGTCGTATTTAAACACGGGGTTGTCAAGTACTGCTACTAATGCTTTAACTATTATCCTACCGAAAGATTGATGATGGGGGATTTGAAAAATAAATTAAAATTAAACTGAAACGAAATTAAGACGAAACTATAGATTAAGAGATAGCACTTTATCGATGATTCACCATGAAAAGAGATGAGAGAAATAAAAATGTAATTTTATAATTGCAAAATAACTCGACCGTGACAGATCCGAAAATAAGACAAAATCTCGCTAAAGCATTAGGTCTCCTAACTTATAGACTCTTTGATCGAAATCTCTTTACAAATCAAAGAAGCCTAAAGTTGCATTATCGAGGTGATCCGTATTATTGGATTTGACTCCAATCTGGAGGATTTACGTCGTCCTATCTCTAGGATTGCGTGCAACTCCTTCCTTCTTTGTGTGGTCTTTCAAATCACGAGTCTCTCGACTAGTATGAAATGAGAACAAGGCCTACTACCGTATACCGAAAATACGGAGTCGACACAAAATAAATTAAAGAAGGATCGAGCAAAATTTTAGCAAAAATAGAATTACAAAGTAAGAAAGATTCTCATCTCAATTCATGGATCCTCATGATCAAATGCTACAAGGAAATTAGCTACGCATATTGGAAAAGAGAACGACAATAATAAGAGAAGAAAATTTCATTTTCATTGATTGATAAAAAGTGAGTACACAATACTTAAATAAGAAAAGATTGCAATTAAAGGAAGAACTATTACAACAATAAGAAATCTAAAGAAGAAAATTTGCACTTGAACTCTCTTGCTCTCTCCAAAATCCAACTTCCAAAACATGAGACCATGGGCTCCTTTTATAAGAGATGGAGAAGCTTCTAGATTAGGGGGAGACAAAGGGTTGGCCGGCCATATCAAGGGGAGAAGGTTCATGCACTTTATTGATGAAGGGGAGAGAGAAAAGAGGGGGTTCAATGTATTTCATTTATGGGAATGAAAAAATAAAAATATAAAATAAAGAAGGGGGGATGAATGGAAGTGTGTAGAAGGGGAAAAAGGGAGGGGGTCGGCCACATGCATAGGAATATTCATGCATCTAATAAATGGAGCGAGAGGGAGAGAGAATGAATGAGGTGGCAAAGTGCATGCATGAGAGTGAAAGGTGGCCGGCCATGCTAAGGGGTTGCTTTCTTGGGCTCGGGTAGGCTAGGGGCTGCACCAAATTGTAGAGGGCCGGCCACATGCATTGAAGGCTCGGGTTGGAGATTGTAATGGAGGCCGGGCTGCACCATGTGGAGGGGCTGCATCATGCTCTCGGGTAGGGGCTGCACTTGAAGGGTCGGGCTTGTCTTTGAAGGCTGCTACAAGTGCTTTAGAACCTACAAAATATAAATAAGACATTAGCTCATAATCATGATATAAAATTTAAATAAAACTAACATAATAACTCATACTATTAATTAGTTATATATAAAAAAAATAAAACTAAACAAAATAAACAAAACATTAGTTGTTTGAAACTAAATTAAAGATAATAATATTTATAAATAAAGCTAAACATAATAATAACATAAACATAAAATAACATCAATACATACTATAATAACTCAACAACATTATAACAAGCATACAAAAACACAAAATAATAATAAAACATAGGAATTTTGACTACTAAATTACCCCAAAAACGATGACTAAAAGTAGTCATCACCAGCTCAGCGAGAGTCAAAGTCAACCAGTGAAGACCGAAGACAAGATCAAGCTGCGAGCCAGCAGAAGGCCTTGGCGAGTATGGCGAGATTCCCTCGCATACTTGCCAGGTTGGCGACTAGGTGAGCTACTCGCCCAGCCCGTGCGAGCTCCCCAGGAAGTCGCCTAGTCGCCAGGGTGGGGGGTATAAGTTTGGATTCCCTATAAATAGGTCCCCAGGGGTACGAGGGAAGGGGACCAAGAATCTCGGATAGATACTTGCGAGCCCTTTGGATTCCTTTTCCTTAGATACCAAGTCGCGACCTGCGACTTAGTTGCTAGCTCGTTTCCCTCGTACATGGCTCGACCATTCTGGTTGTGGAGGGGCTGCTTCGTCCAAGAAACTGAGTACTTGGTGGGTCCTTCCTGCTGCAGCAACCTGGGGTTTTGTTCCTAGCTCATTTCTGTTCTTGCTTCCATGGGCCGTCTAACTTCACCACTTGATAAGTAGCCTTAGGCAGCCTAGTCCGATCTTGAGGAAGGGAACTTTTCTTTGCTTCAATAGCTATGTCTTCTCCCTTGGACTGTTTGAAAGCTTTATACTCCTAGTTGAGCATGGACTTTCTATCATCCATGACTTCCTCTGTGCCTTCCATGTAGATCACCAGAGTGCCCTATATTTCTTTTTCGTTTGTGCAGTGAATCAGATTCTGAAGAGTATAATCATCAATTACACTAAAATGATGTTCTGAGCCCTCTTGTCCATGGTTGTAAGAATGACTTCATCCTTAGCCATCTCAGCAAATGTCTTGGGTGTCTGGACATTTGCATCCAGAACAGACACTTTTATAGGGATGAAATGTCCTTTTTAAACTATTATGAAGATTCTAGGGTCAACTGCTTCCATGAATAGCCTAACCCTTTCCTTCTATATGCCAAAAAATTCTTTCCTGCAAATAGGAAGCTTCATGGCACCTAGCTCCTTGTAGTTCACTCCTGAATCCATAGGGATTGTTTGTAGCTATCTTAGAGAATCACTCAGATGGTTAGAACCTTTTTGAGCAACCTAGCTCTGATACCACTTGTAGGGACATGGCGCTACCAACTCGCCCAAAAGCCTAGACTGTTTGAGGACGGTGCTATCACTCCTTTATGGAGCTGGCTACCCTAGGCAAGATCCATGGGGCGGCAAGTTAGGCCCAGGGGACACGCCCTTCTATTCGACTAGTGTTGGTCGTAGTGCCTCGCGCCGTACCTCCCAACACTGGGGGCATTACTGGACCCCAATAGTGGGCTCCCTAGACTCAAACTCCCCGTTAAGAGGACACCGCCATGGAATCTGTGAGCACTTTCACATTATTCACCCCCAACTCCCTTACTAGATGAAGCCCCGCTATTAATGCTTGGTTGTTGGTAATGGGGAAGTGAACGACCACGGTCTGCTCAATCTTTGTTCCCTCAGGGCTCTACAGGATCACTCCTACCCCGAAGAAATGCCTACTCGAGGCGTCATCTACCATCTCCTTCCAAGAAACTGGGCGAGTTAACCCCGTCTCCACCACTTCGACAAAATAATCAGCCAGAAAGTCGGCCATCGCTTGAGCCTTGATCGCGAGGCAGGGAACAAAAGATATATCAAAGTTACTCAGCTCCACCGACCACTTGATCAACCTTCTTGAGTGATCCATCCCCTCAAAGATGTTATGGAGGGGATGTTCAGTCACCAATCGGATGGAGTCTGCCTGGAAGTTGGGTCGGAGCCTCCGAGCCGAAATAACTAGGGAAAAAACCAACTTCTCTAAAATATAGTATCGTAGTTCCGTCTTCCTCAAGACCCTGCTCACATAGTAGATGAGTAGCTATTTCTTGCTTTCTTCTCAGACTAGAACGGAGCTCAGGGCCTCGGCCTAAACACCAAGGTACAGGGACAGATCTTCCCCCTCCTTCTGTCCCTAGAGCAGCGGAGCCTGGGTCAACTGCCTCTTCAAGGCTTGGAAGTCTCCCTCGCACTCCTCCAACCATTCGAGTTTCTGGCCCCCTCTCAATGCTTCGAAAAAAGGTGAGCACTTCTCTCCAGCCCAGAAGAGGAACATGCTCAGCCCCTCCAGTTTCCCTGTCAGGCGTTGAATCTCTTTGGCGTTTGATGACTTGTTTTAGTCATCGTTTTTGGGGTAGTCTAGTATGCAAAATTCCTTGTTTAAATTATATGTTTTAAGTATATTTATACTTATTTTGTTTTATTTCTTATTTGATGTCTTTTGTTATGATGTATTAAATTTCTATCTCTTTTTTATGTTTTATGTTTTTTTGTTTATGTTAGGTTGTTTTGTCATGTTTGTATGTTTAGTTTTATGTTTAAAGGTTTGTGTTTTGTTATAATAATATGTTATGTTATTTATGTTTTCTTTTGCTTTTATATATCTAATAACCTAATTAATGTTGTGTATTATTTTGTAGGTTCAAGAGCCCTTGGAGCAGCCCTTCTACATGATGCAGTCGGACATGATGTTGGATCAGCCCTTCTATTTGGTGCCAACCCGAGCCCACCCTTGGTGCAGCCCACAACATGAGCAGCCAACCTACAAGCCTCTACCCGAGCCCTCCTCTACATGGAGCAGCCCCTACAGCCCTACCCGAGCCCTCTTCAAGCCCAAGAAGCCCACTACCATGCAGCCCACTCACCTTTGCATTGGCCGACCACCCTCCACATTCATTCCCCCTCTCTCTCTCCTCATTAATTTCCACATCCATTCACCTCCCTTTGCATTGGCAGGCCCCCTTCTTTTCCCCTCTTTATTTTATATTTACTCCCCCTCTCTACTTTTATTCCTCATTCATTCCCTCTTTTATTACCTTAAATGAAAATGAAATGAATCCCCCCATTCTCTCGCCCCTCATTAAAACTCATGCATGCACCTCTCCCACACATGCATGGCCGGCCACACTCATGCCTCCTTTCATATCCTTCTATTTTCTAGAATCTTCCCTCATCTATAAAAGGAACCCCTCCCCTCCTTGTTATGGACACCTTTTTTGTAAGCAATTTTATGTTAAGAAGTTTAGAGAAAGTTGGAGTTGGAGAGAAGTGAGGTGCTTCTTCTATGAGTTGTTTTCTTTTCAATATTGTACTAGTTTTAATTATTTTAATCCTTTTTTCTCTTTAATATAAGTATAGTTTTTTTTATATTGTGTACTCTCTTTTTTATCAAGCAATGAAAATGTTTTTCTCTTATCTTATTTTGTCTTCTCTTTCAATTATGAGTAACTAATTTTACTTAGCATTCGATCGTGAGGATCCATGAAGTGAGATGAGGGTTTATTTTATTTCTTAGTTTTATTTTTGTTATTTCATGCTCGATCCTTCTTTGATTTATTTCGCGCAGACTCCGTATTTCCGGTATACGGTAGTAGGCCTTTGATCTCATTTCATAATAGTCGAGAGACTCATTTATTTGAAAGATCACTCAAAGAAGGAAGGAGTTGCACGCAACCCTAGAGATAGGATGACGTAAATCCTCTGGATTGGAGTCAAATCCAATAGTGCGGA
Organism: Platanthera zijinensis; assembly: GCA_039513925.1. NCBI lineage: Eukaryota > Viridiplantae > Streptophyta > Magnoliopsida > Asparagales > Orchidaceae > Platanthera > Platanthera zijinensis. Next base: position 137,585,846 of record CM077087.1, on the reverse strand, counting down.
TCACCTCGATAATGCAACTTTAGGCTTCTTTGATTTGTAAAGAGATTTCGATCAAAGCGTCTATAAGTTAGGAGACCTAATGCTCTAGCGAGATTTTGTCTTATTTTCGGATCCGTCACGGTCGAGTTTGATTTGCAAAGATAAAACTATGCTCTTTTCATCTTATATCATTTCATGGTGATTCACTGATCGGGTGCTAGTTTTTTTATTATAAGTTTTTCGTCTAAAAATTATCTCTAGTTTCACATTAAAAATTCTCAAAAAAACATCCATCTTTCGGTAGTATAATAGTTAAAGCGTGAGTAGCAGTACTTGACAACCCCGTGTTTAAATACGATCTTGGTACTACAATTTGATAGGTACGCTTGCCTTTTCGAGTTGAAAGTAATTTTCACACCAGCGTTCTGTGGTGACCCCGATTCCATGATCGCCCTCACCTTGTCAGGATTGGGTTCCACCCCAGCGGGAGTAATGAGATGGCCTAAGAACTTCCCTCTGCTAGACCCAAAGACACACTTCAAGGGGTTCAGCCTCATTTTGTATTTTTTCAGGGTGCCGAAGGTCTCTTCTAGGTCCTGGAGGTAAGAGTCAATATCCTGACTCTTGATCATGAGATCATCCACGTACACCTCCAGGTTCCTCCCCTTCTGCTCCTGAAAGACCCAGTTCATCATCCTATAATACATTGCCCCAGCATTTTTCAGCCCAAAAGGCATCATTTTATAACAGTAGCACCCATCCCCGGTGATGAAAGAGACATCTTTTATGTCGGGCAGGTGCATCCTGATGTAAGACCCCATTTTTTTAAAAAAAAAATCGGGTTCTTAGGCCCATAACCGCCGCTTTGCGGTGACACCTTCTCACCCTGAAGGGTCATCACCGCGAAACGTCGATTCTGCCGGCCGAATCGATCACAGAAAAGCAGCAACAGCAGAGTAAACACAAGATGTAGTAAAACTCTAGCCATAAATCAATAATAAAATCACATCAGAGTAATAAAATCTCCACGAACGGAGTGTCCACAGAATAATATATCAGAGTACTAAAATACGAGCTTATGCCCGGTACAACATGTCCTCACTACAAATCACTCATGCGAAAGCAAAAACAGAACATCTACTCAAGGTCGAGACTTACGGTCCCAACTGTATGAACTCCGGAGCTAGACTTCCCCATCTCCAAGCGCATCGGTCTCTGGGGCTGCTCCCCCGTGCTGGGCTCCACGATTCCCTAAAATGATGCGGTTCGAAAATCGTTAGTCATAAAGACTAAGCCATATCATCCCCTACCCCTTCCCCCATGGCTCCTAAGTACCAAGCGGAGAGGAAGAAACGGAAGGACATGAAGGTGGAGATTAAATCAAAAGAAACAGGTGGAAGCGGAACTAATCTAGTAATTCTATAATAAATAATTGCAATAAGAAGAAATATGAAAAGTAACCTTCACTTATGTGAGAACACATAAGCCAAGGGGTCTTATGCAAGTCTCCCATCGTATAAAAATTCTCATACCAATTTATACGTTGGGGTGTCGGTAATCAAACAGCAGTATATATATATATATATCAAAATTGACCTTAATTTATAAACTTGCCCACACAAGCTTATAGACCAAGGGGTCATTTTGCAAGTCCTAATGTATAAGCGTCTCATTCCACTAATATCTTAGGTGTCAGGGGTTAAATGAATTGATTATGCTATGACATGCTAGTGGGTATGATGGAACATGCAAGTGCAACACACACACCCGACTCTATGCACACAGACCTTTAGTTCCCCCTTTCTATAGTCGTAACCTCCCAGGATACCTCCGTAGTGGCAGACGTAAGCGGTGGGTTGGGCCTCGCCCACCTCTAAACTAGTAAAGCACTACCGGTTAGACCTATCGTACGCCTATACGCTTGGTGTACGAAGCGGACTATTGCATACTCTTGCCGGCTGGCACAACGGACTTCTGTTGGCGAAGTGCTAACCACACTTGCCGAGTCAGCGTATTGGCGTCGGTGCATCGACCCTCCAATACCGAAGACCCACCACCTTAATTTTCTTTCCTTTTATGCACATGAAAATTTAACGTAGTCAAAAAAACCGAGCCGAAGCTCCCCGGTCTAAAACATCCATCTCAAACAATCGAGCCGAAACTCCCCGGACCAAAACGTTCATCTCTTAACTATCCAAGCCGAAGCTCCCAACTATCTTCTTGTGTTATCTATGTTTGTGAAATGTGCAACCCTAATTACTAAGTTACTCTTTTCAGCTTGTTAATACAGTTTACGTTAACCCAGGACTGCCCCCGGTATTCCCTGTAAAGGGCTCTCAAGGGGCACTAGGAACTATGATGGGATTACGCTCATCGTTCCCTTTCGCAAGGTACTTACTATTTTTTGTTGATTCCCTTACCCATTACCTTCTCGTGTTACGATATACTAACTTAGTGTGATTTTTAAACCTTCCTCTCTTCGGGAAAGACGATCGTTCGTCGAACCCGAGCACCTCTTAACTCTAGCCAACACCACTTCCCACTAACCTTTCCATCCTTATATGGTGAACACTTTCACATTCATCCAATTCAGCAGATTAACTAACTCCAACGCTGTTCCCCATCATATCCTATGACTGTTAACACAAATTGTTAATTGCAGACTATCTTATGCTATATGTCGAACCGGATAGGAAATGATCCAATACTCATCCAAATGCCCTAAATTATTTACTGGAGGTATATCATGATATAATTAGCCTATAATCAGAAAATTAAAATTTTTCCTAATTTTTCTGGCATTTAATTAATTTCCTCAAAAATTCCAATGGCTACCACTTTGAACATGAACTACCCTAAGTACTCATGCAAGATGTCTAACAAAATTATTATAAATATTATATTATATCAATATGGTAAATCCAAAGTATCACAATTTTTCTATCATCAAAAGGGCACTAAAAACTATTTTAGCAATATTTTTTATCTTTCGTTATTTATGAATCAAGTACAGAGAATATCCATCCAAAAATTATAAATTAATTATACTATGCAGATACAACTTTAAAAATAGCATTGGCTAAGTTTCATAATTTTTCAGCAAGTATTAATCTCTGAATAAATTAATTAACAAAAATCTCCATAAGGTGAACTTGTAAAGAAAGTGCCGTAACTAAGATTCTAAAAATCATGAATAAATGTCTACAAGCATATAATGGCCTGAAAGTCTCAATTCCTAAGTCTCATAATTTTTCAATAGCAATATCATCCCTAATTAATTTTTAAACTATAAAACCCCTTTTTAACATTTGTGAATGAAGTACTAGATTTACTTAACTAAAAATTATACAAAAATTCAGGAGCAACCATTCTAACTAAAAACATTTACTTCCAAGATTTCATGGGTTTCAATAAAAAGAAAGATCTAAGTAATTAAAACGTCAATTAAGGCTATAACAAACTTTACAAATGAAATGCTAGAAATAAACATCATAAAATTCCAGTAAAATTGTTATAGGTTCTACTCATTCTAAAACTCACTCTACCCGAGTTTCACAGCTTTTAGATAATGTTTAGTGACTGATTTTACTTATTTGAGATTTTAATCTAAAACTAAGGTTAGGTTTTTGAGGTATCTGCCTATCTCTAAATCCTCTGAGATTCCATTTAGATGATTTATATTATGCTAACGTCGACTCTACTGAATTTCAAGGCAATATGAGGGCATTTGCCCCCATGTCCTTCACAACCCTCAAAACCCTCCCTTTAGGGTTTGAGTTTGGATCCTAGGGTAAATCAACCCTAAACCACACCATTTTTCTCAAAGTGGGTTATAATAAACCTTCTAAGTCAGTGGTCAAAATATCAGCTTCTTTTGAGGTAATTTGACCGTTCCAACCACTTAGTGGACTTTTTACTCAAAAACGGCTCATTAATGCCTAGTTAAGGATAGGTAATTTCCTACCCAAAACTCATCCAAATGAGTTGGAGTTTTGTACAGAGCTAGGTTTTATAGCCAGGGACCATTCAACAAAATTTGGAAGGGTTTGGAGGTCATTTGACCACTTAAATAAATTACTCTAACTTATTAAATTAAAACAAAAACCTTAGGCAAAGTATCTCCAAAATTCCCATTTTTGGACAGCCTTTGGGTATGGCTAAGGGTAACCCCCTGCCCAAATTTCAGGTCATTTGGACAAGGGACGAAGAGTGGGCTTTCATTTTAGTTTCTGCCCAACTCTAGGTACAGCTCCCATCAAAACGGGTGCCTCGGTCAAACGACTTACCCAAACAAGTTGAAATTAATTTTAAATTAATTTAGACTCGAAGGGCTACAACTTTCGTGACTGGCCATGTTTCCTAAATCGGCCTCTAAGTGCCTCGTTTTGCAGCATCAAAATGCGCTCATTTAATATATCTTTTCCTTATATACTATATACATAATTTTTATATTATAAAAATGCTTTTATTGTTCATCTTCTATAGAACCCAAAAACCTGAACTCAGAAAACTTATATTTCCTGTAGCTCTTCCGCGATCCGTTGTCGGCCGTCCGGTCACTTCCCTGGCCAACCACCACCACCACCACCTCCGTCGAGGCGATGACTGTCGGTCGGCGGTGGTTTGGCCGCCGGAGGTGGCGGTTTCCAACAGACCCGAAAATATATTTTTTTCATGGTTTTTCCATGAAAACGCGAGATAGGTCTGGCTCCGTTGAGCACGAACTTCCTTTCTAAGATCCTAAGATCTACCCATAAAAGATGAAGTAGAGAAGGACCTTGTTCGTGATATAGAGGCGAGATGAACGTCGGGTTGTCATGGCACGGTGGTGGCGTTGCAAAACTTCTCCTATAGCAAGAACAACAACTCTAATCTGTTTGGTCAAGAGTGTAAACTTCTCATCTTGCTCTAAGGGGGCTTTTATAGATAACCAAGTGGGGAGGGGAAAGGGTAAAGCATTTATGGCCATGAAGGCTCTCCTCTTAATAGTATTTTGGTTATGGTGGAGGGAGAGGAAAATGTGGAAGATGAAAAGATGTGTCCAGGTGGCGATTTCCTATTAGACTAACACTTCGTCATTTTATTAAGTAATTAGAGAAGGAAACGGCCCATAAATACTCCTGGTGTAACTTTCCATAATCAGAGTTAATTATGGCATGTGTTAAAGTAATTTCCATCCTGGCTGACATTTCGGACTTTGTCACGGGCGTGACACGTAGGTCACGGGCGTGACACTATTCCATTCGTCATTCTCGAGTCGACGACCGATTTTTCTGCATCGGTTCACGGGTCACCCCCAATGTCACGGGCGTGACACGTTTGTCACGGGCGTGACAGGTGTTCTTCGGTCGACGTTAGTCGATCTGAGGTCGACGGTCGGTGGGGGCGTCACGCCCTAGGTCACGGGCATGACCAACCCGTGATATGAGTTCTGAGCTTGGAGATCAGCTTCCTAATTTTGTCGACCATCGAAGGAAGTCACAAGCGTGACGGGTCAGTCACGGGCATGACCAACCCGTGACTCGGGATTTAGGTCGACGGACTTCGGAGGATTGCGTCTTCAGCTAGCCGTCGTGCCTGAACCTATTTTTAGATCGGTTACTGTCAATTTCTGGGGCTTACGGGGGTTCTGTCATGGCAGACCGACTCCTAGGGGTCTAGCCGGAATTGGGATGTTACAAATCCCAATAAATAAAACAAAAATTTTGTCCCCGAAATTGTGGTTAAGCCTACGGGGATTTCTACCGGTATAAAATAAACTTGTAACATCCCATATGGTTTTCCTATTGAGTCGAAGCGACTACTTGTTCAATAAACGAAGGCAATTCCTCAATAAACAAAAGATTAGCTCCTACTTTACTGACTGAGTGTGCATGCCTAGGTTCTCAATTTCCCTTATCTAGTCCTACCGGTTCAATACAAGAAGGTAATTTATAGTATACCGAGAGGTGGTGAGGTATACTTAACTGAACAACTCCGGGTATTTTTGCCTCATCAGGTCCTACGGTTCCCAGGTGTGCTCCTCCTGACCGTGGTTCCTCCACAGAACCTTGACTAAGGGGATCTTCTTGCGGCGCAAGATCCGTACACCTTTGTCATCGATCTGAACCGGCTCCAAGTGAACAGACCGGTCTGAAGCTACCGGCCCTTCGGTGGTCAAAATCTACTTCTCCTTGCGTAGTAGAGCCCTCCTCAGCGAAGAAATGTGGAAGATGTCGTGTAAAGCTGCTAGCTCTGGTGGTAACTCTAGCATGTAGGCTAGGGCCCCGATCCGCTCCAGGATCCTATAAGGGCCCATATACCTAGGGCTGAGCTTCTTCCTCCGACCGCACCCGTGAAACTCCATGCATGGACCGGATCTTCAAAAATACACGGTCCCCCACCTGAAACTCCACCTGATGATGTCGAGCATCATAGTACTTAGTATGTCTGCTCTGCACCTCTAACATCCTGTCTCTGATCAGTCTCACCTGAGCCTCGGTTTCTTCAACAAAATCTGATCCCAACTCCTTCAGATCCTTGTCCTGAATCCAAGAAAGCAGGGTCCTGCATTTCCTTCCATACAAGGCTTCGTAAGGCGCCATCCTGATGCTGGACTGGTAGCTGTTATTATAGGAGAACTCGAGCAGGGGTAAGAGCTTCTCCCACGGTTCCCCGCGGTCCAAAATGCATAGCCTCAAAAGATCTTCCAGCATCCGATTGGTACATTTTGTCTGCCCATCCGTCTAGGGATAGAATGCGGTGCTGAAGGTCAATCGCGTGCTTAAGTAAGCCTGCACGGATCTCCACTCCCTGGAAGTGAACTGGCCATCCCGATCCGACACGATCGTCTTGGGCACCCCGTGATATCGAATGAACTACTCCACAAATCTCCGCACTAGTACTCCCACAGAGTCATCCTTCCTGATCGGAATGAATCTAGCCACCTTCGTTAACCGATCGATGATGACCCAAATCGAGTCGTTTCCCGTCCGTGATCGGGGAAGTCCATGAATAAAGTCAATCACGATGTCTTCAAACTTCCACTCCGGTACCGGGAGTGGTTGCAACAATCCAGCGGGGTTTTTGCACTCTGCCTTCACTAGATGGCACGCCTCGTAGTGGGTCACAAACTGAGTGATATCCTTCTTCATTCCTGGCCAGTACATAGTCTTCTTCAAGTCCGCAGTCATCTTCGTGATCCCCGGGTGCACCGAGTATCTGCTGTGGTAGGCCTCCGCCATGATATCTTCCCGGACCTGGCCTCCTTCCGGTATATAAGTCCGACCTCTAAAGCATACCACGCCATCCCTCATCGTGTAATCCCCTGCTGCACCGTTCTTCAAGGCCAAGAATATCTTCTCCAATTTGGCATCCCTCCTCTGCCCATCTCTGACTCAGTCCCGGATATCGTCTGTAGCACTCATCGTTGCTAAATACTCCATGTAAAGCTCGGGGTCCTCGGACAACACCAGTGTGATGTGCATATCCTCCAATCTCCTCACCAGCTCCATAGACATAACCTGGGGCCCGGCTTCAGAAGTGGCAGCTCTACGACTCAACGCGTCGGCCACCACATTTGCCTTCCCTGGATGGTAGTGCATCTCATACTGGTAATCCGTTAAGAACTCCACCCAATGCCTCTGCCTGATATTCAGCTCCTTCTGCGTTTCCACGTATTTCAAGTTCTTGTGGTCGGAGTAGATGTCACAGTGGACTCCATAAAGATAGTGGCGCCAGACCTTCAAAGCGAAAATGACTGCTCCCATCTCAAGGTCATGCACCGGGTAGTTCTGCTCGTGCTTCTTCAACTGGCGAGACGCATACGCAATCACATTGCCCTTCTGCATCAGTACAGCTCCCATACCCTGGTAGGAAGCGTCTGTGTAGACCTGAAATCCTTCTCTCCCCGAGGGGAGAGCAAGTATGGGAGACGAGGTGAGTCGATCCTTCAGCTCCTGAAAAACTGCCTGGCACTGCGGGGTCTAAACGAAAGGTACCTCCTTCTTCGTCAAAGATGTGAGTGGGAGGGAAATTTGAGAGAATCCCTCCACGAACTTCCAGTAATAACCGGCAAGTCTTAGGAAACTTCGTACGTCGGTGGCTGTCTTCAACTGTGACCAATCCCGAACTTCCTGAATCTTTGTCGGATCAACTGCCAACCCGGCTCCACTGATAATATGGCCTAGGAAGCTCACCTCCTTCAACCAGAACTGACATCTGCTTAACTTTGCATATAAATGATTCTCCCGCAGTCTCTATAGGGTCAATGCCAAATGACGAGTGTGCTCCTCTTCTGTTCTCGAGTAGATGAGGATGTCATCGATAAACATAATGACAAACACATCTAGATACTCCTTGAAAACCTAGTTCATGAGGGTCATGAACGCCGATGGTGCATTCGTGAGCCCGAAGGGCATCACCGTAAACTAAAACAATCCATATCTGCTACTAAAAGCAGTCTTCTAAATATCCTCCTCTCGAATCCGAAGATGGTAGTAGCCCGACCTCAAATCTAATTTTGAAAAGAAATGCGCCCCCTCCAGCTGGTCGAATAGCTCGTCTATCCTTGGCAGTGGATAGGTATTCGGGACCGTCAGCCGGTTTAGTGCTCGGTAGTCGATGCACAACTTGAGTGTCCCGTCTTTATTTTAGACGAACAAAACTGGAGCTCCCCATGGTGAAGAGCTCGGCCGGACAAATCTGGCTTCCACTAGATCCTGAAGCTGGCTTCGAAATTCTGTCAATTCCCTTGGGTCCATCCGATAAGGGGCCTTAGATGCCGGCTTGGCCCTCGGCACCAGCAGTATCTAGAAATCCTGCTCCTTATGCGGGGGTAATCCTGGTAATTTTTCTGGGAAGACGTCCGCAAAATCCCGCACCATTGGGATATACGATATAGAATATGTGGCCTCCGCTATTTCAAACAGTACCTCGTAGACTTCCTCTCCCTATAAATAGGCCTTGACGGCTTGTACAGACGATATAAATATAGGGGAGGTAGGTCTAATACCTTGAAAGATAATTTCTATGTCCATATGCCATAACCAGACTAGCCTCCTTGCACAATCGATCCTAGCGTAGTGGTACTCCAGCCACTTCATGCCCAAGATTAGATCAAACCTCGGCATTTCCAATACCGTTGTCGGGGTTTCAAAAATCTTCCCTCCAATGCATACTCCCAGGTCGCACTTTGCCGATGATGTCATCTCAGAGCCGTCTGGGATGCATACTCTCCGAGGGATTCCCGTGAAGTGATGTTCGGCTCCTATCTCCTTGGCAAAGTTTGCCGAAACAAATGAATGCGTAGCTCTAGTGCCAAACAGGGTGTAGGTTTGCTTCCCGTTGGCTGTGACTATGCTTGGTGGTAATCAAATGTCTTAGAAGTCTAACTATAGTTTTCATTTCTAGTTTGAAGTTTCTAAAGCAAGAGTCTTATTATTTATGAAAGCACATAAAATATTCTGGCGTACCTGTGATCACTTATTACAGGTTCCGGGGTTGAGCCAGATCCAATGCATACATCTGCTGCCCCTCTTGCATGCGGTCTCCACCCTAGTATCCATGACCTCGGCCGTATCCTCAGCCTCCAAAATGCCGAGCAGGTGGGCCACCCTGTGGTGCTGGAGGTGGTGCCCCCCTTATGGGGCAGTTTCTCCGGAGGTGCCCAATCTGATGACAATAAAGCACTCTGGTGGGGGATACACCATACCCCCGGGTCTCAGCATCACCTGCATCCGAAGAGGTTGAGGGGCCAATATCTCCTGCCACCTCGGCTCCTGCCTCACTTCCTGACGAGGCTGGTCCTCTATCTTTCTCCCATCTGGTATAGCACCTCGTCGCTGATCATTTCTGGCTCTCTGGCCCTAATCCTCCGCTTGCCGCTTCCGGCCCCGAGTGGTGTGCCAATCAGCCTCAATCCTCTTTGCCATATCCAAAATCCAGGAGATAGGCCCGTCGGATACAAATAACAAGGACTCCCTCAACTCCTCTATCAGGCCCTTATAGAACCTCTTGATGTACCCTGCTTCGTCCAGCTGGTAAGAATCTGCATATCGAGCCAAATGGTCGAACTACCGATGGTACTCCACCACCGTCCTGGTGCCCTACTTCAGCTGTAAGAACCGCTCCTCCAACTCATCCCTTGCCGACTGCGAAAAAAAATGCTCCAGCAGCGCGGCCCTGAACTCTTCCCAGGTAATTTCCGCAACCTCCCTATTAGTAAACGTCGTGTCCAACAACGTCTTCCACCACCTCTTGGAATGGGAATCCAGGCAAGAGACAACCAAAGCCACCCTCTCCTCCCAGGGACACCGTATCCCGGTCAGTATTTTGTACATAATATCAATCCACTCTTCTGTTTGAACTGCCGACTCTGTCCCCAAGTAGGATGGGGGAGAAAGTCCTTGGAAGATGCTCAACCAGTTGGCCCCCGGGTTTGGCTGCGGAGCCGGAGCTTTTGAGTCCGGAAGGCCTCAAGGATAACTGTAAGAGTCTGCCCCATGTCTTACTAAAGGAAAGGAGTGGGGACCGGTGGAGGTGGTGTAACATCAGGAGTTTGTTGAACTCCACCCTGTGGCATAGGCTGTGCTGGAGGCTGCGTAACAAAATCAATAATGAGAAAACGTTCAATCTTTACTAAAAATGGACAATTTATATGTGATCTCCATATGGGCACACCACTGCTTCTGTTGCTTAGTTTGTCCCCAAACTAAACTCGAGCGGGGGTGACCCAGGGTTAGTGGACTGCTACTTTTTTCCGATCGATGTTACACTCTGATACCACTTGTAAGACCCCATTTTTTTTTAAAAAAACCAGGGTCTTAGGCACAGAACCGCCGCTTTGCGGTGACACCTTCTCGCCCTAAAGGGTCATCACCGCGAAACGACGATTCTGCCGGCCGAATCGATCACAGAAAAGCAGCAACAGCAAAGTAAACACAAGATGTAGTAAAACTCTAGCCATAAATCTATAATAAAATCACATCAGAGTAATAAAAATCTCCACGAACCGAGTGTCCACAGAATAATATATCAGAGTACTAAAATACGGGCTTATGCCCGGTACAACATGTCCTCACTACAAATCACTCATGCGGAAGCAAAAATAGAACATCTACTCAAGGTCGAGACTTACGGTCCCGGCTGTATGAACTTCGGAGCTAGACTGCCCCATCTCCAAGCGCACCAATCTCTGGGGATGCTCCCCCGTGCTGGGCTCTACGATTCCCTAAAATGATGCGGTTCGAAAACCGTTAGTCATAAAGACTAAGCCCTATCATCCCCTACCCCTTCCCCCATGGCTCCTAAGTACCGAGCGGAGAGGAAGAAAGGGAAGGACATGAAGGTCGAGATTAAATCAAAAGAAACAGGTTGCAGCGGAACTAATCTAGCAATTCTATAAAAAAATAATGGCAATACGACGAAATATGAAAAGTAACCTACACTTATGTGAGAACACATAAGCAAAGGGGTCTTCTGCAAGGCTCCAATCGTATAAAAAGTCTCATACTAATTTATACGTTGGGGTGTCGGTAATCAAACAGCAGTATATATATATATATATATATCAAAATTGACCTTAATTTATAAACTTGCCCACACAAGCTTATAGACCAAGGGGTCATTTTGCAAGTCCTAATGTATAAGCGTCCCATTCCACTTATACCATAGGTGTCAGGGGTTAAATGAATCGATTATGTTATGACATGCTAGTGGGTATGATGGACCATGCAAGTGCAACACACACACCCGACTCTGTGAACACATACCTTTAGTTCCCCCTTTTTGGAGCCGTAACCTCCCAGGATACCTCCGTAGTGGAAGACGGAAGTGGTGGGGTTGGCCTCGCCCACCTATAAACCAGTAAAGCACTATCGGTCAGACCTATCGTACGCCTCAATGCTTGGTGCACGAAGCAGATCCTGCATACTCTTGCCGGCTGGCGCACCGGACTTCTGTTGGCGAAGTGCTAACCACACTTGCCGAGTCAGCGTATTGGCGTCGGTGCATCAACCCTCCAATACCGAAGACCCGCCACCTTAATTTTCTTTCCTTTTATTCACATGCAAATTTAACGTATTCAAAAAAAACCAAGCCGAAGCTCCCCGGACTAAAACGTCTGTCTCAAACAATCGAGTCGAAACTCCCCGGACCAAAACGTCTGTCTCTTAACTATCTAAGCCGAAGCTCCCAACTATCTTCCTGTGTTATCTGTGTTTGTGAAATGTGCAACCCTAATTACTAAGTTACTCTTTTCAGCTTGTTAATACAGTTTACATTAACCCAGGACTGCCCCCGGTATTCCCTGTGAAGGGCTCTCAAGGGGCACTAAGAACTATGATGGGAATACGCCCATCGTTCCCTTTCGCAAGGTACTTACTATTATTGTTTGATTCCCTTACCCATTACCTTCTCGTGTTACGATAGACTTACATAGTGTGATTTTTAAACCTTCCTCTCTTCGGGAAAGACGATCTTTCGTCGAACCCGAGCACCTCTTAACTCTAGCCAACACCACTTCTCACTAACCTTCCCATCCTTATATGGTGAACACTTTCACATCCATCCAATTCAGTAGATTAACTAACTCCAACACTGTGCCCCTTCATATCATATGACTATTAACACAAATTGCTAATTGCAGACTATCCTATGCTATATGTCGAACCAGATAGGAAATGATCCAATACTCATCCAAATGCCCTAACTTATTTACTGGAGGTATTTCATGATATAGTAAGCCTACAATCAGAAAATAATAATTTTTCCTAATTTATCTGGCATTTAATTAATTTCCTCAAAAAATCCAAGGGCTACCGGTTTGAACATTAACTACCCTAAGTACTCATGCAAGATTTCCAACAAAATTATTATAAATATTATGTTATCTCAATATGGTAAATCCAAAGTATCACAATTTTTCTATCAACAAAAGGGCACTAAAACTATTTTAGCAATATTTTCTATCTTTCATTATTTATGAATCAAGTACAGAGAATATCCATCCAAAAATTATAAATTAATTATACTATGCAGAAACAACCTTAAAATAGCATTGGCCAAGTTTCATAATTTTTCAGCAAGTATTAATCTCTAAATAAATTAATTATCAAAAATATCCATAAGGTGGACTTGTAAAGAAAGTGTCGTAACTAAGATTCTAAAAATCATGAATAAATGTCTACAAGCATATAATAGCCTGGAAGTCTCAATTCCTAAGTCTCATAAGTTTTCAACAGCAATATCATCCATAATTAATTTTTAAACTATAAAACCACTTTTTAATATTTGTGAATGAAGTACTAGATTTACTCAACTAAAAATTATACAAAAATTCAGGAGCAATCATTCTAACCTAAAACATTAACTTCCAAGATTTCATGGGGTTTCAATGAATAGAAAGATCTAAATAATTAAAACGTCAATTAGGGCTATAGCAAACTTTACAAATGAAGTGCAAGAAATAAACATCATAAAATTCCAGTAAAATTGCTATAGGTTCTACCCATTCCAAACTAACTCTACCCAAGTTTCACAGCTTTTAGATAATATTTAGTGACTGATTTTACTTATTTGAGATTTTACCCTAAAACTAAGATTAGGATTTTGAGGTATCTACCTATCTCCAAATCCTCTGAGATTCCATCTAGATTATTTATATTATACTATCGTCGACTCTACTGAATTTCAAGGCAATACGAGGGCATTTGCCCCTATGTCCTTCACAACCCTCAAAACCCTCTTTTTAGGATTTTAGTTTGGATCATAGGGTAAATCAACCCTAAACCACACCATTTTTCTCCAAGTGGGTTATAATAACTCTTCTAAGTCAGTGGTCAAAATATCAGCCTCTGTTGAGGTGATTTGACCGTTCCAACCTCTTAGTGCACTTTTTACTCAAAAATGCCTCATTAATGCCTAGTTAAGGATAGGTGATTTCCTACCCAAAACTCATCCAAATAACAGAGCTAGTTTTTATAGTCAGGGACAACTCACCAAAATTTGGGAGGGTTTGGAGGTCATTTGACCACCTAAATAAATTACTCTAACTTTTTAAATTAAAACAAAAACCTTAGGCAAAGTATCTCCAAAAATTCCCATTTTTGGACAACCTCTGGGTATGGCTAAGGGTAACCCCCTGCCCAAATTTTAGGTTATTTGGACAAGGGACGAAGAGTGGGCATTCATTTTAGTTTATGCCCAACTCTAGATACAGCCCCCACTAAAACGGGTGTTGCGTTCAAACCACTTACCCAAACGAGTTGAAATTAATTTTAAATTAATCTAGACTCAAAGGGCTACAACTTTTGTGATTGGTTATGTTTCCTAAATCAGCCTCTAAGTGCCTTGTTTTACAGCATCATTATGCGCCCATTTAATGTATCTTTTCCTTATATACTATATACTTAATTTTTATATTATAAAAATGTTTTTACTGTTCATCTTCTACAGAACCCGAAAACCTGAACTAAAAAAACTTATATTTCCTGTAGCTCTTTCGCGATCCGTCGCCGGCCGTCCGGTCACTTCCCTACCAGCCACCACCATCACCACCTCCGTCGAGGCGTTTGCTATCGGTCGGCGGTGGTTTGGCCGCCGGAGGTGGCGGTTTCCGACAAACCCGAAAATATATTTTTTTCATGGTTTTTCCATGAAAACGCGAGATAGGTCCGGCTCCGTTGAGCACGAACTTCCTTTCTAAGATCCTAAGATCTACCCATAAAAGAAGAAGTAGAGGAGCACCTTGTTCGCGGTTTGGAGGCGAGATGAACATCGGGTTGTCATTGCGCGGTGGTGGCATTGCCGAACTTCTCCTACAGCGAGAACAAAAACTCTAATCCGTTTGGTCAAGAGTGTAAACTTCTCATCTTGCTCTAAGGGGGCTTTTATAGATCACCAAGTGGGGAGGGGAAAGGGTAAAGCATGTATGGCCATGAAGGCTCTCCTCTTAATAATATTTCGGTTATGGTGGAAGGAGAGGAAAAGGTGGAAGATGAAAAATGAGTCCAGGTGGCGATTTCCTATTGGACTAACACTTCCTCATTTTATTAAGTAATTAGAGAAGGAAACGACCCATAAATACTCCTGGTGTAACTTACCATAATAAGAGTAAATTATGGCATGTGTTAAAGTAATTTCCAGCCTGGCTGACATTTCGGACTTTGTTACGGGCGTGACATGTAGGTCACGGGCGTGATACTAGTCCATTCGTCATTCTCGAGTCGATGACCGATTTTTTTGCGTCAGTTCACGGGTCACCCCCCATGTCACGGGCGTGACATGTTTGTCACAAGCGTGACAGGTGTTCTTCGGTCGACGTTCGTCGATCTGTGGTCGACGGTCGGTGGGGGCGTCACACCCTAGGTCACGGGCATGATGGGCCTGTCACGGGCGTGACCAACCCGTGATATGAGTTCTTAGCTCGGCGATCAGCTTCCTGATTTCGTCGACCATCGAAGGAAGTCACGGGCATGACGGGCCGGTCACGGGCGGGACCAACCCATGACTCGGGATTTCGGTCGACGGACTTCGGAGGATTGCGTCTTCGGCTAGCTGTCATGCCTAAACCTATTTTTAGATCGATTACTGTCAATTTCTAGGGTTTACGAGGGTTCTGTCACGGCAGACCGACTCCTAGGGGTCTTGCCGGAAATGGGATGTTACACCTTATTTGATGATAACCTGCAAAAGCATCTAAGAAACTCATTAGAGAGAAACCGACGGCTGAGTCAACAAGCGCGTCAATACGAGGCAAGGGGTAATAATCCTTAGGACATGATTTATTCAAAAGTGAGAAATCTACACACATCCTCCAGTGGTCGTCTCCTTTTTGAACCATTATAACATTGGAGTCCCAGCCTGGATACTGGATCTCTGAAACAAATCCGGCCTTGAGGAGCATACCCACCTCCTTTCTTATAGGCTCGGCCATCATGTCTGCAGTAGACCTCTTCTTTTTCTGGATGGGGCGGGCCTCCGGAGGTAGGTTAAGGAGGTGGCATGCAACATCTGCATCAATCACTGACATGTCCGCCGCGCTCCATGCGAAGATATCGATGTGCTTCTGGATGCACTCCAGCATCCTCCCTAATCCTCCGGGCTCAGCCCCCCGCTGAAGCGCACCTTCTCCACCCTTCATTCCCGGGTGAGAACCTCCATATCCACTACATTATCTGCTACCTCCAGCCGAGAATGTTCTCCCCACTGGCCCACAACCCCCTCACCTGGGGCAAGAACTTCCTCCTCAGCCTCCTTCGTGGCCATCACCTTAGCCTATTCCTTTAGCACTTCCTCCGCCACCTCCACGCGAGTGCGGACCTCTACCTCCTCCACCTCCATCTCCTCTGCTTCCTCTCCAGCCTCCTACATGGACACTTCCTCCATCCTCCTCTCTATCCCCTCAACTCCCTCCTGCTAGGAGATGGTGTTGATTGTCATGACATAACATTCCCTTGCCACCTTGGGGTCTTCGCAAACCCAGACTTTAATGCCTTCAACATTGAACTTCAGGCACTGATTGAAGAAAGAGGGTACGTGGCGGAAGGCGCTAATGAAGGACCATCAAAAGATCGCGTTGTAATTACGAGGAGCGTCCACAGTGATGAACCTACAGTTTCTGGACTGCCCCTAGAGTAACATGGAGTCACACTCCTTCTTCTACCTCCTTCCTCTCCCCGGAGAATCTTAAGAGAGGACCATCTAAGGCCAACACCCTCCTGGCCTCCACCTTCATCGCTTCGAACTCCTTCTTTAACATGACGTTGACTGAGCTCCCGTTATAAATGTGGATCCAAGAGACGATACAATTATCGACCTCGGCCTGGATCACCAACGCGTCGTAAAATGGATCCTTATGATCCGACATGTCCTTCCTTGTGAAGGTAATTTTCTCATCTGGGTGTGGAGTTAGAGACATCAAAGCAATGCTCTAACGGTACATGATATGGAGGCTCGCCTTGTGGGCAGCCTCAACTCCCCCCCCCCCCCACGGATCACCCCGATCCCTCCTCGGCCCCCTACATCAACCCTATCCTCGCACCTATCCTCCACTCTGGACAGGACCTCTTCAATCCTCACCTCTCAATGAGGCTATTTCTATTACTACTCCTTGGTTCCCCTCAACTCTAAGAACTCTGGGCACGTGGATGTGGCGTGGCCTTCCTCCTGATAGAAATCGTAGTAAGGTAGCTCCACCCTGCCATCCTACCTTCTCCTCTGAGCTCTCCTCCTCCTTCCCAGGGATATCGCCATAGACTAATGTTGATCGGGGAGAGGAGGTCTCTTGCTCTGCCTCCAGCCTGAAAGGTTGAACTGACCCTACTTTCCTTGGTGGTTATCCCCTCCGTGGAAACCTCGTCTCTGGCCTTGGTAGTTCCACTCCTACTGCCTCCAGCCTAGCCGATTGTTTGGCTCCTAGCGTCCCCACCATGGCTGATGCTCCCTCTATCTGGGCTTGGCCCTCCTAGGCTCCTGCCCCTTGCCATATCCTTGCTCCTTCTCCTCCGTGGCCCACTTGGTAACCTTCCTAGCGAAATCTGGGTTCGACGCCTCCCCGTCGACCTCCCTCGCTGCTCTCTCCATCAACTCCTCAAAGGAGAGAGGACGGACCCTCTTCAACTCCATTCTGAAGAACCCTTGCTGCAAACCTAGGGTGAAGGACACCATGAGGGTGTGCCCTGACATCTCCTGTACTTGGAGGACCTCCTCCTGTAACCAGTCCACATAGCGACCCAAAGTCTCATTCACCCCCTGCTTGATGAGGAACATGGACTCCGACTCTCTCTTCCTCTTCTTGGAAGTGGTGAACCTCAGCAAGAACCCCTGGCCCAGGTCCTCGAAGATGTAGATGGAGCTGGTAGGAAGCTGGTGGAACCAATCTCTCGCCTTCTCCTTGTGGGTTATGGAAAAGTGCCTGCACTTGAACGCATCAAACATCTGTCAGATTGAAACCATATCCTCGAACAATTGGATGTGTTGAACCGAGTCATCCCTCCCGATATATTAGGACATCTCCGGCTCACGAAACCCCTCTAGAACTGGGTCGAATGAGACCAACTCACTCAAGGGGCTGTCATCCCTGCTAGGCGAGTCGGGCGATCTCGCACCTCTGCATCGCTGATTTGGCCCGCACTTGTCGAGCCGGGGAATAGAGCTTGCCCCAGTAGATCCCGCTCGTTGCCTTCCTCTGCTGTCTCCTTCCCAGGTCGCCTGACAGGGGCATTCTCGCCTAGGGCTGGGGCTACGACAACTGGGACAGTTGGTGTCGAGCACTTTGCGCGAGTTCCGAGTGCGAACATGATGAGGTTCCGCATCTCTTGCAAGAAATCCTCAAACATGTCGAGAGTGGCGAGAGAGGGAGGGGTAACGAGTCGGCCTGGTCAGAAACTTGCTCTTCGCCTCCAGTCATTGAGCTCGCTAAGGTTTTCAGTGTTGATCACGCTCCATGCTCACCGCACTAAAATGTTGAAACCAGAAACCGGCTTTTGTGGAGTCCGAACCCTTGGGGAAGGGGTGACCGCACACTTACTTTTCCTAGCAAGCTTGATTGGACGAAGACTTAAAACTTGAAACTGACCCAAGGCTCCAACATGGAGGTCCCACCACACACACAGAAGATCTTAGAGCACTTCCCCTCCTTAGCCTGCGCTGAGCTAATGGCACCTTAAAAGGCACTATAGGACAAGAGTAATAGAACTTAAAAGCTTGCCTTCTGAGGTACCCCCTTGGGACTATTTAGAGTTTTTAAAACTTGACATGCAAATAGCATTACTCCGCTTTTTTGGTTCGCTATTTACAGCCAAAAGTGGTCTGCCAATAGCCAAACTCGACTGTTTTAGGAGCTAAATGCAGACCTAATCACATTTGTAAGACCAAAATGTGTTAACCACATGATGTCACAACCCGCATTTTCTCTGAATTTAGGAATTATCAGAGTATGAGAAAACATGTGTCATGATGCCACGTCAAGCAGGGGATAACTGTTGACGCTCAGGCAAAACCATCAACTTTACTTTATGAAAGAAATTCATGAGTTTAACGATTAGAAAATCAGTTATATTTTAGAGGCCGTATCCCTCGGCTCGTTGGATCACCTAGTCCACAGTTTAAAACTATACTTATACGCTGCGGAAAAAAAACTTTATTCTGGTTTGACGTCCTAAGGAGTACATAAGAGCCCCAAGAGGACCACTTATGCTATGCAAGACTCTACATTTAATTTATACTATATATAAGAAAACGATTTTTATACGTTGTTTTGAAAATAGTGATTGAGTTTTATAAAACATGCTGATCATGAGCTATACTTATAATAATAATTGTAGTTTTAAAAGTAATTAGCAACCTAGCATAAATCCTCCCCAGAGCAAGTAGACTATTTCCAGAAAATGGTAGCAGCAAAAGTAACATATCTAGTACAAAGGTGAAAACTACCAGTGGGCGCCAATAACCTGACACGAACCCACTGGCAAATATATATGTCTATAAGAAAAGTGCAGAAAAATTACCTCACTAAACAAATCAAGAAGGATCTCCAAAGTCCAAGAAACCACCAGCAACACCACAGCCACTTAGCCACCAAACTGGCTATTGCTCAGAACTTGAGGCATTAAAAAGAAGAAAGAATACCTCAGCAAGCAAAATAAGGAAAACTGCACGAAAGTGTCAATCGGATGAATAATAAAAATCGGGAAAAATAGCAGTAAATGTCACAACTGCCCAAGGCAAGACAAAAAGAAATGCACTAGGTGCGAGGAAACAGCATCAACCCTGACCAGAAATTACATCCTGCAGAGTCCACTAGGATACCAAGAGCCAAAAATGTTGCAATCTACCAAGGAAGAAACGTCTAACACCCTAAGCTTTGGGAGATGGTAGTAGCAAAATAAACAACGTGGATCCGGGTTGGAGGAAAACTCAGTCCCCCAACCACCATTTCCAAACCAACAAAGCTCAAGGGTCTACATGTGAAAGCACTAGGGACCTTCCACCCCCTTGCCTAGCCTGTACCTGGAGCAAGATAAAAGAAAAAGGGTGGCCTTGGCTAAATTACACAATACCTCCCCTCTTAAGAGCTCCAAACCACCACTACTAACCACGACCCACGATTCGGCCTTTAGGAAAGAAACGCATAGCCGACAAGGAACCTCAAAGAAAAATCAAGGAATTCACTCGGGGGCAAAAATCATGGTAGGGAAAAAGTGTTGAAATGACTCAACACGGCTTGGCGTTGAGTGGGACCCACTCAACTCCTAACCAGACCTTGGCGTTGAGTGAGTTAGCCTCACTCAGCGCCAGAACAACCATGGCGTTGAGTGAGGTTCACTCACTCAGCGCCCTCCAAAAGAACAACTCTGGCGTTGAGTGAGCTAGCCTCACTCAATGCCAAAACAGGCAAGGCGTTGAGTGAGGCTCACTCACTCAACGCCTCCCGCAAGAATACTCTGGCATTGAGTGAGCTAACCTCACTCAACGCCAAAACAGCGATGGCGTTGAGTGAGGTACACTCACTCAACGCCCTGGTACTTAACCACAATCAGGGAAAGTGGCGTTGAGTGAGCTGGCCTCACTCAACGCCAAAAAAGCAATGGCGTTGAGTGAAGCTCACTCACTCAACGCCCTGCCACTTAGCCGCAAAAGAATACTGCGGCATTGAGTGAGTCCACCTCACTCAACGCCAAAACAGCAATGGCGTTGAGTGAGGTTCACTCACTCAACGCCCTGGCACTAAGCCGCAAACAAGGCAAATCTACGGCGTTGAGTGAGCTTACCACACTCAACGCCAAAATGGCAATGGCGTTGAGTGAGGTCGTTTCACTTAACGCTAGAGGTTCTTGCCGCAAAGAAGGGCTGTGGAGTTGAGTGAGTCTACCTCACTCAACGCCAAAGAAGAAATGGTGTTGAGTGAGGTTCACTCACTCAACGCCACGGGACTTGGCCGCAAACTTTCCTACGGCGTTGAGTTAAATCACCTCACTCAATGCCAAAACCGAAATGGCGTTGAGTGAGGTCGACTCACTCAACGCCAAAGTACTTAGCCTCAGAAAGGGTTGTGGCGTTGAGTGAGCACACCTCACTCAATGCCAAAGTACTTGGTTGTACAGAAAGCTACGACATTGAGTGAGGTCACCTCACTCAACGTGAAAACCGAAATGGCGTTGAGTGAGGTCGACTCACTCAACGCCAAAGTACTTAGCCTCAGAAAAGGCTGTGGCGTTGAGTGAGCACACCTCACTCAACGCCAAAGTACTTAGCTTCTCGGAAAAACCGCGACGTTGAGTGAGTTCACCTCACTCAACGCCAAAACGGAAATGGCATTGAGTGAGGTCGACTCACTCAACGCCAAAGTACTTAGTCGCTAGCAGGGGCTGTGGCGTTGAGTGAGTCCACCTCACTCAACGCCTTAGTACTTAGCCAAAAAACTCAAACCGACTACAGCTGTGGCGTTGAGTGTGTGCACCACACTCAACGCCAAACCCGCAAAGGCTTTGAGTGTGTGCACCACACTCAACGCCGGCAACCCGAAAGCCCAAATTTGGCTCTTTCCAAGATACACAGCAGGCACCCCCCTCCTACTCTCTCTCTCTCTCTCAGCTTCACCCATAAGGCAACAACCAGACAGAAATCTGGAGTCTAAATTGGCGGTATTACACCGACGGGTTGAGCACCAACAGCACAAAGAGGGGGCTCATTAGGAGAAACTAAACCCTAATTTTAGTAAGATAAAAGGACAAGCTTGGCTTCTACCCTAGGGCTAACCGGGATTTTTCCAATTAATCAAGAGAAAGAAAAAAAATGGCAAGGGCAAGAATACCACTTGCCTCGATTTCCGGCGAAGCTTGGCCGGCTTTCCCTCCTCTTCACTCGGCACTAGCAGCAACAACACCTAAAAGCACATTCCGGCGCTTTAATGGCGGAATCCGCAAAACCCGAAAAATCCAAGTCTCCTAAAACTCCATGAAAATCAAATCTCTTACCGTCGAAATGCAGATCTGAGCGAGAGCAAGCCAAAGCCGCCTTCAGAATCAAATTCCGTCCATGAAAGCTCCCGGAATCGCTGTCCGAAGGCTAGGGCAGTCCGCCGCTTCCGCCTCTGTTTTCCGCGAACAGGAGCAGGCGGTTTCGGTCTTGGGAAGAAGGAAGAGAGTGGGCCCGCCAACTTCTAACCAAAGCTTTATAAATAAGCCTTACCACGCCTGTTCAGTCTAACCATCTCCCAAGCCACCGGTTCACTTAAACAAAGAGGGTTTCTAATTAGGTTTTACTAATGGCACACCCAAAGCGATGCGAAAACCAAACTAGCTCAGAATTCGACGAAATTCGTACCGTAGCTAAATACCCATGCTACGAACATAACGGCGAAGACAAAATTAACTTTCGACGAACAAAACTCGAGTTATACCCACCTAAAGCCAAAACACAAGCATCCCCCAAGAGGCCATACCGGGTCACCCAAAACGACTCGGCTTGCTAGGGAGATCTTGCCCATAGGCTACAAAATAGGCCACTAAGTTCTAAGGAGCTAAACCACACTCTAGAAATGGCACAAGCCACAAAAACGTGTCACCGTAATGCCAAACGAGAATAAAATAATCGCGGAAAAAATCGGGGGCGTTACAGTCACTCCCCTTAAAAGAAAGTTTCGTCCCGAAACTTTACGCACAGCACTTCTACTATAGAAGGAAAAAGTAACAAAAAAGAGTTACAAGAAGGGAAACATACCGATCAAATCAGGGAAAAAGGTGAGGGTAAGCTTGTCTCATGGCCGACTCTAGCTCTCAAGTCGCGCTCTCCAAATCCTGATTCTTCCAAAGAACTTTCACCATCGAAATGGACTTCTTTCGCAGCACCCATTCCTGAGTATCCAAAATACGGACCAGCACTTCCACAAAAGAGAGATTGGGCTCCAACTGGGGCAAAACGTCCAAGACTTGCCCACTACTGCGCACACACTTCCGCAATTGGCTTACATGGAAAACATTATGAATACCTGGGAAGTTTGCTTGCAAATCCAACCTATAAGCTGACACGCCAATCCGCTCAATTATCTTAAACAGGCCCACATACCTCGGGTCCAATTTCCGATTCTTACCAAACCTCTTTACACCCACCATCGGGGAAACCTTAAGAAACACAAGGTCCCCTACAGAAAACTCTAAGGCAGATCTACGCCGATTGGCGTTCTTCTCGTATCTCGCCTGAGCTATACGAAGCTTTTCTCGGATAAGCTTCACTGCGACCTCCATCTCCTCAAGTGCATCCGGACCCAACAAGGGTCTCTCACCCGCCTTAGCCCAAAACATGGGAGTTCTGCAGCTCCTCCCATACAAGGCTTCAAACGAAACCATTTGCAAACTTTCTTGATAATTGTTGTTGTATGCAAATTCCATAAGTCACAGTCGCTCATCCCACGCTCCACCGTGGTCTAAAATGTAGCATCGGATCATATCCTCAACTATCTGGTTCACCCGCTCCGTCTTCCCATTGGTCTGTGGGTGGTAAGCAGTAGAATACCTCAGATCCGTACCCAAACCCTCCTGCAGACTCTGCCAAAAACGAGAAGTAAACCGGGAGTCTCGAGCAGAAATGATGCTAACAGGCACACCGTGCAGTCAGATTACTTCATTCAAGTACAACTCCGCTATCTTCTTCATCGGGTAATCAATCTTATACGGCACGAAGTGAGCACACTTCGTCAGTCTATCCACTATGACCCAAACAGAATCAAATCCCCTCGGGGATTTCAGTAAGCCCGTGATGAAGTCCATAGAAATACTTTCCCACTTCCAAGTCGGGATCTCTAAAGGAGTCAACTTGCCACCAGGCCTTCTGTGATCGGCCTTCACACGCTTGCAAGTGTGACATTCAGCAACAAATCGGGCTATATCACCTTTCATGCCATACCACCAGGCAATTTGCTTTAAATCACAGTACATTTTCGTAGATCTTTGGTGGTAGGCAATGCTGGATCCATGACCCTCTCTACAAATTATACCCCTGATGTCCCCTACAGCGGGGATGCAAAATCTGCCGCGGTACTTCAACGTACCTGCCTCATCGATAGCAAAGTCTGGCAACTCCCCCTTCTCGGTCCTGCTGAATAAGTGCAGAAGATCCGGATCGTCCTTCTGGTGCAGTCTGGTCAAAGAAATCCAAGACGGCTCTGCCACTGACAAACTACTCTGCAAGCCACAACATCCCACTGATATATCCATAAGGAGGAACTCCTCCACTAAACGATCAGCGAAGAGATTAAAGATCTTTCCCGTCTTTCGGCTCAGGGCGTCGGCTACCACATTGGCCTTGCCTGGATTATACTGGATCTCTACGTCATAATCGACCACATACTCTAGCCACCGCCGCTGGCGTAGATTCAACTCCTTCTGCGTGAACACGTACTTCAGGCTCTTATGATCAGTGAAGATCTTGCACTGAGCCCCATAAAGTAGATGCCTCCACAGCTTCAATGCATAAATCACCACTGCAAACTCAAGGTCATGCGTGGGATAATTCTTCTCATGAGTCTTCAGTTACCTTGACCCATAGGCAATCACCCTTCCAACCTGCATTAATATGTAACCAAGACCTACATGCGAAGCATCCACGTAAATATCATAATACACACCCTCAGTAGGCAGGGTCAGAACGGGAGCAGTGCACAATCTCTTCTTGCACTCTAGGAAGGCTTCTCCGTACTTCTCGCTCCAAACAAAAGCCACGTTCTTTTGAGTCAGCTTGGTCAAAGGTGCAGCTAGGGAAGAGAAACCCTCCACGAACCTCCTGTAGTAGTCGACCAACCCTAGAAAGCTCCTGATCTCCTTAGGCGTGCTCGGCCTACTCCAATCCATCACTGCTGCAACCTTTTTTGGGTCGGCCGAGATCCCATCTTTGTTCACCACGTGGCCTAGAAATGAGACCTGAGGCAACCAAAATTCGCACTTGCTCAGCTTGGCGAATAAATTGTGATTCCTCAACTCTGATAGAACCAAGCGCAGATGTTGCTCATGCTCCTCAGCGCTACGAGAATAAACCAACACGTCATCAATGAAGACCACCGCGAACTTGTCTAGGAAATCCTTGAACACCCGGTTCATCATATCCATGAAGGATGATGGTGTGTTGGTCAAACCAAACGACATCACCAAGAACTCGAAATGTCCATGCCTCGATCTAAACGCAGTCCGTGGAATATCGGCCTCACGGATCCTGAGCTGATGATAGCCAGAACGAAGGTCGATCTTGGAGAACACCGTGCTACTGCGCAAATGGTCAAATAAATCATCGATCCTCGATAGAGGGTACCTGTTCTTAATAGTGACTTTGTTCAACTCCCTATAGTCGATGCAAAGCCGCATCGACCCATCTTTCTTCATTACAAACAGCACAGGAGCACCCCAAGGCGACGAACTCTGCTTGATAAATCCCTTTGGCAACAGCTCATCCAACTGAACTCGCAACTCCTCTAACTCACGAGGGGCCATCCGGTACGGTGCCTTAGCAATAGTACGCATACCCGGCTCCAAATCAATCACAAACTCAACATACCGCTCTGGAGGAAGACCAGGAAGATCATCAGGAAAAACATCGGCGAAATCACGAACAACTGGAATCTCCTCCAAGCGCGGTATACTAACAGCGGTCCCAACCACCGAGACCAAACAAGCAAAACAATCCGAAAGAAACAGCTTCTGAGCACATACCGCAGAGATGACAGGAGAATGCCGGCTCAGATCAGCATACATGCTTCCGGGCTGACCGTCGTCCTTGATGAAGTCCAAGCACTTCTCTTTGTACTGAATAACCGCATCATACCTAAACGGCCAGTCCATGCCCAGAATAACATCGAAGTCCTCCAGATCAATTATCTTTAGGTCTGCCTTCGCAAGGAAGTCCCCCAACAAAACAGGGCAATCTAACATGCCCAAATCTGACAACACAGATTCACCAGAGGAGAACTTGACACGGAAGGTATCCCGAACTCGATCTAAAGTCAACTGATGTCGCTCCACAAAGGCTCTAGCCACAAACGAGTGGGTAGCGTCAGAGTCAAACAGAACACGTGCCCAGCAGTTCTTCACCTTAAATTTCCCTATAGGAGCATAAAACTAAAGAACTACCACAACAATACTGCAAACATTCTAGTAAAACAAGAACAAAACCTTCAGGCTGGAAAGACAACTAACTTGAGATGACCTGAGTCGAAGCTTGAGCCTCCTCGGAAGAGATCACGTTCAGCTTTCCCTTGCCCTTGTCCACACGCTGAGGTGGAGGTAGAGCCTGAAGTGGAACTGCATGAAGAGCAGGCTGGACCTGAGGACACCTAGTCTTGATGTGTCCCTTCTGCCCATACTGATAGCAGACTTTATCCTTGGACCAGCACTGGGCAGCATCATGCCCGGGTCGCTTGCAAACAGAACAGGAGACATCCCTCCTAGGAGCACCCTGAATCGCATGAACCTGCTCCTTCTTCTGAGCTGTTGCCTTCTTGAAACATCTCTCGATAGGGTGGCCTGACCGGCCACAGAAGCTACACACCACTTTGCTCTTCTTTCCTGGAGCAGCACCGGGTACCTGGGGTTTCTTCTCCTCCACAGACTTCCTCTTGTCCTTCCTCATTTGCTGGCCTCTGCTCTTTGCAGTCTCAATAGCCACCACCTTTAGTGCAGCCTCCACTACTCCTGCATAAGTCTCTGACCCATAAGCACTGGTCAACTACTGAACTTCGCTCCTCAAGCCACCGAGAAATCGCTTAACTCGATCAGCCTCAATGCTGACCAATCAAGGGGAAAAATGGCTCAACTTGCTGAACTATATCTCATACTCACCCACCGTGAGTTGCCTTTGCTTCAGATGGAGGAAGTCGTTCATGAGGCAGTCACGCTCGACCGAGGGTAAGAACTTCCTCAACAGCATCTCCTTGAACACTTCCCAAGAGCATCAAGCTACCAAGCTCTCCTTTTCTCTCAGCCACCAACTCTTAGCCAAACCTTTAAGCTGATAGGCGGCTATCATCACCCTCTGGTCATCTGTAATCCCGGAGTACGAGAGCATCTCCTCCATAGAGATCAGCCAATCGTCTATGACCATGAAATCTACCTTCCCGTCATAAGTGGGAGGGCTCAGCCTCTGAAACTGCGAGATGAAGGTCATCTCTGCTGGCACCACCACTGGAGGTCTTAAGGGTGCAAGAGGAGGAGGGACAGCTAGCCCCCTTGCAGGGCCTTGCACTCCTTTAGTCTGACCTGCCACAACCTCCACCAGGGACTGAATCTGGGCCTGCATCTCCACCATCTGCCTGCTCATGGCATCGCTACTCTGCCACAGGCTCTTGATAACCGCATCATTCTGCGCTCTAGATGACTCACCCTCAGATAGGGGAGTCGATCTAGTCGAAGGACGTCTCGCCATCCTAAAATCATAGCAATATTAGTCAGATCCTTGTACAATGGTTAGAACCAACTACCAGTACAGACAATACATATATAGATATGAACTTAAAGCTGCTAAACTTGCTCTGGGAGTTTATCTTTTTACAAAAATTGATGTTATGCCCTAACCTAGGATGGTTAACCACCACCATACTAACTCTTGCACCTAGATCCGGAATGCATGACTTTATATCACTTTTGACTTGAAAGCTTATGTGTGTATATATGTCATCATGCCAGTCCTTAGCTTGGCACGTTGTGCTTATGCAATGTTATGTCATGCATGTTTATGCTATGCATTCTAAAAAGGCCCTAATGCATGTTATGAGCGGCGTACGCATGAAAATGTTATGCATCACATACTACATAATATTCTCATGCAACGAAAAAGAAAACGAGATAGTCGCAGCCATGTGGTGAGGTTATGCATCTTATACTACATTACCCTCACATGTTGCCCCTATGGTGGATCTATATACGAACACATATTATGCATCCCATACTACATAATATGCCCCGTATACTTCATGTTATGCTATGAGTGTAGTATTTGTGCTTTTACCAAGACGTGTTGATGACATATTGGTGTGTGAATGACATGATGCTGAACTATTAATGCAATCAAAGGAAGGTTGCCCGGCTAAATTTTCAAGCAACCTCCCTCTAATACCAACTGTCACAACCCGCATTTTCTCCGAATTTAGGAATTATCAGAGTATGAGAAAACACGCGTCATGATGTCAGGTCATGCAGGGGATAACTGCTGACGCTCAGGCAAAACCATCTACTTTACTTTATGAAAGAAATTCATGAGTTTAATGATTAGAAAATCAGTTATATTTTAGAGGCTGTATCCCTCGGCTCGGTGGATCACCTAGTCCACACTTTAAAACTATACTTATACGCTGCGGAAAAAAAAAACTTTATTTAGGTTTGACGTCCTAACGAGTGCATAAGAGCCCCAAAGGACCACTTATGCTATGCAAGACTCTACATTTAATTTATACTATATATAAGAAAACGATCTTTATACGTTGCTTGGAAAATAGTGATTGAGTTTTATAAAACATGCTGATCATGAGCTATACTTATAATAATAATTGTAGTTTTAAAAGTAACTAGCAACCTAGTATAAATCCTCCCCAGAGCAATTAGACTATCTCAAGAAAATGGTAGCAGCAAAAGTAACATATTTAGTACAAAGGTGAATACTACCAGTGGGCACCAACAACCTGACACGTACCCACTAGCAAATATATATGTCTGTAAGAAAAGTGCATAAAAACTACCTCACTAAACAAATCAAGAAGGATCTCCAAAGTCCAAGAAACCACCAGCAACACCACAGCCACTTAGCAACCAAACTGGCTACTGCTCAGAACCTGAGGCATTAAAAAGAAGAAAGAATACCTCAGCAAGCAAAATAAGAAAAACTGCACGAAAGTGTCAATCAGATGAATAATGAAAAGGGGAAAAACAGCAGTAAATGTCACAACTGCCCAAGGCAAGACAAAAAGAAATGCACTAGGTGCGAGGAAACAGCATCAACCCTGACCAGAAACTACATCTTGTATAGTCCAATAGGCTACCAAGAGCCCAAAATACTGCAATCTAGCAAGGAAGAAACGTCTAACACCCTAAGCTGTGGGAGATGGTAGTAGCAAAATAAACAACGTGGATCTAGGTTGGAGGCAAACTCAGTCCCCCAACCACCATTTCCATACCAACAAAGCTCAAGGGTCTACATGTGAAAGCACTAGGGAACTTGCACCCCCTTCCCAGCCCGTACCTGGAGCAAGATAAAAGAAAAAGGGTGGCCTTGGCTAAATTACACAATACCTCCCCTCTTAAGTGCTCCAAACCACCACTACTAACCACGACCCACGATTCGGCCTTTAGGAAAGAAAAACATAGCCGACAAGGAACCTCAAAGAAAAATCAAGGAATTCACTCGGGGGATAAAATCAAGGTAGGGAAAAAGTGTTGAAATGACTCAACACGGCTTGGCGTTGAGTGGGACCCACTCAACGCCTAACAAGACCTTAGCGTTGAGTGAGTTAGCCTCACTCAACGCCAGAACAGCCATGGCGTTGAGTGAGTTTCACTCACTAAGCGCCCTCCAGAAGAACAACTCTGTCGTTGAGTGAGCTAGCCTCACTCAACGCCAAAACAGGCATGGCATTGAGTGAGGCTCACTCACTCAACGCCTCCCGCAAGAATACTCTGGCGTTGAGTGAGCTAACCTCACTCAATGCCAAAACAACGATGGCGTTGAGTGAGGTACACTCACTCAACGCCCTGGTACTTAACCACAATCAGGGAAAGTGACGTTGAGTGAGCTGGCCTCACTCAACGCCAAAAAAGCATTGGCATTGAGTGAAGCTCACTCACTCAACGCCCTGCCACTTAGCCACAAAAGAAGACTGCTGCGTTGAGTGAGTCCACCTCACTCAACGTCAAAACAGCAATGGCGTTGAGTGAGGTTCACTCACTCAATGCCCTGGCACTTAGCCGCAAACAAGGCAAATCTGCAGCGTTGAGTGAGCTGACCTCACTCAAGGCCAAAACGGCAATGGCGTTGAGTGAGGTCGTTTCACTCAACGCCAGAGGTTCTGGCCGCAAAGAAGGGTTGTGGCGTTGAGTGAGTCTACCTCACTCAACGCCAAAGAAGAAATGGCGTTGAGTGAGGTTCACTCACTCAACGCCACGGGACTTGGCCGCAAACTTGCCTACGGCGTTGAGTGAGATCACCTCACTCAATGCCAAAACCGAAATGGTGTTGAGTGAGGTCGACTCACTCAACGCCAAAGTATTTAGCCTCATAAAGGGCTGTGGCGTTTAGTGAGCACACCTCACTCAACGCCAAAGTACTTGGCTTCACAAAAAGCTACGGTGTTGAGTGAGGTCACCTCACTCAATGCCAAAACCGAAATGGCGTTGAGTGAGGTCGACTCACTTAACGCCAAAGTACTTAGCCTCAAAAAAGGCTGTGGCGTTGAGTGAGCACACCTCACTCAACGCCAAAGTACTTAGCTTCTCGGAAAAACCGCGGTGTTGAGTGAGTTCACCTCACTCAACGCCAAAACGGAAATGGCGTCGAGTGAGGTCGACTCACTCAACGCCAAAGTACTTAGCCGCTAGCAGGGGCTGTGGCGTTTAGTGAGTCCACCTCACTCAACGCCTTAGTACTTAGCCAAAAAACTCAAACCGACTACAGCTGTGGCGTTGAGTGTGTGCACCACACTTAACGCCAAACCCGCAAAGGCTTTGAGTGTGTGAACCACACTCAACGCCGGCAACCCGAGAGCCCAAATTTGGCTCTTTCCAAGATACACAACAGGAACCCCCCTCCTACTCTCTCTCTCTCGGCTTCACCCGCAAGGCAACAACCAGACAGAAATCTGGAGTCTAAATTGGCGGTATTATGCCGGCGGGTTGAGCACCAACAACACAAAGAGGGGGCTCATTAGGAGAAACTAAACCCTAATTTCAGTAAGATAAAAGGACAAGCTTGGCTTCTACCCTAGGGCTAACCGGGATTTTTCCAATTCATCAAGAGAAAGAAAAAAAATGGCAAGGGCAAGAATACCACTTGCCTCGATTTCCGGCAAAGCTTGGTCGGATTTCCCTCTTCTTCACTCGGCACTAGTAGCAGTAGCACCTAAAAGCACATTCCTGCGCTTTAATGGCGGAATCCGCAAGAACCGAAAAATCCAAGTCTCCTAAAACTCCACGAAAATCAAATCTCTTACCGTCGAAATGCAGATCTTAGCAAGAGCAAGCCAAAGCCGCCTTCGGAATCGAATTCCGTCCACGAAAGCTCCCGGAATCGCCGTCTGAAGGCTAGGGCAGTCCGCCGCTTCCGCCTCTGTTTTCCGCGAATAGGAGCAGACGGTTTCGGTCTTGGGAAGAAGGAAGAGAGTGGGCCTGCCAACTTCTAACCAAAGCTTTATAAATAAGCCTTACCACGCCTGTTCAGCCTAATCGTCTCCCAAGCCACCGGTTCACTTAAACCTAGAGGGTTTCTAATTAGGTTTTACTAATGGCACACCCAAAGCGACGCGAAAACCAAACTACCTCGAAATTCGATGAAATTCGCACCGTAGCTAAATACTCATGTTACGAACACAACGGCAAAGTCGAAATTAACTTTCGAAGAACAGAACTCGAGTTATACCCACCTAAAGCCAAAACACAAGAACCCCCCAAGAGGCCACACCGGGTCACCCAAAATGACTCAGCTTGCTAGGGAGATCTTGCCCATAGGCTACAAAATAGGCCACTCAGTTCTAAGGAGCTAAACCACACTCCACAAATTGCACAAGCCACAAAACGCGTCACCGTAACGCCAAACGAGAATAAAATAATCGCGGAAAAAATTGGGGGCGTTACACATGATACCTGCACCCCACTCATAGGGGGAAATCGGGACCAGCTCGCTACTTAACTAGGCGGACGCAGCCTAGCTCACACAGCTCGCCTCTGTCTTTAGGCGAGCGTGAGCCGGACTCCCGCGGTTCGCCAGCCTCTCGTGCGGAGACGGACAGGCGATCTCGGCCGGATAGCCACTGAGACGAGCGCGGGATGGTGAAGATGGCTTTCACGGCTTGCTTGCTCCGCCTGGAGGGCCCAGAGAAACTAAAAAAAATCAAGGAAAAGCCAAGCGTTGAGTGAAGCCAGTTCACTCAACGCCAAGATCAGAAGGCGTTGACAGGGCGAACTTCACTCAACGCCAAGCTCAGAAGGCGTTGACAGGGCGAGCTTCATTCAACGTCAAACTCAGAAGGCGTTGACAGGGCGAGCTTCACTCAACGCCAAGCTCAGAAGGCATTGACAGGTCAAGCTTCACTCAACGCCTTAGAAGAGGTAGGCCAAAAATCTGTCCTTCCTCGCTCGCCTGCTTGGTGGACCCACTCGGCGAACACTGGGTTGTACATCGGGATTTTTGCTTAGCCCGATGCCTGACTCAGGCTAGCCCGACGTCCGGGCTTTGCCCGGCCCGACCCGGGCCGGGCCTAGCCGGGCTTTTCCCTAGCCGGGCCCGAGCCGGACTTTCCAGGCCCGAGCTATTTGCCCACCACTAATTATAAAGGTGAAATAAAAGTATTTTTGATTTGCCAAGTCACATGAAAGAAACAATAGGATTGTAGACCCAGGATCACAACTTGTTTTTGGAAAAAAAATATCATAAATATAAAAAAATATAAAACAATCGGGACCATAAAGCCTTAAACTTCTCTTCCAAAGTTTCTTATTACAAGTAAGATCTTCAGTAGGACCCCATTCAAACAACAGAAAAAAGATTAAAAAAAACATTGGAGAAACCGACAATAGCCAAGCAAGAACCAACTAAGGAATCATTTGCTGAACTCCATTATCCAAGCATTGGAGAAGTTGCAGAGCACTTTGAAACCAGAAAATCCAGATTGCTTAGCCAAAATCCTGAATTCTTTCTCCGTCCTCTCCCTTCCACTTGGACTCTCTAGCAGCATTATCACGTCAGCATGCAATACGCAGTGCGTCGAATCCGTTGAATCCACGATTTCGGGGAGGATGGAGTCTACTACGATCACCTTGCCGTTATCTGGAATTGCTTTCCAGCAACTCTTCAGAATCTTTATGCTGTCCTCGTCGTTCCAGTCATGAAGAACCCACTGCAGGTTCCACGAACAGAAGAGTATTAAGTTTTGATATTTACATGTATATAAGTCTATTTGTTGTTTCATGCAGAATTGCGTACCTTTAAGAGTAAGGCATCTCCACTGGGGATGCTCGCAAAGACATCGCCGCCGTGATGCTCCACACCTACAGAAAGCATATAATTATAACATGTCATTCTTGAAGAACATGGCATCGAAATTTGCGCTACACTGTGAAATATATAAATTGCTAAGGCGAAAGACCAGGCAATGGCGGCGCTTGGGCGATGACGTGAGGTAGATCAAAGTTTATCCCTTTGATGTGCGGATGTTTTGCTGTGATCATGCTAAGGGTGCCGCCGGTGCCGCCGCAGACATCGACGAGGACATCCACGCCCTTGAATCCGTCGTAGATGCTGAGGATGTTCTTCCAAATTATTATGGTGTGGCTCCTCATTCCTTCATTGAACACCTTACTGAACCTGGGATCAGTGGCATGATACTCGAATTCCGTCAATCCCCCGTGCGCCCTGTTGAACGCCACCCCGCCATGGAGTATTGCGTCCTTTAAATGATACCTTTAAGCAAAAATAATAAAAAAAACACGCAAGTTAAGGAAGGAGGCTACAACTAGTCTTCCTACAGAACGAACTATATATATAAATTAACAATTTCTGATCAATATTTACCAGCTTTCCATGGTAACCCAATCGTTGCTCATGAGGGCAAGGGAGGCCAAAGAGACGCCGTCCTCGTTTGGCATGAAGTACTTGCAGACTGGAGCAGCGCCGTACCTGCGGATGGTCCGGCCGTCGGCGTCCATGCTGGTGGAGCTGGTGAAGACGCGGTGGCTGGCGAGAAGGCGGAGGACGCGCTCCATCTTAGACGGGGCATGGGGGTTAGTGGCTTCAAGTAGAGAGGCGAGTTCTTCGGCAGATAGCTCCACGCCAGGGGCGGCCTCGGAGAAGATTTTAAAAAGACCGAGCTGAATGGCGGTAGAGATGGTCATGGGGAGCACGGAGTAGCTGCAGAGCTTTATTGCGTAGTTGCACGCTTCCATCTCTAGATCTGCTTTTTGATCACCCTCCAACTTTCTCTGCGAAACAGAATTCATTGTAGCTGCTTAACTAGTTAGTTCATATGGGAGCAGGAACGGTGAGGAGGAGCAAGAGAGAAAAAAATGAACCACAAATTCTCTTTGATTTTCTGTTGGTATTGAAACTGGTGACTATTTATAGAGTGCAGTGACAGAACAAATTCGACTCGTTGAAATGAACTCAAGTCTGAATTGAGAACGCTGTGAATATAATATCTATACCATATTCATACAAGTCGTGAGTGGGGCTCACGGAGTCACGGGTGCATGTGCTTCACATTCTATTACTCATGCTCCTCGCAGTTTCTCGCACGGCGACGAGAGATTGATCAACAACAATTAACCGAGGTGACGTACGTTGTCAAATTAACCGAGGTGACTTGCGTTGTCAAATTTTTATAAGGCGCTGTTATTAGCACCGTAGTTTTGGCTAGTTTCACCGCACATATTCCTAATTTTTTGAGCTTTTTCAAAATACGATGTGTACATATATTTTTAGGAAAGGTGTTCAACACGAAAGTTGTAGATCTCGACGAGATCAACAACTTTCGTGTTGAACACTTTTCCTAAAAATGCATGTACAAGACGTACTTTGGAAATATGTCTTGTTTAACGCCTTGTACATACTTTTTTAGGCGAGATCTATAACTTTCGTGTTGAGCACTTTTCCTAAAAATGCATGTACAAGGCATATTTCTAAATGACGCGAAAAATTAGGAGAAAGTACGGCGCGACTAGCCATTAACTTCGATCACTGTAAGTTACCAAAAATTCCTACTTTCATTTCCGTGTTCTACTTTAATCACCGACTAATTCTACGCAGATCGTTTTTTATTTTTTCCATACCGAAGACTTACAAGTTTACAAGAAGACTTACAATCTAATCTGATGGTGAGGGACAACTTGGAGAGCAACATAGGCTAATAACTTAATCCTCCGGTATACTGATATGTCGAACAAAAATCTGTCATCTGAAAAGTCAAAGGAGGAAGAGAAGATTACTGGTCCAACGAATGAGGAGATGGACATCGTAAGATACTGTCTTATTACAACCATATAATTGAAAATACGACCGTATTTAACATAATACGACATCATTTCTAAAGTATCTCCATATATCTACAATAACATGTTTGCAGGTGCCCAAGGAGGAAGTAGGGTTTTCAACAATTCATTTCGATGCGGAGGCTTTCAAAATGTACTCAAAATATGCTCGTAACTGCGGATTCAGCGTGCGAAAGCAACACGTATTTTACTGGACTCATACACAGATCATCAAGGGACGAGAGTTTTCATGCTTGAAAGGAGGGTTTAAGATTGACAAGACGTGTACCAATGTGAAAAAGAAATTCCACCATTATGATACTAGGATATGTTGTAATGCCCCGGATTTTTCAAGGTTTATTTAAATTCCTTTAGTGACGTATTTTGACGTCAGAGCATTACTTTGACGCTTGTTTAACGGGTGTCATTGTTGAAGCGTGACTTTTTGCTCATTGGTACCCGAGGTTTTAACTTAGAATGTTAACATGGCTAATTTCTTGTGATTTTTGATATTCCCTTGAGAGCCGGGGTTCGTTTTGGAACACGAATGAGCCTTTTTGGTAATGACGGTGTTTTGACTTCGGGAGATTTTTACCCAAGTTTGGTTTGTCGGATCTTAGTTCCGACTACGTCGTAGGATTCATAGCGTCAATATTTAGCTACGGTGCAATTTTCGTAGAAACCCGAGTTAGTATGATTTTTGGTCATTTGGACGTTTTAATTATAATAATAATATATTACTTGATTATATTATCTATTCCATATAAATAGCCTCTGATTAGACGTAAACCATATTCATCGTCTTCTTTCTGAAACCACCGACTGTTTTGCGAAAGAGAGAAAGAGGCGGTCTTTGGAGAGCCTTTAGCCGTCGATTTTTTGGAGCTCTGGTGCACACAATCGTTGTTGGAGGGTAGATTCGGATTGCTCTCACCGCGATCAACATTTCTACAGTGATTTTTTTCCTGTTTTTTTTTTGTTTTTTAGGGATTAAGGTATGCGGTTTTGACCTTCTTTCCTCTCGAAAAGTTTCAGTTTTGCTACTTAGGCGTTTTTGCTGACAGATCCGTGAGGAGGAGCGTTGCTTGGCCAGATTTCTGGAGGTTGAGGAAAGTGGTGCTTTCTCACCCTTGCCAAGTTTGTTTCTTGTATTCTTTGTGGCTTTTCTTCCCTTTTCTCCTTAGATTTTAGGAGTGGTGTAGGGTTTGGCCAAGGACGGCCTGCTGCGTGTGTAAGATTTCCAGTTAGGTCAAGGTAAGTTTTGTCGAATTGACAGTTAGCCCAAGTATAATTCATTTTATATGACGGCTAGTTTAGACAAACTCATCGAGTATAAGTCTATTAATCTGTTTAAATTCATCTTATATGGTCGTCAGTCTAAGTTAGAATTAGACGTCAATGACAGTTGGGTAATTCGTCGTATATAGCAGGGTTAAAAAAATCGTTGAATATCCTCTAGATTCATCGGGTGAAGGTTGATTTGGTCCAAGTAAAATTCGGCAAGTATCAGTAGGAGCATAGTCAAATTCGTCGAGTATCCGTTGAAATTTCGGCAGGTAATGTGTTGGGTATTGTATTCACAATAACCTAGATTTGTATGAAGTCACTCTTGAACTAAGATGAATTAAGTTTGTATTTGTTTCTCTTTTCAAGTTGAGTGCTTGCAGGTTATAATTATCAAGTGTAGAACAATATCAGTCTACAATGAGTCACCGAACACAGGACCACACAATGTAATCCCTGATTGTGTGACCTATGGTATTGACTCATGTGTAGCCTCTCTATTGGGACACACTTCATGTTCAAAGTACTAAAGTTATGGAAGAAAAACTAATTGCTGAATTCCTTGAAGAAAATCATTTTTTAGAAAGTGAAATTTTTCTAAGTATTATTCTCGAGAAAGACTTCCTTGTACTAGAGTAGTATTGTAGTATTTCTCGAGTTAGCTTAGTCTAGTTTTCGAGTAGTAGATGTTGTTCTCGAGAAGGCTTAGTTTAGTTCTCGAGAGAGTCATGTTGGGTATTGTATCCACAATTACCTGGATTTGAAGAAGACTCCAGTCAAGCTAAGTTGAATTGATAATGTATTTGACATTTCTATCAAGTTGTGCTTGAAGCTATTCCATGCTAAGTACACACCAATGTCAGGGTGCAGTGGGTCAATATACACGGGTCTGTGCAACGTAATCCCTCGTTGAGTAGATCAGTGTGTTGACTCACTTGTGCTCTCTCTATTGGAGTGTACTTATTTTCAAGTACAGGGTCAAGGTAGATCAAGAGCAGAAGAAGGAGCAAAGATGGGTCAAAGACCAAGTCATCAAAGGAAGGAAGAGAAAATTCTTCTAAGTCAAAATCGACCGAAATCGCTAGTTATTCTCGCCGACCTCGACGGGAATCGTTAGTGATTCCCGCCGATTCGTCGAGAATCAGTTAGCCTCTCCCGCCGACTTCTTCCGGCTGACATTTTTCAAACAGGGATTCTTCCAAGGCAGAATCGACGGGAATCGTGAGTGATTCCCGCCGACATCGACGGGAATCACCAATGATTCCCGCTGATTTTGCCTTAGGCAAATTTCCTCGTTCGCTGGACCGAACCAACTTGCCGTGCGCGTTTTCGGCCGGGGCTAGGGTTTCTCCTTGTGGGCCCCACAACGGTCATTAGGGTTTGCTCCTAGTATATATATACGCGTATTTTGAACCTCTAAAGACAGACATTCACGCAGAAAACGAAAGCAGCCGACGCCGTGCCCTAGCCGATCGCGGAAACCGCTGATCGCCTGTCGCTGCTCGCAAGCTCATCGTCGCCGCCGAACTCCGATCTTCTTTGATCTTCCGACGATAGTACCGAGGCAAGCCGATCATCTCGCGCATCTCTCTTGAGATCTCTTGTCTTCTGATTCGTTGAACGAGATTTGTTCTCCATTTCGAATTGGTTGAGACGACTGATCCGACTGAGATCATTCGTAGACCTTGCTTGCATCGTCAAGAAGTTTGGATCTACAAAGTATCGCTGCCGCAATCACTTGCCGCTGCCGATCTTGAGAAAACCCATTCCAAGAGAGAAATTCGGTTGTGGACTCTTAGTATTTTTCGTTCAAGCTACAACGAACGAAGAAGGACATCGGAATCTCCAAAAGCTTTGTTTGTATTTTCTTTGACATTCAATTTTGGTTTGGTTTAAAGGAATTTTCATTCCTTGTTGTAAGGGTTGGGTGCAACCCGTGGTGGCGGAGTTGTGACTCCTTTGTTGGAAGGGTTCCTTCCGTAGTGTGAGGATTGGATTTCAATCCGTTTGGAGAAGTGACCGAGTTGTCCCTTGGTAGGAGATAGATCGAAGGGGGAAATTGGACGTACCCAAATCGGGGAACAACTATAATTCTTTGTGTGTTTTCTGTGCTCTGTTTGTTAATTTGTGCAGGTAAATTTAATTACGCAAAAGACTGCACGACACCTATCCCCCCATAGGTGGATTTAGTCGACACTAGAGACTTTCAAGTGGTATCAGAGGGAGGTTCCTCTTCAATAAGGTTAACACCTTGAGTAAGATCCCGTGTCTAGTGTCAAGAAGAAAGAAGATCTCGGGAATGGACGGACTCAAGTATTCAGGAAAGATTCCTGTATGCACCAAGCTGAATTTTCCCATCTGGAAGAAAAGGATCAGGTTCTACATGGAAGCAGTCGATCCCCGACTCTTCATGATAGTGGAGGAGGGCCCTTATATCCCCACTAAGGCCTCCACCATTGATCCGACCAAGTTGGTGCCCAAGAAGCTCTCCGAAATGGATAAGGATGAGATGGTGCTTGTCGGACTAGACAAGAAAGCTCAAAACATCTTAGTAAGCGTCGTTGATGATTCCATGATGTAGAATTTCAACAACTGCAGGACTGCCAAGGACATATGGCACTGCCTGATCATTCTGTTGGAAGGCACAGATGAAGTAAGGGATGATCGAAGATCCCTTCTGAACTAGAAGTATGAGGCCTTCAAGCAAGGTCCCAAGGAAGAAATCGGAGTGACATTCGAGAACTTCCTGAAGATCGTCAATGCCCTGAAGGGTTATGGCAGAGTGTTCACCGATGGTGAACTAAATGACAAATTCCTTAGATCCCTTACTAAGGAATGGGACACCAAGATCTGCGCTATCAGAGAATTTGGCAAGCTGGTAGAAACTGATCCCCAGATTCTGTTTGGAAAGCTAATGTCCTACAAGCTTCAGCTAAACACTAGAAAAGCTGAAGAAGAAGCCAATAAGGCCGCAGCCAAAGAAAAGACTGTGGCCCTGAAAGCTAATCACTCAAGGAAAGGCAAGGGTGCAGCCTCGTCCCGCTCTTGGAGAAAGGCTGAGGAAGAAGACTCTGAGCCATGCTCATCCGGCTCAGAGCTATCTGAGGAAGAATTCTCCTTCATCACTCGAGAGTTCAAGAAGTTCCTCAAGTTGAAGAATCAGAGAAAAAAGGGTGGCTCCTCCTCCAGACATCAGAAGAAGAATTACTCTTCTGACAGGTATGAGTCTAAACAAAACAAACATCGTTCTACTGACATTATCTTCTTTGGATGCAATAAGCCAGGTCACGTCATTGCTGACTGCCACCAAAGCAAGAGAGATAAGGGGAAAGGAGAGGAGCACAAGTTCTCTAGAGATAAGAAGAAGGAGAGGAGCTATATTGCTAAAAAGCCAAAGACACTGAGTGAATCTTACTCTTCAGACTCCAGTGATGATGAGGAAGCCTACTTTGGGCTAATGGGTCACTCCGACTCAGATGGAGACTGTCCCCCATTTACTGGGAAGGTAAAAGAACGCACCCCCCTTCTCTGACTCTTACTCTGAGTCTCTTAAAGAGGACCACGAGGAAAGTCCATCTGCCCGTGAGGCTAAACTCCTCGAAAAGTATGAGCTTCTGCTCAATACTTTCGAAGAGTGTCGAAAGAGGTTGAGCGCTCAGAAAAAGGAAGTCAAATTCCTTAAGGCTGAGGGTGTATCCCTAAGAGAAGAGATCACAAGCTTAATTTCTCTCCGACAGGAACACCTGGACCTGACTTCTGAGTACTCGGATTCTCTAAGGCTCCTTGACCAAAAACAGGAAGAAATCAACAAGCTGGAAGAACAGCTTGCGGTAGAAAGGAAGATTGTCAAAAGCTTCTCTATGCCCAAGACCGTTCTTCCTCGGGTTAATGAATTCTCTGTTTAGGCTAAAGGGGCTAGCTTAGGGCATGTGGCTGTGCCTGGTAAATCATCCAGGAGAAATAGAAATCGGAGGAAAAATAAGGCTACTAAGAAGGCCTCTGCTGCAGAAAAGGGAAAGGACCCACTCGGTCTTGTTTCATTCAGAAAGCTTGGCTTTCCTTTCAATGAGCAGGACTTTGAGTCAACCTATGACCACTTCTTCCAGCCCTCGGTTGAAAATCCCAAGAGCCGGTATGATGGTTGGACCTTCCCCCGCAACTATGGTGAGAGTGTCTTCAAGGCACCTTATGAGGAAATCCAAGTGGAGAATTATGACCACTTCTCTAGCGGCCATAATAGGAAGCAGGCACCAAAGGCCAAGCCTGTTATACTGAAGGAACAGGAAGTGAAGAAGTTATGTGACTGCTGTCATCATGATGCCTCCACCTCCTGATCCAAGGCCCCGACTAGACCCGCCATTCCAAGGGTGAAGCAGGAGCCTAGGAAACGGTACAATAGGTTTGACTGTTGGTGTTGTGTCAAAGTTGGTCACTTTGCCATGGATTGCTGGTTTAATCCAAGATACAATGAGACTCCTTTTGTTAGCAATGCGAGGCCGACCACTCGTAGGGTTAACCAACCGAGGGGGAGTGTGCTAACAAGGAATCTAGGACCCAAGTTCGATTGGGTTCCTAAGGGAAACTAATTCTGTTTTGCAGGTATGTCCAAAGGCCACCAAAATGCCAATCTGGTACTTGGACAGTGGATGTTCCCGGCATATGACCGGGACAAGAAACCTGTTGCGTGATTACTCCCCAGTCGAAAATGGACCCAAAGTCATCTTTTGAGGATCTTATCTAGGAGTCAC
The DNA here is from genome assembly GCA_039513925.1 of Platanthera zijinensis. NCBI lineage: Eukaryota > Viridiplantae > Streptophyta > Magnoliopsida > Asparagales > Orchidaceae > Platanthera > Platanthera zijinensis. The sequence continues at coordinate 137,544,649 of CM077087.1, read as the reverse complement.
CAGGGGTTATGACAGCTGTTGCGCACAACTTCTATGGATCAGAAATCAACTCGAAGATTATGACTTACAGTTCAGAGAAGTTCCTATGTATTGCGACTCCTCGAGCGCAATAGCAATTGCGAACAATCCAGTGTCGCACAGCAGAACGAAGCATATTGAAGTGCGCTACCACTTCATTCAGGAGCATGTGGAAAATAAAGATATCTCTCTCTACTATGTCCCCACGGATAAGCAGATTGCAGATATCTTCACAAAGCCCCTAGACGAGGCAAAGTTCAGTCTCTTCAAAACTGAACTCGGCATGCTGAACTATGAAGATTGAAGACTGAAGGGCTCAAGGCTCGTGGATCAAGGGGAAGCATCAGCGAGGAACTCAAGATCGGGAACGGATGCAAGAACTGAGGGGGGCATTTTGTTCTAAGTAAAATCCAAGATTTGCAGAAGCTGAAAAGGGGGAGATTACCCTCTCGGCTAAGGCTAAGGTAGCTGCCAATGTTAAGTATGCTCTCAGGAAAATGGTAATGAATTTCACTCTCAACTAAATTTTCTGTTTCTGTTTTTCATTCCCATCTGTTCTATTCACCTTAGCTTGTAGGATTTAGGATTTTTCAAATAGGGGGAGATTGTTGGGTATTGTATCCACAATTACCTGGATTTGAAGAAGACTCCAGTCAAGCTAAGTTTAATTGACAATGTATTTGACATTTCTATCAAGTTATGCTTGCAGCTATTCCATACTAAGTACACACCAATGTCAGGGTGCAGTGGGTCAATATACACGGGTCTGTGCAACGTAATCCCTCGTTGAGTTGATCAGTGTGTTGACTCACGTGTGCTCTCTCTATTGGAGTGTACTTATTTTCAAGTACAGGGTCAAGGTAGATAAAGAGCAGAAGGAGCAAAGATGGGTCAAAGACCAAGTCATCAAAGGAAGGAAGAGAAAATTCTTCTAAATCAAAATCGACGGGAATCGCTAGTGATTCCCGCCGACTTCGACGGGAATCGCTAGTGATTCCCGCCGATTCGTCGAGAATCAGTTAGCCTCTCCCGCCGACTTCTTCCGGCTGACAGTTTTCAAACAAGGATTCTGCCAAGGAAAAAATCGACGGGAATCGTGAGTGATTCCCGCCGACATCGACGGGAATCACCAACGATTCCCGCCGATTTTGCCATAAGCAAATTTCCTCGTTCGCTGGACCGAACAAACTTGCTGTGCACTGTTTCGGCCGGGGCTAGGGTTTCTCCTTGTGGGCCCCATAATGGTCATTAGGGTTGGCTCCTGGTATATATATACGCATATTTTGAACCTCTAAAGACAAACATTCACGTAGAAAATGAAAGCAGCTGACGCCGTGCCCTAGCCGATCGCGGAAACCGCCGATCGCCTGTAGCCGCTCGCAAGCTCGCCGCCGCCGCTGAACTCCGATCTTCTTTGATCTTCCGACGACAGTACCGAGTCAAGCCGAGCATCTCACGCATCTCTCTTGAGATCTCTTGTCTTCCGATTCGTTGAAAGAGATTTGTTCTCCATTCCGAATTGGTTGAGACGACTGATCCGACTTAGATCATTCGTAGACCTTGCTTGCTTCGTCAAGAAGTTTGGATCTACAAAGTATCGCCGCTGCAATCACTTGTCGCTGCCGATCTTGAGAAGACCCATTCCAAGAGAGAAATCTGGTTGTGGACTCTTCGCATTTTTCGTGCAAGCTACAACGAACGAAGAAGGACATCAGAATCTCCAAAAGCTTTGTTTGTATTTTCTTTTACATTCAATTTTGGTTTGTTGTAAGGGAATTTTCATTCCTTGTTGTAAGGGTTGGGTGCAACCCGTGGTGATGGAGTTGTTACTCCTTTGTTGGAAGGGTTCCTTCCGTAGTGTGAGGATTGAATTTCAATCCGTTTGGAGAAGTGACTGAGTCGTCCCTTGGTGGGAGATAGGTCGAAGGAGGAAAGTGGACGTACCCAAATCGGGGAACCACTATAATTCTTTGTGTGTTTTCTGTACTCTGTTTGTTAATTTGTGCAGGTAAATTTAATTCCGCAAAAGACTGCACGACACTTATCCCCCCATAGGTGGATTTAGTGGACACTAGAGACTTTCAAGTCTTGCTGTACTCGAGTAAGACTCGTCTCTTTCTCGAGTTTACTCAAAACTCAGCTTAGAATTTTTCTAAGTCTAGTACTCGAGAAACAGAAGTCATTACTCGAGAAGGCCGAGCCTTGTATCGAGAAAGCAGAAGCCTAGTACTCGAGTAACCGAAGTTATTTCTTGAGAAGTCTAAGTTATTTCTCGAGAAGTCTATTTTGTTCTCGAGAAGTCCAATCAGTTCTGAGAAGTCATTTTCTACTTCTCGAGTGACAAAAATTATTTCTCGAGTAACATATGTTATTTCTCGAGAAGCCAGAACTGATTCCCAGTGTTTTCCTTAAGTATCTATTCTCGAGAATCTAATATCCTTTTCTCAAGAAACAAATGTTGTTCTCGAGTAATCTATTCTTCACTCAAGAAATGAAGTTCATTTCCTAAATTTTTTGTTAAGTCCCGATGTAAGTGATTTCAAATTAATCTCATTTCTTATTAGTCCACGTGTTATGTATTTAATGATTATGAACATTAGGCAAGTCCTATAAAAGGTCTTATAATAATCGACTAACCCTGACAACAACAAGAAATCAAGTATTTTGAATCATTTTTTTCATTCTAAATTAGGAAGGCCGCCACTGTTCATCGTCTTCTTCGTTGTTCTTCTCCGATACAAGTGATTTAGAATGAGAAGGCTTCAACAGATCAAGGCTTTCAACTCCACAGATCTATTCCTTTATCGTGCTGATCCTAAGTTTTAAGATCTAGATATTTCGCCTTTGTCTTCTTCGATCAGTTTTTGACAGAGCTTCAAAGTTTAAGAAGGAAGAAGGGCTGAAGACTCAGATCTGAGATATTATTGTTTGTATATTTTTCTGTACAACACTTTAATCTTGTAGGAGATTTTTCTCCGAGTAGTAGGAGCTTTATTCTCCGAGATTTTTGTAGGAGTGTTTTGACTCCGAGTTGTAGGGGCGTTGCTCCAAGTTGTAGGATTGTTTTTCAATCCGAGCTAATAGTAAAGTAGTCGAGTCTAGCGTGGTGCTAGATCGGTGAGGTGGAGAGTGGGCGTACCCAAGGTTGGGGAACCACTCTAAATCCTGTGTTTTCTGCGACTCTCTTGTTTATTTTTTGCGCTCCGTCGTTACAAGTTTTTATTCCCAAAAAGACGAAGACCTCACCTATTAACCCCCTCTAGGACATTTAGGTAGACAACTAAAAACATTAATTGGGAGAGTTGGTAGCGCAATTTCCCTACATAATTCTTGGCATTGAGTGTTGATAAATTCGTCGAGTATTAGACATTGAGATCATCGAGTATAAGACTTGGCGTTGAGTGAATTAGATCTGGCGCTGATAGCATTGAGTGATTTTTGAGTCCATGTCAATTTCGTCGAGTAATCTCGACGAATTCATCGAGTAATGCTAGCTTAGCGTTCAGCCCGTCGAGTATAAGTCTTGACATTGAATAAGATTTGAGTTTAAGTCATTCGTTGAGTTATCTCGACGAATTCGTCAAGTAATGTCAGTTGTGTTGAGTGAAGCCTTGGCGTTGAGTGAGGCCTTGACAATGAGTAGTTTCGAGACTAAGTTAAAAGCGTTGAGTGCGCTGGATGCACTCAACGAGGCGTTGAGTGTACTCAACATGGCGTTGAGTGAGGCAGAATTGTTGAGTTTAGTTGTTTGGCGTCAAGTGCGTTGAATGCACTCAACGCGGCGTCGAGTTGACTCGCCGCTTTTCTTTGGACTTGGGATAATTTCGCCGATTCATCGTGTAATAAGATAATTGATGTTGTTAGGTGAAATTTGTTATATATGTAACACCCCTGAAACTCAAAAGAGGGGCCGGTGACGTTTTAAGTCAAGTCTGGGTTTTGGAGCAGGTGTCACGGGCGTGACACGGGCATGTCACGGGCGTGATACGGGCGTGTCACGAGCGTGTCACGGGCGTGTCACGGGCGTGACACAAGCGTGTCACGGGCGTGACACGGGCGTGTCACGGGCGTGTCACGTGCGTGTTCGGCCACGGGTCATGTGGTCGACGTTTTGACGATCGGCGATCGTCAAGTTGAGGAACACGGCCTGCGACACGGGCGTGTCCCAAGGCGTGTCACGCTAGGGAGTTTTCTGAGTCATGCACACGGGCCATGACACGGTCACAGACACAGGTGTGTCACATGTGACACAAGCGAGTCGGGTGCCGTGTCGCAGGCCGTGTCCTCCTCAGGAAGCAAGTGTTAGCAGTTGCATACGGGGCGTGACACGGGTCGTGACACGGCCGTATCACATGCGACACGGGCGTGTTGGAGGCCGTGTCGAATGCCGTATGCTGGTTATCGCGTCGGTCGAGACGGCGAATGAGCGACACGGCCCTGGACACGGGCGTGTCGCAGGCCGTGTTCGACCCAGATTTTGTAAAATTGGGCTGAATCGCAGCCGTTCGATTTCCTTTGCTTGGGATCCGACGGCTGGGGGTGGATGCTGGCAGTTTAAACCCGGAAATAGGGTTTGCAATCCCTCTTTTCATCCCCTTGGTTCTCTTTCTAAAGTCTAGAGAGAGGGGAGAGCAAGGAGGAGGCGGAAGGCCAAGATCCGGCTGCCGGTGGAGCTTCGGAGCTCCGAATCACGATCTGAGTCCAGATCCCTGAAGGCGACGCCGTTGCGGTGCTTTACAACCGCGTTGTTTTTCATGGCGCCGTGGAAGAACGCAAGGGTAATGATTCTCTTCTTGAGCATGTGAAGCTCTTCTCCTTTTGCATGGGAAAACCCTTATCCCACGAGTGAGCGGCGAGATTGTGGTATTCCTTGGGGTAGATATGTAAAGTCCCGCCCTTTAGAGTCCGGAATCATAGTACGGACATAGGCATGATGTGTGAATCCTACCCGGACGTGTTGGTCCGGATCGGTGATGATTTGCTATGCATTGTTGGCTGGAGAAGACTCCGAGAGTCGTGTTTTTTTTCGGGTTGCTATGCTGTAGTATGCATCAGGGAATCTGGGGGATTAACCCCGAGGTGCACCCGGAAATCTGGACGGAAACGCATTTCTGTCATATCGGTGGCCTGGGAGCCAACCGGGTACATAGCGGGGCTATGTACCATGTTTGATCGTTATTTGGGACTGGGGAAGCTTAGTCCGCGTCAAATGCCTAATGGCAATGGCGGGGTGAGCAATAGGCTGGTGTACCCCTAACCGCTCCACCTGCTCGGTTAAAGCGACCTAAAGTTTTACGTGGGACTTACCGAGGTTTGGAGATCGAGTCTAGGCTGCGGCTGAGAAGACTAAATGCTCACAAGATTGCCACCCTGGGGGTGGTGGTGGAGTCGAGGACCGGACAGGGTTCGGACTTGCTTCGCCGAGTAAGTGCCCTGAGAGCACGGGGTGTAAGGCCGTGTGAGCGTGCACCTGTGATGTGATGCTTATTTTGCTACATTGCTTTTTTTGCTAACAAGGGCAGGGAAGAAGCTTTGCCGCCCCGATTTGGGGGCGGAGTCGTTATAATTTTGTCAGCATAGCTGACCGTTGCCTTTGTTTACCACCGTGCGGTGGATTGTTGCTTGCAGGTGCTGCGGAGCCGAGAGGTAAATAGCGGGCTAAAGCCCAAGTTGCTGTGCCGGCCCTCGAAGGCCAAGTTTTGAGTGTTTTGTTTTTTGTACTCATTTGTGACCGGCCTGCGTGCCGAGGTTTGGAAGACACTTTTTATTAAGCAAACTCTTGTAAGGCTTTAAGGCCAATATCCGTGTATTAAACATTCCTTGTTTTTGGTTCAGTGGACATTCATGTTAGCAGGGTTCTTAATTGCGCAACTTAATAATTGTTTCTGCTAGGTGCTGTGTAGAACGTTGTGATTGGTTGAATGGTTTCAATACGTAACCAACCGGTCTGTCCGTAGTATATGGCATCGGGCCCCGGCCGTACCTACTGTTATATACTATGTGACGGCTAGGGGTGTTACAAATTGGTATCAGACTACTGGTTTCGGTCAAGCTTAAATGAATTCGTGGACGAATTCACTTTAAGGGGTGGTGAGCACATGTGTGTGCGTCATCGTTATAACATGAAAAGAACCCATGAATGTCCACTTAGGAATGAAAATACACATGTTTGAGGAACCTGCGTGTTCCTATAATTGCTTTTTGCAATTTTGTTCAGTCACTTATGGTGTTTTGAACGGCTATAGGTGTCCGGAAGTGGAGCGTGGCAGTCTGAACACACGTTTGCTGAGCAAAGTACGGCACCAAGTAACGTTCCTGAGACCCCTACGTCTTTGGAAACCATAAGAAGGGTGGTTGAAGAGGTATTCGCTGTGACCAACTCACAACATGGAAGTAATGTGCAACCCTTTGTCCCTGAGATGGCCCCAACATCGGGCGGTATGTTGGAGCAAAGGGCATTTGGAGGTCATTTAGAGCAGCAAATGAGCATGACTGTGGTGCAGGGAGCGCATTCAGTTGACGCATATTTGTAGACGTTCCTTATGTTAAGGCACTACCCAGGCTTTGAATGGGAAAGCGAGCAATCTATAGTTGATAGAATTTATAACGGTCTGCGCAGCGAGTTGCGTATCCTACTGCTAGGACCAAAGTTATTGGGATTCCGAGCTTTGGTGGAGTCGGCTAGAGCTTTGGAGGTGGAGTTGGGGAAAAATCACCACGTACCAGTGGATAGGGTACCAAACCCTACAGATCCTACAAGGACTGCCTATCGAAAGACGCCGAGAAAAGAGGCTGGGTCATCTACTACCCGAACTACCCTCAAATGTTATTCTTGTGGCAAGAAAGGGCACCTCGCCAGAGATTGTTGGGAGAGTGCTCAGAAGACAAGGAAAGTTTTGGCAGGAGAAGACAAAGATGCTATGGCAAAGGATTCGATGGTCAAGATGACAACCTCAAAATCTGGGTACCGTAGATGGTACAAGAAGGCTAGGGGGTCGTGTCTAGTCCCTTCCTCTAGCACATCCGAAGCGACTACAATTCAAACCCCGGATGCATGCTTTGTTTGTGGAAAGCCGGGGCATTATGCCCGAGATTGTTGGAGTGGACGCCTAATGTCCGAAAAGAAGAAGGGGGAGATATCTATAGAGAAAGGCAAGGCGGTGGCGTCCACCGTACCGCTGTTTACTCCGGCCCAACCAGGAGTGAACATCCTTGGCCAGCAGGAGGCCATGTGGCCGACCGTCGGGATGTCAGGTATGGTTCTTCTTATTAGCAAACTAGTTCCTTATGTCGGATACCTTATGCGGATTAACTTAGAACTTGAAGTTCTAGGCTTTATTTTGGAATCTTGGTAATCCGGAGAGAGCATAGTTTCGATACGGGAACTTCGCATTCCTGTTATCCGAAGAATCTGTATTGCGCATCGGAGTCATCCCTTCGATGGTAAAGTGAGCAATTCAGATGGGTTATTGCCCAGTAGTCGTCCAGTGCGCGCGGAGATACAGTCTGTGCGGTAAGAGTCTTATTGAAAGTCAAGGATTTGACTTGCTAGCGTCGTTGTTGCCGCTAGTAGAGTTCGACGTCATCTTTGGTATGGACTGTCTTTCGGGGCAGAAGGCTTTTATCGTTTGCAACCATAAAGAGGCCTAGCTGGGTGTATTGCAGGGGACAACGTTTGCGGAATTGAAGGGATCGAGCAGGACACTGACGTCTGCCCTCCCGGTGGTCAAGACATTTTTGTGTTAGTGTAAAGCTATTCTTCACGTTAGTGGAGGCTGTAACGCCTAAGTCCACTCTTGGTAGTATCCCAGTGGTTTGTGAGCATCCCGATGTGTTCCCGAACAATCTCCCTGGAGCCCCACCATAGCGAGAGATCGATTTCACGATTGAGTTGTACCAGGTGCTAAACCTGTGTCACGCTCTCCTTATAGGCTGATGCCTAGGGTGATAGCGGAGTTAAAGGTTCAACTAGAAAAGTTGATGGAGCATGGGTAGGTGCGTCCAAGCTCGTTTCCTTGGAGAGCACCGGTCCTCTTAACTCAGAAGAAGGACGGGAGCTTGCAATTTTGTATCTGTTGCAGAGAGCTGTGTAAGTTTGCAGAAATAGGGCAAGTAATCGATCCAAATGATCGATGATCTTCTGATCAGTTAGTCGGGTCTTCGGTGGAATCAGTAGTGGATCGTAAGTCCGGTTACCCTCATCTGAGAATAAGGGTAAGTGTTATCGCAAATGCGGTATTAAGCACGAGTGATGAGCAATCCGAGCCTGCGATCGTGCTGTCTTGGCAGTCAAGTGTGGCATCAGTGTTCATAGACCGGATGAGCGGAATGTTCATGGAGTATCTAGTCCAGTTTGTGATCGTCTTCATCGACGACACATTGGGGGAAATTTTAGTGCAAAGGGTATCGCTTCTGAATATCTACTCTTGGTTTTGTAGACGCTAAAAAGGAACCATGTATACACCAAGTTCTCCGAACTCGAGTCTTAGGTTATCCTCGTAGCGCTTCTCGGTCCTTTAGTTGGTAGAGTGAGAGCGTGTGGGTCCAGCGTTGTTAGTCGCAATACGAGGGTTGCCTGTGTTGTCTCGGTAGCAGAAGTCCAGAGTTTTTGGTTTGGTCGGCTACTACAGGCGCTTCGTAGAGGACTTCCTGCGGATAGTATTACCCCTCGCATCGTTGTCAAGGAAAAGCTTAAAAGGATTGCTTAGATGCGCGAGTACGCCCAAGCTGTGAAGGGTTAAAGAGTTGGTCAACCACGGCGCCAGTGTTAAGTTCGCCGAGTGGAACCAAAAGCTGTGAGATCTACGACACTGTCTTAGGCAGTGGATTGGACTGCGTGCTGCTGCAGCGTGGTAATGTTATGGCTTATGGCTCGCATTAGCTAAAAGAGCACGAGGGGAATTGTCCAGTCCGTCATCTGGAGTTCGTTGCCGTGTGTTTTGCACAAAAACTAGGGAGGCTTTATGTGTATGGTGCAAAAGTCGGTGTCTGTGCCGATACTATGAGCCTGATACATCGGTGGGATCGAAAGGATCTGAAATTGAGGCAGCAAAAAGGGATGGAGTTCCTGGGGGACTATACGTTCGAAAGTTATTTTGTGCTCGTTGTAAGGCAATGTGTTGCGGATGCGTTGAGACGCAGGGATTCCGCCCAAACCAACTAGTTGTAGGTTCATGTTGAGGGTTTGACCCGGGAGTTGGAGATGTTAGCTATCTCTTGCGTTGACAAGCAGACTAGCATCGAAGCGTTTTTGAACTGGTCGGAAGTCCAGTATGACCTGGCTGATCGTAGTTGGCATACTATGGTTTGTGTAGCTGCTTGAAGGAAATCATGGGTGCGGCTCAGTGGGTCAAAATCCCAAATCGACGGTTGTAGGTGGGCTACCAAGGAAAGACAACCGTTTGTGCGGCCCAAGCATGGGCAATTGATGGGTGGAATTGTGGTATGTTATACCAAGTACTCAATTAACTTAGGAAGCACGAAGTTGTGCCGTTATCTGAAGAAATTGCTTTGGTGGTCGGGGCTCAAGAGAGTCGTAGCATTGTTTGTGGCTAAGTGCCAGCCTTGCGCCTTAGTGAAGGAAGAGTGCCAAGTGCAGGGGGATTCTTGAATCCTTGCCTAGTTCGGAATAGAAGTTCGACTGGACTGTGTGCATGGTTTGCCAAAGTCACAATGGGGTAGCGACGCCGTGTGGGTGATCGTAATTGTGTTGACTTTAGTGTCGCACTTCATTCCGCATAGGAAGGATAATTAGGCGGAGTAACTGGCAAATGTTTTTGGATATCATAGTTAGACTGCATGGTGTGCCATGCAATATCGTGAGCAATCGAGGTGGGCATTCTACGTCCAATGATTGGAGGTGGTTACAGAAAGTGTTGGAGACTAAGTTATAGCTTAGTCCAGTCTTACATCTGCGGACGGATGAGCAGACCGAGTGGGTCAATAGGACGTTGGAGGACGTGCTTCGCATGTGCGTTCTGGACTTCGGGAAGCAGTGGGAAGGCCATCTGTTTTGGTAAAGTTTGCGTACAACTTTAACTACCGAGCGAGCATATAAATGGCACCCTTCGAGGCCCTATAAGGTTGAAGTTGTCGCATGCCATTGTCGTGGCTAGAAAAGGATGACACGAAGGTTTATTTAAAGCAAGAGATGGTAAACACTACCCCTTTGGTGCGAACCATATGAGAACTATTGCTACTCGCTCAGGGGAGGCAGACTAAGTACTTTAATGCCACGTATCGGAATGTGGAGTTATCGGATGGCGTATAGGAAGTTATAGTCGTTCAAGAGTGTTTCACAGGAGCGACGCTTGGGGAAGCTGAGCCCGGTATACCTTGGACCACTTGAGATTTCTAGAGCGGTTTGGTGAGGCGGCGCAAGAGCCTTCGAACTTGATCGTGAGTGATCAAGTTTTGGTGGACGAAAGGTTGACGTCTAGGGTCAAACCTGTTCGTTTTGGAGACCGTGAAGTCGAGCGACTTTGTCTCAAGGAAATCAAGATAGTCGTGGTCCGGTGGGGCAATTGCGATAGCAAGGAGCTCTCTTAGGAATGAGAGCAACCTATGCAGGGAGTGTACCCGGAGCTGTTCCGCCTGGGTACAGCTGAGAGTTTCTGTTTTCTCTCCTTTAGTGATTTCGTGGATGAAATTCTTTTAAGGGGGGGTGGGAGAGTTGTAACACCCCCGAAACTCAAAAGAGGGAGTCGGTGACGTTTTAAGCCAAGTCTGGGTTTTGGAGCAGGTGTCACAGGCGTGACACGGTCGTGTCACGGGCGTGACACGGGCGTGTCACGGGCGTGACACGGGCTTGTCACGGGCGTGACACGGGCGTGTCACGGGCGTGACACGGGCGTGTCACGAGCGTGACACGGGCGTGTAACGGGCGTGTTAGGCCACAGGTCATGTGGTCGACGTTTTGACGATCGGCGATCATCGAGTTGAGGCACACGGCCTGGGACACGGGCGTGTCCCAGGGCGTGTCACGCTAGGGAGTGTTCTGAGTCATGCACACGGGCCATGACACGGTCACAGACACGGGCGTGTCACATGTGACACGGGAGTGTCGGGTGCCGTGTCACAGGCCATGTCCTCCTCGGGAAGCAAGTGTTAACAGTTGCACACGAGGCGTGACACGGGTCGTGACACAACCGTGTCGCATGCGACACGGGCGTGTCGGAGGCCGTGTTGAATGCCGTGTGCTGGTTATCGCGTCGGTCGAGACGGAGAATGAGCGACACGGCCCTGGACACGGGCATTTTGCAGGCCGTGTTAGGCCCAGATTTTGTAAAATTGGGCTGAATCACAGTCGTTCGATTTCCTTGGCTTGGGATCCGACGGCTGGGGGTGGATGCTGGCGGTTTAAACCCGGAAATAGGGTTTGCAATCCCTCATTTCATCCCCTTGGTTCTCTTTCTAAAGTCTAGAGAGAGGGGAGAGCAAGGAGGAGGAGGAAGACCAAGATCCGGCCACCGGTGGAGCTTCGGAGCTCCGAATCGCGATCCGAGTCCAGATCCGCGAAGGCGATGCCATTGCGGTGCTTTCTAACCGCGTAGTTTTTCATGGCGCCGCGGAAGAACGCAAGGGTAACGATTCTATTCTTGAGCATGTGAAGCTCTTCTCCTTTTGCATGGGAAAAACCTTCTCCCGCGAGTGAGCGGGGAGATTGCAGTATTCCTTGGGGTAGATATGTAAAGTCCCCCTTGTTAGAGTCCGGAATCGTAGTACAGACATAGGCATGATGTGTGAAGCCTACCCGGACGTGTTGGTCCGGATCGGTTATGATTTGCTATGCATTGTTGGCCGGAGAAGACTCCGAGCGTCGTGTTCATTTTCGGGTTGCTATGCGGTAGTATGCATCAGGGAATCTGGGGGATTAATGTCACAACCCGCATTTTCTCAGTATAAAAATACTATCAGAGTGAGAGAAAATACGCGATCGTGATGCCACGCCGTGCAGGGGACAACTGCAGACGTTCAGGCAACCCTGACCTATCACTAATTTTTATAAAAAGACCATGAGTTATGATTTAAAACATTGTTTTATTATTATGCATGCTGACCGTGTCCCTCAGTCTAGTGGATCAACTAGTCCACGGGTTAGAAAGTATAGGTTTACACAGCGGAAAAACCCAAGTTTGATTCATTTATCGTCCTATATGAGAATAAAAATTCAACATAAAATACAATGAACATGAGACTTCTAGATTTACTATAAGTAAGAAAACAGTTTTATAGCCCTTAAAATAGTGATTTGATCTTTTGAAAAGCAAGCTAAAGAGTCATGTAGAAAAATGCAGTTTTATTTTATATTAAAATACCTAACATGTATCCTAACATAAAGCATTCCCAGAGAGCAAGTACTAAGCTAAAAGCAAGTAAAACAGCACGAGTAGTAAGTAGTCTATCTCAGAAGTCTAAAACTATGGGCGTCAACAGCTGACACGAACCCATAGAAAATCTATCAAGTCTAACAAAAGTCTACCTCAAAACCCTGAGGTGGAACTAAAAACGGTGGCAGCAGCCCGCAACACCAGCAACACAACCCTGTCAGCTAACTCTGCTCCTGTCCTGGACCTGGGGTATTCAAAAGAAGAACACCTCAAAAAGCAAGTTACAAGCGGTGCAAGAGTAAAAAGAAAGCTAACAAACCTCGAAACGAGTGAGGTAAAACAAACAGCTGCAAAAGGAGTCAGAAACATGGTATAGGAAATCAAAACAAGAAAACTAGGCTAGAACAGCCTGCTCAAACTATCACATCTACTATCAGGGTTCTACTTCATTCTTTTCCTTCGGTATTCTAGTCATTCAGTATTTTGAATTGAGACAAATCGGCTCATCGGGACAGAGTGTTGTGCCGGGGGAGTAGGTCCACTACGTGCATAAACCCAGCCTAAAGGCACTATGCCGAGGGAGAAACCCCAACGCACACAGTCCTACAGCTAAGGTAACATGCCGGGGATGAAAATCCACCACGCGCACAGACTTCGCCCTAAGGCACTGTGCCGTGGGAGAAACCCCAACGCGCACAGACCATTTCAAGCTTTCTTCATTTCATAAATTTGTGCCGTGGGAGAAACCCCACGCGCACAGACCATTACATAATTTAGTATTCAATGTTCTTATATTTAAAGTTCGGACAACTAATTAAATCGGACGGACAAGTGACACGTCGACCGGAACGGCACGAAAATTAAAGGCCGCGACTAAACATTTTCGTAGAAATTAACCCTGTCAAAACGGCAAGACGATCTAAACGTCATGACCACTACGACACGCCCGTAGACCACTATGTTTCCGACGAGTTCACCCGCGACAATTAGCCTATTTACGAGGCGACACTAAGTAATTCTGAAGCGACGTTTGCTAACGTAAATCGTGACTCCAAAAATTAAAACTACGCTAAATCCTACGATCGTAGACGAGACGAACGACGGGAAAGAAAGTTGCAAGGGTACACCACTTGCCTCAAACGACCAAGAACTTCTTCTGAAATGATCCACGCGGCGGATCGGTCCAAATGGAAGCACGGGAAAGCGAGATCTACACGAAAAACGCACAAACGGAGTTAGGGTCGAAAAAATTCATGGCGAAAAGGTCGACAAAACGGAAGAAACTTACCACGATCTCGAAGCTCACGCCGAGAGCTCTCCAACGCCGCGCTCGGATCGCGATTTTGTCCACCGGAACGGCGGTGGCGGCCGCCGGAAGATTAGCGAGCGGAAGGGTTTCGCCTCGTTTTTTTTTCTCGCACAGGAGGGGGGGGCTGCTGGTTCGGGGGATGAGAAAGAGGCTTTATATATATATATATATATACTTAATAATTATATTAATATAATAATAATTATATATACTTAATAATACTTATTATATACATATAACTAAAGGGGGGGGGGGGGGGAAATACACGCCGTTCGGCGTGTATCAACAGCAACATTTTTTTTTTCATTTTTTTTTTATTATTTATTTTTAAAACTCTTTATATATATATAATAATAATATATATATAATAATAATAGTAATGATATCGTATTATATCGTTACGGAGGGCCAAACGCGCGCCGAATCGAACGAAATTCGCACCGTAGGCGAATGACGACGCTACGAATCCAACGGCGAAATCGAAACCGAATTCCGACGCACCGTTTTCGAGATAAAAATTTCTAAAGCTAACGGCGTACGCGAAAACATAAAAAACTTCAATCGCGCGCCGAGGCACCAAAAATGCTCGGAACGCGACGAAATTTGACGAGCAAGTCTAAATTATCCAGTCTGATTTCCTAACGTAAAATTTCCCACTTCCGGCGCTAATCCCAAAATTTGGCCAGTCAAACCTAACGGACCCAAAACGCGCTAGCGGCGACGCGCCGTCAACACGCGGAAACGTAACGCCCTTACGTCAAAATGACGTCACCGACATGATAAAATAATTTACGAAAACCTGGGGCGTTACAGTCACCCCACCAAAAAGGAAGTTTCGTCCCGAAACTTGAGACGTGGAACGAAAACAAAAGAACAGAGGGAGAGACAAGCTAGAAAAGGAATTCTCAAACAGACTACTAACCTGGAAATTCTAGGCGAAAAGCTGAGGATGAGATTCTCTCATCGAGGATTCCAATTCCCAAGTCGCACTTCTAGCATCCTGATTGCGCCAGAGAACCTTGACCATTGGGATTGTCTTCCTTCTCAGCACCCGATCTTGCGATTCCAGAATCCGAACAGGTTCTTCGACATAAGAAAGATTGGGCTGCAACTGAGGCACGGAGTCAAGAATTTGACGATCGCTATGAATACACTTTCGCAACTGGCTCACGTGAAACACGTCGTGAACACCAGGGAAAGAAACAGGCAACTCCAGTCTGTAGGCAGAAACTCCGATGCGCTCCAGAATCAGAAAAGGTCCCACATATCTGGGATCCAGCTTGTGGTTCCTTCCAAATCTCTTAACACCTGGCATCGGCGAGACCTTCAGAAACACCATGTCCCCAACTGCAAACTCCAGATCAACTCTACGCTGATTTGCATACTTTTCATATCGCTCTTGAGCCAACTTCAGCTTTTCACGTATATGTGTCACTGAAATGCTCATTTCCTCTAAAGCTTCCGGACCCAGCAAAGGCTTCTCACCAACCTCTGCCCAGAAGAGGGGAGTTCTACAACGCCTACCATATAAGGCTTCAAAGGGTGCCATCTGCAAACTCTCCTGATAGCTGTTATTGTACGCGAATTCCATCAGTCCGAGGCGTTTATCCCAAGGTCCACCATGGTCCAGAATATAGCATCTTATCATGTCTTCCAAAATTTGATTCACTCTTTCTGTCTGACCATTTGTCTGAGGATGATAGGCCGTAGAATACCTAAGGTCAGTACCTAGAGCCCCTTGCAAGCTCTGCCAGAAACGAGACATGAATCAGGAATCTCTATCTGACACGATATTCATAGGCACACCATGCAGCCTGATAACTTCGTCCAAGTAAAGCTCTGCTATCTTTTCCATAGAATAATCAATCTTGAAAGGCACAAAGTGGGCACACTTGGTCAGTCTGTCCACAATGACCCATACTGCATCATGCCCTCGAGGCGATCTAGGCAAACCGGTTATAAAATCCATGGATATACTTTCCCATTTCCAACTCGGTATATCTAAAGGCGTTAACTTACCACCCGGCCTTCTATGATCAGCTTTTACACGCTGGCAGGTATAACATTCAGATACAAATCTTGCGATGTCATTCTTCATACCTGACCACCAAACAATCTGCTTCAAATCTCTGTACATTTTCGTGGAACCAGGATGATAAGCAACACTTGATCCATGCGCTTCACAGCATATCATTACTCGAATGCTCTCAACAGCGGGAATACAATATCTGCCGCGGTACTTTAGGGTGCCCACGTCATCAATTGAAAAGTCAGGTAATTCCCCTTTCTCAGTTCTACTGCGGAGGTGCTGCAAATCAGGGTCATCTTTCTGATGCAGCCTAGTGAGAGTGATCCACGAAGGCTCTTCCACTTCTAAGCTACACGGCGAAGCGCTATTCCCTACAGTTATATCCATGAGCAAAAACTCATCTGCAAGCGATTGCACCGAGAGATTAAAGATATGTGCAGGCTTTCGGCTCAAGGCGTCCGCTACTACGTTAGCCTTGCCGGGATGATAAAGGATATCGACTTCGTAGTCCGCAACATATTCTAACCACCTACGCTGGCGCAGATTCAACTCCTTCTGAGTGAATACATACTTCAAACTTTTGTGGTCTGTGTAGATTTTACACGAGACTCCATACAAGAGATGTCTCCACAACTTTAAAGCATAAACGACGGCCGCAAATTCCAAGTCGTGCGTAGGATAATTTCTTTCATGAATCTTCAATTGTCTCGATCCATACGCAATCACTTTGCCTTCCTGCATCAACACACAACCAAGTCCAACTCGCGAGGCGTCCACATAAACAGCATACTCCACTCCTTCTCTAGGCAAAGTCAAAACTGGAGCAGAACACAGTCTTCTCTTGAGTTCCTGAAAAGCTTCTTCACAGGCTTCACTCCAAACAAACGTCGTGTTCTTCTGCGTGAGTCTGGTCAACGACGAAGAAAGCACAGAGAATCCTTCCACAAATCTTCTGTAATAACCTGCCAACCCTAAGAAGCTCCTTATCTCCTTAGGCGTCGTAGGCCTCTTCCATTCCAAGACTGCAGCTATCTTTGAGGGATCCACTGAGATACCGTCCTTGCTTATAATGTGTCCTAGGAATGACACTTGAGACAACCAGAACTCACACTTGCCAAGCTTTGCATACAGTTTGTGCTCTCTCAGAGTAGCCAAAACCAGCCGCAAGTGCAAGGCGTGCTCTTCAGCATTTCTAGAATATACGAGGACATCATCAATGAATACCACCACGAACTTATCCAGAAAATCTTTGAATACTCTGTTCATCATGTCCATAAAAGCTGACGGTGCATTTGTTAATCCAAACGACATCACCAGAAATTCAAAGTGACCATATCGGGAACGAAAAGCGGTTCGCGGCACGTCCGACTCACGGATTCTCAACTGATGGTAGCCCGAACGAAGGTCAATCTTCGAGAATACGGAACTACCCCGAAGCTGATCGAACAAGTCGTCTATCCTTGGCAATGGATATCTGTTATTGATGGTCACCTTGTTTAGCTCTCTATAATCTATACACAGCCTCATTTATCCATCCTTTTTCTTCACGAAGAGGACTGGTGCACCCCAGGGGGAAGAACTGGGTCTAATAAAACCACACTGAAGCAGTTCATCTAACTGAGAACGCAGCTCCTCTAACTCACGCGGAGCCATGCGGTACGGTGCTTTCGCGATAGGGCGAGTGCCTGGCTCGAGATCTATAACAAACTCCACCTCTCGCTCAGGTGGAAGTCCTGGAAGACTAACTGGAAAGACATCCGGAAACTCGCACACCACAGAAACGTCCTCAACCCGAAGCACAACAGGTGCAATTTCCAAAACAGAAACAGAGACAAGAAAAGAATCACAGCCCGACTCTAGAAACTTACGAGCACGCACCGCAGAAATGATTGAAGATTCTTGACGTGATATACCATACACACTCATGGGCTGGCCTTTGTCATCTTTGAAATCCAAGCGCTTTTGCTTGCACTGAATGACGGCATCATAGCTGGACAGCCAATCCATGCCTAAAATCACGTCGAAGTCTTCCAAGTCTAACAACTTCAAATCCGCAAAAGCTAGAAAACCACCTAGGAGGATAGAGCATTTTTGGATACCCTGACTTGACATCACCAACTCTCCTGAAGGGAATTTGACATTCAGAGAAGTGTCAAGCTGGTCGAGATCCCATCGATGTCGGTCTACAAAACTCCTCGCTACAAAGGAGTGAGTAGCACCCGAATCGAACAGAACACGCGCCCACCTATCCTTCACCTTAAATTCACCTAAACACAATGCGCGCACAACTAAAACACAAGAACTAAAAGAATACCAAAACAGATTACTAGCTGAGATAGAGACTAACCAGAGATCACTTGAGCCGACGATTGAGCTTCTTCCTTTGTCAGCACATTTAACTTTCCTTTTCCCTTATCCAAGAGTATAGGGGGCGGCGGTAGAGTCTGCAACGGAACTGCATGCAATGCTGGTTGGAACTGCGGGCAATTAGCCTTAAGGTGCCCTTTCTGGCCATAGAGAAAACAAGCTCCAGCCTTCTTATGACAATGAGCCACATCGTGCCCGCTCCTCTGGCAGTAGGTACATACAAGGGTTCCTTTCGGTGCATCCTGAATCGCGTGAACCTGAGACTGCTTCTGCGCATCCCGCCTCTTAAAGCACCTTTCCATCGGGTGTCCAGGCTTGCCACAGAAGCTGCATACTTCTTTTCGATCTTTCTTCACCACAGGGCCAGACGTCCTTGCACCACCACTGTCATCAGACTTCCTCTTATCTTTCCTTGCCATCATTCCTCGATTCTTTGCATTTTCTATCGACTCAACCTTCAAGGAAGCTTCCAGCACTTCTGCGAAGGTCTCTGATTTGTACGCACTTGTCAATTGCTGGATGTCAAACCTCAGACCACCCAAGAAGCGCTTTACCCTGCTTTCTTCAGACGCTACTAGCTCGGGGGCAAAACGACTGAGCTTACTGAATTCGATCTCGTACTCGCTGACAGTAAGTTGTCTCTGCTTAAGATACAGGAAATTATTCATCAGACGGTCTTGCTCGACCGATGGAAGAAACTTCTTTCGCAACATACTCTTAAACGAATCCCATGTACATCCTTCTGTAAGGTTCTCCTTCTCTTTAATCCACCAACTCTTCGCAAGACCTTTGAGTTGATAAGCCCCGATCATTACCTTCTGATCGGCGGAGATGCCAGAATAAGAGAATATCTCCTCGATGGCTATAACCCAATCATCTAACGCCACGAAGTCTGCCCTACCATCATAGGTAGGGGGTCCCAAACGCTGGAAGTGAGAAATAAAATTCATCGCTGGAGGCAGTACAACTGGGGGTACTAATGCAGTAGGAGTAGGAACAGCTTGTTCTACTGCAGGGTCCTGCGCTATAGGCTGCTGCCTAGCAGCGACAGCTAATAACGACTGAATCTGTGACTGCATGTCCAACATCTGCCTCGTCAAGGCCTCATTACTTTGACGCAATCCTTCGATCACTGCTTCACTCTGAGCACTGGAAGACTCTCCCTCAGACTGGGGAGTCGATCTTGTCGCAATACGCTTTGGCGGCATTTCTACAGAACAAACATACTACAATTAATATCTAGCTTAAGACACCTAAGCTAGAAACTCAAATATCCTAACTCAGATCAGACCGGAATAGACAGATACTTACTCTAGCTGCTACCTTGCTCTGGGAATCAATAAATGATGTTATGCTCTCACTGACACTTGTGATAATGATATGAATGCATAAATGATCAATTTTTCCCTTTTTTTTTTAAAAAAATCATGTGTGTACATATGTCATCAAGTAGATCTTTAACTTGGCACGTGTGCTTATGCAATGATATGTTATGTATGAAGTGTTATGCATTCTAAAAAGAAGCCCTAGTGCATGTTATGAGCGGCGTACGCATACAATATTATGCATCCCATACTACATAATATTGTATGCAACGAAAAAGTAAAACGTGCTAATGGGCATCCATGTAGTGGTGGTTATGCATCCCATACTACATAACCGTTACATGTTGCCACCTATGGTGGATCCATATACAAACACATATTATGCATCCCATACTACATAATATGCCCCGTATACTTCTTATTATGCTATGAGTGTAGTGTTCATGCTTCCATCAAGATCTACAGATGACATATCGGTGTGTGTATGCAATGAAAAGAAACTCAACGCTGGAGGTTTTGCTTAAGGGAAAGTTGTTCGACTGTCTTGTCAAACCAACCACCCCTCTTGCAAAACCTCCCTCTGATACCAACTGTCACAACCCGCATTTTCTCAGTATAAAAATACTATCAGAGTGAGAGAAAATACGCGATCGTGATGCCACGCCGTGCAGGGGACAACTGCAGACGTTCAGGCAACCCTGACCTATCACTAATTTTTATAAAAAGACCATGAGTTATGATTTAAAACATTGTTTTATTATTATGCATGCTGACCGTGTCCCTCAGTCTAGTGGATCAACTAGTCCACGGGTTAGAAAGTATAGGTTTACACAGCGGAAAAACCCAAGTTTGATTCATTTATCGTCCTATATGAGAATAAAAATTCAACATAAAATACAATGAACATGAGACTTCTAGATTTACTATAAGTAAGAAAACAGTTTTATAGCCCTTAAAATAGTGATTTGATCTTTTGAAAAGCAAGCTAAAGAGTCATGTAGAAAAATGCAGTTTTATTTTATATTAAAATACCTAACATGTATCCTAACATAAAGCATTCCCAGAGAGCAAGTACTAAGCTAAAAGCAAGTAAAACAGCACGAGTAGTAAGTAGTCTATCTCAGAAGTCTAAAACTATGGGCGTCAACAGCTGACACGAACCCATAGAAAATCTATCAAGTCTAACAAAAGTCTACCTCAAAACCCTGAGGTGGAACTAAAAACGGTGGCGGCAGCCCGCAACACCAGCAACACAACCCTGTCAGCTAACTCTGCTCCTGTCCTGGACCTGGGGTATTCAAAAGAAGAACACCTCAAAAAGCAAGTTACAAGCGGTGCAAGAGTAAAAAGAAAGCTAACAAACCTCGAAACGAGTGAGGTAAAACAAACAGCTGCAAAAGGAGTCAGAAACATGGTATAGGAAATCAAAACAGGAAAAACTAGGCTAGAACAGCCTGCTCAAACTATCACATCTACTATCAGGGTTCTACTTCATTCTTTTCCTTCGGTATTCTAGTCATTCAGTATTTTGAATTGAGACAAATCAGCTCATCGGGACAGAGTGTTGTGCCGGGGGAGTAGGTCCACTACGTGCATAAACCCAGCCTAAAGGCACTATGCCGAGGGAGAAACCCCAACGCACACAGTCCTACAGCTAAGGTAACATGCCGGGGATGAAAATCCACCACGCGCACAGACTTCGCCCTAAGGCACTGTGCCGTGGGAGAAACCCCAACGCGCACAGACCATTTCAAGCTTTCTTCATTTCATAAATTTGTGCCGTGGGAGAAACCCCACGCGCACAGACCATTACATAATTTAGTATTCAATGTTCTTATATTTAAAGTTCGGACAACTAATTAAATCGGACGGACAAGTGACACGTCGACCGGAACGGCACGAAAATTAAAGGCCGCGACTAAACATTTTCGTAGAAATTAACCCTGTCAAAACGGCAAGACGATCTAAACGTCATGACCACTACGACACGCCCGTAGACCACTATGTTTCCGACGAGTTCACCCGCGACAATTAGCCTATTTACGAGGCGACACTAAGTAATTCTGAAGCGACGTTTGCTAACGTAAATCGTGACTCCAAAAATTAAAACTACGCTAAATCCTACGATCGTAGACGAGACGAACGACGGGAAAGAAAGTTGCAAGGGTACACCACTTGCCTCAAACGACCAAGAACTTCTTCTGAAATGATCCACGCGGCGGATCGGTCCAAATGGAAGCACGGGAAAGCGAGATCTACACGAAAAACGCACAAACGGAGTTAGGGTCGAAAAAATCCATGGCGAAAAGGTCGACAAAACGGAAGAAACTTACCACGATCTCGAAGCTCACGCCGAGAGCTCTCCAACGCCGCGCTCGGATCGCGATTTCGTCCACCGGAACGGCGGTGGCGGCCGCCGGAAGATTAGCGAGCGGAAGGGTTTCGCCTCGTTTTTTTTTTCTCGCACAGGAGGGGGGGGGGCTGCTGGTTCGGGGGATGAGAAAGAGGTTTTTTATATATATATATATACTTAATAATTATATTAATATAATAATAATTATATATACTTAATAATACTTATTATATACATATAACTAAAGGGGGGGGGGGGGGGGGGCTGCTTGATCGGCGGGAAAGGCAAGGGGGGCAGAATCGGTGGGATGGGGGGGGGGGGGGGGGGGAAATACACGCCGATCGGCGTGTATCAACAGCAACATTTTTTTTTTCATTTTTTTTTATTATTTATTTTTAAAACTCTTTATATATATATAATAATAATATATATATAATAATAATAGTAATGATATCGTATTATATCGTTACGGAGGGCCAAACGCGCGCCGAATCGAACGAAATTCGCACCGTAGGCGAATGACGACGCTACGAATCCAACGGCGAAATCGAAACCGAATTCCGACGCACCGTTTTCGAGATAAAAATTTCTAAAGCTAACGGCGTACGCGAAAACATAAAAAACTTCAATCGCGCGCCGAGGCACCAAAAATGCTCGGAACGCGACGAAATTTGACGAGCAAGTCTAAATTATCCAGTCTGATTTCCTAACGTAAAATTTCCCACTTCCGGCGCTAATCCCAAAATTTGGCCGGTCAAACCTAACGGACCCAAAACGCGCTAGCGGCGACGCGCCGTCAACACGCGGAAACGTAACGCCCTTACGTCAAAATGACGTCACCGACATGATAAAATAATTTACGAAAACCTGGGGCGTTATAGTCACCCCACCAAAAAGGAAGTTTCGTCCCGAAACTTGAGACGTGGAACGAAAACAAAAGAACAGAGGGAGAGAGAAGCTAGAAAAGGAATTCTCAAACAGACTACTAACCTGGAAATTCTAGGCGAAAAGCTGAGGATGAGATTCTCTCATCGAGGATTCCAATTCCCAAGTCGCACTTCTAGCATCCTGATTGCGCCAGAGAACCTTGACCATTGGGATTGTCTTCCTTCTCAGCACCCGATCTTGCGATTCCAGAATCCGAACAGGTTCTTCGACATAAGAAAGATTGGGCTGCAACTGAGGCACGGAGTCAAGAATTTGACGATCGCTATGAATACACTTTCGCAACTGGCTCACGTGAAACACGTCGTGAACACCAGGGAAAGAAACAGGCAACTCCAGTCTGTAGGCAGAAACTCCGATGCGCTCCAGAATCAGAAAAGGTCCCACATATCTGGGATCCAGCTTGTGGTTCCTTCCAAATCTCTTAACACCTGGCATCAGCGAGACCTTCAGAAACACCATGTCCCCAACTGCAAACTCCAGATCAACTCTACGCTGATTTGCATACTTTTCATATCGCTCTTGAGCCAACTTCAGCTTTTCACGTATATGTGTCACTGAAATGCTCATTTCCTCTAAAGCTTCCGGACCCAGCAAAGGCTTCTCACCAACCTCTGCAGTGTATAACTATAATTTCACTTGTGGACTAGTTGATCCACTGAGCCGAGGGATACTACCATTTAAAACATAACTTAAAATATGATTTTCTCACATCATAACTTAGTGCTTTCATAAACTGTGTTGGTATTGGTGTTTGCCTAAACGTCTGTAGTTATCCCCTACACGATGTGACATCACGACACGTGTTTTCTCTTACTCTGATATACATTTAAATTTGTAGAAAATGCGGGTTATGATAGTTGGTATCAGAGGGAGGTTGTTTGATATTTGGTCGAGCAACCATCTCAAGTTAGTTTTAGTTGTCTTGTTCCATTGCATACACACACGGATGTGTCATCAGTACGTCTTGGATGAAGTATGAACACTACACTAATAAGCATGACAAGAAGTATACAGAGCATATTATGTAGTATGGGATGCATAATATGTGTTTGTATATGGATCCTCATAGGATACAACATGGGACTATTATATAGTGTGAGATGCATAACAATCATCACATAATGCACATTAGATTTTTTTTCTTTTCATTGCATGCGATATTATGTAGTATGGAATGCATAATATTTCATTTGTATGCCGCGCATAACATGCATTAAAGCCTTTTTTAGAATGCATAACACATCATACATGGCATAACATAGCATTAGCGTACGTGCCAAGCTAAAGATTTTCATGATTACATACGTACACACATGGTTTTGAGTCAAAAATAATAAGAATTCATGCATTCATGGTTTCAGAACATGACTAAGTAGGATGACGGTATATCATCCTAAGTTTAGGCATGACATCATTAATGAAATTCTCAGAGCAAGTTAGTAGCTTAAACAAGTATTTGCACGTATATGTTCTGAACTAAGTTGTGTTGTTCTAGAGGTAAGCTAGGTTTTGATTATTTATTAATTGTGTTATTAGAATGTCGATACGTCCTGCGACGAGGTCGACTCCATAATCTGAGGGCGAGTCATCAGGAGCTCAGAATGAGGTCGTGATAGATAGACTGCGGAGGATCAATGAGGCCCTGTCTAGGAAAATGTTGGAGATGCAGTCGCAGATACAGGCTTTATTGTCTGTTGTTTCTGGGCAACCAATTAGAATGCAAGACCTTTCCATTGGTCAAGCTATTCCTATCCCCCTGCTCCTCTAGTGCCCCTAGCTGTGTTGCCACCAGAGATCAACTTCATCTCGCATTCCCAGCAATTAGGACCTCCTACCTACGATGGTAGGGCAGACTTCATGGATTTGGATGACTGGATTATAGCTATCGAGGAGATGTTCTCTTACTCAAGAGTTTCTGCCAATTAGAGAGTGATGGTCACTACCTACCTGCTGAAGGGTTTGGCAAAGATCTAGTGGTTAGGAGAAAAGGAGAACTTGAAGGACGGATGTTTGTGGGAAGCCTTCAAGGAGCTATTGCTGAGGAAGTTTTTGTCATCGGTTTAGCACGACCGCTTGATGAATAATTTCCTTCATCTGAAGCAAAGGCACCTCACAGTTAGTGAATATGAGATTGAGTTTTGCAAATTGAGCCAGTTTTCCCCTAATCTGGTATCTTCAGAATAAAGTAGGGTCAAGCGTTTTCTAGGTGGTCTGAGGAAGGACATCCAACAACTAACTAGTTCTTATGGATCATAAAGTTATGCGGAGGTGGTAGAAGCCGCTCTAAAAGTCAAAGCGATTGACAACGCTAAGAATCGAGGCCAGCAAATGAGAAAATATAAGAGGAAGTCAGAAGAGAGTAACAACTCTAAAGAATCTGGTCCTGCTTTAAGGAAGATAAGCAAGGAGGTGTGTAGTTTTTGTGGCCGGTCAGGCCACCCATTTGAGAAATGTTTCAAAAGAATAGGAGCTCAAAAGAAGGAGCAAGTGCATGCTATTCAGGGCCCTCCCAAAAGAGATTTGGTATGTACTCTATGCAAGCGAAAGGGGCACGATGCTGCCCATTGCTGTTTTAAGGATAAGTTCTGCTTTCAATATGGACAGAAGGGTCATGTTAAGTCAAAGTGCTTGCAGTCTCAACCCATGTTGCAGCCAGTTCCACTTTAGGCTCTGCCGCCGCCGCAGCATTTGGACAAAGGAAAGGGCAAGCTGAACGTGGTGAACTTGGAGGAAGCGCAGACGTCTACCCAAGTGATTTCAGGTTAGATTATAACATAATTTTGGTTTCTTCATTTTTAGCTCGTAGATGTAGTCTCGATGTTATTCGGCTAGTTACGTACGCGATTTTATAGGAAGGTTTAAGGTAAAGAATCGTTGGGCACGCGTTCTCTTTGATTCTGGTTCTACCCACTCGTTTGTGGTTAGGGCCTTTATTTAGCGTCAACGTGAGACCCTCAATCGTGTTGGTGACATGTTTAGTGTCAAGTTTCCCTCTGGTGATTTTGTGGTGTCGGACTAAGGTATTCAGAGTTGTCCAATTCTGTTAGGCGATTTCCTAGTTGTTGCTGATTTGAGGGTGATAGACCTAGAAGATTTTGATGTGATCTTGGGCATGGACTGGTTGTCCAGATATGATATGGTCATTCAGTGCAAGGTCAAGCACTTGTATTTCAAGATGGACAACGACCAACCTAGGAGTGTTTATGGTTATCCGCGCTAGGATTCCCGATTGTTTTAGTAGTATGTGCTTGGAAGCTTTTAGATTCCGGCTTTTTTTCTTATTTGGTTTCTATTTTGAGAATCGTTAGTAGTTTTCTGCATGTCGAGGATGTTCCGGTGGTGCGTGAGTTTCCTGAAGTTTTCCCAGATAATCTTCCCGTTCTTCTACCTGAGAGAGATGTAGAGTTTGTTATAGACCTCGAGCCGAGTACTCATCCTATTGCTAAGGCACCGTACCGTATGGTCCCTTGTGAGCTGGAAGAGTTGCGTACCCAACTGGATGAGTTATTGCAGTGTTGTTTTATTAGGCTTTGTTCTTCTCCTTGGGGTGCTCCCGTGTTATTTGTAAAGAAGAAAGATGGATCCATGAGGCTGTGCATTGACTATAGGGAACTGAATAAGGTGACTATCAAGAACAGATATCCCTTGTCGCAAATAGATGATTTATTTGATCAGTTGCGTGGTAGTACTATATTTTTAAAGATTGAACTTCGTCCAGGCCACCATCAGTTGAGGATTCATGAGACAGATATTCCATAGACTGCTTTCCATTCTCGACATGGACATTTTGAGTTCTTGATGATGTCCTTTGGTTTGAATAATGGACCGTCTGCCTTCATGGACATGATAAACATAGTGTTCAAGGATTTTCTGGACAGTTTTGTGGCTGTGTTTATAGAAGATGTTATTGTTTATTCCCGCAATGCTGAGGAGCATGCCCAACACTTGCGTTTGGTTCTATCTGCTTTAAGAGAGCATAAGTTATTTGCTAAGATGAGCAAGTGTGAGTTTTGGCTTCCTCAGGTTTTCTTCTTGGGACATGTGGTTAATAAGGACGGAATTTCTATTGACCTAGAGAAGATTTCTGTTGTAATGGATTGGAGCAGACCTACCACACCCAAAGAGAAGAAGTTTTTTAGGGTTCGCAGGGTATTATTGGAGGGTTGTGGAAGGTTTATCTTTGTTGTCTGCGCCATTGACTTAGCTTACGCATAAGAACGCGACGTTCATTTGGAGCGATAAGTGTGAAGAAGCTTTTAAGGAGTTGAAGAGGAGATTGTGTACTGCTCTGGTGTTGACATTGCCTACGAAAGGGATAGAATATGTTGTGTATGTAGATGCATCACACGTTGAACTTGATTGCGTTTTGATGCAAGAAGGCAAAGTGATTGCGTATGGGTCGAGGCAGTTAAAGACTCATGAAAGAAATTACCATATGCATGATTTAGAGTTTGCCGCTATGATTATGCTTTGAAGCTATGGAGGCATATATTGTATGGCACGTTGCAAGATCTATACTGACCATAAGAGTTTGAAGTATGTTTTCACTAAGAAGGAGTTGAATTTGCGCCAACAAAGATGGTTAGAATATGTCGCGGATTATGATGTTGAGATCCAATACCATCCGGGAAAAGCTAATGTGGTAGCCGATGCTCTGAGTAGGAAGACAACACAAATCTTTGGGCTATCAGTGGAATCTTTGGTAGAAGAGTTTCTGTTAATGGGTATCTTGGTCGGAAGTAGCGATTCGCCGAGTAGTTTGGAGGTGGCAGAGTCTTCATGGATTATGCTTATAAGGATACATCAAAAGGATGATCCTGATCTACTGCACCTCTACAATAGAACTAAGAAAGGGGAGTTACAAGACTTTTCTATTGATGGCGCGGGTACCTTTAAGTACCTAGGTAGATATTGTATCCCCGTTGTTGAGGATATATGAGTTAAGTTGTACAATGAGGCCCATGGTTCTAGTGTCTCCTACCACCCTGGTTCTATGAAGATGTATAGAGATATGAAGCAGATTGTTTAGTGGTATGGTATGAAGAAGGATATAGCCAAGTTCGTGTTTGAGTGCTTCACTTATAAGCGAGTTAAGACCGATCATGGAAGGCCGGGTGGCAAGTTGACACCTTTAGAGATTCCAAGTTGGAAATGGGAGAGTATTTCCATGGATTTTATTTCTGGTTTGCCTAGATCACCCTATGAACATGATTCAATGTGGGTTATTGTTGATAGATTGATGAAGTGTGCTCACTTTGTGCCTTTTAAGATTGATTACTCCATGAAGAAGATATGTGAGTTTCACTTGGATGAGGACATCAGACTACATGGAGTACCTGTAAGTATTGTATCAGATCGAGACTCCATGTTTATGCCTCGCTTTTAGAAAAAATTGACAAGAAGGGTTGGGTACTGATCTGAGGTATTCCACCGCTTATCATCCGCAGACAAATGGTCAAACTGAAAGGGTAAATCAGACTTTGGAGGATATGATCAGAGATTATATTTTGGACCATGGAGGAGCGTGAGATGAGCGACTCAGATTGATGGAGTTTGCTTATAATAACAGTTATCAAGAGAGTTTGCAGATGACCCCATTTGAGGCTTTATATGGGCGACATTATAGAACTCCCTTATTTTTGGCTGAGGTTGGCGAAAGTCCGTTGTTGGGTCCAGAAGCCTTAGAAGAAATGGATATTTCTATGAAGCATATTCGAGAAAAGCTTCGTATAGCTCAGGAGCGTTATGAAAAGAATGCTAATCGTCAAAGGACTGATTTGGAATATATTGTTGGGGACTTGGTGTTTCTCCAGGTTTCCCCGATGTATGGTGTAAAGAGATTTGGAAAGAATCACAAGTTGGATCCTAGGTATGCGGGACCTTTTAAGGTTGTTGAGCGTATTGGAATGACAACTTACAGGCTGGAGTTGCCCGCAAGTTTTTCGGGTGTGCACAATGTGTTTCACGTGAGACAGTTGCGGAAATGTGTGATTAGCAACTGGAAGATTCTTGATTATGTGCCCCAGTTGGAGCCTAACCTTTCTTATGTCTAGATGCCTGTCCGCATTATGGATATTCAAGATTGAGTGTTGCGGAGGAATACCATACATATGGTTAAAGTTTTGTGACAAAACCAAGATGTGGAGAGCGCGACTTAGGAGTTGGAAGCAGCTATGAGAGAGGCTCATCCTCAGTTGTTCTCCTAGTTTCCTTAGGTAAGTGATTTTACCCAATAACCCTTGGTTATTTTGTTCCTTTTGTAATAGATTCAGTTATGTTTCAAGTTTCAGGACAAAACTTCTTTTTAAGGGGAGTGGCTGTAACGCCTCTGATTTTCCAAGGTTTTTTTAAATTCCTTTAGTGACGAATTTTGACGTCAGGGGATTACTTTGACGCTTGTTTAATGGGTGTCGTTGTTGGAGCGTGGCTTTTTTGCTCATTGGTACCCGGGGATTTAACTTAGAATGTTAGCATGACTAATTTCTTGTGATTTTTGATATTCCCAAGCGAGTCGGGGTTCGTTTTGGAACATGGCGGAGCCTTTTTGGGAATGGCGGTGTTTCGACTTCGGGAGATTTTTACCCAAGTTTTGTTTATCGGATCTTAGTTTAGACTTCGTTGTTGGATTCGTAGCGTCAATATTTAGCTACGGTGCGATTTTCGTAGAAACCCGAGTTAGTACGATTTTTGGTCATTTGGACGTTTTAATTATTATAATAATATATTATTATATTATATTATCTATTCCATATAAATAGCCTTCGATTAGACATAAACCCTATTCATCGTCTTCTTTTTGAAACTGCCGACTATTTTGCGAAAGAGAGAAAGAGGCGGTCTTTGGAGAGCCTTTGGCCGTCGATTTGTAAGAGCTCCGGTGCACTAAATCGTTGTTAGAGGGTAGATTTGGATTGCTATCACCGCGATCAAAATTTCTACGATGAGTTTTTACCGTTTCTTGGATTTTTAGGGATTAAGGTATGTGGTTTTGACCTTCTTTCCTCTTGAAAAGTTTCAGGTTTTGCTACTTTGGCGTTTTTGCGGCCAGATCGGTGAGGAGGAGCGTTACTTGGCCGGATTTCTGGAAGTTGAGGCAAGTGGTGCTTTCTCGCCCTTACCAAGTTCGTTTCTTGTGTTCTTTGTGGCTTTTCTTCCCATTCTCCTTAGATTTTAGTGGTGTAGGGTTTGGCCAAGGACGACCTGCTGCATGTGTTGGATTTCCAATTCAGTCAAGGTAAGTTTTGTTGAATTTGACAGTTAGCCCAAGTAAAATTCATTTTATATGACTGCTAGTCTAGACAATCTCGTCGAATATAAGTATGTTAATCTGTTTAAATTCATCTTATATGGTCGTTAGTCTAAGTTATAATTAGATTTCTATGACAGTTGGGTAATTCATCGTATATAATGGGGTTAAAAAAATCGTCGAATATCCTCTAGATTCATCGGCTGAAGGTTAATTTGGTCCAAGTAAAATTCAGCGTGTATTAGTAGGAGCATAGTCAAATTCGTCGAGTATCCATTGAAATTTCGGAGGGTAATGTTTGGCATTTAGTGTTGCTGAATTCGTTGATTTTTAGACATTGAGATTGAAAGGAGGGGTTAGATCTGACTTACTCTAGGGGGGTGAATAGAGTATTAAAAATCTTGGCTGTTTTTAACTTTTATATAAGAGTGAAAGTAGGTGATATCAATAATATATAAAGAAAGGAAAAACAGGCTAAGCTAATCTATGTATCACAACCACAACAAGAACAAAACAGAAAATGAACACAACCAGACAACACAAGAATTTTATAGTGGTTCCCCAACTGGGTACATCCACTCTTCTACCACCATGGTAGAAATCCACTAGCAGGTTTTGATTTGGTGACTTCCACCACAATATCTATTTGCAGGGAGATATTGCAACCCTTTAGGCTTTTGATCAGGTGCCCAATAACCAACCTAAGTCTTTTGATCAGGAGACTTGACAACCAAGTGGTTAACTTTTAAAGGGAGTTAAAACCCTTTTACAAGAGGTGAGAGGAGGTGATGGTGTCTTCTCTTTCTCTATTCAACAGAGAAGACTAGTGGATCTTTGATGTTGACAAAGCTCCCTCTGAGATATTGAATGATTCAGGAAGACTGGAGCTTTACTTCAAGGTATAGGTCTTCAGCCTTGTCTTGTCAATGTCCAGGAATCCAGTTGATATATATTGAAAGAATGTATCTGAACATTCCAGGCTCTGAAGATGAAGAAGACTCTTAATTTATGAAGAATGTTCTTCTTCAGATTTTAGGATTGACAAGGATGAAGTAGATTGCACTATGAGAGAGTTCTGAATTTTTAGTATCTGTCTCTGTATTTTCTTGTATGTAATATCTCTTTGTTAAAATTTCTTGCTCTGTCTAATCTAGTGTGTTAGGGATCTGTAAGAAGTTCGACTGAATATAGAAAATCTCTTTTATATTCTCAGTCAATAAATTCTCCTATGAATTTTTAATTCTGGCATTAATTGCTGGCTCATCTGGAGAATGCAAATGGCTGGAATATAACTTAAATGAGTTTCCCCAACTGTCCCTAATAAAATAAGCAAGTAATTATCCTGATGAAGACCATAATTAATGCTGCCAATAACGGCTATATTAAAAGGAATATGAGCATTAATTACTAAGGAATATTACTGCTAAATAATATGGAAAGTAAGGGACAGAAGGAAGAAAACTTCTCATTCTGGAGCGGGACATAAATCGTCGACCTCTGAACAGAATTCGTCGACGAGAGATCCAAGATCGTCGACCTGAGAATTCCAGTTCGTCGACCTGAGCTCTGCAAACTGCGTATTGAGAATGACTTACCAAATTTGCACACTGAGTTCGTCGAGTTGAGAAACTGTCTGAAGAAAATTGATCGTCGACCTGAGCTCGAATATCGTCGAGCTCAACTCAGAGAAATAACTATGAGTTCGTCGATCTGAGATCGACGATCATCGAGCTGAGTTCGAAGAACTTCGAACTGAACAATCTGTTCTCTGAACCTTCTAAGTCTGAGTCTCTTGAGGTCCTCTGCTGGCTGGTCTAAGAAGGTTGAACCTAATGACTTAGCCTAAACTCTGGGACTACTAGACTTGACCCTGGCTATACAAGGTGGGTAAGACTTAGCCTAATTTAGTGAACCTAGCCCAAATCCTACTAGGGATCCAACAATCTCCCCCTATTTTGGTGAGGTCACTAAAGCAAAATAAAAGAAACAATTATAAAGCATGAAAACATATATCTGATAGAAATAAATCATTCAGTAGATATTTACAAGATGTGCTTTATGATTAAACTGTATAGAGTTCATAAATAAGAGCAACTAAAAAAAACAAAATCACTGTTTCTGCTAAGGATTTGCTTTCTCTTGCTTCTCAGCAGGCTGTCTGAAGATGATTTCTATGTTTGGATTAGCAGCTTCTTTCTTAGACATTGTAATGTCAGATGCACCAATGATGTTGAGAGAAGTTGCTCTGGGCACTACAGCTTCTAGATGCAGTTTCATATAATCATCAACATTAAAGAATTTATTTGCCTTTACATACCTTTTAAGTTCTTCTTTTCTGAATAGAGACATGGTTGAAAATTGAGAGAGATCCATTCCTTCAGCTTTGGCTTTGTAAATTTGTGAGAGTCCTACCAGCTCATGAAATCTTGCTATTTTGGCTGAAGTCTCCTGTTCTGGATCTATAAAGGGAATTGGTGGAGATTCTGGCCTTTTTGGACTTGAGTCCTTCTGTGATTCAACAATAGAGTCTGTAGGAGCTCTCTTGATTGAATCTAGAGGAGGATGGCTTTGAGAAGATTGCTGCTGACTGCCATGCTTGGAATGTCTTTGATAAGTCTTGGTCACTGGAGCAGATCTTTGAGAAACATTGTCAGAGCACCTGAAAATTGAGGAGGAGGAGGAGGAGGGTCTTTCCTAAATTCCTTAGGAGGAGACCTGTACCTTCTCCTCTTATTCCTTTCTTTCTATTTATTCTTGGATAGCCACATACACTAAGGAATCCCTGGGTATGGAGTTATCTTTTGCAAGATATAGTAAGGAGTGTCATTGGTAGGATTAGGCTTTGGAGCAGCCTTCGGAACAATCATTCTCTTCTTTGAAGCTTTCTTCTTTGATTTATGATCATCAAATCCATTAGAATCATCATCTATGTCCTCATCAGAAGAACCTTGAGGGTTATCATATAATGCATCTATCTCTTTTAAAGTTTCCTTTGAAATCTGTCTTTCAGCCCAAGGAAGAGCTTGAGGTAGAGCAATTGCAGGTGGAGCAACATTCTCTATGATCATCTAAGAATCTTCTATATCTTAATTAGTCAATAGAAACTCATTCAGCTCAGGATCATTCTGCATCTATACAAGCTCTTGAGCAACATCTAGAGCAATCAGATCATCTAAGCTGGAGATTTGGCTATCATCCATTATATAGGTTGGGCCTACAGGTTCCACAACCATGTTAACAACAAAACTTGCCTTCAGTTGACTAACAACTTGAAGACTTATAGAAGGAGTGTAGCATACTATAGCCAAAGGTGGCTTAACTGCTGGAAGAAAAGAATTCAGATAAATTGTACTGAAAGAATGTAATAAACAAAAAATGTCTAATGAGGGATTAATATAACAATCACCATCAGTCACAATATCTACAATCAACATATCTGCATCCAATATATCAGCCTCTGGAACCATATCTACATCTGTAAACCCAGCTATCTGCACAACTATTTCTGCTGCTACTTTTGCTTCTACTGGAGCTGCTTCTTCATTGAGTATCTCCCCCTGCCTGGTTTCAGTAAGTACTAGAATCAGGCCCCTTGTTGAAGAAGAAGGGACAGAGGAGGCAGAAAGTTGGGCACCAAGAGATGAAATGGAGGTAGTAAGAGGTGAAATAGCCTCTACTATGAGTTATTTTAGAAGAGGAGTGATGGTTTGCAAAAAAGACGAAATGGAGGGGGAATCTATGTCCATTAACTCAGGAAGGGTTTGAGTGGATACAAATGGGTTAATAGAGGATGATGATGGATGAAAGGGTGCGTAATCTGGCATGTGATCATCTTGAGGTAATGGAGAATGGATGGGGGATGACAATAGATAAAATGTTTGTAAGGATGATAGGTTGTGAAGGGGGATGTCAGCAATATGTGAAGGAAGAAGGGATTGAGGAGGAGTGACATGCTCTGGTGTAGTAGCATGCACTAGAGATTGAATTGGTGATGGTTGATGTTCAGGGGATTGATGTGGTGTAGGATAATGTACTGGAGTATGAACTGGTGAAGAGAGATGGACTGGGGAAGCTGGAGGAGTTCGTGTATGGGCTTGAGAAGTAGAAGTATGCTGGAGGGATGTTGAAGTTGTTTGATCATGAGGAGGTGGAGGTGGAATGGAAACATCTTCAGCAGGGTGGGGAGTGGCTGGAGTAGCCCTAGTACTCTTAGAAGGTCTTGAGGAAGAGGAGGAAGCCTTGGATGGCTTGGAGATATTCCTCTCCCACCTGCCAAATAAGGCACAAGTTAGCCTCTTGGAGGCATTAATGAATATGGTCGGGGAGACCAGAGATTTAGCAGCCTTGGCCTGAAGGAATATTTCAAGAATTCTTCCAAAACACACCTCTTTCTTGGTATTTTTCTTCTTAATCATCTCAAACATGATTGTAGCCAAATTCACGAACTTCTTGTTCACAACAGTACATATCAAAAGGAATTGCTGCCTAGTGATGTAATCATGGGTTGTGTGCTTGCCCAGCAGTACCTTGCCTACCACATCTGCTAGAAACTTATAGTCAACGGATAAATGTTTCTTCAACAGTTTATTGGGTGTTTCTCCAGAATAACCCATCTTAATCAACATCTCATCAAATTCAGCACTGTTGATCTCTAACTCTTCTTCTCCATTAACTAATCCAAAAATTTCAGTTAAGACGGCGGGTGTAAGAGAGACAGCGTTACCCGATAAGGTTCCCATCATAGTATCAGCATCTGGATAGGAAGAAGTGAAAACCCATTCTCTAATTTCTATCGCCGCAATCTTTATTCTGGTGGTCATCAGATTCTTCAACTGTAGATCTTCAAAGAATTTCAGAATATCAAGGAAAATCTGATGGGAGTGTTGGAATGACTCGAAATCAATATCAAAACCCATGTCAAACTTCATTGCCGCAAGAGCGCTTGCTGGAACCGCCATTGATCACCTGCAAAGGATACATAGAGAGATCAAGTGCAAGGGGAACAAAAAGCGCGGGATGGAGCTTAAAGAAAACCTAGATATAAGGTTTTTCAGAATATGAAATGACAAACTCCGTCCTGCGAAAAAGAACAAATTCTTCGATCCGAGGTCGACGAAATATTTTATTAACAAAAGAGTTCGTCGATCTCAGTCTAAAGAAGGGAAGGATTTTTGTCGATCTAAGGTCGACGAAAATATTCTAAAGTCAGATCGTCGATCTAAGGTCGACAAAAATGACCCACACAGAGAGTTCGTCGATCTCAGGTAGACGAATTTTCTCAAGAACTTTTCTCAGTTCATCGATCTCTGTTCGACGAACTGTGGCAAATTCTTCAACCATAGACAGAAAATTAAATTAATTCATCTCTATTCATCATGTAACGTCCCAATTCGCGCTAGGCCCCTCGCACGAGTTTTGAGTCAAGAGACTTGACTCGGGCTCGGGACGCACTGGCGAAAGGTGTCAATGCGTTGAATGGAGTGTAGGGTTGAGTGATATCAAACGAATCGAAAGGAAAAGGCCCAAGGGAAAATCGACGAGAATGGAAGTTGATACTCGCCGATTGACGGGTATCGGGAGTGATACTCGCCGATTCGACGGGTATCGATGGTCGATACCCGCTGGATTAAGAACTGCAGATTGGGAATTAGGTTAAGTGAAAGTCGATGAGAATGCCCGACGATTCTCACCGATCGACGAGAATGCCCGGAGATTCTCACCGATCGTCGAGAATGCCCGGTGATACCCACCTATCGTCGAGTATCGCTGACAGATACTCAACGCACTCAACGCTAGAATTTCCGATAAGTGGGCTAAGTGAAATTCGTCGGGTATCACTGTTGATACCCGACAATTCTTGCCGATCGTCGAGAATGCCCGGTGATACCCACCGATCGTCGAGTATCGCTGACGGATACTAGACGCACTCAACGCCAGGAATTTCCGATAAGTGGGCTAAGTAAAATTCGTCGGGTATCATTGTTGATACCCGACGAATTCGTCGAGAATGCTCGCCGATTCTCGCCGATCGTCGAGAATGACGGTTGATTCCCGTCGAATTTGACTTGTGCGTTTTCTTCGCCCAGGCAGATTTGCCGGCTTGTACAGGCGGACCGAACCGGACTTCGGGATTCGTGATGATGATGATTCCTTGGACCGGGTCACTTCAATATGACCCATTAGGGGCGGTCCAATGGGGCATTGACACGTGGCGGAAGGATTTAACCTAATACATCGGTTTATAAGAGGAGATAAAGCCAAACCCTAGCCGATCGTTCTTGCCGTCATCGTGGACCTCGCGAATCTGACAGAGCCACGGGAAGCAGTCGGAGTTCCTGGAGGCGGCCTTCTCTCTCTCTCCTTCCTTTGCCGTGAAGAACAACTACACCAAGCAAGGGATGCCGCAAAGAAGAATGACTAGATCCATGGCCGAAAATGGTGTTACCACTGGAAACGAGGTGAGCTTCCTCCCCTCTCCCTTGGTGCTAGATCTGTAGTTAATATTCTAGGAGAGATATCGACTCCTTAGAGTTTTGATGGTGAGGAGGAGATTTCTTAGGGAAAAGCCATGCCTAGGTCGTTTTCTAGGCTTAGTCCCCTCCATCCTCTTCATTCTTCAAAGTGAAGATGAGAGAGTGATTCGTGGAGAAATATTGCTTTGTGAGGGTGAATAAGGGTGGATGATTTTCTGGAGGATTTTTTGGGAGATTGGTGCAAGGAGGAAGATGAACGGATGTCGTTCATCTCGCCTTAAGATGCGTGAAGAAATCTGTTTTCTGCACGCAGCGATCTTCGTGGCCAATTTTGGGGGGTTTTGGTCATATCTGGGTTTTTGATTAAACACAAAAGTCGTAGCCCTCGAAATTATCTTTCCAACGAGTGGTTGCACGTTTCCAGGCGATACCTGTAGCCACGGGAAAGTCAGTTCGAATCTGCTGTGATTTGGGAAAAATCCTGTACACAGCAGTCTTCGAGTGAATTTCTGGTGTGATGCGATCAAATCTGGGCTTTCAACTAAACACAAAAGTTGTAGCCCTTTAAATTATATTTCCAACGAGTGGTTACATGCACTCGTCGGAGTTCTGTAGCCTCGGGAATCCTTTGTCGAAGTTGCTGCCCGGATTAAGGCTGCACCTAAATTCTGGGTTGTGTAATGTGGAATGCGATTTGGTGGAATTTAATGTTGCGATCTAACTCGAGGCTTGGGTGAACTCTTTTGACATAATCATCATAGTGACGTGATAAGTTGAGGTTATAAATCTAAATTCATATAACGAGTTGTGGACAAGTTTAATTAAAGGAAAGAGCTTGATATAAATGGGTAGTTATAAATTGATAGAGGTATAAATGATTTAACTGTGGCAATGATGTATGTTGAATGGATAACAAGGGAATTAGTAATCCAATGCTTAGAGTGTCGTCTCCCTACGGGAAGCATTGTGGAAGTAACAAGTGTGGTGTTGACCGTCAATAGTTGGAATGAGACTGAGATGACTAAAGTTGGACGGTTGGGCTTGGTCCTCGGTATTCACGTCCCGAGGTTCCTCCCGTATTTGATGGATGGTTGGACTTGGTCCTCGGTGTTAATGTCCCGAGGCTCCTTCCATGCCACGATATTGTGGAATTGCATGTGGTGTGAGTCGACACGTGGTGTCGTAATCCCGGGTTAAGGATAGTGTGGTAGGTCTACGGGCTCATCAATCGTCACACCGATGGGAGTTGACATCTAGACCTTGGACGGTTGGGCTTGGTCCTCGGTGTTCACGTCCCGAGGCTCCTTCCGTGCCAAGTGAACGGTTGGGCTTGGTCCTCATGTTAATTTCCAAGGCTCCTTCCGTGTCACGCATAGGCCAGTTCGGGGCTAGGATCTTGGTGCTCATTTACCCAAGAGAACCCGCTGAGCCATAGTACGCATGTGAGCTCCACTGTTGTGTTCTTAGTATTGAGGCATACAAAGGCCTAGGCCAGGTAGTGTCGAGACCAGCCTAGTAGTGGAGATGCCCGCTCTACTGTCACCGTTTGGCCACGACGGTTGACGCCTGAGAGGTTAGCTACCTGCTCGAATAGTGGGAACTATAAATCTGTGTTGACATAGCGATTGCATGTGCTTGATCATGGGTATGTCATTGCATTACATATATAGCATTGCACTTCATTGCATATACAAGACCCTCATCGTATAAGTTTGTATGGGCACTCCTATACGATGAGTTACTTTTTGCTGAACGACCCTCAACTTATATGCTTGTATTGGCATCCATATAAGTTGAGTTACTTACTGTTATAACATTATACTCTCTTGCTGCTTTAGATGGTAGAATTGTAGAATAAGAGCTTGTTCATTTGTACACAATTTTTATTGCTACCTATGATTTGTATACTTACTTCACCTGCGTGTACTAGTTTTTTATATATATTGTCCCTGTTCCTTTCTCCGCCCGGTGCTGAGGAGTCGCCAGGGGAGCGGATGTGAAGCCACTTAGTCTTTATGACTAACGGTTGCTATGTCTTCCTTTTTAGGAGTAAACCCCGTAGGTGGAGCAGCAGGCTATGCAGCTGGACAGCCAGGCCAGGATGACAGGGCCTGAGGGGATGGTACCGTCGCTACCGTCAGTTACAGATGTGTGTGAGAGAGATTTTGTTGTAGCCCTTAGGGGCAATTTTATTTTTGTACTCTGATTATGTAGAAGCTTGTTTAGCTTCTCTTTTGCTATATTTATGGACTTATGCTTGGATTGGATTGACTCTCTTTTATTATATGGTTGGGTTGGCATTTATATGTTGATATTGGTTGAAGCCGGCAGGATAGGCGTGTTGTGGTACAGGCTGACCCGAGTGTTAGTGTTACCGCAAGGCGGCTGTATTTGGCATAAGACCCCTCTCGTGGCTTGTCTTGTGTTCCGAGAGGGGGGTCTTACAAATGGTATCAGCTTGCTACGATCCTCCATGGAG
Organism: Platanthera zijinensis; assembly: GCA_039513925.1. Taxonomy (NCBI): domain Eukaryota; kingdom Viridiplantae; phylum Streptophyta; class Magnoliopsida; order Asparagales; family Orchidaceae; genus Platanthera; species Platanthera zijinensis. Next base: position 137,505,773 of record CM077087.1, on the reverse strand, counting down.
AAAGTCACTTAACAATGGCGCCACCCCCGTTTGATTAGTCAGTTTGGGGACAAACTGACTTAGCGGAAGCAGTGGTGTGCCCATATGTAATTCACACTAAGTTTTTCCATCTTTAACCTTAGATTAACCAACCTAACCTTAGGTTTGTACCCTATGTGTAGATCCCAGTACATGTTGAGCCAGTGAGGGGCACCCACGCCCCGTCCGTGCCTACACAATTCCAACAATCAGAGCTGGGGCAGACGCTCACAGCTATTTTGGATGCCTTTAGGTCCCAATCTCAGCAGACACCAGTACAACAATGGGGTCCGGGATCTAGTTGGTTAAGCACTTTCCGAGCTCTCTCCCCTCCCGCTTATATTGGGACAGAGTCGGCAGTGCGTACGGAGGAGTGGCTCGACACTATACAAGAATTATTGGCAGGAATAAGATGTCCAAACAATATGACGGTGACCCTTGTGGTGACACTCTTAGAACTGTATGCCAAAAGGTGGTGGAAGTCCCTCATGGGCTCCACTTTTCGTGGAAGAGTGTACACGGACATTAGCTGGAGCGAATTCTCTGAAGCCTTTTTAGAGCATTTCATCCCCTCGACCGCTCGGGATGGTCTTGAAGAGAGATTTTTGCAACTAAAGCAAGGGTCCATGTCGGTGACAGAGTACCAACAGGAGTTTCAACACTTGGCTAGATTCGCTGACTCCTATGAGTTGGATGATAGAGGGTACGCCAAACGATTCTACAAAGGCTTGCGAGATCCCCTAAGGCAAGCCCTTTTGTTTATAGCGGACTCTAGTCTGGCGGATATTATCGATATGGCGAAGAGATTGGAAGCGGACCACTTGGGAAGTGGTAAAAGGCCAGCGGAGGGCGTGATGGAAGCCGGCCCCAGCAATAGAAGGAGATTTGACAATAGAAGAGGAAGAGGATATCAGAGGGGTGGCAGGCATTTCCCCCAGAACTTTAGAGAGGAGCGCCCAGTTCCGCAACTGCCAGCATTACCTCCACCTCAACAATTTCAGCAATACGGCGGAAGGCAGGAACAGGCGTGCTTTGAATGCAACCAACCGGGCCACATTCGACGCTACTACCCGCAACTGTTTAGAGATGCACCTTTTGCTCTCCCTCTAGCAGCCCCGCGGGGGAGAGGGTATGTGCGTGGTCGAGGATGAGGACCACGAGGAAGAAACCCCGGACCCGCTCGAGATCAGATGTATGCCTTGGACATGACTCAAGAGCGGAATCCTCAAGAGATGATTGCAGGTACGATTTGAATTAGCCATTTTGCTTCCATTAATATCCTCTAGTGGCTTAAGATATACTAGATGTCTAGCTTGAGTATTATTAAATGACACTTAGGCACCGTGATGGTCGGCGGGAAACCGGCTAATACGTTATTTGACACCGGTACCTCACATTCTTTCGTGTCTGAAGACTTCATCAAGGATATACACGGAGTACAATATTTCACTGGTATTTCTCGGAGAGTACACCTCCCAAACGGATCTGAGATGATGGCAACCGCGAAGTGTGAGTTGGAGATACCCATTGGGGGAAAGACCTTTGATACCCTCGCCACAATTTTGAGAATACGAGAATTCGACCTCATTCTGGGCATGTCATGGCTGGATTGGCACCATGTAAGAATCGACTGCGCGAAGAAGCATATCTATTTGAGACATGGGGATACTGATGTAGTCTTCCAAGGTATAAATTTCGCACCACTAATATTGTTATCCTCAATCCAGACCTTGAAAGCTCATATGAGAGGGGATGAAGTCTACATGATATGTTTCGAACTAAAGGAGATGAAGGTAGATGTGAAGGATGTGCGGGTAGCACGGGATTTCACTGAGGTATTTCCTGAAAAATTGCCAGGGTTACCCCCGCATAGAGAAGTGGATTTTCAGATTAAGCTTGTATCAGGAGCTAAGCCTGTCTCCAGGACCCCTTATCGGATGGCCCCAAAAGAACTCGGGGAGTTTAGAGTTCAACTGCAGGAGTTGGTAGAATCAGGATTTGTTCTCCCCAGCTCATCACCTTGGGGAGCCCCTGTTCAATTCGTTAAGAAGAAAGATGGAACCTTGCGTTTATGTATAGACTATCGGGAACTCAATCGACTGACGGTACGGAACACCTATCCGTTACCTCGGATCGATGAGTTGTTCGACCAACTGGTGGGAGCGCATTGGTTCTCTAAGCTAGATTTGCGCTCGGGGTATTACCAATTGAGAATACAAGAGGATGATATTCCAAAAACGGCTTTCAGCTCAAGGTACGGCTTATATGAGTTCACGGTGATGCTGTTTGGGCTCACAAATGCCCCATCAGCTTTCATGAGCTTTATGAATAAAGTGTTTGAGCCTTATTTGGATGTCTTCGTCATTGTGTTCATTGACGACATCTTAGTCTACTCGAAGTCGGAGGAGGAACATGCCGGGAATTTGGCCTTAGTTCTGGAAAAGTTAAAAGAGCACGCCCCGTTCGCCAAGTTTAGCAAGTGTGAATTCTGGCTTAGGGAAGTGGCTTTCTTGGGTCATGTAATCAGTGGGGCTGGACTAGCTGTGGATCCGGCCAAGGTGTGTGCCGTGAAGGAGTGGTCGCCCTTGAATTCGGCGGCCGATGTGAGGAGTTTTCTGGGACTTGCTGGATACTACCGCAAGTTCGTAAAAGGATTCTCCAAGATTGCCCTCTCGCTTACTTCATTGACAAAGAAAGGTGTGCCATTTGAGTGGACACTCCAGTGTGAAGCGGCATTCCAGGAATTGAAGGATAGACTTACCTCCGCCCCCATCCTTGTCCTTCCGTTTGGGAAGGAAGGATTCCAAGTTTACACGGACGCATCTTATCAGGGGTTGGGAGCGGTGTTGATGCAGCACGGGCACATAATTGCTTATGCTTCAAGATAATTGAAGAAGCATGAAATCAATTACCCGGTGCATGATTTGGAGCTAGGAGCGGTGGTGTTCGCCTTGAAGGTATGGAGGCATTATCTATACGGCATCCACTGCGAAATCTTCTTGGATAATAAAAATTTGAAGTACGTCCATACCCAGAAGGAATTGAACTTATTACAATGGCGGTGGTTAGAGTTTCTATGCGACTATGAGTTCACCTTGAACTACCACCCCGGAAAAGCGAACTCGGTAGCCGATGCGTTGAGTAGGAAAGTACCCGGCTCGAGCCAAGAGTCTCGGTTGATGAGCATGGAGTTGGCATGGATGATCGAGGAGATGGGCATCACCTTAATATTTAAGGCTTCTTCGGAATATACGGAGTACCTGTCCAGCATAAGCATAGTTTGTGATATCCGGGACCGGATCCGAGTGGAGCAAGGATTGGATGCGGCTTTGGCCCCGACAATAAAGTTAATCGAAGACGGGACTACCGACGAGTACACACTAAAGTACTGGCTCGTTTACTTTCGCGGGTTGCTCTACATTCCCAAAGGTGGCAGAATCCGGGAGGATATCTTGAGAGAATCACATTGCTCTCAATATTCCATGCACCCGGTAATTTCAAAGATGTACGTCGGCTTACAGAAGACGATGTGTTGGCCCAGAATGAAGAAGGATGTCCGATACTTTGTCACGCATTGTGAAGCCTGCCAAAGAGTGAAGGCGGAGTGCAGGAGCCTCGGTGGTCTGTTGTAATCGTTGCCAATCCCCGAGTGGAAGTTCGAGGATATTTCCATGGATTTCGTACATGGGCTACCTCGCTCCTGCTCAGGAAATGATTCAGTGTGGGTGATCGTTGATCGCCTGACGAAAGTTGCCCAGTTCATTCCTATGAAGAAGGAGGCTCATGTGGATGTCTTAGTACGCCTTTTTGTGGAGCAGTTTGTACGGTATCACGGCGTACCTAAGACGATAGTTTCGGACCGTGATGGTCGTTTTACCTCCAAGGAGTGGAAGGCGGTATAGGCGTATTTGGGCTCGCGCCTTACCTTCAGCACCGCATTTCATCCTCAGACGGACGGGCAGTCAGAGCGGACCATCCGAACATTGGAGGATCTGTTGAGGTTGTGTGTGAAAGATAGGGGAGAGCCGTGGGAAAGACTCTTGCCCTTAGTGGAATTCTCCTACAACAACAGCCATCAAGCTAGCATTGGCATGACGCCCCATGAAGCCCTTTATGGAAGGTGTAAAACCCCCTTGTCTTGGGTGCAAGACGAAGACCCGAAGGCATTGGGAATTGAGTATATTGACGATACTGATACGGTGGTTAGGATGATAAGGGATCGCATGTTGGAGGCTCAAAGTCGGCAGGCGAAGTATTATAACGCAAAGCACCGTATGGTTTAGTTTCAAGTGGGTGATAAAGTGTTCCTGAAAATCCGGCCGATGCATGGAGTGTCACGGGTGCGGGGAGTGAAGAAGCTTAGCCCACGGTATGTGGGACCCTATGTCATAGTGGAAAGGATTGACCCTTTGGCCTATCGTCTGGAGCTACTGCCCGAGCTAGAAAATCTCCACGATGTGTTCCATGTATCGTCGCTTCGGAAGGCGCTGTTGCGGCCTGAACAATACATCCCCACAACTGATGGTAAGGTGGCGTCTGACAGATCTATGCGACTAAAGCCAATGCGGATCGTTGATAATGAAATAAGAACCTTGCGTCGCAAAAGTGTGCCTCTGGTAAAAGTGCTATGGTATAATCATGGGAAGGAAGAATTTACTTGGGAGCCGGTGGACTTGATGCAGAAGCGCTACCCGGAGCTGTTCTCCCAAGGTAACATTTTATAGCGCATAATATTTTGTACTTGCATCCCCATAGCCCTAGCCTGATTTCGGGGACGAAATCTTTTATTTTGTTTATAGGATTTGTAACGTCCCAATTCGCGCTAGGCCCCTCGCACGAGTTTTGAGTCAAGAGACTTGACTCGGGCTCGGGACGCACTGGCGAAAGGTGTCAAGTGCGTTGAATGGAGTGTAGGGTTGAGTGATATCTAACGAATCGAAAGGAAATGGCCCAAGGGAAAATCGACGAGAATGGAAGTTGATACTCGCCGATCGACGGGTATCGGGAGTGATACTCGCCAATTCGATGGGTATCGATGGTCGATACCCGCCGGATTAAGAACTGCAGATTGGGAATTAGGTTAAGTGAAAGTCAATGATAATGCCCGGCGATTCTCACCGATCGACGAGAATGCCCGGCGATTCTCACCGATCGTCGAGAATGCCCGGTGATACCCATCGATCGTCGAGTATCGCTAACAGATACTCAACGCACTCAACGCCAGAATTTCTGATATGTGGGCTAAGTGAAATTTGCCGGGTATCATTGTTGATACCCGACGAATTCGTCGAGAATGCCCGACGATTCTCGCCGATCGTCGAGAATGCCCGGTGATACCCACCGATCGTCGAGTATCGCTGACTGATACTCAACGCACTCAACGCCAAAAATTTTTGATAAGTGGGCTAAGTAAAATTCGCTGGGTATCATTGTTGACACCCGACGACTTTGTCGAGAATGCTCGCCGATTCTCGCCGATCGTCGAGAATGACGGTTGATTCCCGTCGAATTTGACTTGTGAATTTTCTTCGCCCAGGCAGATTCGCCGGCTTGTACAGGCGGACCGAACTGGACTTCGGGATTCATTCTGATGATGATTCCTTGGACCGGGTCACTTCAATATGACCCATTAGGTGCGGTCCAATGGGGCGTTGACACGTGGCGGAAGGATTTAACCTAATACATCGGTTTATAAGAGGAGATAAAGCCGAGCCCTAACAGATCGTTCTTGCCGTCATCGTGGACCTCGCGAATCCGACAGAGCTGTGGGAAGCATTCGGAGTTCCTGGAGGCGGCCTTCTCTCTCTCTCTCCTTCTTTTGCCATGAAGAACAACTGCACCAAGCAAGGGATGCCGCAAAGAAGAATGACTAGATCCATGGCCGAAAATGGTGTTACCGCTGGAAACGAGGTGAGCTTCCTCCCCTCTCCCTTGGTGCTAGATCTATAGTTAATATTCTAGGAGAGATATCGACTCCTTAGAGTCTTGATGGTGAGGAGGAGATTTCTTAGGGAAAAGCCATGCCTAGGTCGTTTTCTAGGCTTAGTCCCCTCCATCCTCTTCATTCTTCAAAGTGAATATGAGAGAGTGATTCGTGGAGAAATATGGCTTCGTGAGGGTGAATAAGGGTGGACGATTTTCTGGAGGAGTTTTTGGGAGATTGGTGCAAGGAGGAAGATGAATGGATGCCGTTCATCTCGCTTTAAGATGCGTGCAGAAATCTGTTTTCTACACGCAGCGACCTTCGTGGCCAATTTCGGGGGTGTTCTGGTCATATCTGGGTTTTTGACTAAACACAAAAGTCGTATCCCTCGAAAGTATCTTTCGAACGAGTGGTTACACGTTTCCAGCCGATACCTGTAGTCACGGGAAAGTCAGTTCGAATCTGCTGCGATTTGGGAAAAATCCTATACACAGCAGGCTTCGAGTGAATTTCTGATGTGATACGATCAAATCTGGGCTTTTGACTAAACACAAAAGTTTTAGACCTTTAAATTATCTTTCCAACGAGTGGTTACACGTACTCGTCGGAGTTTTGTAGCCTCGGGAATCCTTGGTCGAAGTTGCTGCCCGGATTAAGGCTGCACCTAAATTCTGGGCTGTGTAACGTGGAATGCGATTTGGTGGAATTTAATGTTGCGATCCAACTCAAGGCTTGGGTGAACTCTTTTGACATAATCATCATAGTGACGTGATAAGTTTAGGTTATAAATCTAAATTCATATAACGAGTTGTGGACAAGTTTAATTGAAGGAAAGAGCTTGATATAAATGGGTAGTTATAAATTGATAGAGGTATAAATGATTTAACTGTGGCCATGATGTATGTTGAATGGATAACAAGGGAATTAGTAATCCAATGGTTAGAGTGTCGTCTCCCTACGGGTAGCATTGTGGAAGTAACAAGTGCGGTGTTGACTGTCAATAGTTGGAATGAGATTGAGATGAGTAAAGTTGGACGGTTGGGCTTGGTCCTCGGTGTTCACGTCCCGAGGCTCCTCCCATATTTTATGGATGGTTGGGCTTGGTCCTCGGTGTTCACGTCCCGAGGCTCCTTCCATGCCATGATATTGTGGAATTTCATATGGTGTGAGTCGACACGTGGTGTCGTAATCCCGAGTTAAGGATAGTGTGGCAAGTCTACGGGCTCGCCAATCGTCACACCGATGGGAGTTGACAGCTAGACCTTGGAAGGTTGGGCTTGGTCCTCGGTGTTCCCGTCCCGATGCTCCTTCCGTGCTAAGTTAATGATTGGGATTGGTCCTCGTGTTCATTTCCGAGGCTCCTTCCGTGTCACGCATAAGCCAGTTCGGGGCTAGGATCTTGGTGCTCATTTACCCAAGAGAATCCGCTGAGCCGTAGTACGCATGTGAGCTCCGCTGTTGTGTTCTTAGCGTTGAGGCGTATGGAGGCCTAGGCCAGGTAGTGTGGAGACCAGCCTAGTAGTTGAGATTCTCGCTCTACTGTCACCGTTATGCCACGACGGTTGGCGCCTGAGAGGTTAACTACCTGCTCGAATAGTGGGAACTATAAATCTGTGTCGACATAGCGATTGCATGTGCTTGATCATGGGTGTGTCATTGCATTGCATACATTGCATTGCACTTCATTGCATATACAAGACCCTCATCGTATATGTTTGTATGGGCACTCCTATATGATTAGTTACTTATTGCTGAACGACCCTCAACTTATATGCTTGTATGGGCATCCATATAAGTTGAGTTACTTACTGTTATAACATTATACTCTCTTGCTGCTGTAGATGGTAGAATTGTAGAATAAGAGCTTGTTCATTTGTACACCATTTTTATTGCTACCTATGATTTGTATACTTACTTAACCTGCTTGTACTACTGTTTTATATATATATTGTACCTGTTCCTTTCTCCGCCCGGTGCCAAGGAGTCGTCGGGGGAGCGGATGTGAAGCCACTTAGTCTTTATGACTAACGGTTATTACGTCTTCCTTTTTAGGAGGAAACCCCGCAGGTGGAGCAGCAGGCTATGCAGCTGGACAACCAGGCAATGATGACAGGGCCTGAGGGGACGGTACCGTCGCTACCGTCAGTTACAGATGTGAGTGAGAGAGATTTTGTTGTAGCCCTTCGGGGCAATTTTATTTTCGTACTCTGATTATGTAGAAGCTTGTTTAGCTTCTCTTTTGTTATATTTATGGACTTATGCTTGGTGTGGATTGACTCTCTTTTATTGTATGGTTGGGTTTGCATTTATATGTTGATATTGGTTGAAGCCGGCAGGATAGGCTTCTTGTGGTACAGGCTGACCCGAGTGTTAGTGTTACCGCAAGGCGGCTGTTTTGGGCATAAGACCCCTCTCGTGCCTTGTCTTGTGTTCCGGGAGGGGGGTCTTACACATCATGCCTAACTGATTCATAAAGGATAGATGTTTCTTCTCATCCAAGGGTTTGGTGAAGATATCTGCCCTTTGCAAATCAGTAGGGATGAAGGTAAGATTAATTTTCTTTTTGTCAACACACTCTCTAATGAAATGATGTCTTACATCTATATGCTTTGTCCTACTATAATGCACTGGATTCTGTGCTATGGATATAACACTAGTACTATCACAGAATATAGTTGATTTATTTAAGTTGTATCCATAATCTAGGAGATGATTTTGTATCCATAGCATCAATGAACAGTAACTACCAGCTGCTATGTATTCAACTTCTGCTTTGGATGTAGACACAGATGTATGTTTTTTACAAAACTAGGAGACAAGTCTAGCACCAAGGAACTAGCATGTTCCTGATGTGCTCTTCCTGTCCACTCTACATCCAGCAAAGTCTGAATCTGAGTATCCAGTTAACTTAAACTCTGACTCAGTTGGATACCAGAGTCCTAGATTAGGGCAACTCTTTATATATCTTAAAATCCTTTTTAGCAAAATAAGGTGAGATTCTTTAGGGTTCACTTGGAACCTAGCACAAAGACAGGTAGCAAACATAATATCTGGCCTACCTATTGTGAGATATAACAGGGACCCAACAATGGCCCTATACAATTTCTTATCAACAGGTTTCCCATGTTCATCAGAATCAACCACAACATTTGTAGCCATAGGTGTTTTCTTAGCTGAGGCATCAGCCATCCCAAACCTTTTTATCAGCTCTTTAGCATACTTGGATTGGGGTATGAAGATGCCATCAGGGGTCTGCTTCACTTGGGGATAAAGGAAGCATGAGAGATCACCCATGCTACTCATCTCAAACTTGGAATGCATAAGGTTGGAGAACCTTTTGCATAGTTTGGGATCTATAGAACCAAATATGATGTCATCTACATATATATTTGTACTAACAGAATTTTATCATGATGAAGCTTGAAAAATAAAGTCCTCTCTACCATGCCTCTAGAAAATTTATGCACTAAGAGAAAGCTTGCTAAGGTTTCATACCAAGCCCTTAGAGCTTGCTTTAGACCACAGAGAGCTTTATGCAATTTGAAAACATAAGAGAGATAAGTTGAAGAGATAAAACTCGGGGGTTGTTCCACGTAAACCTCTTCTTTGAGTTCTCTATTCAGAAAGGCACTCTTGACATCAATTTGGTAGACCTTAAAATTTTTGTAGGCAGCATGTGCAAGGAAGATTCTTATAGCCTCAAGCCTTGCAATAGGAGCAAATGTCTGATCATAGTTAATGCCTTCCTCTTGCCTATAGCCTTGAGCTAATAGCCTTGCCTTGTTCCTTATAATAGAACCTTGAGCATCTAATTTATTTCTAAATACCCATTTAGTTCCAATAACTGGGTAGTCTTTTGGTCTTGGAACTAAATCCCAAACTCTGCATCTCTCAAACTGGTTGAGCTCCTCTTGTATTGCAATGATCCAGTGTGGATCTTGCTCAGTATATTTAAGGGGTTGGGGCTCAATTTGAGATATGAAGCAGCCATGCATCATGTCCTGGTAGAGTTAATTCCTTGTCTGCATACCCACTGATAAGTCTCCAATCACTTGAGATACAGGGTGATCTCTAAGTGTGATTATTTCAGTAGGAGGAGCTGTTTATTCAACAGCTTGGGGAGTTAATTCCTCTTATGGAATTAAGTTAGCTGTTGTTGGCTATTCATTGAATTCAGTATCTTCATCATCACTTTCTTCAGCAACATGTGGAGAAGGATGTGTAATAGCCTCATTGGTGAGGGTCAACTCATCCAACTTCTCACACAAGTTAGGTACCTGCAAAGTTTCACTGGTAGAAGCTGTATTCTCCTTATAAAACATGTTAGGCTCATCAAAAGAAATGTGAATAGACTCTTCCATTTTCATAGTTGATTTGTTATAAACCCTATAAGGCTAGCTTACTTGAGAATATCCAAGAAAAATTCTAACTTCAGCTTTGGCTTCAAACTTTCTAATGTATTTCTTGTAATTGTTATGAATGTAACAAATACAACCAAATACTCTAAAATAATCTACTTTAGGTTTCTTCCCTTTGAGTAGTTCATAGGGGGTCTTGCCCTTGAGTTTGTGTATCAAACTTCTGTTCAAGACATAGTTTGTTGTGCTAACAGCCTCTGCCCAAAAGGATAGGGGCAGGTGAGCATCTATAATTAATATGCCTGCAGCTTCAATGAGTGTTCTATTTTTCCTTTCAGCTACCCCATTTTGTTGAGGAGTTCTAGGAGCAGAGAAAGAATGCATGATACTTTTCTTCTCACAGAACTCTTGCATAAGAAGAGACTCAAACTCAGTACCATGATTACTTCTGATCAATGCAACTAGAGTTGAGTACTCAATCTGTATGCTCTTGATAAAATCTGTAAGAACCTTGAAGTTATCTGACTTGTTTCTCAAGAAGAACACCCAAGTGAACCTTGAGATGTCATCAACAATCACTAAGGTATAATACTTCCCTCCTAGGCTTTGTACAACAATGGGTACAAAAAGATCCATGTGGAGCAGATATAAAATCCTAGGTGAATCACTATTATTAAGTGACTTAAAACTATTTTTAGTTTGCTTGTCTAACTGACAAGCCCTACAAAGGCTTTCCTTCTTATAGTGGTAAGAAGGTAATCCTTTTACAAGGTTGTTCCTAGATAGCTTATCAATGTTTTTTAAGTTAACATGTCCTAATCTCCTATGTCAAAGGTCATTGTTATTATTAATTTGATTGAACAAGCAAATTTCAATTTTAGCTGATTTGAAATTAACTATGTAAATATTTCCTACTCTAGAGCCAGTTAACACAATTTTTGTTGTCAGTAGAAGAAATAATGCAAGAGGATTTATCAAAAGATACCTGAAACCCTTCATTACAGAGTTGACTAATGGAAATCAGGTTGAGCTTTAATCTACTTACATAAGCTACTTTCTTGAATGTGACAACTCCAATCTTTACATCTCCATATCCTTTAGTCTGGCTGTAGTTGGATTCACCAAAGACCACTTTAGGATCTAGCTTGGACTTGTAGTTTGATAAATTTTCCTTGCTGTCATCATATGTTTTGAACAACCACTATCCAGATACCACTGTTCCTCTGTGGTAGGATAGTCTTTCACCTGCACAAAAACAGATTAGTTATTCTTAACCCAGGTTACCTTGGGTCCTTGGTGATTTACATAATTAAAGCTGGAAATATATGAAAATTCAGGTTGATTTTTATAACCTAAAGGATAATATTTTCTGGGTGGAATTATCCATTGGTTAAATGGATTAATGTTTTGTCTAGGTTGATTAAAAATCTTGTTGGAATTAAAGTTTTTATTATTATAAACTGGGGTCGACGAATTCTGGTACGTTCGTCGACCTGAGGTCGATTAACGGGGATGAGTTCATCGAACTCCACTCAGAGAATGAAAGTATTCATTTTCAGGGCCCCAGTATTGTCGATCTCTGGTTGATGAACCATACTAGTTTCGTCAATCACAGTTCAGAGAATAGTTATAGTAGAAGTTTGCATTCAGAGTTCGTCAACTTGAGCTCGACGAACTATACACATTTCATCGATCTGAGTTCGATGAAATCTGCTGAACATTGTTCTGGTTATTATTTTTCTTACTCTTTTTCTTTTTCTTGTTCTTGTGTTTAAGTTCTGTTTGATTAATATTATTATTTTCTATTTTCTCCTTAACTTTTTCAGAAACAAATTTTATGGGGGTTGATAAAATGTTTTTCTGAATAAGTGGGGATTGGCTTGATGAAGTACCTAAGCCCAGCTTGCCAATAAGTCTGACATTCACTGTGCTTGTGATGTTCATCAACTTTATGCTTCTCCCATTTAAGGATTCTTCAAGTTGGCTTGCCTCAGATAATTTAGATTTTAATTTAATGATTTGTTCATTAGCTAAGGTGATTTCATCCTTCAATTTATTATTTTCTAACAGCAGGTTTTCTTGTTCATTTACTTTCTCCCTAAGTTGCTTAATTTCTTTTTTAGAGTTTATTAAATCTATGCAAGAGGATTTGAATTCTATTCTAAAGTTTTATGAAATGAAATAAAATGAAGACAATACCTGATCCTCTTCAGATAGAGGTTCTTCACTGTCTGTCTGGTCAGCATCAGAATGGATGCTTGATGCATCAATGACCATCAAGCATATTTCCATTGCTTTAGCTTCCTCTTCATCTTCACTGGTGCTGGAAGATGAAGATTCTTCTTCAGTGTCACTCCAGGTTTCAGCAACAAAACCTTTCTCCTTTCTTTTATGCTTGCTAGAGGAGGGCTTGCTGTAATGCTGTTTCTTGGCCTCTTTTTCTCTTCTTCTATCCTTCTTTTGATTCTCTGGACACTATGAGATGAAGTGTCCAGGCTTAATGCAGCCAAAACAAACCACTTCTTTAGTTGGTGTTTTGTTATACCTGGGTTTGTCATCTTGCCTTGATGACTTTCTTCTGAAGTCCCTCTTGCCCATTTTGTAAAATCTCTTGGCTAAAAGACTTAGGAATTCTTCATTGACTGTTGGGGCTTCTGATTCTTCATTAGCTTTGAATGCTATACTTTGCTCCTTTCTCCCTGATGAAGGTATCTTCTGTTCTGCAGCCTCTCTGGACTTTATCAAATGCTCATAAGACTTGAGCTTGCCAAGGATAGATTCTGTGGAAATCTCATTCAAGCTTCTGGCTTCCTTGATAGGCAAGATTGTGGAATCCCAAGTGCTGGGGAAGCACATTAGAATTTTGTCATTTATCTCAGTCAATGAGATGTCTTTATCTAGAGTTTTTAGCTCACTGATGATAACACTAAGTCTGTTATACATATTGTCCACTAATTCAGATTCTTTCTTTTTGAAGTTCTCATACTGTGAGATGAGGTTGGATCTTCTATCCTTTCTTTCATCAGCTGAACCTGCCACCATCTGGTTTATAGAGTCCCAGATTTTTTTGCTGATGTGCATTCAGCCACCTTTTGGAAGATATCATCAGACATGGTTTGAGCCAGTATATTTATAGCTTTTGCATCAGCTATCTTGGCTTTCTTCTGAGCATAAGTCCACTCAGGTGGTGGAACTGTATGAGTGCTTGAAGTTGATGTGGATGCAGTCTCTGCTGTAGGTTGAGGGGGTCCTGTCAAGATAGAATTAAAAATTTCTTCATCAATAGAATTCATGTAAATCTTGATTTTTACCTTCCAGATGACAACTTATTTAAGTTGCATATTGGAGGTCTGGTGTTTGCATAGTCTTTGTTCTGTGCCATTGTGATAACAAAACAGCTAAGAAAGAGGAAATCTGATCTAACAAGGATCATGGTTCAAGTGTTAACTTGTACAACCAAAGAAACCTGCCTCTGATACCAATTGAAAGGAGGGGTTAGGTCTGACTTACTCTAGAGAGGGGGGGGGGTGAATAGAGTATTAAAAATCTTGGTTGTTTTTAACTTTTATATCAGAGTGAAAGTAGGTGATACCAATAATGTATAAAGAAAGGAAAAGAAGGCTAAGATAATCGATGTATCACAACCACAAGAAGAACAAAACAAAAAATGAACACAACCAGACAATACAAGAATTTTATAGTGGTTCCCCAACAAGGTACATCCACTCTTCTACCACCCTGGTAGGAATCAACTAGCAGGTTTTGATCAGGTGACTGCCATCACAATATCTATTTGCAGGGAGATATTGCAACCCTTTAGGCTTTTGATCAGGTGCCCAATAACCAACCCAAGTCTTTTTATCAGGAGACTTGACAACCAAGTGGTTAACTTTTGAAGGGAGTTAAAACCCTTTTATAAGAGGTGAGAGGAGGTGATGGTGTCTTCTATTTCCTTAATCAACAGAGAAGACTAATGGATCTTTGATGTTGACAAAGCTCCCCCTGAGATGTTGAATGGTTCAGGAAGACTGGAGCTTTACTTCAGGGTGTAGGTCTTAAGCCTTGTCTTGTCAATGTCCAGGAATCCAATAGATAGATATTGAAAGAATGTCTCTGAAGATTCATGACTCTAAAGATGAAGAAGACTCTTGATTTGTGATGAATGTTCTTCTTCAGATTTCAGGATTGACAAGGATGAAAGTAGATTGCACTGTGAGAGAGTTCTGAAGGTTCAGTCTCTGTCTCTGTATTTTCTTGTATGTAATATCTCTTTGTTAAGATTTCTGGCTCTGTCTAATCTAGTGTGTTAGGGCTCTATAAGATGTTCGACTGAAAAGAGAAAATCTCATTTATATTCTCAGTTAATAAATTCTCCTTGTAATTTTGAATTCTGGCATTAATTGCTGGATCATCTGGAGAATGCCAATGGCTGGAATATAACTTAAATGAGTTTCTCCAACAGTCCCCAATAAAATAAGCAAGTAATTATCTTGATGAAGACCATAATTAATGCTGCCAATAACGGTTATATTCAAAGGAATATGAGCATTAATTACTCAGGAATATTACTGCTAAATAATATGGAAAGTAAGGGACAGAAGGAAGAAAACTTCTCATTCTGGAGCGGGACAGAAATCGTCGACCTCTGAACATAATTCGTCGACCAGAGATCCAAGATCGTCGACCTTAGAATTCCAATTCGTTGACCTGAGCTCTGCAAACTACATACTGAGAATGACTTGCCAAATCTGCACTCTGAGTTCGTCGAGCTAAGAAACTGTCTGAAGAAAACTGATCGTCGACCTGAACTCGAATATCGTCGAGCTCAACTCAGAGAAATAACTCTGAGTTTGTCGATCTCGAGCTGAGTTCAAAGAACTTCGAACTGAACAATCTGTTCTCTGAATCTTCTAAGTTTGAGTCTCCTGAGGTCCTCTGTTGGCTGGTTCAAGAAGGTTGAACCTAATGACTTAGCCTAAACTCTAGGACTACTAGACTTGACCCTGACTATACAAGGTGGGTCAGACTCAGCCTAATTTAGTGAACTTAGCCCAAATCAAACTAGGGATCCAATAGAGATTGTCGAGTATATGACTTGTCATTGAGTGAATTAGGCCTAACGCTGATAGCGTTGAGTGATTTTTGAGTCCAAGTCAAATTCTTCGAGTAATCTCGACGAATTCGTCGAGTAAAGCTAGCTTTGCGTTGACTCAGTCAAGTATAAGCCTTGGCGTTGAGTGAGATTTGAGTTTAAGTCATTCGTCTCGTTATCTCGACGAATTCGTCGAGTAATGCTAGTGGCGTTGAGTGAAGCCTTGGCATTGTGTGAGGCCTTGGTGTAGAGTAGTTTCGAGACTAAGTCAAAAGAGTTGAGTGCGCTGGATGCACTCAATGCGACATTGAGTGTACTCAACACGACGTTGAGTGTACTCAACGCGACGTTGAGTGACGACATAATCGTTATGTTTAGCTATTTGGTGTCGAGTGCGTTGAATAAACTCAATGTGACATCAAGTTGACTCGCCGCTTTTCCGTGGACTTGGGATAATTGCGCTGATTTGTCGTGTAATAAGATAATTGATGTTGCTAAGTGAAATTCGTCGTATATCTACTATATTCGTCGAGTATACTTGACGAATCAGGGTGGACTTACAAAAATTTTGCCGAATTGGGTCTAATTCGTTGGTTATGACTTAGAATGACTGTTACTTGGGAACCATCTCCCTTTATGACAAAGAAGAGTTCCTATGGCTTAGTTGAGGTTATAGTTGTTTATGGATGATAAGTGTGGCCTTTGGTTGGTAGTTGTTGGGTATTGTATCCACAATGTACCTGATTTGAAGAAGCCCCTGGACCAGCTAAGATGAATTGATATTGTATTTGATCATTTGTTTTCAAGTTGTGCTTGCCGTTATTCCACGCTAAGTACACACCAATGTCAGGGTGTAGTGGGTCAATATACACGGGTCTGCGTAATGTAATCCCTCGTTGAGCAGATCAGTGTGTTGGCCTACGTGTACTCTCTCTATTGGAGTGTACTTACTTTCAAGTACAGGGCTGAGAAAGATCAAGAGCAGACAAGGAGCAAGGATGGGCTAAAGAGCAGCTCACGGGTGGAAAGACGAAAAATCGTCTAAGTAGAAATCGTCGAGAATCACTAAGTGATTCTCGCCGAATCGACGAGAATCACTCGCTGATTCTTGCCGATTGCAGCCGGCTGTCTCAACGCCATCTTGATTTCTGTTTAAGGCAGAATCATCGAGAATCACTAGTTGATTCTCGCTGAATCGACGAGAATGACTTTGCATTCTCGCCGATCCGTCGAGAATGAATATTGATTCTTGTCGATTCTCTCCGGATGGCAAGATCTTCAGCCAGAATTCTGCCAAGTAGAATTCGGCGAGAATCATAAGTGATTCTCGCCGATTCGTCGAGAATCACCTTTGATTCTCGCCGAATTTGCCTTGGGCGAAATTCTGGTGCTCGCTGGACCGGACCAAGTTCCAGGCGCTGTTTTGAAACCAGAGCTAGGGTTTCTTTTGGTGGGGCCCACAACGGTCCTAATGTATGACCTACAGTATAAATACTGTTGTATTTCGATCTTTACCAATACCGAATACAATGAATACAAAAACAAGAAAACCGAGCCGCCGACGTGACCTAGATCGCGGATCTCTCTTCCGCCGCCGCCGTCGTCACTCGGGAAGATAGTCGCCGCCTGTGATTGTGGATACCTCCTGATCTCCCAGCGACAGAAGCTCAGCCAAGCTACGCGTCTCACGTGTCTATCCAGAGATCCTTTGTCTCTTGGTTCGTTGATTGGGAATACCTTCCCTTTCCGAATCGATCTAGACGATCGATCCTAGAGTGACCGTTGGTAGACCTTGCTAGCTTTGCTACGAAGGTTGGATCTCTAAAGCTCAGCCGCCGCACTTCTTGTCGCCGCCGTTCCAGAACGCCAAGCCGCCGCTCTTCTTGCCGCCGCCGGTTTCGTGGAGATTCATTCTAAGTGAGAGCTATGGTCGTGGATTCTTCGTCTTCATCAAGAACGCGTCATCGAACGAAGAGGGACACCTAGCCTCCATAAGAAGTTTGTATATTTTATACATTCCATTTTAATTTTGTTGTAAAGGAACGTAGGTTCCTCGTTGTAAGGGTTGGGTGCAACCCGTGGTGGAGGAGTGGTGACTCCTTTGCTTGGAAGGGTTCCTTCCGTTAGTGTGTGGATTGGATTTCAATCCGGTTGGTGAAGTGACCGAGTCGTCCCTTGTTGGGAGATAGGTCGAAGGGGGAAAGTGGACGTACCCAAATCGGGGAACCACTATAAATTGCATGTGTCATTCTGTGTTGTGTTGTTTTGTTTATTTGTGCAGGTATAGTTTTAATTCCGCAAAAACGCTGCAAGACACCTATTCCCCCCCCCCATAGGTGAAGGTAGTTGGCACTAGTGGACTTTCAGTAGTGGATACATGACCCCCAACCTAGTGCCAAATTGTGAATCATTACACTGCTAGAGATATTTTTGGACTGTGGGGTTAAGTTGGACAAAGTGGCCATCACCACAGTACCTTGTTAATATGTTTGGATTGATTAGTTGAGCTGGATATTGAGGCCACCAACCTAGTGTCCTGTTGAGACAATTGGACTGCCTAGTTGTGTTGGACAATGTTACCACCACCACAGTACCTCCTTGAAATGTTTTGGTTCTGTAGGTTCGGGTTGGACAGTGTTGCCACCGACTCAGGACCATTTCCTTCCAGTGTTAATGATTCATATGAGTCAAATTGTTAAGTCTTTTTCCTCATATTATATAGATATATGTTGTTCTGCTTACTCTGGCAGGTATTCCCAAAGCATGGCTTCGTTTCACACTTGGTGCAATTTTTTACTCTTGGACTTTATAAGTTAAATCTTTTATCACTGTCTATAGCTATTTTGTTATGTTCTGACAGCTTCCTTATATTTGAGTTGGTAACCCTTATTCTATTTTGGTTTATTTCTAACCTTTTGATTTTTGATCACCACTTGTGTATTCTTGCTAAGGTATTTTTTCTTGTGAATGCCTCAGGTTTGGAGCGATAGCCGGTTAAGTGGCTAAAAGTTTTGGTTTTTGGCTGGTGTTCTGCAGTTGTTTTTTTCTCACCGGTTTTGAGGTAGTTGTTGTTTGTATTTCCTTTAGTTCAGGCATACATTATTTTGGTGGGTTTGTGTAAGATGTTGACGTCCACAGAATTTTGTTTAATGTTAAGTACTTGCTAGCTGCTAAGTCATTATTATATAATTCGTTGGTTTTTACATGCTCTCTGGGAAAGTTTTATGCTAGGTTGCATGTAAGAAATTTTAAATTATAAAAGTATTAAATCTATCTCATGCATATCATTTTCTAAAAGCACATTATATATTAAAAGTCTTTATATAAAGTTTTTATTAAAATTTATTAAAACTTGTATAAAAAGTTTTTATAAAACTTTAACTTTTTATAAAGAAATTCTTCCTCTCTCCCTCTCTCTCACATGAATGAACTATATGGAGGGAAATTTTCCTCCATAAAATTTTGAACAAAACTAAACTAAAAATTAACCCATTCATGCATTTTTTCGAAATATGTGCGCATTTTATCGATTGCTATATGAGACACGGTTTAATGAAAATATATGTAATGAAATTCATAAATACATGTCAATTCGATTGATTAATACAATTCGTGGTTCAATACGAATAACTTTGTAAATAAGATTTTTTTATTTTTAGATAAGAATGATCTCTGCCTGATTTCAATTCGTCGGCTAGTTCTTCGATATGATGCTCGATATCTGACAGTGCACATGAAGTTCCTCTTCCCCGTGAGTTATATAGTGACCTCCGCCACATAAACACAAACACAAAAACACATAGACACAGACATACAAACATAGACACACACACAAACACGGACAGCCAAACACACAAACACAGCTTCAAATAGAGACACAGATATAGATAGACACAAATACACAAACACAGACACACACAGGTATAGACACAGACCCAAAAACTTATATAAAGTCTGACACACACAAACACAGACCGACAACAATACTAACATAGACACAGACACATGCACATACACAAATAAAGCCACATAGACACAGACACGAACACAGCCGCAGACACACATATTGATACTACATAGACACAGATACAGATAATTAAACACATAAACACACATACACATATATAGGGACGCAAAGACACACAAACACAGACCCCAACAGACACAGACAAACATATATAGGCACATAAACACAGACACATACACAGACCCCAACAGGTACAGAAAAACATATATAGGCACGCAGACACACATACATGCAAATACACAAACACCGACACACACACAAACACACAGACAAAGACACACATAACCACAGACACACACTGCACATAGACACTGCACACAGATATAGGGACACAAATGCACAAGCACATATAGACTACACAGAGACACATGCACAAACACAAACTAAAACACAAACCCAAATAGGATTAGACAGACATAGGAACACAGCTACACATAA
The DNA here is from genome assembly GCA_039513925.1 of Platanthera zijinensis. NCBI lineage: Eukaryota > Viridiplantae > Streptophyta > Magnoliopsida > Asparagales > Orchidaceae > Platanthera > Platanthera zijinensis. The sequence continues at coordinate 137,485,917 of CM077087.1, read as the reverse complement.
ATTCGTATATATGAACATAGACATATACAGAAACAACTCGACTCAAGCTCGATTTACTTCTTGAAAAAGCTCAACTCGAGCTCGAGCCTCTCTATCTCGGGCTCGTTTACGAGTCGAGCTCGAGCTCATTTACGAGTCGAGAGATCGAGCTCAAATATTTTTTTGCTCATGACGACACACGAGTTATTATTTCCACGCGAATTGCTCCCTAAAATTTTACAATTTTTTTTTTCATGAGGATAAAATATTTGGAGGGAAATTTCCCCCCACCACAAAAAATTATTTAACATTTTTATTAAGTGCACCACAATTTTCGCTATGTGCACCAAAAAATCACTTAACTTTTGATTTAAACCCCTTCCTAAAATTATAACAAAGTGTAAGCATTATTGTGAACAGCACTCTCAACCCTTGCCCCGTGAAATCGCCCGCAGCATTTTCTGCCATCGACGCCTTGTGCTGCCTCGACGCCGTCCACAGTATTAGCCAGTATTTCCTTCAAATGAGGAAGAACAGGCAGGGGAGGGGAGATGGGAATCCGAACTCGGGAGGCTTCAGAAATGTCTTATTAATTGCCGCTATTTGTATTTTCATTTTAGGGATTCATAATTAGTTAGTAACGCAGATTTCATTTGATTGATTTCCAAAATGAATTTTTTTTTGGAATTAGGGCGGTTTCTTTTGGGGGCCGCTGCTTCGGATGCATAATTTTGAATGGGACGGTGATAGAGTTGGTGTTTCGTGTGTTGCTGCACTGCACTGTTATAAGTTTCCATCTTTTATGATTCCTTGTTAAATATATGCTTAAGACTGAGATTCGGCGCTCCAGCTATAGTGTTTAATGACAGAAGCACTTCCCCAATTGTATATCTATTATTGTCTTTCCATTTAATGAAGCTGACCGGACCCGACACCACTTGACGACGCGACGCACTGCTACAATCTGCGGCCCAACACAAGGAGGGTCTATCACGATATGGTCTGCTAAAAACTCATATTCCTTCTAGATCGTTATTTTTTATAAAACTATTTCGGTTTATATTTTCTTTTGCGAGTCCGGGCGATCAAATTGTTAGGCGGTAAGGACTAATTTAAATTCCTGCATTTTTTATGTTTGGTTAAGCCTTTGGATGGCTGGGATTATGTCATATTGATTGTGTGGCTAGGATAGTTCTTGTGAGGAGTATGTATAATCCCTTAGTTGGCTGGAAGCCCTAATGAAGTGAATGAATGAAAAGTTTTTTCTAGCCCTGTTTTACCGATCCGCAGGTGCGACTCCTCCGGTTCGTGAAATCGATAGATGCCCTCCTTCCCCGACGCGACACCGGCGGTCCCTCTCTCAAACGCGACAACGACAACCCTCTTCGGTGTGACTCCGACTCTTGGTGGTGTGACGCCGCCTATTTCCCGCCGTGCGACGCGATGGAACCCTCGGTGATTTAACCGAGTTGTTTGATCTTCTGGTTGGGTAACGCCTCCTCTACTTCACCTTGTGCGATTTTTCTATATTTTTGTGTTTTTGTGGTTGTGATTGAGGCCGTCTGTGATCGGAAGTAGATGATAGGTTACGACGTGTTGGCGTTACCATGGTGATCTGGAAGTGATCAAGCATGTAGCCTCACTGCCAACTCAGTATGAGCCTATTAGGGTCGCACATAAGATTGTGGAGAAATTGAGAGATTGGATCTGTATAGTTTAGCTCATATGATGAGTTGATTAAAAAAAGGCTTAAAATATTTTAAGGCATTTGACGTTGAGTGTGTTAAGCTCACTCAACGCCATAGCGCAGATGCGTTGACAGAGCAAAGCTAATTCAATGCTTTGTCGCTGAAAGCGTTGACAGAGTTAAGCTCACTCAACGCTTTGGCGTAGAAAGCATTGACAGAGTTAAGCTCAATCAACGCCAGGGCGCAGATCTCATACGCCGTTCGACAAATGACGTTCGACGTTCTGGCCTTTGGCACAGAGTTCGTCGAGCTGAGCTCGACGAATGACGTTCGAGGTTTTGGCCTTTGGCACAATGTTCGTCGAGCTGAGTTCGACGAATGATGTTCGACATTCTGGCCTTTGGCGCGGAGTTCATCAAGCTGAGTTCGACGAATGACATTCGACATTCTGGCCTTTGGCACAGAGTTCGTCGAGCTGAGTTCGACGAATGACGTTCGATGTTCTGGTCTTTGGCGCAGAGTTTATCGAGCTGAGTTAGACGAATGACGTTCGAGTTTTGGCCTTTGGCACTGAGTTCGTCGAGCTGAGTTCGATGAATGCCCGTTCTGAGTCAAATGTTGACTTGCAGAATTCTGGAATGAAAGATTTAGGTCTGCTGATAGCGACAGGAGCTATTCTATTTATCTCCTAGAGTATAAATAAGAAGTTTTAGGGTTTAATATTGACGGTTCCTTTCTGTCTAAGCTCACGAGCCGATACTATGCGATAAGAAGATAACCCAAGAAACCCGATGGAAGCGTTCCATCAATCCCATCGCAAATTCTGATTCCGATCCCGGCGAGTGTCGTCGCCGCCTCTCCTTGAATAGACCTAGCTGTCTGTGGAGACGCTAAGTGTCCTCCTCCGACCTAAAGCTTGTGCGACAAGGTTCTACGGGTTCTCCCGATCATGTGGATTACTTTTGAGGTGTGGATATACTTTCTGCGCTCAAGACACCAGCCGCTGTGTGACTGGCCTGATTCTTTTGAAGCATCTAGGTTGAGTTGAGACTCAATCCCTCAAAGGTAATTTTATTATAACATGTTTTACTTCTTGATTCATGAATGTTGTCAGATCCGAACTCGTTTGGGTTTTTCTTGTTCTCATTTCCGGTGCGTGAACAAGTGTTGCGACATCCCCAAAAACCCAACAGTGGTATCAGAGGTAGGTTTCCGACAATATTCATTGTTTCAAAAGTTACTAAATCTATGACGTGTAGATTTGGAGATTTAGAAGTGTTCTAAATACCCAAACCTCGTCTTGGATCTTTCCAAGAATGCTTGTTATTTCCTTGAGTTTACTCCTTAATAGTAACTGTCACTTTGTTTGCTTGAGAAACTGAGCATGTGTTAGATTTTGAATCTCACATGAAGTGACGATCTTGTCTACTGTGTAAGTGGAGTTGGTGTTGCTCATGTCCTATGCATGTAAATATTAAGATTAAGAAGTGTCTTAGATGTTCAGATTTAGCCCAGCTCATCAAGTGTTGATGATCTTCTTATGCACATCTGGGATACATTTGGATTTTGATTGTTGTATTTTATTTTGCTTGATGTGCACACTGGTTAAATGTTAACCATGATTAAAGAGTTAATCAAGAATTAAAAATCCCTTAAGCAATATTAACTATTCGGATGCCTTCCGATGGATGACACTCTTCCTACCTCGATCGATGAAGTGTGGGCTTTCCAAAGCAAGGTGCATTAATCTATCTTGGTAAGGGTACGAGCGAATAATTTCATGTGATATCCCACTGTCGACATCAGGTCAAGTTTAACTTGGTGACCTCAAAGATTTAGTTCCCAGAGGCATAGGGTTGGCATGCACCATATGATGGATGTGAATAAAGATTTATTCACCAGCCATACAAGAATTGCATAGTGATGCAATTGGCAAGTGTTGCCTACCTAAATAGCTGCATTGTGAGAGGAAAGCCAAAGATGACTCATAGTGTTAGTGAAATATGGATCTTGTCCACTAAGAGAGTTACTCGCCAAAATCTTCGAATTGATATCGAGGGTTATCAGTTTGATAAAAATAGTGGGAGCTTTTGATTAAAGTCCTAATTGGAAGATAAATTGCATTTTGAAATGTGGTACTAATTTGCTTTACTTGTATTCTTGTAGAATTTCCATGACAAGTGGTTCACACTCCACCCTGTCCCTCAGAGCGATCCTTGAGAAAGAGAAGCTGAGTGGTATAAATTATTTAGACTGGTACAAGAACCTGAGAATTTTTCTCAGGCAAGAGAGCAAGCTCTATATTTTGGAAGAGGTATCCCCTGATGAGCCTGTCAGGAATGCGTCCCGTGCTGATAAAGATGCTTATAAGAAGTATCTCGATGACTCCTTAGACATCGAATGTCTCATGTTAGCGACCATAAACTCTGAGCTTCCGAAGCAACATGAGAACATGTGTTGCAAAGACATTGACGGGCATCTTAAGAAAATGTTTCAAGGGCAAGCTCGTCAAGAGAGATTCCATGTCACTAAGGCGTTGTCGCAGTGTAAGATGGGAGCTCGGGACCTAGTAGGGACTCACGTACTCAAGATGATTGGGTATATCGAGAACCTTGAAAGTTTAGGGTTTCCACTGGGCTAAGAGTTGGCCACAGACCTTATCCTTCAATTGTTGCTAGACAGTTATGAGCAGTTTGTCTTAAACTATAACATAAATGAAATATACAAGACACTGCCCGATCTCCTAGGCATGTTAATAACTGTCGAGATCAACATGAAGAAGGCCAAGCCTGCTAGCCCCATATTGATGGTGCATAAAGGATAGGCCAAGGACAAGGGCTTTAAGAAGACTAAGGTAGGACCTAAGTCTGGACTGGAGCCCAAGTCTTCAGCACTGAAAAAGAAAAGCTTGATGAAAGAGGGAAAGTGCCACCATTGTGTCAAGGATGGTCACTGGAGGAGGAATTGTCCTTCTTATGTCGAGGGTCTGCACAAGATGAGAGGAGGTATGACTTCCGCTTCATGTATTTATGTTATAGAGATAAACCTTTCTACTCCTTCATCCTGGGTATTGGATACTGGATGTGGTTCTCACATTTGTATAAATGTGCAGGAATTGGGAAGGAGAAGATTGCTGAGTAAAGGAGAGGTGGACCTCTGTGTTGGAATGGAGTCAGAGTTGCTGCTGTTGCTATGAGAGTTTTTCGTCTTGCTTTGCCCAGTGGGCTTGTAATAGAACTAGATAATAATTATTATTTTTTCCTTCCATAACTAGAAACATTATAAACATTATATCCATTTCATGTTTGAACATGATGGGCTTTTCATTTATTATTAAGAACAATTGTTGTTCAATATTTAAGAATGATGTTTTTTATGGTGTAGCCCAAATGTTTAATGGTTTGTATGTTTTGAACTTAGACCATCTGATCTATAATATTGAAAAATACTAAAAGACTAAAAACAAATTACTCGAACCCTACGTATCTTTGGCATTATCGTTTGGGCCATATAAATGAGAAACATATATCCAAGCTCCATAGAGATGGACTACTGGACTCATTTGATTATGAATAATTTGAGAGATGTGAATCTTGTTTGTTAGGCAAGATGACTAAAGTCCCTTTCACTGGCTTCAATGAGAGGGCTGATGATCTCTTGGATATAGTATATAGTGATGTATGTGGACCCATGAGTTCTATGGCTAGAGGTGGGTTTTTCTACTTTGTTACATTTACTGATGATTTCAGTAGATACTGATACGTGTATCTTATGAAGTGCAAATCCGAAACCTTTAAAAAGTTCAAAGAGTTTAAAAATGAAGTAGAGAACCAGCTGGGTAAGAAGGTTAAAGCACTCCGATCTGATCGAGTTGGCGAATATCTAAGTCATGAGTTCTATGATCATCTGAAAGAGTGTGGTATTGTATCACAACTCATGTAACACCCCAAAATGTTGTAGGAGCGACGGAGATCGATTTTGGCCAAGACAAGGTTTTGGTGCAGGTGACACGGGCCCCGACACGGGCGTGTCGGAGGCCGTGCCGGGCTTGTCGAGCTCGGGCCGTCGAGCTGGCCGTGTAGTCGACCAGTTCAGGTCGACGATGGTCGTGTGGTGGAACACGGCCTAGGACACGGGCGTGTCCCAGGCCGTGTCACACCTGGGCTGTACGGTTGGGTACACGGGCAATGATACGGGCACGAACACGGGCGTGTCTAATTTGACACGGGCGTGTCTGATGCCGTGTCACCAAGCCGTGTACCTCTCTGACTGCGAAGTGTTGATAAATTGCACACGGGGGGCGTGACACGGGTCCCGACACGGGCGTGTCGCAGGCGACACGGGCGTGTTGGAGGCCGTGTCACATGCCGTGTTGCTGGTTTTCAATTTTGGTCAAGACGGCGAATGAGCTACACGGCCAGGCACACGGCCGTGTGTGAACCCGTGTTCGGCCTAGATTTTATGATTTTAGATCTAATCTTGCCTGTTCGTTTCCTTAGCTTTGGATCCGACGGTGGGGGGCTTTTCCTGAGAGGTTTTAGCTGGGTTTTAGGGTTAGAATCCCTCATTCCATCCAAGTAAATCTCTCTCTAAGTTTTAGAGAGAGGGGAGAGCAAGTTTGGAGGAGGAGACCAAGATCCGGCCGCCGGAGGAGCTTCGGAGCTCCGAATCGCGATCCGAGTCCAGATCCGCGGAGGTGACGCCGTTGCGGTGCTTTTCAACCGCATAGTTTTCGATGGCGCCGCGGAAGAACGCAAGGGTAATGATTTCTCATCCTTGGGCATGTGAAGCCCTCTTTTCCTTTGCATAGGAAGCCCTCTCTCGCGAGTGAGCGAAGAGTTGGAGCGTTCCTTGGGGTAGATATGTGAAGTCCCCCTTGTGTAGAGTCCGTATGCGAAAACAGACATAGGCATTGTGTGTGAAGCCTATTCGGACATGTTGGTCCGGATCGGTGATGTTGCATTGCATTTGTACCGGGCAAGACTCCGGATGTTTGGGTGTTTTCGGGTTTTCTACGTGGTAGATTGCATAGGGGAGCCTTGGAGATTAACTCCAAGGTGCACCTGGAAAACTGGGCAAAAGCGGGTTTTGCCAACGCGATGGCCGGGGAGCCAACGTGAACATAACCGGGTTATGTGATTATTGTGGTGGAAACGGGACTCGGTGAGTCTTGGCCTGCGCATATGGCTTAAATTGTCGTTACGGTATGAGCACGGGTCAGGCGGAACCGTACCCGGTCTATGTCGTTCGGTAGGATCGTTGGCATGGATGAGGGTCTTCGGCGGTCTATGGCTTAAATTGCCGTGACCAAGGCCAATAAGACAAAATGCTCATATGGAGGACCGTCCAAGAGGCGGTGGTGGATTGGGAACGTCTATGGCTTGAATTGACGTGACGTTGGCCGGTTCGCCGAGAATGTGCCCTGAGTGCACGGGGTGTGTGGCCGTGCGAGCCTACGCCTGTGGTGAAGTGCAAATAATTTATATAATTGCCTATGCTAATAAAGTGCAGGGAAAGAGCATTGCCGCCCCGATTGTGGGGGCGGGATCGTTATAATTTGTTCAGCATTGCTGACCGTTGCTATTGTTTGCCACCGGGCGGTGGTTTGTGGCTTGCAGGTGCTACGGAGTAGAGCGGGAAATAGCGGGCTAAAGCCCTTGTTGCTGTGCCGGCCCTCGAAGGCCTAACTGCTTATGTTTCTTTCCCATTTTCATGTATGGCCGGCCTGCGAGCCGAAGTATGAAAACACTTCTTTTGTTAAGTGAACAGTGTAAGGCCTTAAGGCCATTTCTCTTTTGGTATATGTATACATTCCTGAGTTTGTAGTGGACATTCATGCTGTTGTGGCTGGGTTCTTATTTCTTTTGCAACCTAATAAATTGCTTCCGCTAGGTGTTGTGTAGAACGACTGATTGGTTGAATGGTTTCAACGCGTAACCAACCTGTCTGTCCGTAATATATGGCGTCGGGCCCCGGCCGGACCTACTGCTATATGCTATGCAACGGATAGGGGTGTTACAAATTGGTATCAGACTACTGGTTTCGGTCAAACTTAAATGAATTCGTGGACAAATTCACTTTAAGGGGTGGTGAGCACATGTGTGCGTCATCGTTATAACATGAAAAGAACCCATGAATGTCCACTTAGGAATGAAAATATACATGTTTGAGGAACCTGCGTGTTCCTATATTTGCTGTTTGCAGTAATTTTTGGTCGCTTATCGGTATTTTGCACGATTATAGTTGACCAGAAGTGGTGCTGGGCCGTCTGAACGGCCAGGTTCTGAGGCGAGCAGTGCGCTAAGCGATGCGCCTGCAACACCTCCGTCTGCCGAGACCATTAGGTTGGTGGCAGAAGCGGTCATGACAATGATCAATGCGCAGCCTGCAAGGCAGGTGCAGCAGCCTGCTCCTGCTATGGAGCAAGTACCGCTTCAGACGGCAGAGCAAAGGAGGGTTGAGCATTAGTCTTGGAGCCAGAGTTGCCTCGGAGAGCAACTGAAAGACAACTGAAGCACGTGATGGGCTTTCATACACCGGTATTCACGGGGGCAGAAACCCCGACCCAAGCAGAGGATTGGCTCTCAAGGGTCAACAGGGTGATGACTGCGACGAAAACGGAAGAGTGGCAGAAGACCACAATAGCGACGTTCCTGTTGGATGGGGATGAAAGACTATGGTGGGAAGGCCTAGAGCTACATCAGTTGCGGGGAAGGCCATTGGCCGAAGTTTCGATGGAGGAGTTTGCGAGACTATTCATGGCTCGATACCTCCCCTCAGCGCAGAGAATTGCGCTAGAAAGCGAATTTCAGAAGTTGGTGCAAGGGGATTGCACCGTTGATGAGTACCTCCACGAGTTTACTCGGTTGGGGAGATATGCCGGCGCTACCTTCGCAGACGAGGAGCGCAAGACGAGCCGCTTCTATGAAGGGCTAAGAGACGATTTAAGGTTGCTACTGTCGGGGCCCAAGGCGCAGGGTTTCATGACCCTGGTCAGTTCGGCCCGGTCCTTGGAGAAGGACATGAAGAATGTCCAAGCGAAGAAGGAATCCGGTAGTAAGAAAGCGGAGTTCAAGGCACCGACTACGTCGAAGTCGGGCTACCGCAGATTCTATAAGAAAGCTAAGACGTCGGGTCCAGCTTCTTCAGGTGCCTCGGGGGCAACTACCAATCGAACCCCGGGCGCTTGTTTCACGTGTGGAAAGACGGGGCACTTTGCCCGTGATTGCTGGAGTGGACGCTCAAAGTCCGAAAGGAAACAAGGAGCTACCTACGAGGAGAAGGGCAAAGCGGTGGAGTCGACCGCATCCCACTATGCTCCGACTCAGCCTAGAGTCTATAACTTGGGCCAGCAGGAGGCCACCAAGCAAGCGGATGTGGTGACAGGTATGAGTTAATTTATAGCAAGTTAGCTTTAATACCATTATCTATTGCTTGTTAGCCTAATATTATTTGTATAGGCTTTGTTGTGATTAGTGATAGTCCGGCACGGGCACTGTTCGACACGGGAGCTTCACACTCCTTCTTGTCCGAAAGTTTCATATCGCGCATCGGAGTCCCTTCTTCGATGGCGAAGGACAAGTTGGATGTGCTGCTACCGAATGGGTGCTCGATGCGTGCGGACAGGGTGTGCGCCGTAAAGGTTCACATTGGGAGCCAAGAGTTCGACTTGCTAGCGTCATTGCTGCCGCTAGTAGAGTTCGACGTGATCTTTAGGATGGATTGTCTTTCGGAGCAGAAAGCTTGGATTGACTGTGACCGGAAGGAGGTCAAGCTGGGTGTTGGACGAGGGAAAACATTTGAGGGACTCAAGGGGTTGAGCAAGACGCTGATGTCTGCTCTTCAAGTGGTAAAGGCAGTTCGTGCTGGTGCAGAGCTGTTCTTCGCAATAGTGGGGGCTGTGGAGCCAAAGTCCACGTTGGATAGCATTCCCGTGGTTTGGGAATACCCCGATGTGTTCCCGGATAGTCTTCCCAGAGCCCCACCGCAGCGGGAGATTGATTTCACCATCGAGCTCGTGCCGGAGGCCAAACCGGTGTCACGTGCTCCGTATAGGTTGGCGCCTAAGGAGAAGGCAGAGTTGAAAGTTCAGCTAGAGGAGCTGATGGAGCAAGGGTATGTGCGTCCAAGCTCGTCGCCTTGGAGCGCACCGGTCCTCTTCGTTAAGAAGAAGGACGGGAGTATGCGGCTGTGTATCGACTACAGAGAGTTGAACAAGCTGACGGAGAAGAATAAGTACCCGATCCAGAGAATTGATGATCTCTTTGATCAGTTAGTCGGATCGTCGGTATACTCGAAGTTGGACTTGAAGTCGGGGTACTATCAGCTGAGGATCAGGGAGTGTGATATCCCGAAGACGGCGTTCAGTACGAGGTATGGGCATTTCGAGTTCACGGTCATGCCGTTTGGACTGACGAATGCGCCATCAGTATTTATGGACTTGATGAACAGGACGTTCCGAGACTTTTTGGATCGCTTTGTGATCGTCTTTATTGACGATATATTGGTGTACTCGCAGTGCGAAGAAGATCACTTCAAGCACTTGCATTTGGTGTTGGAGACTCTGAGAAGGAATGAGTTATACGCAAAGTTCTCCAAGTGCGAGTTTTGGCTACCCTCAGTAGTGTTCCTTGGGCACATTGTTAGTGGGGAAGGTATAGTGGTGGATCCGACGAAGATTGTTGCGATACGGGAGTGGCCTGCGTTATCTTCTGTCGCAGAAGTCCGTAGTTTTCTCGGGCTTGCCGGATATTACAGGCGCTTCGTAGAGAACATCTCGCGGTTAGCATTACCTCTCACGAAGTTGATAAGGAAGGATCAGAAATTCTTGTGGACGCAAGAGTGCGTGCAAGCTTTTGAGGAGCTGAAGAGGCGGTTGACCACGGCGCCAGTGCTTAGTTTGCCGAGTGGGACCGAGGGATTTGAGGTGTATAGCGACGCTTCGGGTAGTGGTTTGGGCTGCGTGTTGTTACAGCATGGGAGCGTGATAGCGTATGGATCGCGTCAGTTGAAGGTGCATGAAAGAAATTATCCTGTGCACGACTTGGAGTTGGCGGCCGTGATATTTGCACTCAAGTTGTGGAGGCACTACCTTTACGGCGTAAGGGTCGATATATACACCGATCACAAGAGCCTAAAATACTTGTTGGATCAAAAGGACCTTAATATGAGGCAGAGGAGGTGGATGGAGTTCCTAGGGGACTACACCTTCAAAATACATTATGTACCCGGGAAGGGCAACGCAGTTGCGGATGCGCTGAGCCGCAGGGCTCCCGCCCGAGCCAACTTATTGTCGATGCATGATGAGCGGCTAGTACGGGAGTTGGAGGAGCTTGGGATCTGTTGCGTTGACAAGCAGGCGAGCGCCAAAGCAATGTTAAACTGGACAGAGGTGCAGTATGACCTGGCTGACCGGGTTCGGCAGGCATTGGAGTTAGATGACTCCATGAAGGAGCTTATGGAGGCCGCTCTGGATGGGTCAAATTCCCAGTTCTCGGTGGAAGATGGTTTTTTAAGGAAGGATCATCGGTTGTGCGTCCTGAGTGGGGGTAACCTCCGGGCAGAGTTGATGTACGAGGCTCATCATACCAAGTACTCAATCCACCCAGGGAGCACGAAGATGTATCGTGATCTCAAGAAGCTGTTTTGGTGGCCGGGGCTCAAGAAAGATGTGGCGTTGTACGTGGCTAGCCAAACGTGTGCCTTGGTGAAGGCGGAGTGCCAAAAGCCGGGAGGATTTCTGAAGTCCTTGCCTATACCGGAGTGGAAGTTTGACGACATATCTATGGACTTTGTGTACGGTTTGCCAAGGTCGCAGAAAGGAAACGACGCCATTTGGGTGATCGTAGATCGGTTAACTAAAGTGTCGCTTTTCATTCCGCATAGGAAGGATGATCTAGTGGAGAAATTGGCAAAGTTGTCTGTTGACAATATAGTTAGACTGCATGGTGTGCCCCGTAGCATTGTGAGTGATCGCGATAGGCGGTTCACGTCAAATGATTGGAGGTTGGTGCAGCAGATGCTGGGAATAAAGTTAAAATTCAGCACAACTTTCCATCCGCAGACGGATGGGCAGACCGAGAGGGTCAATAGAACGATGGAGGACATGCTCCACATGTGTGTTCTGGATTTCGGTAAGCATTGGGAAGACCACCTGTATTTGGTGGAGTTCGCGTACAACAACAACTACCAAGCAAGTATACAAATGGCGCCCTTCGAGGCCCTGTATGGTAGGAAGTGTCGCACGCCGTTATCGTGGCTTGAAACGGGTGAGGCAAGGTTGTACAAGAAGCAGGAGGTGGAGAGTGCTACCTCGTTAGTGCGGATCATTCAGGAGCGCTTGTTGATCGTTCAGGACCGGCAGGCGAAGTATTATAATGCCAAGCACCGGAACGTGGAGTTCACGGTAGGCGATTGGGTATATCTTAAAGTGAAGCCGTTCAAGGGGGTTTCGCGGGTGAGACGCTTGAAGAAGCTGAGCCCAAGATACCTTGGACCTTTTGAGGTTCTGGAGCGAGTCGGCGAAGCGACAAACCGTTTGAGGATATCAGAGGAATTAAGTGGATTACATGATGTGTTCCACATTTCTGTGTTGCGGAAGGCGGTGCAAGAGCCTTCGCAGGTGATCGCGGTTGATCAAGTGCCGGTGGATGAAGGGTTGACGACTAGGGTCAAGCCCATTCGTATTGAAGATGCTGAGGTCAAGAGACTCCGTAACAAGGAGATTCGGATGGTTAAGGTCTGGTGGGATAATTGCGGGCGTGAGGAGCTCTCTTGGGAGCGGGAGCAGACTATGCTCGAGGAGTACCCGGAATTATTCTGCTCAGGTACTGATTTACGTTAAGTCCTGTTTTTTCCTTTATTAATTTCGTGGACGAAATTCTTTAAGGGGGGTAGAATTGTAACACCCCAAAATGTTGTAGGAGCGACGGGGATCGATTTTGGCCAAGACAAGGTTTTGGTGCAGGTGACACGGGCCCCGATACGGGCGTGTCGGAGTCCGTGTCGGGCGTGTCGAGCTCAGGCCATCGAGCTGGCCATGTAGTCGACCAGTTCAGGTCGACGATGGTCGTGTGGTGGAACACGGCCTAGGATACGGGCGTGTCCCAGGACGTGTCACACCTAGGCGGTACGGTTGGGTACACAGACAATGACACGGGCACGAACACGGGTGTGTCTAATTTGACACGGGCATGTCTGATGCCATGTCACCAAGCCGTGTACCTCTCTGACTGAGAAGTGTTGATAAATTGCACATGGGGGCGTGACACGGGTCCCGACACGGGCGTGTCGCAGACGACACGGGCGTGTCGGAGGCCGTGTCACATGCCGTGTTGCTGGTTTTCAATTTTGGTCGAGACGGCGAATGAGCTACACGGCCAGGCACACGGCCATGTGTGAACCCGTGTTCGGCCCAGATTTTATGATTTCAGATCTAATCTTGGCCGTTCGTTTCCTTGGCTTTGGATCCGACGGTGGGGGGCTGTTCCTGAGAGGTTTTAGCTGGGTTTTAGGGTTAGAATCCCTCATTCCATCCAAGTAAATCTCTCTCTAAGTTTTAGAGAGAGGGGAGAGCAAGTTTGGAGGAGGAGACCAAGATCCGGCCGCCGGAGGAGCTTCGGAGCTTTGAATCGCGATCCGAGTCCAGATCCGCGGAGGTGACGCCGTTGCGGTGCTTTTTAACCGCATAGTTTTCGATGGCGCCGCGGAAGAACGCAAGGGTAACGATTTCTCATCCTTGGGCATGTGAAGCCCTCTTTTCCTTTGCATAGGAAGCCCTCTCTCGCGAGTGAGCGAAGAGTTGGAGCGTTCCTTTGGGTAGATATGTGAAGTCCCCCTTGTGTAGAGTCCGTATGCGAAAACGGACATAGGCATTGTGTGTGAAGCCTATTCGGACATGTTGGTCCGGATCGGTGATGTTGCATTGCATTTGTACCGGGCAAGACTCCGGATGTTTGGGTGTTTTCGGGTTTTCTACGTGGTAGATTGCATCAGGGATCCTTGGAGATTAACTCCAAGGTGCACCCAGAAAACTGGGCAAAAGCGGGTTTTGCCAACGCGATGGCCGGGGAGCCAACGTGAACATAACCGGGTTATATGATTATTGTGGTGGAAACGGGACTCGGTGAGTCTTGGCCTGCGCATATGACTTAAATTGTCGTTGCAGTATGAGCATGGGTCAGGCGGAACCGTACCCGGTCTATGTCGTTCGGTAGGATCGTTGGCATGGATGAGGGTCTTCGGTGGTCTATGGCTTAAATTGCCGTGACCAAGGCCAATAAGACAAAATGCTCATATGGAGGACCGTCCAAGAGGCGGTGGTGAATTGGGAACGTCTATTGCTTGAATTGACGTGACGTTGGCCGGTTCAACGAGAATGTGCCCTGAGTGCACGGGGTGTGTGGCCGTGCGAGCCTACGCCTGTGGTGAAGTGTAAATACTTTATATAATTGCCTATGCTAATAAAGTGCAGGGAAAGAGCATTGCCTCCCCGATTGTGGGGGCGGGATCGTTATAATTTGGTCAGCATTGCTGACCGTTGCTATTGTTTGCCACCGGGCGGTGGTTTGTGGCTTGCAGGTGCTGCGAAGCAGAGCGGGAAATAGCTGGCTAAAGCCCTTATTGCTGTGCTGGCCCTCGAAGGCCTAACTGCTTATGTTTCTTTCCCATTTTCATGTATGGCCAGCCTGCGAGCCGAAGTATGAAAACACTTCTTTTGTTAAGTGAACAGTGTAAGGCCTTAAGGCCATTTCTCTTTTGGTATATGTATACATTCCTGAGTTTGTAGTGGACATTCATGCTGTTGTGGCTGGGTTCTTATTTCTTTTGCAACCTAATAAATTGCTTCCGCTAGGTGTTGTGTAGGACGATTGATTGGTTGAATGGTTTCAACGCGTAACCAACCAGTCTGTCCGTAGTATATGGCGTCGGGCCCCGGCCGGACCTACTGCTATATGCTATGCGACGGATAGGGGTGTTACAACTCACTCCACCTAGAATACCATATCATAATGGTGTGTCTGAGCAGAGGAATCGTACCTTGTTAGACATGGTGTAGTCGATGATGAGTCATGCAGATCTACCTGTTTCCTTTTGCGGCTTTACTCTAGAAACTGCTGCTTTAACACAAAATCGTGCTCCACTGAAAGTGGTTCTTAAGACACCATATGAGATATGGACTAGTAAGCATCCCAGTATGTTGTTCATAAAGGTTTGGGGCTATGAGTCATACATAAGATGTCAAATGCCTAATAAGCTAGAACCCAAATCAGATAAGTGTTATCTTGTGGGGGTATCCTAGGGAAACCAATGGGTACTACTTATACCTACCGTCCGAGGGCAAAGTGTTTGTCGCAAGGACTGAAGTATTTCTTGAGAAAGAGTTCTTAAGTAGAAAGACAGCCATGGTAGAACTTGATGAAGTTCAGGAACCACAAACAGTAAATGAATCGGTATTGGAACCTAAGTCAGGACTACAAGTTGTTGTAGCTGGAGAACCTGCTCAGGAAACACATGTTCCATGTAGATCTGGTAGACTAAGGTTTGAGCCTAAGAGATATGGATTTCTCGTGCCTTAAATAGGTAATGTGTTGCTTATGGATCATAATGATGAGCCTGCAACTTATTTGAAGGTATGTGTGGACCGAACTCCGAGAAGTGGCTTGAAGCTATGAAATCTAAGATGGACTCCATGTATTAAAACCAAGTATGGACTTTGGTGGAACCACCTGAAGGGGTAAGACCCATATGGTACAAGTGGTTCTTCAAGAATATGACCGACATGGATGGGAATGTACAAACATTTAAAGGGTGACTGGTGGCTAAGGGTTTCAAGCAAATTCATGGTATTGAATATGATGAGACCTTTTCCCCTGTTTCCATGGTTAAGTCCATCAGAATCCTGCTTGCCATTGCTACGTATTATGACTACGAGATCTGGCAGATGGATGTCAAGACGGCTTTCCTTAATGGAAAGCTCCTTGAGGAAGTGTATATGACAGAACCCGAGGGTTTTGTATCTCCAGGTGAAGCCAATAAAATATACAAGCTGCAGAAATCCATTAATGGATTGAAACAGGCTTCTCGAAGTTGGAATCTTCATTTTGATGAAAATATCAAAGAATTTGGTTTTATCAAGAACGAGGATGAACCGTGTGTTTACAAACGAATTAGTGGGTGCATAGTTGTCTTCCTGATTTGTATGTAGATGACATACTGTTGATCGGGAATGACAAACCGACCCTGTAAGTTGTTAAGAACAACCTAGGGGACTGCTTTTCGAAGAAGGACATAGGAGATGCAACTTATATACTTGGTATTAAGATCTATAGAGATAGATCAAAGAAGTTACTGGGTTTGACCCAAAGTACGTACATTGACAAGGTGTTGAAACGGTTCAACATGCTTGAGTCCAAGAAAGGAATTTTTCCCATGTATCATGGTGTGAGTCTCTAAGGACCAGTGTCCTAAGTCTTGTGAAGATAAGGACCGGATGAAGTTGATTCTATATGCTTCGGCAATTGGGCCAATCACGTATGCAATGGTATGTACTTGACCCGATGTCTCTTATGCCTTGAGCATGACTAGTAGGTATCAGTCTGATCCCGGTGAAGGTCACTGGATAGTAGTTAAGAATATCCTCAATTACTTGAGAAGGACTAAGGATGCATTCTTGGTATTCAGCGGAGAGGAAGAGCTCTTTGTAAGTGGTTACACAGATGCTAGCTTCAAAGTCTCAGTCAGGTTTTGTGTTTTGCCTAAAAGGAGGTGCTGTTCGTTGGAAGAGTTCCAAGAAGGATACAGTTCCCGATTCTACAACTGAGACCGAGTATATCGCCACTACAAATGTAGCGAAGGAGGCTGTATGGATTAGTAAATTCATCGGCGAGTTAGATGTAGTTCCTAGCATTGTTCGTCCCATAGATCTCTACTGTGATAAAAACGGTGCAATTGCACTTGCTTCGGAACCTAGATCTCATCAGCGCTCTAAGAACATACTCCAGCGGTTCCATATAATTCGAGAGATTGTCGATCGAGGAGAAGTGAGCATATGTAGAGTGCCGACTGAAGAAAACATTGTGGATCCACTGACAAAGCCTCTCGCACAGAGAAAGCATGATGGTCATGTTAGATCTAAGGATGTACGATACCAGAATGATCAAATCTAGTTTGAGTCTTGTGGATTGTATGTTTATTGGCTATTAAATTTTCATTTGATGAATAAAAGTACTGTATACATTTCATTTTATATATTTGGCAAGTTCTTTTAATTTGTTATTATTTCTATTGTGATAGAATATTTAACTAAAAATAAATGACCTTAGAATGTTTGCTTCCATAGGTCAAGTAGTGACTTGATGTGAAAACCTATTGAGAGTACTAAGTTGTTAGCCAAAATCACCTAGAGGGGGGGGGGGGGGGTGAATTGGTGAAGTGCGTGCCAAAAGCGGAATAAAAAAAATAACACAGCACACATCAAGCAATCACAGTCGACAAGAGATTTACAGTGGTTCCCCAATCTTGGGTACGTCCACTTTGCACACCGATCTAGCAAATCACTAGACTCGGCTACTCCACTATCTCGGATTGAAAACAATCCTACACCTCGGAACCACGTTCCTACAAACTCGATCCAAATCGGATCTACAAAACTCGGAAGATAAAGCCTTCCTACAAAACTCGGAGAGAACCTCCTACAAAGAGATTTGGTTTGAAAATAAAATACATACAGTAATATTCTCAGATCTAGATCTTGAAAGTCTTCTTCCTTAAGAACTTTGGCTTAATCAGAGTATGTTGAAGACGACTTGAGAGAGATCCACAAATCTGAAAAACGGAATCACCCCGATCGAGAAAATAGATCTGAAATCTTTGAGGCTTGGCGAGATCGAGTGATTAACTTTTGTCTGGATCGCTGGAGAATCAGAGTTGAAAACAGCGATCGAAGATCGTCGATCCAGAGCTTCTTCCGTGAACGTCAATGGCGGCGGCGTTAGAAATTAGGGTTCACGGAAATTTTTCTCTTTCTTAAATAAAATCTCTGTAAACTTGTTATTAGTCAAATCTGAGAGGACCTATTTATAGGTGGACTCCAACGGTCAGAAAATTAATTAGGGATGACACGTGGACCAATCAGAAATGATTAATTTGAAATACATAGCGAAATTGACTTAGAGAATTTCAGGAAAATTTAAACAGATATACTCGAGTCATAGAAGAGTCATACTCGAGTATCAAATGGTATATACTCGAGTGGATAGAAGAAGAATACTCGAGTATAAGAAGAGAAGCTACTCGAGTGATTCAGAGATCAACACTCGAGTGATTTTCGAACTACTCGAGTATGAGAGTATATACTCGAGTAAAGACACTTAGAGAATTTCTCCGATAAGATTAAAAAAGGAACTACTCGAGTATGAATAAAGACTACTCGAGTACAAATTCACTTAATCGAGTATATAGGGAACTACTCGAGTATGTAGACTCTAGAATTATTTTGAGATGAGAAGCACAGATCTACTCGAGTATGAACAGAACATTTACTCGAGTAACTAACCAACTACTCGAGTGCAAGTTATCATCTACTCGAGTATAATACAGTCTACTCGAGTATGTAACCCAACTTACTCGAGTGCAGACTCACCTACTCGAGTATAAAAGGAGGTACTCGAGTATGTGGAATTAGAGAAAATTCGGATCTAAGAACAGAAGGATCTACTCGAGTATAATATATGACTTACTCGAGTGACTAACTATCTACTCGAGTAAACTTATCTACACGAGTATACAGAGTCTACACGAGTATGTCTGAGGATCTACTCGAGTACTAAGTCACATACTCGAGTATATGAAGAAGGCTACTCGAGTATGTGGACTTAGAAAAATTTCTTCTGAAAAGATAAACTTCAACACTTCAGTCCACCAATACAAGTGCATGAAGGAAGTGTATCCCAATAGAGAGGCTATACATAGGCCAACACTTTGGATCACACAATGAGGGATTATATTGTATGGTCCTGTGTTTGGTGACCCATTACAGACTGACATTGGTCTACACTTGGCAATGAGAACCTGCACACCTACAACTTGAACACAATATCAAATACACCTTAATTCATCTTAGTTCAAGGTCTGACCTCCTACAAATCTGAGGTATTGTGGAGACAAATTCCAACAATCTCCCCCTATTTGTAGATGTCAGCACCCTCTATACTAAGGTGAATTACTTAAAGTAAAAAGAATAACACACATATACCAAAAGAAAATAAACTGAAGCAGGATAAAGAATCAAATAGCCATAATCAGAATCAAAAAAATATATATATAGAAATGTTTTTAACAGATTAAAATATCCATTTCCACATTCTTATAGACTCAAGAAGGGGCTCCTTTGTGCATTCTTTCTCTCTTCAGCACTTGCCTCTCTAGGTAACTGAAAGGTTTAGGAAAATAAGTTCTGGGCCTAGGAGGAGCAGCTGGGTTGTTGTATCCCCAATTCCTGTCATGAAGTCTGATCTTGATCTGAGATGCTTCATAAGCCTTCCATTCTGAATAACTGTAGTAGTGATCTCTGTTCTCACCATGATCTGTTACTAACTTCAGGGTATCAAGGATCAGAGATTTGGAGGTTGGACTCCAAACTTCATTTTGAATAATTTCTGATCTACCTTCAGAAGCTTGGGCAGGCTCTTTTCTAGGTGCAGAACGGCTGGCAGAAGCACCATCACCATATTTTCTTTTCTTTCTTGGGGCACCTTGAGAACTAGGAGGAATTTCATCTTGCCACATATCAGAATAGGAGAGAGGGGGCTCAGTCACATCACCATCAGGTCTGGGTGAGAAGACTGGCACACCTTCTGGTATGGTTGCCTGAGCTGGAGCATCTACTGGAGGTTATTCTTCAAGAGGATTTAAGAAGCTGGGAATGATGGTAGGGTTGAGCTGGGCATTAGGGAAATTCTGATTATTTACCCATACAGCTGTATCATAAATGTAGAATTTGACAGATTGGAGCTGGGCTAGGATATCTGCTTTCATATCTTTTACAAGACCATCCACACCTACTTGAGCTTGTTTAGATAGTTTTTCAACTTGTTCTTTTACAGCTGCTTGAGCTTATTCAGATAGTTTTTCAACTTATTCTTTTACAACTTTCTCCCCCTTGGTGATATCTACAGCTAGCTTGGCAATTGCTTCATCTCTGAAGGTGCCAACTTCTTCACATACTTTCATCATATTTGTTTCAGCATTCTTGTCCATTACTATCTGATTATGTGCAACAGTTTCTTGTTGATTTCTTAGTTCACCTATGCTTGTGATAGTGTGATCTATTGCTTTTCCACCTAGCTGAAACAATCTCTTTAGCTCATCAGTATTGGCTTGAATTTCAGCAAAGCCTCTACTCATCTCCTTTTCAAGAGTAGTGACCTTGTTATTTACTGAGGCTAGAGATTCATCAAAGTACTTTCTCTGTTCAATGAGCATCTGTTCAATCTTACTCACACTACAAGAAAAACATCTTTTAGCAACGAAAATTAGAAAGGGGAACCAATTTGTTGCTGATTAGCATCAAATTTAGCTAGGTATATGCGTTTTATTTTTACCTACAAAATTAGCAACGAAAAATTTCGTTGCAAGATTAGCAACGAATTATTTTGTTGCAAAATATTTGTAGCTAAATAGAAACAAATTTTTTCCTTTCAAAATTCCTTACTAATTATTTAAGGCTATTGATATTAGCATTGTATTTTTTGCTATTAAAACATTTGGCTATCCCGAAGCATGATTTTTTTAAATTGACTATTCGCAAACATGATTTTTAAAATTGGTTATCCGCAAGCACAAAAACTATTCACTAAGAAAAATTTGAAAATCAGTAAATAAAAATTAATTAATGACGTAGGGACCGTAGGGTTGCAAAATAGAGAGCGTTGCTTTTAGTTGAAGCAGTGGCCGGAAATATTAGAGGCAGAGGTTTGTGAAACAGAGAGCATGACTTTCAAATCGAAAAAAACCTGCGGAGTCGATTAAGAATAGGAAGTGCTTGCCGATAGAAATTTTAAAATGCCCTAAAAAAATAAAATTTGAAAGCTAATAATCAAAACAATGAGTTTTAATATCAATGATGTTATTTAAGATCCAAATATTTTAGGAGGGAAACATTCATTTCCCTCCAAATTTTTTTTCTTTACTTATAATTAATAGTAATATATATTAAAAAGCCCTTACCCTAAAATCTCCTCCCTGGCCGCCCAGCTCCCCGCTCTCCCCGCTCTCCCCGGCCAGCTCCCGACTGCCCAGCTCCCCACTTTTCCCGCCGGCCAGGTCGCAAACTCTCAGTTCGCCACTTGATATTGGCTCACCTCCCCGCTCGCCACTCTCCCACGCCATCTCCCTGCCATGCTCCAGTGAACTTGTCTCCTCTTCGGGCTACTTCCTCCTAGTCCCGGTGAATCGGCGTCATTCCACAGTTTTCAATCGACGATCTCACCGCACCTCTGCGTGACTTGTCTTCGCTGCGTCTCCGTCTCCATCTTCCCTATCCAGGGATTTCCGAATTTGTCGGGGTTCGCCCTTCCCATTCCGATCGAGCAACTGGGGATCTTCCTTCCTATCCCGAACAAGGTAATATTCTTCCCCTTCCACTTCATTCACACTCAGACATTTTCAGTTAATTACAGTGGAGTTGAGTTGTTGATAGGTTATACTACAAATGTATTTTGAGCAAAGAGATCAAGGAGAAATGGACGTTATGTACACTCTTGTAGCGATATGAAGCCTAAGTCATGGAATTTATTAGTTTGATTTTTCTTTTTTAATTTCATGTTCTTGGGAAGGAGTGATTTGAGGTTTGCATGATGGGAGAATAGTTCCACATTATGAACAAAACGGGGCTTGTATTAATTAATTTGTGGAACTTACCATAGACGTGAGTTTTTGTTTGTATGTCCTTCCACAACGGGGTATTGCTGTCAATTTTGGCTCAGAACAAACAATATTGGAGTGAATGTTGTAGTGGGATCAAATGTTTCATCCACTTTTTAGCTCAATTTGGGGTTTGTTGATTCTAGGATGATCCAATAAGGTAGGCGAATTTCACATTGGCTCCATGTGAATAAGTTTCTTAGCGCATGACAGTGTTGGTGTTAACAATTCAAGTGATCACCTTTATTGATGTATTATAGCTTCTTGTGTTTTCTTAATTCAAGATGCGCACATTTTGTTTGATCAAATGCCCAAGAGAATCTTAAAATTTTTGTGTGTGTGTTTTTTTTGTTTCCATCAATGAGCTTTAGATGTTAAAACAATTAGCAAGTTATAATGAAGCTAGATTTTTTTGATAACATAAGGGCTTCGGTTCTCCTACTATAATGTAGAAAATTTTCATTATGTAATATTGCTCTACACTAATCAAGTTAAGCGGGACTACTTAAAAAAGAATGTGTAGGTCATCTTAATACTTTGTATTATTATAATCTCATACCTGAAGTCATTCATGGTTTTCAAATTATTGTATTTCAATGATTTTCAGTTTTTGAAGTCTATTATTATAGGAGTGTGGAACCCATTATTAGAGAATAGTTAAATTATATCCAAATAGTTATTGCTTCTGTACCTTCATCTATTAATGGTGAATCTGCAAGAACGATAGGCTCAGTCATGAAGAGGTAGTTTGCTTCAAGAGTACAAATATCAAAGTCTTCTGAAGTATCTTGTAGAAAGGAACAGTTATAGCTGCTGTTGCGATGGTAAAAAACAATGGTTTTGTTCTTGCACCTGATGGAACAGTGTTTGTGATGGAGATCTTCAAAGTCTTCAACCCATTTTTTGTCTACAAGAAGGGGATCATCCATAGATAGTGATGGAGATTTTCACATGTTGGCTGGAGTTAGCAATTCTAGGAACGTTAGTCCTGGGAAATGCTTTAATGCAGGTAGGGGAAGGCAGGTGCGGACCCACGTTCAGACACACCCGGCACGTGGGCACGTGCCCGGGTGTGTTTTCGCGAGTCACCCATATATCTAAGGCTTAAGCAAGGAGGCGGCTCCCCTATTCTAGCAACAATTCCAGCCTTGTCGCTGGAGGTTTTTGTCGCCCTACATCGCCCTCTTCTAGATCACCACCGAAACTCAAAAAACATGGAAGGGCGGGGAGGTTTCTCATTTTTAGTTTAGTTGCCTCCAAAGAGAACTTGATGGAAGCCTCTGAAGCTCGCGAGCAGAATTTCTCCCTTTTGTACCAGTGCTTTGAACCATTGATGCCGATCTTTGTGGTTGCCAAACTCAACGGCGCCTCCACTCCATCTCCCCGAGCCACCCTCTCCCTTACACCATTATACAACCGCTTTGTATGTTATTTCTGTTCTGCTTCTTTACTTTTTCCAAATCAGCTTTTACAAAGATTTTTCATACTGCTTTTTTTTACATTCTCTTTTGTTAACAGCCATTGCTCTTTTTTTTTCTTCTCATCTGACTGGTTATTTCAGAGGAAAGAAGAGGCAGAGCTCATTGGAGAAAGTATTCCAAGCATGACCTATTTTGAGATTTCGATCTATCAGTAAAACAAAAAGGTATGCCAAGCCAAGCATGGCTTATTTTTTACTCTGCTCGCCTACTTCTTACTCTTCGGCTCCGTTTGGCATGGTGGTGGCGGTCATAAACGCATGGGTTAAAACGTTATTTGTTAAAGATCACCTAACAAACATTATCCGTTTAAACATAAAAGTGGATGAATTTCCTTAGATAGGCGTTAACAAATGACAATTTAATCCCGTGTTCATGACCGCCACCACCATGCCAAACAAAGCTTTCTTTGCAGCTTGAGAATTTTCCCTCCGAAATCGACGTTCCCCTGCTCACTAACTTTGACTTCTTACTCTTATTTTCTTTTGTCAATGCATTTCTGGGTATTTCTTTTATTAGTATGTGCTATTATGATGTACACATATTGTTCGATACAATGCCTTGGAGAAATATGGTCTTATGAAATATTATCATTGTAAATGCTAATCTGTTTATGTATTTTACACTAATATGTTGGAAGCATGGTTTAGTATTATTAGTTATTAGTAAACTCTTTTCTCCTTAAACATATCCATGATTTGGCCTTAAATTCATCTCACTCTTGATGCTTCAATAATTTAATGCAAGCTTCCAATTTGAATCTTCTATATAGAATTTGTATTTTCTTTTTCTTTTGTTGTTGAGTTGCTTGCAATTGAATATATTGTGAAATTTGTGTAGTTTGATGAGAAATGTTTCACCATGCTTCACAGGCCAAAGCAAATTAATATATAGAAATCATTCTTTATATATTTAATCAGTGCTGCTCACGACCGATGTCGCAACCCACGATCGATTTCACCGCCCACGACCGATGTTGACACCCAGCATCGATGTCCCCGCTAGAGACCAATGTCGCCTCCCACTGCCGATATTGTCGCCCACGACCGATGTCACCCCCCCCCCACACGACCAATGATGCCACCCATGACCAATGCCACTTCCACAACCAATGTCGCTCCCCACGTCCATGCTCTCCCCCACGTCTGATGTTGCCGCTCACGTCCAATGTCGCCGCCCACGTCCAATGTCGCCGTCCACGTCCAATGTCGCCGTCCACGACTAATGTTGCCTCCTAAGACCAATGTCACCGCCCCCGACCAATGTCGTCACCCCCAACCAATGTCGCCACCCCCGACTAATGTTGCCACCACGATCAATGTCGCCGTCCACGACCAATGTAGCCGCCCCAACCAATGTCGCCGCGCCCAATCAATGTCATCGTCTCGACCAATGTCGCCGCCTCGATCAATGTTGCCTCACCCGACCAATGTCGCCTCCCCCGACCAATGACACTGCCCCGAACCAATGTCGTCGCCCCCGACCAATATCGCCCCCCGACCAATGTCGTCGCCCCCGACCAATGCCGCTGCCCCGCACGGGGTCTCCCGTGCACGACTGCTTGTTCTCTTAATTAAGCGAGGTATGCTTTTTCATTCTCTTAGTGTGTGTTGTGAGGTATGATTTTTCATTCTCTTGTGGTCTTTACCGATATGCACGGTAAATGTTTGTATGCTTAATTCTTTCTTCATTATATATTGGTTGAAACAAAACATTATTAATTTGAGTAATCTAAAGCAATCTTAAATTTCACAAAGGTTTATTTTATTGTGAATTTGCAATGTGATAAAAACTATCAACTAGATCAGTATTTACTTGGTCACAAAAACTAAATATGAGAAACCAATGTCACTTCGAATAAAAAATGTGTTATAATGACCACTGAAAACACCAAAGCGTTGATGTTGTTTGGGCAAAAATTTTGTATATTACCTTTTCAAACTAAAAAATAGTCATGAATTGTGTTGCATGATTAGTTAAACATCACGCAGCTCGATTGCTGCAAAGAAGGCTTTGTTTGGCATATAATTGATGCAATAATGGAGATCATCTGCTTTTTACACCATCTATTCTACAATAGACTCATTACCTAACACAATAGACCCATCAACTATCTCATCAACTTCCACAACATCATTCTGCATCCACATTTATCCTTAGAGTTTCTCTCCACCAGTTCCTCATAATGCACAAGTTGGTGCAAATATTACTCCGTATTTGGATAACGATTTAGACAAAGACGACGACTATGAATTCTTAGCTTCCTCATAATGCACAAGTTGTTTGGTGCAAACATTTATCCTTAGAGTTTCTCTCCACCAGTCCTGCAATGCCTGGTAGCTGTCTGATTGCGCAGCGATGCGGGATTTAGTCCTGCATCGCAAGGGAAAAGAGGGTTTTTGCTGTTTAAATAACAAAGTTTGTGGATTTGAATCATGCGCAAAGTCAAGGCCAAACTTGGACTCGCTCGCAAGATCCCTTTTAGTGTGGCTTATGGATATGAGCTTAAGCTCAAAGTTGTTCTTTGAGCTGCTCACCTTTTCATGTTATAGTCAAAGTATATATTATTTTGGGTAGCTAAAAAGATCTACAATTATTTTCTTGCATCCCACTATTCCAATTTGAGGGTACCTCAAACAATCACTTTGAGATAAAGCTCATAACTATTTATTTTTAAGCTCATTCTGGTTTAATTAAATAAGTATTAATTAATATAAATGATACTAAGTCTTGGTTGTAGATTAAAATGTCATCAAAAAATACAAGCACAAACTTTCTTAGCAGAGGCCGAAAAGTCTCATTCATGAGTGCCTAAAATGTGGACGGTGCATTAGTCAGCCCAAATGGCATCAGTAGAAACACATAGTGATCGTCGTGGGTTTAAAATGCGGTCTTGGAGGCATCTTCCTCTCTTATTTGAATCTGATGGTATTCCAAGCGTAGGTCCAGTTGATAAAATATTTGGCTTTATGTAATTTGTCCAGTAGCTCATCAATAATTGGAATATAAAACTTGTCTTTGATGGTGGCTCTATTCAAGGCGCTATAACAATGTAGAATCTCCAGCTTCCATCTTTCTTTTTCATTAACAAAATTGCAGAAGAAAAATGACTGGTACAAGGCCTAATGATCCCCTTTGATTGTGAATGTTGGCATGTTGAAGATGGTTTCTTAAAAAATGTTAACTCTATATTTTCTTTAAAAATGGATAAAGTTTATGTCATTTCTACTTCTATTATTGAGCACGATATTAAAAAAAATCAACATACATTACTTTGATCATCATAGAATAAATTGTTTGTTATTTGAAAGTTAATGTCTAATTTGATACAATATCATTGTTATTGCATTTACCAAAGGAAGACATTGTTGTTTTATGTAATAAGTAATCATTTGTTTTGTTGTATTTGTAGAACAACAATTATGCATCCGGACAGAAATTGGATCAATAATCGTGTTTGCCCAGATGGATATGGTATTACAGATGAGTATCAGATGGGGGTTAAAGGATTCATAGAATTATGTCAACAATATCCAAGATATATGGACCGAGAAAAAATTCGATGTCCATGTTACGATTGTAGAAGCTTAAAATTTCTTGTGCCTGATATGGTCAAGTTTCACCTCATTTCTAGAGGTTTTGAGCGTGGTTATATTAATTGGGTAAGGCAAGGTGAGCCGCATTGGGATGAACCATCCGTTAAAGCACATACTAGTAATATGCAAGAGCAAATAATGTCTGAGCCGAGAGTTATTGAAGAACAACAAAATACTTTGATTGATATGATTGTTGATGTTGCTGGTCCTGAATTTGAATGGGATACTAGAGATCATGAGCCAGAAGACCCTAACATAACTGCTAAAAAGTTCTTTGAACTGAAGGATGCTGCAGAAAGTCCTCTTTGGCCTGGTTGTGAGGAATATTCAGAGTTATCAGCATTGTCAGAACTTTTAAACATCAAATCTGAATCAAACTTGAGCGAGAGACATTTTAATCAGTTTTTAAAGGCATTTGGTCAGATGCTCCCGAAGGGACATAAACTACCTGATAGCTTTTATTCAAGCAAGAAGGTGGTTGCTCCACTCGGTCTTGGCCTTCAGAAGATTGATGTTTGTGAAAACGATTGTATGTTGTATTGGAAGTATGATGAAATGTTGCAAGAATGCAAGGTATGTCGACACCCTAGATTCATGCCTAGAAATCGACGGGGGAGTAAAAAGCATAAAGATATATCATTTAAACATTTGAGTTACTTACCACTTACACCGAGACTACAAAGGTTGTACATGTCCAAAACCACTGCAGAACATATGAGGTGGCATAAGGAAAATATCGGTGATGAGGGAAAATTATGCCATCCACGGGACGGTGAGGCTTGGAAGCACTTCGATAGGACTCAACCAACCTTTGCAGCTGAGCCACGAAATGTTAGACTTGCTCTTTCCACCGATGGATTTAATCCACATAATCAAGGATCTAGACCTTACTCGTGTTGGCCAGTTATTGTTACACCTTATAATTTACCTCCTTGGATGTGCATGGATCGACCTTATATGTTTCTCTCTTTACTTGTGCCAGGTCCAAAGAGTCCAGGTAGGAGCTTGGATGTGTATTTACAACCTTTAATAGATGAGTTGAAGATTTTATGGGATGTTGGAGTTGAGACTTATGATGTGTCAAAAAAACAAAATTTTCAAATGAGGGCAGCATTAATGTGGACTATCAGTGACTTTCCTGCATACGGAATGTTGTCGGGTTGGAGTACACATGGTAAGTTGGCGTGCCCATATTGCATGAATCATATCAAGTCTTTTAGACTTAAACATGGTCGAAAACCATGTTTCTTTGATTGCCATCGTAAATTTTTACCATTAGATCATCCATATAGATATCAAAGAGACAACTTCACCAAGGGAAGGATTGAGACAGATGCGCCTCCTATTCAGTTAACTGGTCATGAGCTCGAAGCTATAGTCTCATTCTTACCAAAGATTGACTTTGGTAAGACTAAGGATAAAGAAAAAATAGAAGGGTTTGGCGAGTCTCATAACTGGTTAAAAAGAAGCATCTTTTGGGAATTACCTTATTGGAAAACAAATCTGATTCGCCATAACCTAGATGTGATGCACATTGAAAAAAATATGTTTGATAATGTATTCAACACTATTATGGATATAAAAAGTAAGACTAAGGATAATGTAAAAGCCCGTTTAGACCTTCAAAACATATGTAAGCGCCGCGATCTTGAGCTCAAGGAGGTGAATGGGAAACTTCTTAAACCCAAGGCAAGTTATACATTATCTAAGGATGAACGAGGGATTGTACTAAAATGGGTAAAAAATTTGAGACTTCCAGACGGGTATGCATCTAATTTGGGTAGATGTGTTAATTTGGAGGACTATAGTATGCATGGAATGAAGAGTCATGATTGCCATATTTTTATGGAGAGAATTCTTCCTCTTGCTTTTCGAGATTTATTACCAGAAGTTGTGTGGAATGGCTTAACTGAATTAAGCCAATTTTATAGAGACTTATGCTCAACAACTCTCTATGAGTCGGATATGAAAAAAATGGAGGAGAACATAGTTGTAATCTTATGCAAACTCGAGAAAATCTTTCCTCCAGCTTTTTTTGATTCCATGGAGCATTTGCCAATACATTTGGCATATGAAGCAAGGGTAGGTGGGCCTGTTCAATATCGCTGGATGTATCCCTTTGAGAGGTAATTATCTCTTGAAAATTACTTTCTTATTGCATGTTATATATATATTAACTTTGATATTTATAGGTTCTTGAACACATTGAAACGTAAAGTAAAGAACAAGGCACGTGTAGAAGGATCAATTGTTGAAGCTTACTTGATTGAAGAGACTTCAACATTTTGCTCTCATTTCTTTGCTCCTCATGTAGAAACAAGATCTAGGAGTACAGGGCGCAATGAGAATGTAATTCAAGTTGAACCATGTAGTCGTTTATCTGTGTTCAATTGTACAGGTCGGCCATTTAGCCCAAAAGATCCCATGCGCATTTTAACTCCGCTTGAGAAGGATGCATGCACAATATATATTTTGTTGAACTGCCCTGAGATCTCTAAATATGTTGAGTAAGTAATATTATGGTTAATATTTTATAGTTATCATTACTGTTAATAATAGTAAGTAATATTAATTATGTAAGTGCTGAGAAGATATGTTTTGTAGGCTTTATGATGCCGAGAAACAAGCTGAACTACCAAATTTGACTCCCATAACATTAGGAGTTATGCGTGATAAAGAGTTTTCCACGTGGTTTAAAACTTATGTAAGATGATATTTTATTAATACGTATATAGTTATATAATATATATTACTAACAATTTTTTATTTTAATAGGTTGAAAATCCGGTCAACCAAATAAAAGACAGTGATATCAAACAATTTGCATATGGATTTAGTAGCATTGTTAAACGTTGGAATGGATATTTTGTGAATGGTTATAGATTCCACACACTTGAATATGGAGAAGGGAAGTCTACAATGAATAGTGGAGTTTGTGTTAATGGGAGTTATTATAATGATTCTAATGAAGACTATTATGGTGAATTATTAGAAATTCTTGAGTTGAATTTTTTAGGGTCTACCACAAATACTATAGTGATGTTCAAGTGTAAATGGTTCGATAATGGAAAAAGAGGAACAAAAGTTCATCCAAGATATAAAATTGTTGATATTAATAATGATCGTAGCATGGCTGAAGATAACCCATTTGTTATGGCTTCTCAATGTCATCAAGTGTACTACACATCATATCCTTGGAGAAAGAAAGCTCTTGATCGTCGTTGGCATGCAGTTTTCAAAGTTAAAGCCAGAAGCACGTATGAGATAAGTGATAGTCCAGTAGAAGAATTTTACCAAGAGTCTTCAACTATGAATCCAACTCATGTTGTACCAGATGATGACATTGTTCTAGTTGATATTCATCGTCCAGCGGAAGAAGTAAATCCTGATGAATTACAATCACTAGAGAGGGATCTTGAACATAATTTTGAGTCTGATGAGTTCGAAAAACGATCTACAGAATCAGATGATGATGGATCAGATGATGCAGATTCATCAGAGGAAGAAGATGACATCACTTTCAATGATATGCATGCTATATAACTTTTATGCTTGTGTAAGGTTGAGAATATACCTCTTGTGTAAGTTATACATACTTACTATTGTACATGCTTTTTTTCTTTTCTTTGATTGTAAATGTGTGTTTTTAATATGTTTAAACTAATAATGTGTTAATATGATTTGCAGTTACTATGCGGACTAGAGGACGTGGAGGTAGATTATTATCTAACAAAAATCGAGATGATACTTTCTTGAGACTCTTAATGGAAGATATGAATCATCAATCAAGCACAAGTTCCGAGTTGCATTGTGATCCAGATGAGGAGCATGAGACGTCTGATGATGTGAATTGTCATGATTTCTCGCCTCCTGATATTGAGACGCCTCTTGATGTAGAGAAACATGAGCCAAAAAATTCAAATAACAAAGATGAGATTGAGCGTGATGAAGAGGGACGAGAGATACTCATCATTTCAGGAAAATGGTAATATTATCCCTTTAAAATTCATTTTTTTATTTTAATTTCTTATGATGTATCAATTATAAAAAGACATACATTTGATAATGTAGTTTATTTAATTATATTGCTTTATATCATGTTTGCAGTTTCATTAGTACTTCTGCACCTCGTTCTATGTTAAATTGTTTGAGAGGTTGGTTCAATGGAGTTTGGCCAACATTTAGTGCAATTCCAAATGATGTAAAACAAAATATGTTTAACATATTCAAGGTAAAAATATTTTGATTATTTCTCAGTGTTTATGTTATAATGATTTGCATATAATATAAGTTTTTTGATAATTGTAGGCAAAATATACTTGGCGTGCTGCATCAACAGAGCAACAAGTATATAAAATTTGGAAAAGTTATTTTAGCAGAGCAATGGCTTCGGAAATGAGGCGTATCCGAAATGCAGCAAAGTCAAGGTCTGCACCTCCACCGACATGGATGCGAAGAGAAATATTTGAAGGATTATGGGACATATGGGAAGCACGTAAATTTAAAGATCTCCAAGAAAGTAATCGCAAAAATAGACTCTCCGATAGAGATGGCCAAGGGGTAGTTAAAAGCACAAGTGGAACCATTTCCATTCATCATCATGCTCATAGGATGGTAAGTTTTTTTATTATATGTTACAATTATCCGTTTGCAAGCCATATAACAGGATGTTGTTAATTTAATTGTATGTTTGCGAGAGGTATCGTCGGAAAACAACATTTGTTGTTAACTATCCCTTAGAGTAAATATTTAGGGGGGCTTCTTAGTTGGTTGCAATATCTCCTTCATTTGCAGCGAACAACAGTTGGCTGTTTTAGAGCGAACTGGGCGTTGGACAGCGCCCAGTTCGCTGTTTTTCAGCGAACTAACAACGAACTGGTACAGCGAACTGGGCGGACAGCGCCCAGTTGGCTGTTTTTTAGCGAACTGGGCGCTGTCCAGCGCCCAGTTGGCTGTTTTTCAGCGAACTGGGCGCTGGACAGCGCCCAGTTGGCCGTTTTTTCAGCGAACTGGGCGCTGGACAGCGCCCAGTTGGCCGTTTTTCAGCGAACTGGGCGCTGGACAGCGCCCAGTTGGCCGTTTTTCAGCGAACTGGGCGCTGGACAGCGCCCAGTTGGGTGTTTTTCAGCAAATTAACAGCGAACTGGGCGCTGGACAGCGCCCAGTTGATGTTTTACTGCGAACTGGGCGCTGGACAGCGCCCAGTTCACTGTTTTTCAGTGAACTGGGCGCTGGACAGCGCCCAGTTCGCTGTTTTACAGCAAACTGGGCGCTGTCCAGCGCCCAGTTGGCTGTTTTAAAGCCAAATGGGCGCTGGACAGCGCCCAGTTGGCTGTTTTTCAGCGAATTGGTCGCTGTCCAGCGCCCAGTTGGCTGTTTTACACCGAACGGGGCGGTTTATGTTGGATAAGCGAAATCTCAGAGATCACAAACGTAGATTGCTCGCGGCTAAATATGAATTGAGGCGAAAGCTTTCTAAAGCCTTTTGTCAAGATCCCGATCTTCCGTCTGATATGCGGGACAAATATCGTTCTAAGTTGTCCAAGTTGCCAAGAAAGAGTTCCTTTGCACGAGTAAGAAACCGATGTATTTCCACGGGTCGCCCTCGTGGAGTACTTGAGTTCTTTCGCATTTCTCGTCTAGTTTTTCGTGGATTAGCATCTCGAGGTCATTTGATCATGATGCTAACAACTAGAGCAAAGAGCAAACCGAGCTATCAGCGACTTCGCGTCTCTTTAGTTTACAAGGGGAATTCAAGCCACTCTTTTTCTCAACTAACAAAACACTCAATCCAATCCCCAGCTATTGTTGTTAAGTGTCGACACGCTTTCGAAATATTAGTATCACTGCGCTCTTTCTTTTTGTGTGCTACCCGTTTTCTGTCTCAGGGATGCGATTGGTTGTCTCATAGAAGTCCGTTCTATTAAACTGAACAGGGCAAAGAGAAACGAATAAGAAACTCTATATATAATCAAATGAACATTTCTCTTTTCTTGAAAAAGTTGAGTAGATCGAGATGGATGTCGATGAAGGCATTTTCATGCTAAGGAGAATCTCACGCTCGAAAGCGAGTCGCCCTAAAAAGCATCCGTTCGCTCCCACTCTTGCGAGCTCGAGGGGGTGATAGCGTTGTGGAGTGCTCTATCTTTCTGTTATTAGTTGAAATCTAGCAATTAGTGCTCACTATCTAGCCCCTTACTTATCCCTTTGGCTTGTGGAGTGCTCTATCTTTCAGCCTGGGAGTTTTCTAAGCACCAATCGGAATGCCTAGTGCGCTTGTCTTGTTTGCTTGGGTTAATGGAATAGGAACTGACTAGGTCAATTCTGACCCAGAAAGCGGATACATGGCTTTTGACTCTCTGGATGAAATCAGAGAAAACAAACGAAACGTCAGGGAAGCATTTCAAGAATGAATAAAGCGACACTATGAGAAACTGGTTAAGCCAAGGATGTTCACAGTAGGCGACCTGGTCCATGCTCCCCCTTACTGCAGCCCAGCCCTCTCTGGGGCCTTTACTGGAAAGGCAACCATCTTCTTCTTTCATGCCATTCCAAATCCTCTGAAAAAGGAACTACAGCTCACTAATCAAACTCTCCATGAGCCCTGTGGCTTAGTGGTTTAAGTACCACATCAGTGAGAAGAAGGCCAAGTCCTGCTGAACTAGATTCCCCTTGAGCTTATGGGCTACTAGCAATAGGTTGTTTACGTACCCAGTATGAATAGACTACCTATTAGTTCTTCAGTTCTCCGTCTCGATCCCTAAGACCCTTCTGTGTTGTGAGAGACTTCGGTTCGGAGCTTTTCAACAGACGGGCATAATCTTGGCCTATTGAATGAGCAATTCAATCCAAAAAAAGATCGTAAATTAGATGCTATCAATCGAGATTTCGTTTCTCTTATGAGAAGAATCCGACGATCTGAGTTCAAGCCGTTGGAATAGGTTCGAAAGTAGATCACAAGTGCCTAGCGATCTCATCTATCTAATGAATTGAAGTCACTAGAAGAAGGGTAAGTGATCCCATGAATGCTTCCATTGATTTGACAGCCGTTTGGGTTAGGTTCCCGGGACTTTCTGTCCGTTACTATGATGATAGGGTTCTACTAGCCATGGGAAAGACGATTGGTAAGGCCGTGAAGGTGGCCCGTGAAGTATGCTTCTAGGGGGCGCTTTGCACGGGTGTGTGTTGAGGTCTTGCAGAGCCTTTGGGCTTGGATGATATATGTTGAATATGAGTAGATCATTACTAATAAAGATAGGCAGAAACAGGGATTTCCAAAGCAAATAATTGGTAGAATCAAGTGAGAATGATCTAGATAATGATCGTATGTCTCAACAAGTATAGGAGCAGATTCTGAATTGAGAAAGCGTGGTCTAAAATGGCCTTCCTGGTTGAGAAGGAATGCTGGTGAAAGCATCGCTATATTAGGAGGAGCAAAGCATTTCTTCAGTTCTCCGTCTCGATCCCTAAAAGTGAACTAATGCTTGCTGATTGGAGAGGTGCAGCGAAGCGAAGAGGTGATCCGTAAGGATCTAGGCTCACTCCACACCCTGTTTTGTCTTATTGAAATGCTTTGAAACCACGGGCGGTGGATGGGGGAAGGAAGCGGAATATCTGGTCTTTGATAGGAATCGATCTAGATGCAGAGAAGAACTGAAGAACCTCATCAATCCGATAAATCACGCCTCATTTTGAATCGCACCAATCTGGTTTGGTCTGGTTTTGGGAATACAAAAACTGACATATTGGCAGTGGTGCGGTTTTATGCTTCTCAATTCAAAACCTACTAAGCACATTCCACCAAATATGTGATTGAATACATATAAATATAATTTTTATGAGTAAAAAACATAACTTATTACTTGCATCTTATAAATCTTATTACGTATATAAATAGTAAACACTTGGAGCATCAAAGTATAGCAATTATAATTAGTATAATTTATACCAACACTAAAGCATAGTCTGAAATATATAAACTAAAGGCTGAAGCCTAGAACTAAGGTCAGAACCAAGGAAAAAGTCAAAAACATTATTGTGTGTTCCTATACTCCCAAGTAACTGTGGTTGCAGGGCTTCAACTGATCCTCAGTTCCTCGATACATTTCCGGGCTCCAGGTTCTCAATTCTCCTCTTCTCCTTCTCAACTATTTTAATCCTCAGTCAAGTGTCCAATCTGACACCCTTCGCGGCTCCATCTACTTTCGCACCAAAACAATAGGTATGCCGTTCTCATTTCCTGTTATCACTTCTATTTAAAAGTGAAGCTGAAACCACATCATATTCAATTGAAATCCTTGGGACACTTTAGTTCTTCCAGATGATCTGGATATTTATTATAGCATTGTCACTTTGGAGTTCTTCTGTTGGGTAACAAATTCCACATTATCGCTTCAGAGGAGGAGATGCCACCATGGTTGGATGTGTTGGAGGAAATCAAGGTGGTTGTTGCGGCGCTTCGATGCTCGCTTCCTTGTTGGATCACAGAGGAAGAAGGGGCAAAAATGTCATTTTAGGACCATCAAATAAAAATGAGACTTCTATTTTAATCTTCATGTTCTAACGTTATTTATGGTTTTTCAGACATAGGGCTGGTATAAAATTTAAAAATATATATATTTATGTTATTTATATTATATTAAAAAGAATTTAGCGGTAGTCATGATCCAAACGCTAACTTGGCGCTGTCCAGCGCCCAGTTCGCTGTTTTTCAGCGAACTGGGCGCAGGACAGCGCCCAATTGGCTGTTTTTCGGCGAACTGGGCGCTGGACAGCGCCTAGTTGGCTGTTTTTCGGCGAACTGGGCGCTGTCCAGCGCCCAGTTCGCTGCTTTTCAGCGAACTGGGCGCAGGACAGCGCCCAGTTCGCTGCTTTTCAGCGAACTGGGCGCAGGACAGCGCCCAGTTCGCTGCTTTTCAGCGAACTGGGCGCTGTCCAGCGCCCAGTTCGCAGTAAAACAGCCAACTGGGCGCAGGACAGCGCCCAGTTCGCTGCTTTTCAGCGAACTGGGCGCTGTCCAGCGCCCAGTTCGCAGTAAAACAGCCAACTGGGCACTGTCCAGCGCCCAGTTCGCTGAAAAACAGCAAACTGGGCGCTGGACAGCGCCCAGTTCGCCGAAAAACAGCCAACTGGGCGCTGTCCAGCGCCCAGTTCGCTGAAAAACAGCAAATTGGGCGCTGGATAGCGCCCCGTTCGCTGAAAAATAGTGAACAGTTCACTGTTTTTCTCAAAGAAAACTCTATCTACCTTTTACTTTAGTCTCTTTCTCAAATAAAACTCTATCTGAAATTCTATTTACAATCATTGCTAGAGTGTTCTCCCTTGTCATTCCATTTCTCCTTTAAAGTATTAGGCCTTAATTTTTTGTATGTTTGCATATATGTTGAGCACTGATACTTTCATCTTCAATCTCTCAAAAGTTTAGATTCTTTAATGAAATACAAAATTGTTAAGTATTTTTTTTGTATTGTAGGCCAAGGATAATGGAGGAATTCCGGTGCCTCATGAAAAAGTTTTCACTCGGACTCATCGAACAAACAAAGGAAAAGGGCCTTTTGTAGACGATAAATCAAAAAAAGTATTTGTAAGTTTTTTATTTATTATTTTGTGAAGAAATTGTAATGTATTGAGATTATTAAATATATTTCAATTTATTTTATAGGAGATTTATACTTCTAAGCTAAAGGAGAAGCAATCTGATCAGAGCTATTTACTTTCTAGTCAAGGTTCATGCATATATTATCCTGAATTGTGGGTTCAGGCATCAGGGGGTCCAAAAAATGGTCGTTGTTATGGATTTGGTAATTCATATAGTGAAAATATGACTCTCTCTGATACTAGCTCAAATAATAGCATACAAGTTGAAAATGACAAGTACAAGGACCGTCTTAAAGGTTTAGAGAATCAACAAATGGAGATCAATAATAATTTTGAACGAAGAGTTGATGAAGCTGTTCAAAAGATTGTTAAGAATGCCGTTTCTACAGCTCTAGAGATGCACGGTATTTATCAAGGTCACCAATTTTCTTCCGGGCAGTTTCCTTCTCCAGGACTATATAATTCTTCAGGTCATTTCTCTGCTCCAGGTCCTGGCTATTTTTCAACTGCAGCTCCCGGATATTATACTTCTCATGGTTATTTTCCAGTACCAAGTCAACATCCTCATGCTCAATATCAAGTTGAAAGTCAAGCTCATGCTTCCACTCAACGTCAACCTTTTGAAAATCATCATTCTTCAGATACACAAATTACTCAATCATAGTTGTTGATTTTGTGTAATTTTGGGGTTCAATTCTATGTTAGAACACTTTATTTTTGTTATATTGATGTTTTGGTTATATACTAAATTTTTGTGATTATGATGTATGAAAGTTTGATGATGTATGGAAGTTTGATGGTGTATGGAAGTTTGATGTATGGAAGTTTGATGATGTATATATAAATGATTGGTGATATATATGTAATTAGTTTGTTCATATATGAAAACAAGTTTCATGTTATTTTAAAGTTTGTTAATATATATGAAAATTTGGTTATATGAGCTCGATATTGAGTGTTTAGTAATATATATAAAAATTTGGTTATATGAACTCGATATTGGGTGTGCGCGCATCACATATATTCAATCACGTGTCTTTTAATTATAATGCATGTTATTAAAAATTTATGAGCATAGCTTTAATCAAAATAGGATAGTATATCATAATTAATTAAAATTTTAATTTGGCTTAAATAAAAATAAAATTAATTAAAAATTATTTGTGATAAATAATGTTATTATTAAAATAAAATTATCACCAAATATTTTTATTATTAATTAATTTAAAAAATGATTCATCATCAATATATTCATGAAATAATGTATTATAAATATATTTATTTCTTTGATTTGACATTTATTAGCATCAAAATTTGCAACAAATTTAATGCTAGGTAATCTTAGGATCGAAAATATTTGATGGTGATTAGCAACGAATTTTTTGTAGCTATTATCCCTTGCTAAATTAGCAAGCAATATATTCGTTGCTAAAATATCCTTGCAAAATAGCAACGAAAAGCATCCTTGCTGAATTTAGCTAGGCTCAATATAGAAAGGAAGTTAGTTCGTTGCTAAATTCCTT
The DNA here is from genome assembly GCA_039513925.1 of Platanthera zijinensis. Lineage (NCBI taxonomy): Eukaryota > Viridiplantae > Streptophyta > Magnoliopsida > Asparagales > Orchidaceae > Platanthera > Platanthera zijinensis. Next base: position 137,448,133 of record CM077087.1, on the reverse strand, counting down.
GCTAATACAAATTAGCAACGAATTTTTTAATTTAGCAAGGGATTCTTCCCCTAGCTAATAAGGATTTTTCTTGTAGTGTCACCAGATCTGAAGAAGAAGAAGGAGCTGAGGTTGGTGCAGGAACTGAAGGAGCAGGAGCAACCCATGGAGGGATTTTAGTAATTTCCACTGAACTGACAGTTCTTTTGAAGGGTTCTACCAAATTTGAATCTTCAGTGTTGATGAAGGAAGGAAGGGTGAAGTCCAGTGTCCTCAGAGGAGCATCCACTGGTTCTGAAGATACTTCCTCATCATCAGACAACAGAATCTGTTCAGGCTGGCTGGACTCTTTAGCTGAGGACTGAGCAGGAGATTGTATAGGAGTCTGAACTGGATCCTGAGCAGGAGATTGTATAGGAGTCTGAACTGGATCCTGAGTAGGATACTTTACAGCTGATTCATTCTCAAACAGGGGAGCATCTGAGCTGAGCTCATCAATGAATTTATTTATATCTTCTGCTGTAGACAGTAAGGTTGCTGGATCTGGAATTTCTGATTCAGGATTTGCTGGAGGAGGAGAACCTCTGACTTCTGCTAGTTCTAAAGGTTTTGAGGAAGCTGGGTACTTAGGATGAGAAGAGGCAGGCTCCCCCTCAACTATTACACCAGAGGTAGTAGCAGTTTGATGTAGAGGAGGAGATGGAATCCTGTCTTCAGATATACTGGGTTCTTGGGACATTCCTGAAGGAACAGCAGCTTTGGATACCTGGGAAGAATTCAGAATTTTAATATCATATCTCTGGATGGAGGATATGGAAACTTTCTTCATGTGATGGAGGGGCGTCCCTTTGGATAGGTCAAAGACTGATGGGTTAATCTCATGAAGCAGGAGGGAGATAATTCTGCCAAAGCTGGGATGCTTAATGCTGTCTCTGATTTTGTCTAGGATCAACAGTCCAAACTGGAACTGTTTGCGGCAGATGATAGCTTGCATTATGTCAAACATTTCCATAGAAATGTCTCGAATGGAATACGTCTTGCACAACAGTACCTTTGCTATAACATCCACTAGGAATTTTCCTTCTGAGTTGAAGTCGGCCCTGCTAAAGGAATGGGCTTGAGGGTTAGCTCCACAGAATAAGCTAGCCCTTACTGAATCGTCTGCAGTCATTTCGGCATCTTTATCGACCACTAGAAGCTTTAACAGAGTTGCAAGAGAAACTTTATCCAGTCGAATTTTTATCCCTCTTACCTTGGGTTTCAGGAGCTTTCCATTACGCTTTATCTTCAGATTCTGATAGAATTCCTCAACTGCTGGGAAAATGACTCGGCACGACGACATGAGAACGAACGACAGTCCGGCGGTTTCGAACAGAATCAGATGATTGCCGAAATCATCTAAAAGATCGGCTATACCCGCGGGGGCGAGTTCAGAGCCGATGCTGATTTTAGAGGAGGGGGCCATCTGCGATTCTGGAGGATGAGAGAGGTGAAGAAGGCGATGCTCTGTGATTTTCGGAAGATGAGGAGTCGGCGGCTACTCGAGTGAATGAGAAGTGGAAAGGGTTTCTCGATTTTTCTATATATATATATATATAATCCTAATTAGGTTTTAGGAAAAGTAAATATAATTTCATACCTGAATGAAGCGGCAAATAGCTCGGTGCGAATAGAAAAATTTGAAATCCAAGATAGAAGTCCGTATACTCGAGTAGATAGCATCATACACGAGTATTAGACGGAACATACTCGAGTCGGTAACACCATACACGAGTAGTAGACAAAATATACTCGAGTAGGTAGTGTTCATACACGAGTATTTTGTCAAATACTCAAGTAGGTCAGACTTCTTACTCGAGTATTTTCCGTTTACTCGTGTAAGTATTGAACATACTCGAGTATTTTCTTCATATACTCGAGTATCTAATACTTGAAAGACAATTTTCCTTGGTAGATGACTATTTCCACTGAAAACTTTATCTCTGATCAGCCGACACCACTGATATCTTCTTGATTTGAGAGTCCATCACTAGTCTTCTTTGTTGAGCAGCCCAAGTTCAGTTTTGAAGAACGAGAACTTGGACTCGTCCAGCGGCTTAGTGAATATATCTGCAACTTGCCTGTCTGTGGAGACATATTGTAGATCTATGTCTCCATTTTCCACATGCTCCCGGATGAAATGATAACGAAGTTCTATGTGCTTGGTCCGGCTGTGGGAGACTGGGTTGTTGGCTATTGCTATAGCGCTGGATGAGTCGCAAAACAAAGGAATGTTCTGGAACTTCATGTCGTAGTCTTCAAACTGGTTCTTGATCCATAAAAGCTGTGCACAACAGCTGCCTGCAGAGATATACTCTGATTCAGCTGTTGAGATGGCTACACAGTTCTGCTTCTTACTGCTCCAGGAAATAAGTCTTCTTCCTAGGAATTGGCAAGTCCCGGAAGTGCTTTTCCTGTCGTCTTTGCTACCTGCAAAATCTGCATCTGAAAATCCAATTAGTTCACTATCATTACTTCTTGGGTACCATAAGCCAAGATTTGGTGTACCTTTGAGGTATCTCAGGATTCGCTTTGCAGCGATGTAGTGAGATTCCTTAGAGTTCACCTGAAATCTAGCACATACACATGTTGAGAACATTATATCTGGTCTACTTGCAGTAAGGTAGAGCAAGGACCCAATTATGCTTCTGTACTTGGTTTCATCAAAAGGTTTCCCTTTCTCATCCTTGTCCAGAGACATAGCTGAGGCCATTGGAGTCCTCATAGAGGTTGCATTCTCCATTTCGAATTTCTTAAGTAGCTCTTTGGTGAACTTGGTCTGTGAGATGAAAATTCCATCCTCAGATTGTTTCACTTGAAGCCCTAAGAAATACTTCAGCTCTCCCATACTGCTCATTTCAAACTTCCCTTGCATAAGTTTAGAAAACTTCTTGCAGAGGTTGTTATCTGTAGAGCCAAAAATGATGTCATCGACATAGATTTGCACTAGCAGAATCTTGCCTTTTATTTCCCTGAGAAATAATGTCTTGTCTATCTTTCCTCTTGTGAACTTGATCTCAAGAAGAAAGGTGGACAGCGTCTCATACCAAGCTCGAGGAGCTTGTTTAAGACCATATAGTGCTTTTTGCAGTAAATAAACATAATTAGGAAAGGTTGAATCAACAAAACCTGGCGGTTGCTCTACATACACTTCTTCCTTTATGTCACCATTTAGGAAGGCGGACTTGACGTCCATCTGATAGACGGTAAAGCCCTTAAGTGTAGCGTAGGCAAGAAATAACCTGATCGCCTCCAGTCATGCTACTGGAGCATAAGTCTGGTCGAAGTCGATTCCTTCTTCTTGACGATAGCCCTTGGCGACAAGTCTGGCTTTATTCTTTATAATTGTTCCATCTTCGTCCATCTTGTTCCGGTAGACCCATTTTGTCCCAATGACGTTCTTACTCTTGGGTCTAGGAACAAGTGTCCAAACTTTGCATCGTTTGAACTGATTCAGCTCTTCTTCCATGGCTAGAATCCAGGATGCGTCGGAGTTGGCTTCCTCAAACTTCTTTGGTTCAACCTGTGACAGAAAACTTAAGTATAAATTCTCGTTAGTTGTACCTCGACGAGTTCTGACGCCATCCCGAGGATCTCCTATAATTTGGTCAACAGGATGATCTTTCAAGTGTCTGAACTCTAAAGTCCTTGCATCTGAGATGTCTTCAGCCACTGGAGTTGCATCTTCAGCTAGGATGTGTTCTTCATTTTGATCATCTACCTCTTCAATGGGGGTTATAGAGGTGATCTTGATGAACGTCTCATCCTTATCTTTAGTAGTTTCATCCAAGCTAAGTTCTTTCAACTTTGTACCTGCATCTACAATAGGCACACTGGACAAGTTGCTTTGCAGCAGACTCGTCTCATCAAATACAAGATGTATCGACTCTTCTACCACCAGAGTTTTTCTATTGAATACTCTAAAGGCCTTACTGTGGCTACTATAACCTACAAAAATACCTTCAAAGCTTTTCTCGCTAAACTTGGTGGTGTGATACTTGCCATTGTTAAGTACGAAGCACTTACAGCCAAAGATTCTAAAGTATGAAATGGTTAGTTGCCTGCCTTTTAGAAGTTCGTAGGGGGTCTTATCATGATTCTTGTTGATGAGTGCTCGATTTTGCACGTGACAAGCGGTGTTGACGGCTTCAGCCCAGAAATACTCTGGAAGTGAGGCATCACTCAACATGGTCCGACAAGCCTCTATGAGTGTTCTGTTCCTTCTCTCAGCTACTCCATTTTGCTGTGGGGTACGAGGAGAGGAAAACTCATGAAAGATACCTTGACTTTCACAGAATTCTGTCATGGCTCCAGACTTGAATTCCGTTCCATTGTCACTTCTGATTTTGACTACGGAACAGTTGTATTCATTCTGGATCTGCCTAACAAAATTAGTGAAAATACCGAAAGTATCTGACTTGTGTTTCAGAAAGAACACCCACGCAAAGCGCGAGTAATCATCCACAATAACCAATGTATATTCCTTACCTCCCAAACTTCTAACTTGCAGTGGACCAAACAAGTCCATATGGAGAAGCTGTAAGCTTCTATTGGAATCCTTGCCTATTATGCTTTTAAACGAACTTCTTGTTTGCTTGCCTTTGATACAAGCGTGACAAGGACTGTCCGTAACGCACTTGACATTAGGTGCATCACGTACTAAGTTTTGAGAGAACAATTTATTAATAGTTTTGAAATTAATATGTGCTAGTCTCTTGTGCCACTGATCAGCAAGAGATGCACTACTTTTTGCCAGAAGACACACTGGTATCGAAGAGTCTATACAAATGAAATTTAAACAGAAAATATTTCTGCTTCGAGTGCCTGATAAAATAGTTTCCATATTGTTAACCGATTTTATCAAACACTTGTCAGCATGAAATTCAACTACGTATCCTTTGTCGCATAATTGGCTTATGCTGATGAGATTGTGTTCCAATCCTTCAACATAGTCTACATCCGAAAAGGATACGCTACCGTTAGAGATCATACCATAGTCTTTAGTTATTCCTCGATCTGAACCTCCAAAGATGACCTTTGGTCCGTTGCAGACTGAGGTGTAATTCTGGAGTAGGCTCCTTGTCCCGGTCATATGCCGAGAACATCCGCTGTCCAAATACCAGATTGGCATTTTGGTGGCCTTTGGACATACCTGCAATTACAATCACTTAGCCTTAGGAACCCAAACATATTTGGGTCCTTGGTCTCGAGTTAGAAAACTCCCCCTACGAGTATTAGCCTCATGAGTGGTCATTCTCACATTGCTAACTTGAGGGGTTGCAGCATTACTAGGATTGAACCAACAATCGATGGCATAGTGACCAATTCTGCCACAACACCAACAGTCGAACCTGTTGTATCTTTGCCTTGTGTAGTCCTGCTTGACTTTCTGGAATAAAGGTCTAGCAGGAGCTTTACTCTTGGAGGAAGAGGCTTCATGATGATGGCAATTGTTGGTACCCTAGTTTGATTTGAGTTTAGTCTTCTCCTTTTGTCCCTTGACCCAAGAAATATCTATGATCAATGGTTAGTGGTCTAGCTGTAGAGTCCCCGCTTTTCCAGATAAAGAATTTGGTTAAGTAGTTTGTTCGTTTGACTATAGTCGAACGCCGCTCGACTATCGTCGACTAACTGTTCGACGATCGTCAATCAGTTGCTCGACGTTCTGTCTGCGAGGATAGTTCGACTATCTGATGATAGTTCGACTATCTGTGTGCTGTGATAGTTCGACTATCTGTTGATAGTTCGACTATCTGTTTGTTTGATAGTTCGACTATCTGCTTGGATAGTTCAACTATCTGATAGCTCGACTATCTGTTTGATAGGTCGACTATCTGCGTTGTTTGATAGCTCGACTATTTGTTGATAGGTCGACTATCTGCTTTCTTCTGATAGTTCGACTATCTGCTGATAGGTCGACTATCTGTTTTCCCTTGGTAGTTCGACTATCTGCTTTGATAGTTCAACTATCTAATAGCTCGACTATCTGTTGATAGTTCGACTATCTGTCGTTCTTTGATAGTTCGACTATCTGCTGATAGATCGACTATCTGTTTTACCTTGGTAGTTCGACTATCTGCCTTGATAGTTCAACTATCTGATAGCTCGACTATCTGTTGATAGTTCGACTATCTGTCGTTTTTTGATAGTTCGACTATCTGCTGATAGATCGACTATCTGTTTTCCCTTGGTAGTTCGACTATCTGCCTTGATAGTTCAACTATATGATAGATCGACTATATGTTGATAGTTCGACTATCTGTTCTGTGTTGATAGTTCGACTATCTGTTGATAGGTCGACTATCGGTTTTGCTTTGATAGTTCGACTATCTGTTGATAGGTCGACTATCTGATAGCTCGACTATCTTCTGATAGATCGACTATCTGTTGTGATGGTTCGACTATCTCCTTTGATAGTTCGACTATCTGGATCGTTCGACTATCTGCCCGATAGGTCGACGATCTCCGTGCGTCGGTCGACGATCTCCGAGGGTCGTTCGACGTTTTCTGTCTGCATTTTTATTTTGTATTTATTTATTATATTTAATTAATTAATACATTATCTGGCATGTTATTTCAGTTGTTTTATGATAATATTTCCAGGCAATATCTGCTCCATCCCTTTTGCCTGAGTCAAATCTTTTTAGATAAAGTTGTTTGTCTTATTAGCTGACATTGTATTTTACATTATCTACTGTCAGTCCTTTATAGCCGTTAGACTGAAAAGTCTTCCTTTTGCTATAAAGAGTTTATCTCTGATGTGATTTTATTTAGTACCTGTATTATCAGATTGCTTCCTGCAGCTTCCTAGAAAAAGGTTTATCCCTTTTATAGAATAGTTTGCTGCAGAGTTTGTTTGTCTTTGTGATATTTACAGCCCAGGTTTCAAGTTTCAGAAGAAGACAAACAGTTCAAATTGAAAAGAGCCGTTGCTTGTTGCTGCTATAAAAGGAATCCTTTGGAGAAGGATTTCAGCTAGCTAACCAGTTATTCATTTAAGCATTCAAGCTTTCATCAAGTCCAAGTTTAACTGCTCTCAGCAATATTCAATTCAACTGAGAAGTGTTAAGCTCTTCTGCTCTTCTTCAACCTGAGTTCTCCTGCTTCCAGGAAGTTCAGACTCAAAGTTATTTTGAAGAAGAAGAAGAAGAAGATAGCTGCTAGAAGATTTCCATTTTATATTTTATTTATCTTCTTGTAGTTTTTCCTTCAGGTTTTACTGAAGAGTTTCTGCACTGAAGCAAGACTTCACTTGGACATTCTTTGAGCCAGGGGGAGCCTTGATTCCTTGAGCTTTCTAGCTCAGTGCAAGTCTTTGTGCTTCTCTAATCTATTGTAAAATAGAGAAGACATCTTAACCTTCTTTCCCCCTCCTGTACAGGGTTATTACTCCCTTCAAAAGTATCCCTTGGTGGCAGGACACCTGATCAAAAACCTGTGTTGGTTTTTAGACACCTGATCAAAAGTCTAAAGGGTTTCTAGATCTACCTGAAGCAGATCTTGTGGTGGCAGGGCACCTGATCAAAAACCTGAGTGGATTCCTACCTTGTTGGTAGAAGAGTGGATGTACCCAAGTTGTTTGGGGAACCACTATAAATTCCTTGTGTCGTCTGGATTGCCTTATTTAATTACTTGCATTGTGGCTGTGATTAGATATAACTAGGTTTGCTAGTTGCTGATTAGAATTTCCAAGCCTTAACTGTAATTACAGTTAGCTTGAGTTTGTGCACAACACTTGTGTTAGGCTTTAGGGTTATTTCTATATCTATAATCTTTTCATTACGCATTTCACTCCAAGGGAGTTGGGTAGACTATTAAGTTTTGTCTAGTGCAAAATTTGATAACTCTATTCACCCCCCCTCTAGAGTAGTATCTATCCCTTCACTTTCAATTGGTATCAGAGGGAGGTTGACTGACTGAATAGGCTAACACCTAAGTCACAAGATCCTGATAAATACCAAAGTTTATAGATATTCACTATCACTATCATGGCCCAGTCCAAGGATTATTCTAGCACCAGACCTCCAGCATGCAACTTAGCTAAGTTTGGCATCTAGAAGGCAAGGATCAAATTATATATGAATTCTATTGATGAAAGCATCTTTGCTTCTATTTTGTCAGGACCCCCAAGAGCACCTACTGCTGCCACTGCCTCATCATCAACTGATATGAGTGCAGTGCCTCCTCCAGATTACAATGATGAGTACAAGAAGGCAAAGATAGCAGATGCCAAGGCGATGAACATCCTGGCTCAGACAATGTCTGATGAGGTATTCCAGAAGGTAGCTGACTGCTCTTTAGCAAAAGCTATGTGGGATACACTGAACCAGATTGTAGCTGGTTCAGCTGATGAAAGGAAGGACAGAAGGTCCAACCTTATCTCACAATATGAGAACTTCAAGAAAACTGATGCTGAATCAGTTGAAGCCATGTATACAAGGCTCAACTCAATCATCAATGAGCTGAGGACCCTTGACAAGGACATATCATTGACAGAGGTCAATGATAAGATTCTTATGTGTTTCCCTAGCACATGGGATCTAAGGATCTGGCCTATCAAGGAAGCCAGAAGTACAAATGAGATTTCCACAGAAGCCCTTCTCGGCAAGCTCAAGTCTTTTGAGTAAGTGCTGAAGACAAGGGAAGCAGAAGCTGAAGCAAAGACCCCTACTCCAACAAGAAAAGAGCAATCTCTAGCTCTTAAAGCTGCTGATGTTTCTAAAGGCAGCCAATCCAATGAGGAACTAATGGCATTATTTGCCAAGAGGTTTCTCAAGATGGGGAGAAAGGAATTCAGAAAGAAGTCTTCACGCTATGAAGACAAACCAAGGTATGATCGTTCTCCTGCTAAAGAAATTATCTGCTATGGTTACAGGAAGCCTGAACATATCTTACCATATTGTCCAGAGGAGAAGAACAAAGATAAGAGGAAAGAAAAGGAATAGCACAGGAAGCACTCCAAGCCATCCTCCTACAAGAACAAGAAGAAGGAGAGAGGTTTCATTGCTGAAACCTGGAGTGATTCTGATGAAGAATCTTCCTCCTCTAGCTCCAGTGAGGATGAGGAAGAGAAGAAGGCAAAGGAAGTTTGCCTGATGGCAATAGATGCCTGCAGCAATCACTCAGCTGCAGAGAGTTTAGAATCAGAAGAAGAAATGCTAACAGAAGATGAGGTACTATCTTCTTATGACTTCACTTCTGAAGAATTTAAATTAGATTTTAAATCCTTATGCTTAGACTTAATTAGTTCAGAAAAAGAGATTAAAGAACTTAGAAATAAGTTAGCTGACTCAGAATTAATTGCTACAGAAAATATTAAGTTAAAGGAAGATCTCACTACTTGTAGTGAAGAAATTAAATTTCTTAAAATAGAGTTAGCTAAGTCTAAAAGGTTATTGGAATCTCTAAATGGTAGACGCCTTAAGCTGTTAGAAATAACCAGCATGACTAACACTAGGTCAGGCAATAACAAACTAGGCTTAGGAGCTTCTCCCAGTGAACCCCCAGTTATTCTTAAAAATAATCTTTCAACTCTAGTGAACTTCATTTCAGCTAGTGGAATGAAGAACACTGAGCAAGTAAACCAAGTTAATAAAACATTAAATAAAGCTAAGAGAGAAAAGAGGAAGAAATTTTTTAAAGAAATACAACGAGCGTCGAACGCTGCTCGACTATCGGAAGCGCAATGGTCGAACGAAGCTCGACGATCTGAGCGCCCATCGTCGAATGTCGATCGACGTTTTCAATATGATTTTCAAAATCATCATCAAACTCATAGAAACCTAAATGAAAATAGAAACCCTAGGTTTGTTGACTCATCATCTGCATGGAGAATCCCACCTAGGAGATCTCACCCATTAGGTTATCACCCTCAGCCTGCATTTTCATTTATTTCTAGCTTTTCTTATGTGAAAAACAAGGGACCCAAGGTTACCTGGGTCCACACTGTCTAAATAAATGTCTTGCAGGTGAAGGCCTATCCTATCACTCAAAATAAGTGGTATTTGGATAGTGGATGCTCCAAGCATATGACAGGAAATAAAAATCACCTGTCAAAGTTCAAAGCTAAGCTCGGCCCAAAGGTTATCTTTGGAGATTCAAGCTGTGGTCAGACAGAAGGCTATGGCAGGATCACAATTGGAGATGTTACTTTCAAGAGAGTTGCATATGTGACAGGACTGAAGCACAATTTGATCTCAGTCAGCCAGCTATGTGATGTTGGCTACCAGGTTTCATTTTCTAACTCTTCTTGTAATATTACTTTAAATAATAATGTTGTTTTAGTAGGCATTAGAATAGGTAATATTTATTTAGTAGATTTCAATTCAACTCATTCTGAAATCTGTTTATTTAATGAAGTAACAATTAATAATAATTCTTTGTGGCATAAGAGGCTTAGTCATGTTAACCTTAAAAATATATCTAGGTTATCTAAACACAACCTTGTTAGAGGTTTACCTTCTTGCCCCTACAAGAAGGAGAGCCTTTGCAAGGCTTGTCAGCTAGGCATGCAAACCAAAAATTCTTTTAAATCAGTAAATAAGAGTGATTCTCCTAGAATCCTGTATTTATTACATTTGGACCTTTTTGGCCCAATAAATGTACAGAGTTTAGGAGGGAAGTATTACACCTTAGTAATTGTAGATGACTTCTCTAGGTTCAGTTGGGTTTTCTTTTTGAGAACTAAGGCTGATAACTTCAAAGCCCTCACAGACTTTCTATTATGTGTGCAGACTGAGTACTCTACTCATGTGGCCTTGATCAGAAGTGATCATGGTACTGAGTTTGAATCTCTTCTCATGCAAGAATTCTGTGAGAGAGAAGGTATCAAACATAGCTTCTCAGCTCCTAGAACTCCCCAACAAAATGGGGTAGTTGAAAGGAAGAACATAACACTCATTGAAGCTGCTAGCACATTGTTGGCAGATGCTAATATGCCTCTTTCCTATTGGGCAGAAGCTGTTAGTACAGCCAATTATGTCTTGAATAGAAGTCTGATACACAAGCTTAAGTGTAAAACTCCTTATGAGTTGCTTAAAGGAAAAAAACCTAAAATTAATTATTTTAGAGTATTTGGTTGTGTTGTTTACATTCATAATAACAATAAAGAATACCTTAGAAAGTTTGAAGCAAAAGCTTCAATGGGAATCATGCTTGGATATTCACAAGTAAGTAAAGCTTATAGGATTTATAACAAATCAACCTGTAAAATTGAAGAATCTGTGCATGTATCTTTTGATGAGTCTCAGATGTTTTACAAGGAGAAGGAAAATTCTCCTTCCTCTAGTTCATTGCAGGTACCTGATACTACTCAAGAGATTCTTCAACTATCAACTCTTCAAATCACTGAATCAGACAGTGATGAAGACATTGCAGAAGCTGTTGTTGTACCACCAACAGTAGATCAAATTCCTCCTGAGGAATTAATCCCAACTGTTGCTGAAGATCATATCCCACCTGCTGATATTGTCACACTTAGAGATCACCCTACATCTCAAGTGATTGGAGACATATCAGCTGGTGTGCAAACAAGACACCAATTAAGACAGGATGTGATGCACGCTTGTTTCCTCTCACAGGTTGAGCCCCTCACCTTTAAAGATGCTGAGCTAGATCCCCACTGGATCATTGCTATGCAAGAGGAACTCAATCAGTTTGAGAGATGTAAAGTTTGGACTTTGGTTCCAAGACCTAAAGGCCAACTGATCATAGGCACCAAGTGGGTGTATAGAAACAAGTTGGATGCAAATGGAATTATTGTAAGGAATAAAGCAAGGCTTGTAGCTCAAGGATACAGACAGGAGGAAGGTATAGATTATGACCAAACCTTTGCTTCTATTGCAAGGCTAGAAGCAATAAGGATCTTCTTGGCCTATGCAGCCTACATAAAGTTTAAGGTCTTTCAAATGGATGTCAAAAGTGCATTCCTGAATGGTGAGCTTAAGGAAGAGGTGTTTGTTGAACAACCACCAGAGTTTGTTTCTTCAACTCAACCCTCACATGTATTCAAGTTGCAGAAAGCTCTTTATGGACTAAAGCAAGCACCCAGAGCCTGGTATGAGACTCTAGCTAGTTTCCTTTTAGAGCACAACTTTACTAGGGGAGTAGTTGATAGAACCCTTTTCGTCAAGCACCACAAGGACACAATCCTGTTAGTTCAAGTGTATGTGGATGATATTATATTTGGCTCCACTGATCCCAAACTTTGCAAAAGGTTCTCTGACCTGATGCACTCTAAGTTTGAGATGAGTAGTATGGGTGTGCTGTCTTACTTTCTTGGTCTCCAAGTTAAGCAAGATGCTGATGGTATCTTCATCTCCCAATCCAAATATGCCAAGGAATTGGTAAAGAAATTTGGGATGGCTGATGCTTCAGCAATGCCTACACCTATGGCTACTAATGTAGTTATTGATTCTGATGTTCACGGCAAGCCAGTTGATCAAAAGAATTATAGGGCCATTGTTGGTTCCCTATTATATTTAACTGCAAGTAGGCCAGATATAATGTTTGCTACATGCCTCTGTGCTAGATTCCAGGTCAACCCCAAGGAATCTCATCTGATTCTTCTAAAGAGAATCTTGAGATACCTGAAGGGATGTCCAAATCTAGGACTTTGGTACCCAGCAGAATCAGAATTTGAGTTAATTGGATACTCTGACTCTGACTATGCTGGTTGCAGAGTTGACAGGAAGAGCACCTCAGGAACTTGTTAGTTCCTGGGAGAGAGATTGGTCTCTTGGTTCTGTAAGAAGCAGGCTTCTGTCTCAACTTCAACTGCAGAGGCTGAATATATAGCAGCTGCCAGTTGTTGTTCACAGATCCTGTGGATTCAAAACCAGCTTGTGGATTATGGTTACTCACACAAGAACACCAAAATCATGTGTGATAGTACCAGTGCTATCTCAATTGCACAAAATCCAGTGCACCACTCTAGAACGAAGCACATTGAGATTCGGCACCATTTCCTGAGAGATTGTGTGGAAAAGAACAAGATTTGTCTTGAGTTCATATCCACTGAGTTTCAGAGAGGTGATATATTCACCAAGCCCTTAGATAAACAGAAGCATCTGTTCTTTTTAGTTCAACTAGGCATGATCAATGGAAGAGACTAAGTGTGACTATATCTGCCAATGTTGAAACTTGTTTGAAGATCGTCGAACGATGCTCGAAGATCGTCGAACGGATCAAGCCTATCGTCGACCTCTAGTTGATAATAGCTTATCTGTTTGAAGATCGTCGACCGGCGTTCGACCATCGTCGAACAAGTCGAGCTCATCGTCGATCTCTGGATGATGGCAACTTGTTGTTTGAGAAGCCAGAAATAGTCGAACGATTGCTCGACTACTCTGCTTCTGGAACGATCGTCGAACGACCGTTCGACCATCGGGTCCAATATCTTTTAAATAGATCGACTATCTCCGGTTTAATATAAAGCCGATAGTCGACCTAGGTTAAAAGATCTTTTGTTTTATCGTCGACGGAGAGCGTCCTTTCGCATTCCGTCTTCCCGCTTGCTCCTCCTCTTGCGATTTTCTGCCGATTCGTCTTCTCCATCTTTCTCGCGCATTCTCCAGCACTTCAATGGCGATTTCTCCAGCATCGCTCGCAGTTGTGAAGTTCGACGCAGGATTCAGTGCCGACTTCGATGCCTTCAGCTGTTGTGAATCAGGGATTGTGGAAATCCTCCAGTTATGCAGAGATCAAGGGTTAGAAAGATTAATGTCTACAAGGATTAAGTTAAATATTCCCGAGATTAAGGAATGGGCATTTACTTCGTCCTCCACCGACGAATCGATGACCGGCTCTATTGGCGGAGAAGAGGTTATTTTAACTCCCGCCATTCTGACTGATTTATTTGGATTGATAAATGGTGAACAAGATTTCGAGCAAGATGCTCCAGAGTTCGGAAGAATGCTGATTGAGCTGGGACATGCGGAGGGCATTCCCACGAAGCTACTCAAGGTAAATTTCCCCTTTAAGATCAAATTTCTTGCTGAGTTAGTTGGAAAAGTGCTTCTAGGAAAGCACTCCGCCCATGACAACATTACAAGACAACAATTTGCACTGATGTGTGCAATTGTAAATCAGAAAAGGATTAATTGGGCAGGAGTTTTGTTCGATTTAATAAGGAAGAAGAACAGTAAGAAAGAGGTTACCCTAGGCAGGGTTATTGGAATTTTTCTGAAAGAGAAGTATCCCCAGCTGCTGAGTTCAACTGCTACAACCATTAATGCAAGCAAGAAGATGGATCCGAATTTGTTCTCCAAGTGGAAGAGGACCTTCTTGAAGCCCGCTCTCACAGGGGTTGCTCCAGCGACATCTGAGAGCACAAGGACTGATTCAGTCACTCCTCACCCGCTAGAAGCTGGCTCAGCTCATCCTTCTCTTCCATCATCTTCTTCTGCCTTACCATCAACTTCTACTGAAGTAGTTCCATCCTCTTCAGTTCCGTCTACCTCAGTTGAAGTTCCATTAACTTCAGCTGAAGTACGACTTCCTGCTTCTCCTGTTCGAGATACAACCACGGTTGTTATTCCTTCTCCTCCTGCATCTCCTATTCCTTCTCATCTGGCTAGGATATCTGATCCTAGTTTTGATTTGTTAGGATCTGAGTGGACTCCAACACCTCGTCAGTCCCCTATTCGTTCTCCAGTTCATTCTCCTCTTCCATCTCCACATCATTCTCCATCTCCTGTTCGTTCTCCAGTTCAACAGGAATACATTCCTCCTGCTGATCTTCCATCATCTGCAGTTCCCCCACATTCTTTTGAAGTCACCCCAGCATTCATATCCAACATTTTGGAGTTGATTACCCCTTCAATCAAAATCATGATTGAAGAGGCAATTGCTCCACTTGCCTCCTCAATTGCTACTTTGATTGCTACTATCCAATCCCTCTCTAAATCTGCTGAGCCCTCTTCTTCCAGGGGCCTGGTTTCAGTTCCCATTGAAATCAGGTAGGGGGAGATGTTCTATGAAGATGTCTCAGAGCTTCCAGCCTCAGAGCTTCCAGCCTCCTCCCTTCCAGCAGATCCTCCAGCGGTGACAGATATAGTGATGACAGTTCAAGAAGAGACTGCTCCAGCTCCAGCTCAAGAAGAATCAGTTTCAGTGTTATCTGAAAAAGAAATATCTGATGCAGTTATGTTATCTGAATTTACTGTAAAAGTCTGTTTAGAAGATCTCACCACTCCTTTGGTTGCCCGTTTCCTAGAAGGCATTATTACATCCTATCTAGATGAATCCTAGGAGTTGGTAAAGTATGAAGGTAATTCACTCATCCGTTTTATTGACGAGTCAATTGATTTGCTAGTTTGTGAATACCTAGAAGGAATGCTTTTAGCTTATATAGCAGATTTGTGTTCATGAATCTACAGATTATATTAAAGAAGATATAGCTGCTCAAGTAGAAGTAGTTGTTCGAGAATCTGTTTCAGATGTTTTAGTTATTCAAGAAGATATAGAAGATGTTGAATCTAAAAGTCAAGATGAAAAGACTCTAGTACTGAGTTTAGAAGAAGAGAAAGCAAGAGCTGCCTGGCAGCAAAGAGTACAAGATATTTTGAAAGAGAAAGAAAAAGTTTTGCAAGATGAAAAATCTACTGTATGGGATGACTCTCCAGGACCTGATCTGGATTCTCTTCTAGCTCAGGATGCCACAGAAGAAGAAAAAGAGAAAGCTGATCTGAAAGCAAAGGAAAAGGCTGTATCTGAAGCCTATGAACCTTATGATCATCCTTCCTCATCTTATTCTGAAGATGAAGATGATTCAGACATGTCTGAGGACTCTAAGAAAAGGAAAGCTGCAAAGAGAAAAAGGAAAGCTATTGCTCCTCCTCCTTCTAATCGAGACAATGATACTCCCTATTACATATTGAAAGGGATTGACCCTAAGTCGAAAGACTTCCAACATTGGATGTGGTTTTCCAAGAACCAGCAAAAGGAGAGAAAGAAATCTAAGAGATATGATAGTCCTGCTTCCAGATGGACACCCAGAGGTCCTCCTCCTCCACCTCCTGGTGCAGGAGCCTCTGGAAATTTATCTGCTAATCCATCTGCTCCATCTGCAAAATCTGCTCCTTCTCAGCCTCATTCAAGGAAAAGTTCTCAGAGCCACCAAGGCAAATCATATACTGGTACTCAAAGGCATGATACTGAGGTTAAAGAGCAAGTAAAGGAGGTTGTATTTCAAAAGCCAACATTTTCACCTCCTCCTTCTCCCAAGAGAAAGGTTTCTCCTGATATACCAGTTCATGTTGCTAAGGATGTTGCAAAAGGTAAAAGAACCATTTTCTCTGAAAAATCCAGTAAAAAGTTTGCTGAATTTGCTCCTCCTCCATCTTTAGTTGTTCAAGAAGTTAAAGGTACAGCTGAAAGTTTATTAGATTTATCTGTCAAGTTTAAAACTGTAAAGCCAATTGATACATCATCTGAAAATGTGTATGAAAGCCAAGAGTTAGATCCTGATTTCAGGATGGCTCGATTTCTAGAACTTGTTGGATCAGCTCAGATAAAGAAAGCCAAGGCTGAAGGAAAGGACTCTACAGGATTTACTACAATGTCAAAGTTCAGAATGAAGGAACTCAATAAAATCCAGGTTAGCCCTGAGGTATTTGATCCTTCTATATATATGGAAAAACATCCAGAAGCAGTTGTTCCAAGGGCTGCAGAACTGAAGATTATTGGTGTGCAAGATTTGAAGCTGTCCAAGAAAGAAGCTATTGATCCCTTGCGGAAAGTTTCTTTTGTTCCTAGCTCTTCTGTCCCTAAAATAGATTCTGTAGATCTTTAATTTTGTTTGACTGTTTTTTATCTGACTGTTTGATAATTGCTAGTTATTTGTTATCTATTTCCTGTATTGTTTTATTGTTCTATAGCTAGTTCTGTGTTTTAGTTTTTGAGAGACTTAACTCAAATAGGGGGAGATTGTTGGTACCCTAGTTTGATTTGAGTTTAGTCTTCTCCTTTTGTCCCTTGACCCAAAAAATATCTATGGTCAATGGTTAGTTGTCTAGTTGTAGAGTCCCCGCTTTTCCAGATAAATAATTTGGTTAAGTAGTTTGTTCGTTCGATTATAGTCGAACGTCGCTCGACTATCGTCGACTAACTGTTCGACAATCGTCGATCAGTTGCTCGACGTTCTGTCTGCGAGGATAGTTCGACTATCTGTTGATAGTTCGACTATCTGTGTGCTGTGATAGTTCGACTATCTGTTGATAGTTCGACTATCTGTTTGTTTGATAGTTCGACTATCTGCTTGGATAGTTCAACTATCTGATAGCTCGACTATCTGTTTGATAGGTCGACTATCTGCGTTGTTTGATAGCTCGACTATCTGTTGATAGGTCGACTATCTGCTTTCTTCTGATAGTTCGACTATCTGCTGATAGGTCGACTATCTGTTTTCCCTTAGTAGTTCGACTATCTTCTTTGACAGTTCAACTATCTGATAGCTCGACTATCTGTTGATAGTTCGACTATCTGTCGTTCTTTGATAGTTCGACTATCTGCTGATAGATCGACTATCTGTTTTCCCTTGGTAGTTCGACTATCTGCCTTGATAGTTCAACTATTTGATAGCTCGACTATCTGTTGATAGTTCGACTATCTGTCGTTCTTTGATAGTTCGACTATCTGCTGATAGATCGACTATCTGTTTTGCCTTGGTAGTTCGACTATCTGCCTTGATAGTTCAACTATCTGATAGCTCGACTATCTGTTGATAGTTCGACTATCTGTTCTGCGTTGATAGTTCGACTATCTGTTGATAGGTCGACTATCGGTTTTGCTTTGATAGTTCGACTATCTGTTGATAGGTCGACTATCTGATAGCTCGACTATCTTCTGATAGATCGACTATCTGTTATGATGGTTCGACTATCTCCTTTGATAGTTCGACTATCTGGATCATTCAACTATCTGCCCGATAGGTCGACGATCTCCTGCGTCGGTCGACGATCTCCGAGGGTCGTTCGACGTTTTCTGTCTGCCTTTTTATTTTGTATTTATTTATTATATTTAATTAATTAATACATTATCTGGCATGTTATTTCAGTTGTTTTATGATAATATTTCCAGGCAATATCTGCTCCATCCCTTTTGCCTGAGTCAAATCTTTTCAGATAAAGTTGTTTGTCTTATTAGCTGACATTGTATTTTACTTTATCTGCTGTCAGTCCTTTATAGCCGTTAGACTGAAAAGTCTTCCTTTTGCTATAAAGAGTTTATCTCTGATGTGATTTTATTTAGTACCTGTATTATCAGATTGCTTCCTGCAGCTTCCTAGAAAAAGGTTTATCCCTTTTATAGAATAGTTTGCTGCAGAGTTTGTTTGTCTTTGTGATATTTGCAGCCCAGGTTTCAAGTTTCAGAAGAAGACAAACAGTTCAAATTGAAAAGAGCCGTTGCTTGTTGCTGCTATAAAAGGAATCCTTTGGAGAAGGATTTCAGCTAGCTAACCAATTATTCATTTAAGCATTCAAGCTTTCATCAAGTCCAAGTTTAACTGCTCTCAGCAATATTCAATTCAACTGAGAAGTGTTAAGCTCTTCTGCTCTTCTTCAACCTGAGTTCTCCTGCTTCCAGGAAGTTCAGACTCAGAGTTATTTTGAAGAAGAAGAAGGAGAAGATAGCTGCTAGAAGATTTCCATTTTATATTTTATTTATCTTCTTGTAGTTTTTCCTTCAGGTTTTACTGAAGAGTTTCTGCACTGAAGCAAGACTTCACCTGGACATTCTTTGAGCCAGGGGGAGCCTTGATTCCTTGAGCTTTCTAGCTCAGTGCAAGTCTTTGTGCTTCTCTAATCTATTGTAAAATAGAGAAGATATCTTAACCTTCTTTCCCCCTCCTGTACAGGGTTATTACTCCCTTCAAAAGTATCCCTTGGTGGCAGGGCACCTGATCAAAAACCTGTGTTGGTTTTTAGACACTTGATAAAAAGTCTAAAGGGTTTCTAGATCTACCTGAAGCAGATCTTGTGGTGGCAGGGCACCTGATCAAAAACCTGAGTGGATTCCTACCTTGTTGGTAGAAGAGTGGACGTACCCAAGTTGTTTGGGGAACCACTATAAATTCCTTGTGTCGTCTGGATTGCCTTGTTTAATTACTTGCATTGTGGCTGTGATTAGATATAACTAGGTTTGCTAGTTGCTGATTAGGATTTCCAAGCCTTAACTGTAATTACAGTTAGCTTGAGTTTGTGCACAACACTTGTGTTAGGCTTTAGGGTTATTTCTATATCTATAATCTTTTCATTCCGCATTTCACTCCAAGGGAGTTGGGTAGACTATTAAGTTTTGTCTAGTGCAAAATTTGATAACTCTATTCACCCCCCCTCTAGAGTAGTATCTATCCCTTCACTTTCAGCAATTACATGAAGTCTTCTCCTTCATAGGCTTTTCTACAATGGGTTTTACTTTTGGTGTCTTTTTGATATTGTGACCATGAGCATAAGGTCCATAGCTTTGAAGTTGAATCTCTTCATAAGGTGCTTTGAAGGCACTCTCGCTGAAGTTATGAGGACGAGTCCAACCTTGGTATCTTGACTTAGGCTTCTCAGGGATCGGCCTAGAAAAGTGTCCATAGGTAGACTCATAGTCGAGCTCGTTCGTAGGAAAGATAACTTTCTTGAACAGAACAGGTTCCAAGGGAGCTTTCACTTTTTCTTTAGCTAGAGCCTTCCGGGCAGCCTTATTCTTTCTCTTGGCCTTGTTTCTCCTAGAGGATTTACTAAAAGAGACAATGTGGCCTAAACCAGCACCCTTGGCCTTAGCAGAGAACTCAGCAACGATTGAAAGAACTGTCTTAGGCTTAGAGAAACTCTCAACAAGTTTCTTTTCAGCCTCGAGTTATTATTCCAATTCTTTGATGATTTCCTCTTTAAGATCGAGGTGCTTGAGAGCTTGATTGTATTCATCCATAACACTGTTTAAGATCTCTTGAAGAGAGTTAGTCTTATTGACTTCTTCTCTCAAGCTGCTCTCACTAGCCTGTAGAGATTTTATCTCTTTGGCTTGAGTTTTCACTACTCTACGACATTTTTCGTAGGCTGTGAATAACTCCTTATACTGACCCATGAGTTCAGATTCATCTTCAGAGGAATAGCCCTCTTGCTAATTATCATCATCAGAATCAGAGAGAGGAGTGTGAGATTTTACCTCCCCAGTGAACTCGGGGACTTGTTCATCATCTGAGTGAGCCATGAGCCCAAAGTAAGCTTCCTCTTCTTCACTCGACTCAGATGAGTCGGAGTCGCTGAGAGTTTTGCTCTTCTTGGCTACTAGACTCTTCTCTGTCCTCTTCTTATGGTGTGAGGATTTCTTTTCCTCTCTTCTTCCACCTTCTTTCTTTTTATGAGGGCAGTCGGCGATGACGTGACCTGGCTTATTGCAACAATAACAAACGATGTCAGTCGAAATCTGTTTGTTCTGTTTAGAGTTATACCTGTCATGGCTACTTGACCCTTTCTTTCTCTGATCACCATCACGTCGTGATCTTCTGAATGAGGCATCTTTGCCTCTCCATTGCTTCTTCTTATTTAGGAATTTCTTGAATTACCGGGAGAGCAATGAGAACTCTCTTTTAGATAGTTCTGAGCCAGATGAGCTTGGATCAGATGATTCTTCTTCATCAGCTTCAGGAACTGGGGCAGGAGAGCTAGCCTTTGTCTTCCTTGAGCTATCTGCCTTTAGAGCGACAGACTTCTCCTTGGATGCAGACCTGCTTATCTCTTCTTCAGCTTTTCTTGAGTTGATTTGCAGCTCGTAAGACATAAGCTTTCCGAACAGATTCTGCGGGTCTGTCTCAGCTAACCTTCCAAACTCCCGAATGGCACATACCTTATTGTCCCATTCCTTGGTTAGGGATCTTAAGAATTTGTCATTGAGTTCCCCATTGGTGAAGACACGTCCATAAACTCTGATGCCATTTACTATCTTGAAGAAGTTCTCAAAAGTGTCAGCTATGGCTTCCTTATGACCTTGCCTGAAGGCTTCATATTTTTGGTTCAGTAGGGACCTTCGATCATCCCTTACTTCTTCTGTACCTTCCATTAGAGTCACTAGGGATTGCCACATCTCCTTGGCAGATTGGCAATGAATCAGATTCTGCAGCATTGAGTCATCGACTGCACTTGCGATAATATTTTTGGCTTTCTTGTCCAACGAGACAAGTGCAATCTCGTCCTTATCGAGATCCATCAATTTCTTTGGAACTTGCTTAGATGAATCTATGGTGGAGGTGGTCATAGGAATGTGGGGACCTTCTTCAACTATCATGAAGATCCGGGGATCTACTGCTTCCATGAAGAACTTTACTCTTTTCTTCCACATAGGAAAATTGTTCTTGGTGCAGATAGGGAGTTTAGCAAAATCCTTGGTCTTACTCATGCTTGATACTATTCAAGAAACAACTTAGAAGGATAAGATCAAGGTGTTAACCTTTTAACGATCAACCTGACTCTGATAACAATTGAGAGTACTAAGTTGTTAGCCTAAATCACCTAGAGGGGGGTGAATAGGTGAAGTGCGTGTCAAAAGCGGAATAAAAAAAATAACACAGCACACGTCAAGCAATCACAGATGACAAGAGATTTACAGTGGTTCCCCAATCTTGGGTACGTCCACTTTGCTCACCGATCTAGCAAATCACTAGACTCGGCTACTCCACTATCTCGGATTGAAAACAATCCTACACCTCGGAACCACGTTCCTACAAACTCGATCCAAATCGGATCTACAAAACTCAGAAGATAAAGCCTTCCTACAAAACTCGGAGAGAACCTCCTACAAAGAGATTTGGTTTGAAAATAAAATACAAACAGTAATATTCTCAGATCTGGATCTTGAAAGTCTTCTTCCTTAAGAACTTTGGCTTAATCAGAGTATGTTGAAGACAACTTGAGAGAGATCCACAAATCTGAAAAACGGAATCACCCCGATCGAGAAAATAGATCTGAAATCTTTGAGGCTTGGCGAGATCGAGTGATTAACTTTCATCTGGATCGCTGGAGAATCAGAGTTGAAAACAGGGATCGAAGATCGTCGATCCAGAGCTTCTTCCGTGAACGTCAATGGCGGCGGCGTGAGAAATTAGGGTTCACGGAACTTTTTCTCTTTCTTAAAATAAAATCTCTGTAAACTTGTTATTAGTCAAATCTGAGAGGACCTATTTATAGGTGGACTCCAACGGTCAGAAAATTAATTAGGGATGACACGTGGACCAATCAGAAATGATTAATTTGAAATACATAGCGAAATTGACTTAGAAAATTTCAGGAAAATTTAAACAGATATACTCGAGTCATAGAAGAGACATACTCGAGTATCAGATGGTATATACTCGAGTGGATAGAAGAAGAATACTCGAGTATAAGAAGAGAAGCTACTCGAGTGATTCAGAGATCAACACTCGAGTGATTTTCGAACTACTCGAGTATGAGAGTATATACTCGAGTAAAGACACTTAGAGAATTTCTCCGATAAGATAAAAAAAGGAACTACTCGAGTGTGAATAACGACTACTCGAGTACAAAGTCACTTACTCGAGTATATAGGGAACTACTCGAGTATGTATACTCTAGAATTATTTTGAGATGAGAAGCACAGATCTACTCGAGTATGAACAGAACATTTACTCGAGTAACTAACCAACTACTCGAGTGCAAGTAATCATCTACTCGAGTATAATACAGTCTACTCGAGTATGTAACCCAACTTACTCGAGTGCAGACTCACCTACTTGAGTATAAAAGGAGGTACTCGAGTATGTGGACTTAGAGAAAATTCGGATCTAAGAACAGAAGGATCTACTCGAGTATAATATATGACTTACTCGAGTGACTAACTATCTACTCGAGTAAACTTATCTACACGAGTATACAGAGTCTACACGAGTATGTCTGAGGATCTACTCGAGTACTAAGTCACTTACTCGAGTATATGAAGAAGGCTACTCGAGTATGTGGACTTAGAAAAATTTCTTCTGAAAAGATAAACTTCAACACTTCAGTCCACCAATCCAAGTGCATGAAGGAAGTGTATCCCAATAGAGAGGCTATACATAGGCCAACACTTTGGATCACACAATGAGGGATTACATTGTATGGTCCTGTGTTTGGTGACCCATTACAGACTGACATTGGTCTACACTTGGCAATGAGAACCTGCACACCTACAACTTGAACACAATATCAAATACACCTTAATTCATCTTAGTTCAAGGTCTGACCTCCTACAAATCTGAGGTATTGTGGAGACAAATCCCAACACCTATGATCTCAGAAGCTTCATTCTTATAAAGTCCCTGGTCGTTATATCATCTTAAAAGCTAAGGGCGATGATGATACCTTTAATACTAGCATGTGCGTTGACTGATGACCCGTCCTCACAGGTCATGATATTGTGATATCAAGTCATCATATGGGTACTTGTTATGAACAAGTTGTACTGGATAGACCCACCATGAGAATACTTTGTGGATAGTTATATAAACGTGTCACAAGTATGGCTCAAGTAGCAATGGTGTTTGTGGTTCTTTGACTTGAAGTCACAGCACTCACTAAGTGAGGAAGAGCGTGTTTTGATGCCATCAAAAGTCTAGTCTTGAGAAAGTTGGATGATAAAGGTGGTTATTGGGTATGTTACGAGTCATTTGGATGTTTACGTGTGAGGACAAATGGGATTTGTCCTCATATATGACATGAGTTGCATCCATGGGCCCCTTGATGGAATGGGACCGAGAAATGCATGACCATACTTGGTTGAGTCAATATTTGATATTGAGCTCACCAATTTCTAAAAGTCCATTCTAAATCAAGAAACTGGGATTGAATAATTATGAGGGTGATACGGTCTATACCTCTAGTTTTCTTCGGATGTAAGGGACAAAGGGATATGATAACACTGTTATATTAGTCATAATGGCTTATGAGTTTATAAACTCCTATTGTTTAGGGAGAAATGATGTATTACTAGATGCCTCTCATTGTTTGTGAAGCTTTTGTTTGATACTTTCAAGATCAAGTGGGCGACTGTTTGTGTTACCATGGTGATCTGGAAGTGATCAAGCATGTAGCCTCACTGCCAACTCAATATGAGCCTATCAGGGTCGCACATAAGATTGTGGAGAAATTAGGATATTGGATCTGTATAGTTTAGCTTATGTGATGAGTTTATTAAAAAAAGGATTAAAATATTCTAAGGTACTTGGCGTTGAGTGTGTAAAGCTCACTCAACGCCATAGCGCAGATGCGTTGACAGAGTTAAGCTCACTCAATGCTTTGGCGCTGAAAGCATTGACAGAGTTAAGCTCACTCAACGCTTTGGCACAAAAAGCTTTGACAGAGTTAAGCTCACTCAATGCCAGGGCGCAGATGTCATACGCCGTTCGATGAATGACGTTCGACATTCTGACCTTTGGCGCAGAGTTCGTTGAGCTGAGTTCGACGAATGACGTTTGACGTTCTGGGCTTTGGCGCAGTGTTCATCGAGCTGAGTTCGACATTCTGTCCTTTGGCGCAGAGTTCATAAGCTGAGTTTGACGAATGACGTTCGACATTTTGTCCTTTGGAAGAGAGTTCGTCGAGCTGAGTTCGACAAATGACATTCGACGTTCTGGTCTTTGGCGCTGAGTTCGTCAAGCTGAGTTTGACGGATGCCCATTCTGAGTCAAATGTTGACTTGCTAAAATCTGAAATGAAAGCTTTCGGTCTGAGGATAGCAACGTGAGATGTTCTATTTATCTCCTGGAGTATAAATAGGAAGTTTTAGGGTTTACTGTTGACGGTTCCTTTCTGTCTAAGCACACGAGTTGATACTATGCGATAAGAAGATAACCATAGAAACCTGGCAGAAGCGTTACGTCAATCCCGTCGCCGATTCTGATCCCGATCCCGACGAGTGTCGCCACCGCCTCTCCTTGAACAGACCTAGCAGTCTATGGTGACACTGAGTGTCCTCCCCCAACCAAGAGCATGTGCGACAAGTTGTTATGGGTTCTCCCGATCTTGTGGATTAATGTAGAGGCACGAATATACTTTCTGCGCTAAATACTCCAGCCGCTGTTTGACTGGCCTGATTCTTTTGAAGCATCTAGGTTGAGTTGATACTCAATCCCTCAAAGGTAATTTTATTATAACATGTTTTACTTCTTGATTCATGAATGTTGTCAGATCTGAATTCGTTTGGGTTTTTCTTGTTCTCATTTCCGTTGTGTGCACAAGTGTTGTACCATCCCCAAAACCCTAACATGACGCTCCCCATTCCGCACCTTAGGGCGGCTGCCCGGCCACTAACCCTTGTTGGGGCTGTGAAACTAGGTAATCGATTTTTTGTTTTGTTTTTCCACTCGAATAAGCCTTTCCAGAGGTATTGATGAGTGTTTGAAGTTAACTTATCTGCAAATGGGAGTTAACTCATTTGCAAATGGAAACTGTCAGAAGTTAACTCATATGTTAATCATAATAGGGATCTTCATCCAAATCCACAAAAACTATCAGAAGTTATTTTTTGGTCGTTAGTTTTCAAATTCGTGTCTCATGTATGTTTTCATATATATTATATATGTGTTTTTTTGGTAGTGTTAGCCCATTCTTTTTTTGTTAGCTATGGATAAAAGCTGGATTTATGAACAAGATAGATTCAGTTCTACCTATACTAGAGGCATGGATTTATTTCTAGAGTTTGCATGTGAAAATGCTATTTACTTTGAAGATAAAATTCTTTGCCCATGCAATGTATGTCAAAATACTAAACAAAGAGCCTCATTGAAGTTAAAACAGACTTGCATTTGAAGGGGCTTTACAAATATTACAAGGAGTGGATACATCATGGAGAAGCTAAAATGACTAGTTCTTTTGTGTTCAGTTCTAATAGTAACAATAGTGGACCTTCTCAAAGTTAGGAAAGTAACGATGATATTGAAGCCATCGATGTTTTAGTTGATTTGATACATGAGATTGGAGATGCAGAACTTCCTGAACATTCTAATGAAGATAGTACTAGAACTTTTTCAAGTCTATTATGCAATGCAAGATGTGAACTATACCCAGGTTGTAGAAAGTACTCTTTGTTAGCATTCATTGTTAAACTGCTGCATATCAAAGTAATGAACAAGATGTCAGATATGTCAGTTAACATGCTTCTTGAATTGCTAAAGGACATGATGCCAGAAGGTAATCATATTCCAAAATCTACTTATTAGGCTTTGAAACTTCTTTCTGGTTTAGGTTTGGGCTATAAGAAGATAGACACATGTAGACATGATTGTGCACTATTTTGGAAAGAGAATGAGATGAAAGATGTGTGTCCTGTGTGTGAAGAACCACATTGTAAATATAATGAAGGAAAAGGAAAATTAATTGCTCAAAAGGTTTTATAGCATTTCCCCTTAACACCAAGGCTACAAAGACAATATGTCTCCTAAAATAGCAGCTTACATGAGGTGTCATACTGAGAAGCATATAGAGATAGAAGGTACTCCCAGTCATCCGGTAGATTCACTTGCATGGAAGAGTTTTGATGCACACTACCCAATTTTGTAGCAGGTCTACGTAATGTTAGACTTGGATTGGCTACTGATCGGTTCAATCCATTTGGAAATATGAGTACTTCTTATAGTATGTGGCCAGTTGTGATAATTCCATATAATATGCCGTAATACAAAGGTATGAAAGATGAGTTTCTAATGATGTCATTATTAATTCCTGGCCTACGTGCATCTGGAAAAGATATTGATGTTTATCTTAGACCATTGATAGAAGAATTAAAAGAATTATGGAATGGTGTTGAGACTTATGACACATACACCAAAGAGACATTTAAAATGCATCCTACACTTATGTGGACAATTAATGATTTTCCAGCTCTTAGTAATTTATTTGGGTGGACCACAAAGGGTTACGGGGCTTGCCAAACTTGTTTATATGATACAGATTCTAAAAGAATTCGAAGTAAGATATACTACATGGTACATCATCGTTATCTATATAAAAATCACACATATCGAAGGAGTAAATTATTCAATGGAAAGTCGGAAATACGTTCAAAACCAAGGGAGTGGAGTGGCGCACAGTTGCTTTCAGATTTAACTAAACTCGAACATAACTTTGATAAATTTGGAAAACACCAAAGCAAGAAAGAAGATTTGTGAGACCTTAACATTAGGAAGGAGTTACACTTGATTAGAAATGGAAGCACTATAATAAAACCTCAAGCATGTTATAATCTATCTTCCTATGAGAAAAAAAGGTTTTGCAATTTTTTAAAAAATGTCAAGTTCCGGATGGCTATATGTCTAATATTTCAAGATGCGTAAAGCATGGAAAGATTTATGGACTTAAATCTCATGATTGCCATGCCTTACTCCAATGGTTAATTCCTATTGGCATTCGTGGTTTTCTACGCCCAGATGTCGTTGAGGCACTATATGAGCTAGGAGATTTTTTTAAAACTTTATGCTCAAAGACACTAAAGGTAGAGCGTATCGAGAAGTTGGAGAGTAATATCCCAAATATTTTGTGCAAATTGGAGAGAATATTCCCTCCAACATTTTTTATGTAATGATTCACTTGGCTATTCACCTTCCGAAAAAGGCAAAGATTGCTGGCCAAATTCACTCACATTGGATTTACCCGATTGAAAGGTACTTGTTTTTTATGCATTTATACTTTATTATCTTACATAGCATAAATGAACAATTTTGTTGATATAATCATTGAGTTTTCCCTTTAGGTTTCTTAAAACTCTTAAAGGATACGTACGTAATAATGCTCATCTAGAGGGTTCTATAGCGGAAGGATATATTGTAAATGTGTCTTTGACATTTGTGTGAATTTACCTAAATGAAATAGAAACAAAGTTCAATAAAGAAAATAGAAATGAAGATTTAGTGGAGCATCAACAAGAGTGTGAATTGTCTATTTTTGCATCAAAAGTGAGGCCCTTTGGACCTCTTCGCCATTGCAAAGCACTTTCTACAAAGGATCTAGATGTAGCTCATAAATTAATATTAAACAATTGTAGCGAAGTAGATTATTTTCAAAGGTTCGATACATGAAAGAGCTCAATTTCCTTTGTGTCTAATTTTAATGTACTTATTTTTTATTTTTAATAGTAAGCAAGTGGAGGAGCTTAAAAGGGGAAATGAAAGAAACGTTGACAAAAATCATCAAGAGCAGTTTCATTATTGGTTTCAAGCTCATATAAGCTCTAAATACGAAGATACCCTTGAGGACTATTAATTTATAGTATCACCTATCTAATTAGCTTTATATTGTATTTTGTATAGATAAATAGAGTGCATCACACAAACTTGGGCGAAGTCTCTGAAGAATTATGGGTATTGGCAAATGGTCCACAATCATACTTAACAAAATTTTACTCTGGTTGTATTGTTAATGAAGTACGATTCATATACAAGATCGAGATGATCGCCGAACAACATAAAATAGTGGTTTACTTGTTGAGGGGGAACATCAAAATATCTTGGTAGAGTTTTATGGAGTATTAAGTAGGGTCGTTGAATTGACCTATCTTCATGGGTATAAAGTAGTATTATTTTGGTGTGAGTTATTTGACACTAGTGCGAAAAAGACTATGCATGAAGATAAATATTTTTTAAGCATCAACATAACTTCTCGTTGGTGTGAGGATGATCCATTTATTCTTCCAAAACAAGTGCAATAAGTGTTCTATGTCGATGACACAAAACTAGGTGATCCTTAGAAAATTGCACAACTTGTATGTCATAGACACCTTTGGGACATAGAGGAACACGCTGACCTAGAAATAGAGGAGATGAATGATAACATAGTTCAACAATATGAGTCCTCAGAAACTGAATTAATATATGCTACTGAAGATTAGAACTTGCAAATCCTAGGAAGAGATGATATAGAACCTGATATTATAAATATAGAAGTTCTAACTATAATCCACGAAGAGGAAGAACTTAGTAATATTGTTGACGGAGATGAGTCAATAGTTGGGGATGATGAAACACTAGTGCAATATTATGATGACAGTAATGATAATATGTAAAGCTAATGCAAATGGTATACGTTAAGTTTTTTCTTATTCATTAGTATGAAATAATAATGCAATTCTTCCTTTTTTATGATTTCTCTAAATAATTTAATGTGATGTTTAACGTTTACATCTTATTTACTTTGTAGTAATATGCCTCAAAAAAAATGTTATTCTACAGCGCCCTATGACAAGGAGTAGTAAACAACTGTTTGTTAATGAAAAACAATCAAATATTGAGGTTGTTGAATTGTCACCTGCACAAAATACACCTTCACCTAATCTACAATAATCACAAAGTAGATCACAAGCTCTTGATGATGATACCACCATGAATGAAGGAAATGATGAAAGTCCAATATAGGGTTCTGATAATACTGGTAAGTATACCTATCATTTACTTGAATCATATATTTATTAAGCATTTTTAATTATGTAGTGGGAAGCTCCTCTATAAGAAGAGGTCATGGGGTGACCACCAGAAGGTCAATTGAGAAAGCAATACTAGAAAATGTATGCTTTATTTAGGTATATTAAAACTTTCATACAGTTACTATATGTTTACAAACTTTTATTTGTTTTATTAGGATAAGAAACAACTTGAGATTGAGTTCTTTAAAGGTTTTAAGAATCCGCGTCGCTTTGCAAAGCACCTTGCAAATGGTGTAGGTGTTATTATGAGACACAGTGCGGGTTTGGATTTTTTGACCCCATAGAGTGAACTGGGGGAAGAGCTGAAACTTACTTTATATGCTGGATTAGGTGTAAGTAAATATTTATATACTATATATGTGAATTTGTTTAGGATAACCAAATATTTTATTCTTTTATAGTAATGGTTTGAGATAAAGAATTGGGAAACAGATAAAAGTGTGCAAGAGTTCATGGAGGAGATGTTTCAACGTAGTTACACACATTAGAGAGGAAGATTATCTGCAATGTATAGAGGTTATATTGTTGTAGGAAAGAATCCAAGAGCTAGTAGCCCATTTGAGTGGATCTCAATCGAGAATTGGTGTCAGTTGCGCGATCTCTTCGAGAGTGAGGCTTTTAAGGTGAATGTGACTACTTAAGTAAATTCTGTTTGATACATATGTTATTAATCACAAATTCAATGATTACCATTCAATACTTTTGTTTACTTGCAGAAAAGGTCCAAGACAAATGATGTTAATAGATCACACATGTCGTTTACTCATACGCCGGGTTCCAAAATCCTACCATTCAAGACTGCTTGAAATGGTAATGCAATGATTACATGTGATTTTTTTATTACTATGACATATTCTCAAATATTTTATTGATATACAGGTTAATCAAAGCCCCGTTGAGAACTTTGCTAACACCTATAAGAAGAATGGGGTGTTTAATAGTGAGAAAGCAGAAGAAACATACGTAAGTCAAAATATATTTGAAACTTTCAAAAAATTGATTGATAACATACGTTTTTATCATAACACTATATTTACAGCGTGAAATGGAAAGGCTGAGGACAATATCAACAATTCTGACAGTGATCTCATAAGCTCTGAGAGAGAAATTATAAATACTACACTTTGAAATAAGTCTGGTTATGACAAAGGATTAGACTACGGTGTTATGCCTTCAAAACGATTGAAGAAGACATTGATAGATTCCACTCAATTGAAAGAGAATTTGAATATAGCGGAAGAAGAATTGCATATTGCCACGACTCGTATTACATCACAAATAAAGCTTATAGATAAACATGAAGCTTTGATTCAAACTCACAATGCAAAGATTGCAGGATTAAAAGAGGGGCAGATTGAGCTGAAAGTGATGCTGTCTTCTGTTTTGGAAAAAATTGGCACAATTCCTTGACTAATTGATTCACACACCATTCACTTTCTGGTACACTTTTGTTGTCGAATGGTTTATGACTGTTAGTATTTTTGCATAGTGCTTTGTTTCTATTTTATTACTTCTGCTTGGTTTAGACTATTATTTGACTGTTAGTATTTGGGCATAGAGTTTTGTTACTATTTTATTACTTCTGCTTGGTATAACTTTGAAATATCTGACTTGCATGTTTGGTGACCAACTACTAAAGCCTGCTAAAACATACACTGTGCCTTTATACTTTATCACTTCTGCTTAGTATAACTTTGATATATCTGAAATTGTTGGTATGTTGTTCTTTGGGCCTTATGGTGGGCTTTTGTGCAGATTCATTTAACAACTATAAATATTCATTATTTTCCATCATGGAGCAGTGATGGCAAAATTTGTGCAAATGCAAAATTTGTACAACAACAATTCTGTTGGATACTTATATATTATTTGAATAAACGAAACTGAGATACATTCACAACTATTTTATGGTTTATTCCAAAGAATTGATCTTTTCAGATACCTTAATGAGGATGTGGTCTCTGGTCTTCTCTATTATCTTCATATAGATAAGACGAAGGTAAGTGCTCCTTTTTGCATTCTGCATTTGCTTAGGTCCTAACCAAGTTTTTTCCAGGGTATAATGTTCAAAGGTCTGATGTGGTTGGCTTAATTATGCGTCATAATGAGCTTGCATCTGATATTTTTAAGGCATCAACCACCCAGGCTCTGCCGCCATTGATAAAGGTATTTATAATATTCACACATATTATGACCTAGTTAAAGAATAGAATGTGAGTTTCTGCTAGTTTGTTGGTTCCAATTTGAAAATTGAATATTTGCTTGGTTTATCTTTTTTACCACTGTGATAGGAAAAGCGGCTTTCTCATTGGATGAAAAATATTGTAAAATCTTTCTTTGTTTTCCATGTGATTTTTTTCATAAAACATGCTTTTGAAATATTGAAAAATAGCTGAAATTTTATTTGTGCCTATAGTAGATTCAATTTAAGTCTGATAGCAAAGGCTTAAAAAAACATAAGCTGCTCTATATGGAGAAATAATTCAGTTAGTTCAACTGATGCAATGCTCCAAGAATTAAACTAGACTCAAAAAGAATGTTTTTTCGTTTTAATTAGGATTGTGTAAACGTTTGCTCATTTAGCTTCAAATGCAAATCAATTTGGATATTTTTAAACCCATTTAATTTCAAAAAAACTATAGAAATTTTTGCTCAAATTGAATTTTGATATTAAATTTGATTTTTCCTTTGAGCATAAATGGATCAAATCAATTTGGAGAGTGTTTGGCCCATTTATGTGCAACAAAACAATTTGAATTTACCTAAAAAATTCCATTTTGAGCTTAAATTTTTGGGTTTTGTGAACTTAAATTGGTCAAAAAGCATTCCCAGTTGATTTGCATTTGAACCTAAATGATCGTAATAACTTGTTGCACCATCCCATGCAGCATCACTTCAGTTGAACTTACCCAATAGTTTCTTCTACAAAATGCACTGAATCCACCAAAATTACTTTCATCTCTTCAATTCTGTTGCAACTCACTTAGCTTTGTCAAAATTTAATAAAATCTCTTTCAAGTCTATATGATGTATTTTCAATAAAGGCTTTTTAAGAAAATTTGGAATAGTTGAAAACAGTCCAGATTTTTCATCAAAACAGCTTTCACTTCTCGGCTGCTTTTCTACAGATAAAACATGCATAAAATAGAAACATTAATAATAGTGATATTTCATTATTATATATTAAATTTTCCATTTTTACTAGTCCTAGTCTAGTCATGTGCATCTCATTAAACCATATATGGTTTCCGTGCAAAGTAATAATGTATCTGCCGCGAACGAAACACTGATTGAGCTATATATAGAGGACGAGGACTATGAATGTCTTTGAAAATCAGTTGACATGCACGATAATTTTGACCAGATTGGACTCGCGTAGAAGGTGATATGATATTTCGAACTTACCTCAAGATATTCTAGAATAAAAACAAATACTCACGTTGTCTTGTTATCTGAGCAGCTTGAGAAGCATGAGCTTCTTGAAATTAGGAGGATTGCTGTCTACATTTACAAGAAAGCTGGAAGGTGGAAGCAGTCCATTGCACTCTCTAAGAAGGACAAGCTTTACAAAGATGCCATGGAGACTTGCTCACAATCTGGTGACCGTGAGCTTTCTGAAGAGTTGCTGGTTTATTTCATTGAACAGGTAAGCTGCCGCCTGCCACTATAAATATTATTCTTTTTCCTCATCTTTGGAGGTAAATTTATACTCCACATAATTAGAAATGTTTTGAATGGGTATGCTATTATTTTGATGGTTTCACTATTGCATAAAGAAATGGGAAAACCTTTCATATATTTCTTAATGTGAAAAAACCAAGAGAGAATACAAATATATAGGAGAAGAGAAGGAGAACAATCCAATACAAGAGATGCAGGACTATAGGAGAAGAAGGAAATGGGCCTATAATTGGGCCTTTAAAAAAATCTTTCCTATGTCATCTAACAACTATTAAACTGCAGATAGACATGAAAGCATCAATCTACTTGTCCATTAGTCAATTGAGGCGATGTGCCTCAATGTTCCACTTATAATTTGTGTTCGGATTCTATCTTGGACTTTTGATGGGTCAATGCCATTTAATAAATAAAGTTTTATCGAATAGCAATCAACTCAAATTTATTTAATTCTGCAAAAATTTAATAAAATTAATGTATATTTTAAACATTGTATAAAAGAGGGTTTTGAATATTGGTTGGCCGGACAACCTTGAGCAAAGTTGCTCAGTTAATTAAACTCTATGCCAGTTAGGGTCAACCTATAGTATAATCAGGGTGTTGGACACTATTTATGGGCATGCTAGCTCAGTTTATAGCCCTATCCACTGACTGCTTCATCGATATGAAATGTTTAATTAATTTATCATTTTTTTGAGGCGGGTATGGTGGCTGCCACCCTTGGTATGAAATAGCTGGATAAAGTTGTGTTGTGCCATTTTTGCGCCACCTCTTGCATTTGGCAAATGGCAGCCGATTGCGGTTCGGAGGCTTTTGGAAAGCAGCACACCCACGGGCCCTTAGACATCATTCCTTTTTATCATTTTCTTTTATGAGCTGATGCAATTACTGCTTGATTTCAGTGTTTTAATCACCCAAAGGATATAACCAAGTGTTGCGGAATTTTTATCGTCCTTCTCACAGGGTAAGGAGTGTTTTTCTTCGTGCCTCTTTGTCTGCTATGAGCTGATCCATCCTGATGTTTCTCTTGAACTTGCTCGGATGAATAACATGATTGACTTTGCCTTCCCATATCTCCTACAGGTAGAGGCTTCTGCCATCCGTCATTATCATTTTTGCACTAAACATCCTGATGTGATGACCATCTTATTTCCTTGCAATTTATACGTGAGTACACTGGCAAGGTGGATGAACTCATAATTGATAAGATTGTGGCCAAGATGGAGGAGAAAGCTAAAGAAAATGTAAAGAAGGAAATGTTTGCACTAAACATCCTGATTCTCGTGCTGTTGGTAAAGTGATCTAAGATCAAGAGGTTCGTAAGGGCTCAAATGATGCAGTTGTTATGAATCTTCATTTGTTAACGCCTGACCTCACCTATATAACTTAATTCATTTTTATTTTCAAAACTAGCTTTCTTTTCTTGTGGCCGTCATGACCATTGTTGTCATGCCAAACATACATTCTATGACATATTGTTTTTGTCCAAACTCATTTAAGCAAAAATTCTATGCCAAACAGAGCCATAGTATATTTCTGGATTTTGTAAAATGCAACAAAAGAACCTAGATATTAAGCGGTCCAATCTCAAATTTAGCGTACTTTGATTTCTTTGATTGTTTAATTACACAAACATATTAGATATTGGGCTTGATAACAAAAAAACAAGTAGTTTGTAGTTTGAAAATGTCGTACTTTTTTTCTGCATGAGTCCAAGTGTGTCATTCGTTGGGAGGAGGCACTAGATCTGGCATGGGGACTCTTCTCATCTCTAAGATCAGGGAGGAGTACCCTGATCGCATGATGTTAACCTTCTCTGTCTTCCCATCTACAAAAGTATCGGACACAGTTGTTGAGCCATATAATGCCACCCTCTATGTCCATCAGCTTGTTGAGAATGCTGATGAGTGCATGGTCTTGTTATGTAATATTGTATTGTTCTAGATGAGATGACAATAACTTGTACTTTATGTAATAATTTTTTGTGTGAATAAATACATGTTTATCTTGTTATGTAATATTAAATATGTGTTCTCAAGATTTTATATTATCTTTAGCTAAATCTTTAAGAAATATGAAATCATAATTATTATTTGTAATTAAATCACAGGTACACAAAAAATTGAAATTGAATATTTTGATATATAAATGAATTGGCTGTAGTGAGAAGAATAGAAAACAATTGTAACGAATTTTTCGTTATTAATGTTTAATCTATGGTAATGAAATAATGTTTGTTATACTTTATTGTAACAAAGCAAATTTATTTTTAGGAGGAAAAAATAAAACATTTGTAACAAAATAATGTTTGTTATAATTTATTTTAACGAAGTAAATTTATTTTTAGTGAGGAAAAATTAAAACATTTGTAATGAAATAGTATTTATCATAACTGATTTTTTTTAGGAAAAAAACATTCGTAATGAAATAATATTTATTGTAACTAATTTATTGTGAGGAAGAATTTTTTTAGGTGAGGAAGTATCGTTTGTTACAATTAATTTATTTGTAACGACACGCATATATTCGTTAAAGAAGTTTTAGCGTCGAGCTTTAGAGGACGACCGTTACATAAAGTTTTTTCGTTACCAAAGAGTTTTCGTAACGATTTTTGGTACTTATTGTAAAGGTTTAGGTCCTTAATATTATTGGAACTTCACAAGCTGATCAGGAGATAACTCTGATACCAAGTAAAACTTTCAGAGCTATCAAGCTGACTACTTGATCAAGCGGAAATAGGAACC
The DNA here is from genome assembly GCA_039513925.1 of Platanthera zijinensis. Classification (NCBI taxonomy): domain Eukaryota; kingdom Viridiplantae; phylum Streptophyta; class Magnoliopsida; order Asparagales; family Orchidaceae; genus Platanthera; species Platanthera zijinensis. The sequence goes on along the minus strand of CM077087.1, from coordinate 137,412,239 downwards.
AGGTGCAGGAACACTCCAACCATAAACCGAGCTAAGTAAATCAGAGACAACAGAGAGCAATCACAAATCTTATAGTATCAACTATCTTCATTACAAGGCAAGACATACATGGAGAGACATGATTTCGCCAAGTACAAAGGAGAAGCAACAAGAAGAAACAAGCCAGGCGGACTGCCTTAGAGGCCGCTAAGTCTGCCGAGTCCGCTTAGACCGCCAAGCCGGTTCTGCACCAACTGAACTACGGAGTCCACGAAGTCTGCAGACTACTCATTATTCTGCTGAACGATTGCTCTACAAGCTGCCGCCGAACTGAAAGAACAGACCGTCTAGTCCGCCAAGATCGGCAGACAGGTTATTGAACTTTGAAATTACTGAAGGAGAGAAGACTGGCTGGCCGTAAATGCGACCTGCTGAAACCGCTAATTAATAACTGCAAGCTCCACTAATTCCTGACTGCAGTCAGGACCAGACTCCTGGCTTCACAGTGCTAGCCACATAACCTGCAAACAACAACTAGTTAACCTTCTCAAACTGTGGGGACAAGAAAACTGAGGCCACAGCAATTAACCAACGCTCAACTTACTATTCCTCTGTTACTGTTTTTGTGATGGGGGGGGGGTCTATTTATAGGAGCAGAGAGGAGTGTGTTCACTGCCCTAGTAGATAGAATCACCACCCCAGCCCGCAGCTAGCATAAGACAATCTGTCGTATCCGCAAGGACAAGACCGTACAAGATAACCAAAAACACCTAACACCAAGGCTTGAAGCCAGCCTGCAACCCGACGGACACCGCACCAGTCCGCATGCTCCATAACATGCGGACACAACAACAACCCACACATTGCAACAGTCTGCACACTATATGTGGACAAAACAATAGCCTGCACACCCCGCGGACACCGCACCAGCACGCAACACAAGTCCACGACCAACAGGCACAAACTGCCCGGTCAACAAGCGGATATTGCAGACTCTGCGATCACCCTGGACTTGTCACAGATTGTGACCATCCAACCCTTTGGCCAAGCTCGGCAGACAAGGACTCAGTCTGCCATCTCCCAAGATAGCCCGCCAATACGCGAACTCTAGTCCACTAAATCGCTCCACCAGAGCAAGGCCAACAATTGAACTCGCAAGTTCCGAGAGAAGTCTTCATAGAGCGAACTCCGCAGACTCAGAGTGAGTTCTCCCTTCCGCGATACTCCATATATCTAAAAGATTACACCAGGGAACAACCCTCCAAGACCACTAGCCAAACTAACGGACACCACCATCAGATCGCAACAAACAGCTCGTCCATACCACACCATCAGTCCTCCCAGGCCGCACCATCAATCCACTCAGGCTGCGCGGTCATCTTGATCAACCCCCACTTTCACTTCCAAATTTTCAACACTCCCCCTTGAAGTGAGAAGTGGTGACCAAGCCAAAAAGTCCCCGTAACCGAGTAAATGGCACCTTCGGCAGCGGCTTTGTGCAGATTTCCACGATGTTGTCCTCACTCCACACATAATCCACCATAAGAGATCCCTCCAACACCTTCTCTCAAATAAAGTGGTGCTCGATCTATATATGCTTGGTCCATGCGTGTTGAACTGGATTATTCACCAGTTTCAGGGCACTTTCATTATCACTGCACAACAGAGTCGGACCGCGCACTTCTTCATAGATGCCCTCTACTAGTCTCCTGAGCTAGATGGCTTCCCAAGCTGCCAAGGCCGAAGCCTTGTACTCTACTTCCTTAGTAGAGATGGACACCGAGTCTTGCTTCTTGCTACACAAAGAGATACTGGCTAATCCACATGTAAAGACATAACCAGATGTTGACTTCCAGTCATCTGAGTCTCCCCCATAATTAGTATCCGAGTATCCTTGAAGAACAAAACTCGTGCCTTTCCTATAAAGGAGACCCATATCAGAAGTGGCCTTTACGTACTTCAGAATGTTTCTCACCACCATCAGATGAGCCTTCCTGGGTTCTGCCATATACCGAATTACTTAGCCAACTGCATAAGCAATATCTGGCCTTATGATCATCAAGTAGATAAGACTCCCAACCAGAGCCCGAAACACCAAAGGATCTGGAAGAACCCTTCCCTCATCCCGCCGAAGTTTGATGCCCGAATTAAATGGAGTAGAGCTACTCTTCCCTTCCTGAATGCCGAATCGCTGAATGATCCGCTCCGTAGAGCCCTTCAGGGACACGAGTATGCCTCTCACTTTCCACTCCACCTCGAGTCCAAGGAAGTTGTGGAGCTCACCCAAGTCCTTCATCTTGAATCTTATAGCTAGCTTTACACTGAGCCTAGCTACCTCCTCCTTGGAGTTCCCCGTGATGATCATGTCATCCACGTACAACAACACCAAGACTTGAAGCTCCCCCTTATTCTTAACAAACAAGCTCGAGTCTGTGTTTGAAGCAAGATAACCGCAGAACTGGAGGTATTCTGCAATCTTCCCATACCAGACTCGAGGAGCCTGCTTCAACCCATAGAGAGCTTTCTAGAGCTTGCAGACGTAGTCCGGATGATCTTTAGAAATATACCCCTGTGTTTGATCAATGAATATGAATTTGTCGATCTCCCCGTAAATTAAAGCATTCTTTACATCTAGCTGCCACATCTTCCACCCTTGGAAAGCCGCCAAGGCCATCACCAACCGAACTGAAGTCATCTTTGCCACAGGACTGAACGTCTCTTCATAGTCTTCGCCTTACTATTGAGAGAACCGTCGAACAACAAGGAGAGCCTTGTACCGCTCGATAATTCCATATGCCTTCTTCTTCAGCTTGTAAACCCACTTGCAGGTCATAGGAGTAATTCCATCAACCTTGGGCATAAGGTCCCAGGTCTCATTCTTCTTGAGAGCAGCCATAACCTCATTCAAGGAATCTTCCCACTCCTTGACTCCAGTGGATTCATTAATGCTAGAAGGCTCCCGCTCATCTAGGGGGCCTGCGAAGAAACAAGAGACAAAGCTCACCGTATTCTCTTCGTAATAACGAGCTAGTGGCTTGATGGTTCTCTTCGATCTCCGAAGAGTCTGCTCTTTGCTCACCACCTCTGTTACTTCTTCAGAATCAGCTCCATTCCTAGGCACACTAGGAGCGTCGCTCCCCCTGCTTCCTGAACCAGAAGCCTCTGCCCCAATACTTAAAACACCTTGAGCTCCTGGTGACACAGGAAGCTCTATCTGAAGATATTCAGCAGCCTCCTTATGCCCTTGATCAACCCTGCTCTCCTGCAGCTCAAAAGAGCCACTTCCATACAATATCAGCTCATCAAAGACAACGTCTCTTAATATAACGAACTTTCTTGTCTCAGGATCCATGCACTTCCATCCCTTCTTCTGCTCATCATAACCCACAAAGTAAAACTTCCTTGTCTTTGCATCAAGCTTGGTCCTCAGAGCATTCGGGACATGCACATAGCAGGTTGATCCAAACACATAAAGGTGTTCAACACCAGGCTTATTCTTGAACATCAGCTCATGAGGAGACTTCATGTTGATCAGACTCAGAGGCATCTGATTGACGACATAAGTTGCATAGGCCATTCATTCTGCCCAAAAGGACCCTGAAATGCCCTTTGCATGAATCCAACACTTGCAGGTTTCCTTCAAATGATGGATCTCCCTCTCCGCTACTCCTTTTTGTTGTGGAGTATGAGCACAAGTAAGCTCTCTCTAGATCCCATACTTCCTGCAGAAGTTAGAAAACTCGGATGATACAAACTCACCACCATTGTCTGATCTAAATTTCTTGATCTGCAGGCCAAGTTGGCCCTCCACCAGCTCCTTGAACTCCACAAACAACCAGAAGACATCTGAATTCTCCTTCATGAAATACACCCAAGTGTATCTTGAGTAATCATCAATCAGCACTAGCATGTATCTGCTGCCTCCAAGAGTAACAATAGTAGTTGTCCCCATCAAATCACCATGGATGCACTCCAATGGTGCCTAAATCCTTATTTGAGACTTGTCAAATGGAAGGCGATGAGCCTTTCCGAACTGACAACTTTGGCAAGCCTTTCACAAGGCTTCTCATCACCATATCTTTCAGCTTGTCCATCCCTATATGCCCTAGCCTCTTATGCCAAATCGCAGCGCTATCGTTGGCCCTCATCTGATCAACATAAGAACTTGTTGATAAAACAGACATGTCTCTAACCCTTCTCCCCACATGAGCAACATCAGCCTTTACCGCTGATATGTTGCGGAAAAATTTCACTTATGTTGGAGAAAAAAGAATGTGATAGCCCGTATCAACCGCATTGGTCATAGAGAAGAGGTTCTTCTTCATTCCAGGTACATGATACACACTCCTTAACGTGAGTGGACCCTGAGCACTATCCAAAGAAACAACATCCTCCTTCTCTATAGTATGAACAGAATTATAGGCTATAATAATAGTTTCTTTACTTGAGAATGTCTACAGTGTAGAGAACTTCGACTCATCTCCAGTGAGGTGATGACCACACCCCAAGTCAACTATCCAGTCATCTTGGTAGTCGATAGTAGAAAGAGCACGAACACATGTGTTCGTCAATAAGGCTCCTCGCCATTCGACTTCCTCAACACTAGAACCAGCTCCCTCTTTGTCTGCAACATATCCAGGCTGCATCATGACCTTACAGTCACGCTTGAAGTGCCCCAGCTGATTACACCTATAACACTTCAACTCCTTCTTCTAATTCTTCTTAAGAGCATCGCTCCTCTCTTGCTGATAGGAAGTTAGGCACATCCGCAGCAACAAGCTTCTTCTTCTCCCATCTCTTCTTCTTCTTATTAGTGAAAAGAGCTTTAATATCTCCTTCAGAGATAGTAACTCCGACCATCTGCTTAGCCAAGCTCTCATGTGATGCAAGCAGATTATCCAACTCCAACAAGGATGGCTGAATCGCCCATCCTTGAATAGAAGTCACAAAGGCCACATATTCCTTCCGCAACCCGCGGACTATGTGCCTCTTCAACTTAGCTTCAGAAATGGGCTCGTCAGGATCCAAAGCTGATATTTCAATGCATAGGTCACTACTAGAAAATAGACTTTTGGCTAGGGCAAATTGCCCTGGCAAAAAGTCCAAAACCGTGGCTAAGAAGCTTTAGCCTCGGTCTAGCCACGGGAAAATATCGTGGCTAAAGTCTGCGTGGCTAAAAATATTTAGCCACGGATTGGCCGTAGCAAATAGTATTAGCCATGAGAAAAAATTTTCGTGGCAAATAAGCCAACTATTAGCCACGATAGGAAACCCTGGCTAAAAGTGAACTCATCATTTTTTAAAAACCTTTTTGCCACAGTTACATACCGTGTCAAATACTAATTTATGTTTTTTTTAAAAAAAATACATTCAAAATATGATTAAAAGCAGCCATAAAACACATTCAAAATAAATTTTAAGAACACAAAAATTAGTAATACCATCAAACTTTAAAAGGAGATGCCATAAAACTGATTGAAGATATGAGGATAAAATATATAGAAACATCAATAATACCATCAAACCAACATTAGAAGTGCCATAAAACTGATTGAAGATCCAGCTTCAACTGTCCGAGCTATAGTTACATACTCAATGGAGAAATAATTAAAAAGGATGTACATGGATAAATCATTTAATAGGTATAAATTTAGACTCTCCAATACAAAGTCATCTGACATGCTCTAGAAGATTCCACAAAGAGATGGCAAGCTTTAAAATCAGAACATTCAAATCCAAGCAGGGTTAAATTAATCTCCTAAACATGAAGCAATCACATAATTAATAAATTCATGCGATCCTCACTAGAAGCAGGGTTAATAATGAAGCAATCACATAATCTCCTAAATTAATCTCTTGATCTCCTCTCCCTTCCCCTTCACTATCCCATGTGCATGCGATCCTCACATTCCCTCTCTTGCTATCACTTCTCCCTTCCTCTCTCTTGTGCACCTGATAGGAGTAATAATAGCATGAATGAACAAAAAACTTACTCTCCTCCAAATGCAAAATACTAATGATGGCAATTCAGCTATATAAACAACTAGGGAAGACATTAATCAAAGTTTTAGAAAATAATAAGATCCATTGATGCATACCGGCTGCTCGGTATCACAGACCAGGCAAATTACCTGGAAATGAAATCGAACAATGAAATCACACCAGAAACATAACAACGACAAGTGTGTAGCCAGAAGTCTGAGGAGCAAGTAACTGAATGTTACTCTTGATGGTCGTGCCTGTCATGATCCATGCATGATTTCAAATAGGCTAATCAGAGATCATTATAAGAAATGTAAATTAATATCCCTCCAAAAATATCACATAGATATCTGGCCAAAATGCACCACTAGCATTACAAAGTCACTGGAGACTTTTTACTGAACTCCTATTTTTTTTCATTTCCTGGAGTGGGAATATATGGATAAGTTAAGGGTAAGTGATTTATATTGTTGGTAAATTCTGATGTTAATATGAATAAAAAGAGAGCTTCAAAGTATTAAACTACTTAATATGCAGTTGATTGAGATGTGAAATTAGAGATGGGCATAATTCCCTTGATGGGATACCATGGAGACAAGTCAATTACTTTTACTAATTATCATTATCTCTTCATATATCAAACATATAACGCAAGTGCAATAGAACAACTAAAAATGCTAAATCATATTCCAAACCTTTTGAAAGTATGTAGGTCACCAATTTCAATAAAACATATATGCATACAAACCTTTGGAAGCCAAAACATAATATTTTAAGATATGTGTAACCCTCGTTAATTATTTCAACTTTAAATTTATTGTTTTGCATTCCAAGAACCAGCAGGAGACCAAAAGAGATCCAAAATCCTAGAACTGTGAAGGTAATCAAGAGAATAGTTATATTCATGCACTTATAAAAGAAAATAAACTCCCGAAGTACCAAAAAACAAAGAAGTACCAAAAGTTTGCTGAACTTTGGTCTTGAGATAATTGACTTATAGAAGGCATGTCAATGTAATAATTTACTTGGTTGAATGTAAGAGAAAGAGGTTGAAAAGGCAAAACCATTCCCTGCTTGACTTCTTGGTCAATGTTTCTGATACTACTCCAAGAATTCATTTTTGTACTATGCATTTCAGTATCTGATGATATAAGATACATAGGATGAGTAATTCTTTGATCATAAAAATTAAAATGGCATAACACTCTCTAAGTTGATTTATTAAGATACAACTTCCCCATGAAATAGCAACAATGGTGAAGCATCATTAGATTCTATATTCATAACTAATATAAATAATTTTTATTTTCATTTTTGCTTATTAACTGCCATTCATATGTTACCACTCACTTACAATATAAAGTTTAGTGGCAGGATTCTGATTCCTCAAGTATTCAAGCCAGACAAGCCACGATATCATTCATAAATAGAAATCAAAACCTTGCTACTATGCAGAACTGTATCAATAGGTTCATCAAATTTTTTGAGCTTTTTTGCCAATCTTGGTACTTGCTTGATCTTTCTAGCTTGGTTCTTATTTTCAGATTCTTGATCGTCATTAACAATAACTTGCATACATCACAAAAATACTCTCTCATGTTAACCCTGCATTTCAAACACACTTGAGCAACCTATCAAGCAAAAAATAACTCATTCTCGATGTTTTACATACTCCTGAAAATTTCTTAACTAATTAGAAAAACGACTAAGATCTCACCTCATTTACTTTCTTGAATAAGTGAGATAATACAACAAAAAAGGTTGATTTATGCCACCTGTACTCCTGAAAATTTACAGGCCCAGTTGCTTGTGCATGCTCAACAGCATCCTGCATGTTAATTAGATTTTTAGCTCTAAATTAAATTAAAAATTAAATTAAAAATTGTGAGAAATGAAAATTAAAGGATACAAGTTAACCTTTTGACCAATTACACCAATTGGGCACACTCCACATCTCAAGGTGAAGTTTGTAGTATTGGTGTAGCTCCTTTTTCTGACATGCATCAATTTTATTAGTTTGTTCTAAGAGCAAGCAAAACTGGCAATTCATGGCATTTGAAAATGAAGAATAAAAATCATTCATCAGTTTTTAGTGGTGTAATATCTTGAATTCGAAGAGACGAGAGCGATATGGTGAGGCTGCATAATGTCTTTAGGGGGAGCGAAATTCGAACGAAGAGCACTTGTCGGATTTTTAGGATGCCATACTTTTATGTGGAAGGAGGTGCAATAATTAGTTGAATCGCATATTGGAATTAGAGAAAAAAATTTCCGTCAAATCATTCTCCATCATGAATCTTTTATTATAAAAATTGGAATTCAGAAATTGTTTTACCTCAATTGCAGCTATAATTGCTCGGGTCAAACAAGTCCCTGTCTCCATTAAACGTAATCACGTGTCTCCAATCTTACAAGATATCAGCTGAGCTCCAGGAGCAACTCCATTTAAATGTGGCTCCCATATAGTGATCACTCAACCAGATCATGCCAATTATCTAGGATATAAGTGAAATTGATTTACATCCACTATAGCTATAACTGCTCGGGATTTCTTTCTTGGAAGTTTTAGAATACTGTAGAGGAGCCAAGTAACAAAATGAGATGATCAGACTGAAGTACATAGTAAAATTATTATATTGCAATAAAATTCTCTTTAAGAGAAACAAAATATGAAACTCTTTTCTGGCTCCACTAGAAATTGTTGGATAATGAAGCGCCCAGATAGAAAATATAGGAAATGCCAGAACCATATATATGAGATTTGAAATGTGACTTTTGATTTTGCTGAAGTGTTCTGCAGGCTTATTTATCAAAAATCACACATTTTTAAGATCTGAATTTTAAGATGGGACAGAGAAACATTTAGTTGAGAGAATAGAGGAGATAGAATGTGCAAATTAACAGAAAATAATAAGGAATTTCAAATTCCAAGCCTTCATTCCATCCAATAATTTTAAAGGCGCTACAATTTATAATAGTATCCCATGAACTATACTAAAATTGATGACTAGAACCAGTTCGAATAAAGATAAATATGAACAAATTTAACCTTATCTAGATAAAATAAAAAATTCTAATCAATTTAAAATAAAAATAGCACAAAAATGATTCTAAGTAAATCTGTAAAAGTTAGCATTTCCTGCATCAGAATGATTAGAAAAATGACCCCATTCAAGATAAGTCAAAAGGATTCATACTTAATTATTTTACATTTTTAAAGAAACTATTTAAAGTAACCCTGAAAACCCTAATTATCCAAAATGGTTTAGCAATGATGCTAACAATGATGCATATGAATTTTGATGGATGGTCAATAATGCCCAAGGAATCTAAATATGCCAGAAGATATCACTCTAAATATGAAATAGAACAAACCCATTCCCGCATAATTAGTATAGAAGTGTTTATTGATTCAACTACCATCAATGTCACCATAGTTCAAAGAACCTTGCATTAAGATCATGATTTCAATGGTGACAAAAGGCGTTTTTTACTAGGTAGTACATGTCACTTAGTCACTGGATCTTTTGTAGTTCATCTTCAAAATAAAAAAGATAACAAGATGCATAAAAAAGCTGCTTTAAAAGGACAATATATTATATAATCATAACAAGTAGAAAATAAAGCTATTTGTATAAGTTAGCAACAAAAAATTCACTAGCTTATCAGACCTTCAGAACATGTAACTTATTATTCTCTTCAGTAGTAGGAGGTTGAACGGTGGGAATCTGAATTGTGAGCAACTTAGGAGAAGACTGAAACATAGCAGAATCTGAAACACTTTTTGTCTGGTATTTGCACAAATTTTGCTGATTAATATCTAGTAAGTCCTCAACACTTAGGATTAAAATAACATTGGGTGGAGATGGTAAGTCCATAAATAGAAAAAACCTAAATTTGGGGGGAAATGTGGATCTAAAAGTGAACTCACATCTTGATAAGCCTTTGCTTCAGCGGTGTCTTCCATCAATTTTTTGACATCTTCCAAGTTTATTTCACTTTGAATTGCTTTCATCGCATTGATCCCTGCCTTCAAACTTTCAAATACGGTCTTCTGCTTGCTAGCAAGCTCAATATCTGCTAACTATAGATCAACAATAACACAACAATAAACAAACAGTATAATTAATCAATGCTTAACATTCTAAAAAAAGATACGAAAAATACTATGTACACTGTACTAGTAACTCAATAAAAATGGAAAATGTGTTCTCTGAAGTATCACACCTGTTGCTCTACATTAAAAATGGCAAATGATGTTGTGGAGGTGAAGCCCTGGACGCCATCCTGGAAGGCTTTGTCTTAGTCGAGATCGCGAGCAGGTGAGACCGTTCGGTGGTTGCGCGATAGTGACCGTTGAGGATGCGGCGTGGAGTAGCGAGCGGGAGGGGCCGCGTGCGGCTGCGGCGTGAAGAGAAGGCTAGGGTGACGGGTAGGCAGGGATAGGAAGGGCTTGAGGGCGAGTGAGCTTTTCTAGAGGCTGCGTGAGCGAACCGGTAGTCAGAGAGATGACAGAGGAAGGAGAAGTGATCGGCAAGATGTAGTGAACGAACTGGTTGCCGGAGAGATGCTATAGGAAGGAGATGTGATCGGCAAGATGCGGCGCTCTGAAGTTGTGGGGAAGGGTATGACGCTGTTTGCTTAGGTTTAGGGTGATAAGGAGGAGTGTTATGGAGGCGCTGGGTGGGATTTTTATTTTGGTTTGCCGCGATTTTATGGAGTGGGTTTAGAGGGAAATGGCCAGACATTTTAAATTATTTTGAAATTTTATTTGGGCTGAAAAGTCACTATTAGCCACGCATTTTTTCTTTTCATGGCTAAAACAAAGGTATTAGCCATGCTTTTTTATATCCGTGGCTAAAACCTAAATATTTGTCACGGTTTTGCGATCATGACTAATACTAGTGTATTAGCCACAATTTTTGAACCCTGGCAAAAAAACATGTAGCTAATACTCATTTTTCTTAGTAGTGGGTTATCATCTTAAGAAAGAACCTTGAGATGGAAAGATCTTCTTGAGTTGCATTAGCCAACTCATTATCTAAGAACTATAGCCGCACTACATTCTTACTGTTAAACAATACATCAATTGATGTCTAGATCTCAGCAGCAGACTCGCATCCTAAGATGTGATCAAAGAGCTCAGGTGAGACAGCTTGCTTGAGAGCAAACTCTGCCTTTGCATTAGTCTTCCTCCAAGCTCTCACCTGTTCAGTAGTACCAATAACAGAATTCACTTCTTACTTGTCGTCACCACCGACGAACTCCCACAACTCCTCACCAATAAGATAGCTCTTCATACACGACTTCCACTTCTTGAAGTTAGTCGCTGTAAGAAGTTCAATACAGATACCCCTTGTGAAAGCTCCTTCCATTGCAACAACCACTTATCAAATAGCTTCCAGAAGTGTCGAGCACAACTGAGGTTGATCACTACTCAAGCCACTATTTCCTCTGATACCATGTTGAAACTTCACAAGCTGATTAGGAGATAGCTCTAATACAAAGTAAAACTTTCAGAGCTATCAAGCTGACTACTTGATTAAGCGGAAATAGGAACTAGGCACTGGAACACTCCAACCATAAACTGAGCTAAGTAAATCAGAGACAACAAAGAGTAATCACAAATATTGTAATATCAACTATCTTCATCACAAGGAAAGACATACATGGCGAGACATGATTTCGCCAAGTACTAGGGAGAAGCAAACAAGCAAATAAGAAGAAACAAGCTGGGCGAACTGCCTCAGAGGCCGCTGAGTCCGTCGAGTCTGCCGAGACTGCCAAGTCACTGCTGTACCGATTGAACTATAGAGTCCGCGAAGTCCATGGACTACCCATTATTCTGCTGAACGAATGCTCTGCAAGCCGCCATCAAACTGAAAGAAAAGACCGCCTTTTCTTGCCGAGACCGACAGATAGGTTATTGAACTTGGAAATTACTGAAGGAGAAAAGACTGGCTGGCCGTAAAAGCGACCTGTTGAAACCACCCATTGATAACCGTAAGCTACACTGATTCCTGACCGCAGTCAAAACCAGACTCCTGGCTTCACAGTACTAGCTGCACAACCGACAAATAGCAACCAGTTAACCTTCTCAAACTGCACGGACAAGAAAACCGAGGCCGCAACAATTAATAAACATTCAACTTACTGTTCCTCTATTACTGTGGATTTGACCAGGGGGTCCTATTTATAGGTTCAGAGAGGAGTGTGGTCACCGCCCTAGATGATAAAATCACCACCCTAACCTTAAGCTAGTTCAAGACAGTCCGTCGAGTCCGCAAGGACAAGACTTTACAAGCCAACCAAAAATGCCTGACACCAAGGCTGTAAGCTAGCCCGCAACCCGGCAGACACCGCATCAGTCTGCATACTGTATAGCACGCGGACACAACAACATCCCACACACTACAGCAGTCCCCACATTATACGTGGACACAACAACAATCCACACACCCCGCGGACACCGCACTAGCCCGCAACATAAGTCTACAACCAACATGCACAAATCGCCTGGTCAACCAGCGGACATTGCAGACTCTGTGATCACCTTGGACTTGTCACAGATTGTGACCATCCAACCCTCTGGCGTCAGCTCAGCGGACAAGGACTCAGTCTGCCAGCACCCAAGACAGCCCGCCAATACGCGAAATCTAGTCCACTAAACCGCTCCACCAGAGCAAGGCTAACCACAAAACTCGCAAGTTCCAAGATAAGTCTGTATAGAGCAAACTCTACGGACTCAGAGTGAGTCCACCCTTCCGTGGATACTCCACCTATCTGCAAGATTACACAAGGGAACAACCCTCCAAGTCCACTAGTCGAACTGATGGACACAACCATCTGACCGCAACAAACAGGCCATCCAGACCGCACCATCATTCTGCCAAGGCCACACCATCAGTCCGCCCAGGCCGCGTGGTCTGCCTAATCAACCCCCATTTTCACTTCACAATTTTCAACAACTATAAGTGCAATTTGTTGTAGTGATATTGAGTGCTCTCTTAGAGGTTTTCAAACAAAAGGTTTATTTTGCGAGCATACATTGTCAGTTTACAATTTTTGTAATGTACAGAATATTCAACCAAATTATATATAAAGGAAATTTACAATACAAGCTAATAATCAAAACAATTTTTCTATGCCGACAACCTCAAACCAGTATGAGCCTAACTTAATTTTCATATATCATATGATGCAGTGCACATATGACATATGCCAACGAATTGAAAATTATCAAATTGCAAAGGACTACATTGTGAATGTAATGAATGATGTTGGTCAAATTTTAGAAGATATGGTTGACAATGACAAGAAAAAGAAAAAGGGAATTGTTGACAACTTATAGATGGGCAAAGGCGTTTTGAAAGATCCACAATCTATGTGACAGAAAGGAGCACCAAATACATGTTTGAAGAGTTATATGGAATCCACCTCGAAAAGCCAAGTATGATTACACGATTTATTTTTATTTGCACTGAAAAACTTTGGAATTAACTTTTATCTTTTTATTTTGTCAAACAGAGAAGTCGCGAGTTGCTAAAGGGAACGAGTCGGCAGCTATTGATGTTTTCGTGCAATCGAAGGAGCATAATTTCATGGACATTACTTGCGAGGTTGATTAAAATTTTAACGCACTCCACAAAATGGTGATCTGAACGACACATTCTCGGTAAATGATGACTTATCTATTAATGTACCATTAAACTTTGTATGTATTACTGATGTCTTCAAATGGTGAACTATTTGTTAAAGTAATAGTTATTATGTTTTAAAGCAATAAGTTTCATTTATGTTTTTCTTAAGTATAACCTAAATGCGAAAGTATCTGCACTTCATCCAATCAGAATACGACAATATCAACAGTAAAATGTTTACTATACGGGGATTAATATCACAAATCTCCCTAATTTTGACGAAATATAGCCTTAGAAAATCTCGATGCGGAAGTATCTGCACTTCATTCATCCAAATAGCATAACTACATTGCCTTTAGTATTAAATGTGATATCATGTAGTAGAAAATAGCTATCTAAATACATCCGTAAGCAACAATATACAAATTTGATACACTAAGAAACCAAGACCATACCAAAAGCATTGTAACTAATGTATTTAATATTTAATAATATCAAATTAATGTACCCAACTAGTTTATAAGAAAAAATTAGTAATTATCAAATAATTGTAATTTAAATGGTTGTCTAAGGAAATAATTCTATTATTTCCCAAAGAGATCTTCTTGTCAACTTCAAAAAATGTGCAAGTAAAACCGCTGTAATCAACATCTCACGCTTCATCGAACAATCCTCTTTAACGACCTGCAAAATATTGAATGAAATGTAAACATTAGGAATAAAGAAGGAGAGTGATGTAGAATAACATGATCAATAATAATGATGTTGTATTATTGAAATCCGGTCATATTTGGAGGAAAAAGATCATATTACACAATATTACGGTCATATTGCTGCAGATTTAGTCTGTATTTCTGAAATCCAGGCATATTTCAAACATATGTTCAAATCAACAATAGAAAGATAAGGAGTGAACACACCAAATTATTGGCCTAACACAACACTGTAAGTATTTAATAACTATTATTTACGGAGTAGTCAAAGCCATTTACTCTCTATCTTGTCAGGAAATGCTTTGATCATCTCCAGTGCATTTTTTGCCCGAATCTTTGGCATTTATTTTTCCCAGGAGTGATACTTTTTCCAATCAAATTTTTTGTTCCTATCAATTGTCTTCATATACATCATAACAAAATGACGCAATCATCTGGGCTATCTTGGGCTGGATTCTCATGAATATAGAAAATGTGACACTTATGGATTTTTTCTGGAAGGTCGTCACCTAGATCTTCTTAAAAATAGTCTAACTACATGAGAAAAATAAAAACAAATTGTTTAAAATAATTTGACAGTTACTAGCTATTGAAAAAGTTTCATACCACTTTCGGAAGCTTGTTGTAAATTGAAATTTTATACAACGAATAATAATACTGCCAACATTCCTCCTTGATGTTCCCAACTAGCAAATCCCAATGATTTTTATGGTGTACGGGGATAAGAAAAAAAATCCTTGTGCTTCATTGATTTAATGTTAATATGGCTCACTAGTGATTTAACAATCGTATTGCTTCTCTTAAGGTTCTCCATAACAAATGTAAGTACTCTATAACTTTTCAAAATTAAAGTTCCAAGTTTGTACACAAGAATTATTGGAGAATAAATACAAACAACATGATTTGAAAACACGTATTGGAATTGCTTAAATTTTCTAGGATTCATTAATTTTTTTATGGAAAGCACTATGCTGTAAGCATCTAAGTGGGCATCATTAATCCACCCATTTCCTAGTAGATCATCAAGGTGTGATCGATAAGAAATAATATTACACCCTTCAATCACAATACTATTTCCGCACAAAACCATTAACAGGTTAAACTATAAAATTAGCGATTAAAAATTAATTAACATGGTCAAATTAAAAGTAAAACTAAAAAAATTATAACTTGCCAGGGAACTCTTCCATAACTTGGTCCATTATAAGGAGCTTGCCTTTGGAATGGCATGACCTTCCTAGATATGTTACTTCGGAGGATGATGAAGGAAATTTATAATTTTGTCTCCGATCATGGTGCCATTTGATTTTTTTTATCAAGCTTTTATCCTTCTCCATATTATTTGAAGGAATAGTACAATGCACCAAAGTATCAAAAATATTAGGTTCTGACTAGTGAACATGATCATTAACATTTGGCGGTGCATTCAGTGAAGAGTGATGGGAGCTGGTTGGTGTAAAATTATGGGAGACGGTTGGTTCTTCATATGTATGTGATGGGGGACGATTAAGGACATCTAAAATGGTGAAAGTTAATTTTTCAATCCGATAATGTATATCTTTACATAATTTATTCAGTTCTTCCACTACAAAATCATGAAGCTTTTTTGACTCTCTAAAGTCACTCGATTCACAAGTTTTCCAAGTCTCCCCCGCTCCTTTCTCCTCCTATTTCTCCTCACATTTATCTTCAATATTCCCCTCTATCTTTTCATCTCTCTCTATATTTTCACCTCTCTTTTACCTTTCAATTTTTTCCTCATTAACAACTTCTTCTTCTCCCTCTCCGTGCTCTTTCTTCTCTTTCTATTTCTTTCCTCTAATTTTACCAAATACTATTGTACTTTTATTTTCAAATACTTCTTCATTTCTTCTTTATCGGACTCCTCCCTCGAAACTTCGTCCTCTGTTTCCTCTTACTTGCAACAAGACTCTTCAAAATCACTATTCTATGTTACTACACCTCCTAATAAAAGCTCCTCAGCTGGCAATATATTCTCTAATGATTGCTTCACCTGTATAATACTTTGATGGTCATGTAATACTTTTTGGCAATATGAAGTTTAATCAAACTAATTAAAAGGTTAATTAAAGGTAAATACACTCCCACAGATGCTTTACTTTGAACTTAATAATGTAAAAAATTTAATAGAAAAACTAAACTTTGGAGACCATCAATAAAGTTGTCGCCTCGCTAGGTTGTCATCAACTGGTAGAAAGTATTGAGAATATTGCCCTCAATGTTCCCTAGATTTGATTTGAAGAGGTATCACCATAAACAATATAAGCATAGTTGTATTTGATGTTGTTTAAGATCATCCTGTGTAGGATGTTCTTTGGAATAAGTTTAGACAGGTTGTCTAAGTGGTGGTGAAAGATGGTCACAAGGTAGAAAGCTGGAGAGATAGAAATCTGTCTAAGTCCATAGGCATTGAGTGAAGCCAATTCACTCAATGTCAGATGCAAAAAAGAACTGAGTAAGGTTTGGACAGTCAAAGCCCAGCAGTTTGCAAAGCAGTTCTGTGGCTAAGTCCACATGCGTTGAGTGAAAGCAGTTCACACAACTCTATATAACAAAAGGTGTTGAGTAAAGCTGAGTCTATCAAAGATTCAACATTGGCAAGTAGAAAAATCGACTAAGTCCAGAATCGTTGAGTGAGGATAGCTCACTCAATTCCTGAAGATAAGCTTGTAGTCAAGCTAAAGTATTTGAAGATTCTATCAAAGAATTCCGGCTAAGTCCCGAAGCATTGAGTGAGGATAACTCACTCAATGCCAAAAGCAGAAGGCGTCGACAGAGCAATGATCAGTCAAATACTAAGGAAAGATAGATGGAAAATTTTGTCTAAGTCCAGATGCATTGAGTGAGGACAACTCACTCATCGCAAGCTCATCAAGAAGTTACAAATAAGTACAAAAACATTGAGTGAAGCCAGTTCACTCAATGCCTCATCAAAAAGGCAGGATAAGATAGAAGCATTGAGTGATGAAGGCTCACTCAACACATTCATAAAATAAGTTGTGGTTAAGTACAAAAATATTAAGTTTGTAACATCCCTTTTCCGGCTAGACCCCTAGGAGTCGGTTGGTCGTGACAGAACCCGAGGAAGCCCGAAAATTGAAATAAATCGATCGAGATTTCGGGTCACGGGTTGGTCACGCCCGTGACCGACCTGTCACGCCCGTGACCTGGGCGTGACTTCTTCGATGATCGTCGATCTCCGTGAGACGATCGTCGAACGTGCAGCCTG
The DNA here is from genome assembly GCA_039513925.1 of Platanthera zijinensis. Taxonomy (NCBI): domain Eukaryota; kingdom Viridiplantae; phylum Streptophyta; class Magnoliopsida; order Asparagales; family Orchidaceae; genus Platanthera; species Platanthera zijinensis. Next base: position 137,394,675 of record CM077087.1, on the reverse strand, counting down.
GGCATGTCACGCCCGTGACCAAGGTGTCACGCCCGTGACCAAGGGGCGTGACTCCTTCGACGAGCGTCGATCCCCGTAAAACGATCGTCGAAATTGAACTCGGGCCTGTCACGCCCGTGACCTAAGTGTCACGCCCGTGACCTAGGGCGTGACCAGCCTTGGACGACCGTCGATCCCAGTTCGACGATCGTCGACCTCAAAATTGCCGTTCGGGCCTGTCACGCCCGTGACAAAGGGTGTCACGCCCGTGACCCAGGACGTGACCACCATTCGACGACCGTCGATCTCAAATCGACGATCGTCAACCCATAACTAACCACCCGAGCCTGTCACGCCCGTGACCCAAGGTGTCACGCCCGTGACCATCCATCGACGATCGTCGATCTCAGTTCGACGATCGTTGAACCCAGAATTGGCTATCCGGGCCTGTCACGCCCGTGACCTATGTGTCACGCCCGTGACATTGGCCGAAACGACGGTTCAGGCCCGAAATTATTCTAACACGCGTGGTAATAAATGCGGGTGTGGGAAGTTACACCAGGAGTATTTATGGGCCGTTTCCTTCCTTAATTATTTAAATAAATAAGGAAAATGTTGGTCCAATAGGAAATTACCACCTGGCGAACACCTCTTCATTTTCCAGCGTTTCAACGGCCCTGCATCATAACCGAAGCGTTAAGGGGAGGAGCCTTCATGGCCATTAAGGCTTTACCCATTCACCTTCCCACTTTCTGACTTATAAAAGCCCACCTGGAGCAAGAGGAGAAGGTTACACGCTCAAGTAATCGGATCAAATCCTTGTTCTTGCTGTAGGAGAAGTTCAGCAATGCCACCACCGCGTCATGGCACCCCGTCGTTCTTCTCGCCTTCAAACCGCGAACAAGGTCCTCCTCTGCTCCTTCTCTTTCATGGGTAGATCTTAGGATTCTTAGAAAGGAGGTTCGCGCTCAACGGAGCCGGACCCGTCTCTCGTTTTCATGGGAAAACCATGTAAATGGTATTTTTGAGTTCGCCGGAAACCGCCACCTCCGGCGGCCAAACCACCGCCGACCGCTAGCCATCGCCTCAACGGAGGTGGTGGTGGTGGTGGCTGGCCAGGGAAGTGACCGGACTGCCGGCGACGGATCACGGAAGTGTTACAGGAAAAATGACTTCCTGAGTTCTGGTTTTCGGGTTCTGTAGAAGATGAACAGTAAAAACTATTTTAAATATATAAACTAAGTAAATGATTTTGTATGGAAATTATACTTGGATGGACATATTTTAATGATGCAAAACGAGGCTCTTAGAGGTCATTTTAGGAAAAATGACCTGACACAAAAGTCGTAGCCCTTCGAGTCTAGATAAATCTAAAATTGGTTTCAACTCGTTTGGGTAAGCGGTTCGGCCGCAGCACCCGTTTTAGTGGGGGTTGTACCTAGAGTTGGGCAGAAATTAAAACGATTGCCCACTCTTCGTCCCTTGTCCAAATGACATGAAATTTGGGCAGGGGTTAATCTTGGTTATACCTAAAGGCAGACCAAAAATGGGAATTTTTGGAGATACTTTGCCTAAAGTTTTTGTTTTAATTTAATAATCTTAGATGAATTTATTTAGATGGTCAAATGACCTCCAAACCCTCCCAAATTTTGGTGAGTGGTCCCTGGCTATAAAACCTAGGTCTGTGTAAAATTCCAATTAATTTGGAGGAGTTTTGGGTGAGAAATCTTCTACCCTTAACTAGGCATTAATGAGACACCTTTTAATAAAAAGTGCACTGAGAGTTTGGAAGGGTCAAATCACCTCAACAGAGGCTGATTTTCTGATCTCTGACTTAGAATGGTGTTATAACCTGCTTGGAGAAAATGGAGTGATTTAGGGTTGATTTACCCTAGGATCCAAGCTCAAATCTTAAATGAAGGGTTTTGAGGTTTGTGAAGGACATAGGAGCAAAAGCTCTTGTATGCCCTTGAAATTCGGAGGAGAGTGGCATGTTATGCTGAAAACCCTCTGGTTGAAATAGTGAAGGAATTGGAGGTAATTGAGTATCTCGGAAGTTGAGGGTTTGAATTAGGATAGAAATGTAATTCAGTTATTTTAAGCACTAAATCTAATCCAAAAATCATGAAACTCGGGAGGAGGGAGTTTTAGGATGTTTTAGACTTATGGTAATTTTCCTGGAATTTTATGATTAATAAATAACATACTTCATGTGTTAAAGGATTATTAGCCCGATTGGTTGTTTCAAATATTTGGAGGTTTTAAATTAATTATAATCAGTTAAAATTCTGGATTTAGATCTTGACCAGTAAAACATTGATCCCTGAATTTTTATAGAATTTTATGTTGAATAAATCTGGTACTTTGTTCACAGATAATAGAAAGGGGTTTTATTGTTTAAAAAGTAATTATGGATAAATTACTTGCTGGAAAATTATGAAACTTGGCAGTGCTAATTTTAGGCCTTTATCTGCATGACATAAATTATTTATAATTTTCGGAAGAATATTTTCTGTACTTGATTCATAAACAACAGAAGTTAGAGATTATTTCTAAAATAGATTTCATGCCTTTTTAATGAAAGAAAAATTATGATACTTAGGATTTAACCTATTGAGATAACCTACTATTTATCATAAATTCGCTGGACATCTTGCATGTTTACTTAGGGTAGTTCATGTTCAAATCGGTAGCCCTTGGGATTTTTGAGGAATTTAATTAAATGCCAAATAGATTAGGAAAATTTCCATTTTCTGGATTTAGGTCATTTACATCATGGTAAGTCTCCAGTAAATAATTTAGGGCAATTGGATGAGTATTGGATCATTGCATAACCGGTTCGACATGAAGTCTAGGTCGGTCTGCATATAGCAATTGTGAATTGAAATAAGACATGATCTGAGGAAGACATTGGAGTTAAATAATTCATTTTGTTTGGGTGGGCAATAGTGGAGGAAATCGCAATAGGAAGATAAAAAGAGTAGCGAGAAGTGGTGATAGCTAGAGTTAAGAGGTGTTCGGGTTCGACGAAAGATCGCCTTTCCCGAAGAGAGGAAGGTTAAAAATCACCCTAGGATAGTCTATCGTAAAATGAGAAGGGAATCGGGCTAGGGGAGATAAACCAATAATATTAAGTGCCTTGCGAAAGGGAACTTCGGGCCGTAATGCCGTCGTCTTGGTTCCTAGTGCCCCTTGAGAGCCCTTCACGGGGAATACCGGGGGCAGTCCTGGGCTAACGTAAACTGTAATAACAAACTGGCAAGAGTAACTTAGTAACTAGGGCTGCACTTTTCACAAACACTGTTGCCACAGGAAGATTGATGAGAGCTTCGGCTCGGGTGATTTGGAAACGGACGTTTAGGTCCGGGGAGCTTCGGCTCGGTTTGTTTGGAGACGGATGTTTTGTCCGGGGAGCTTCGGCTCGGTTTTGTGTGTTTACGAATAAACTTGCATGTGCATAAGATAGGAAAAGTTAAGGTGGTGGGTTTTACGATATCGGGGAGTTCGATTGCACCGACACCGATATCGTTGACTCGGCGGGGTGATTAGCATTTCGCCAACAGAAGTCCGGTGCGCCAGCCGGCAAGAGTACGCAGGCGTCCGCTTAGTGCACCAAGCGTTGAGGCGTACGATAGGTCAGACCAGTGGTGCTTTTACTGGTTTTGAGGTGGGCGAGGCCCAACCCACCGCTTCCGTCCGCCACTACGGAGGTATCCTGGGAGGTAACGGCTCCGAAAGGGGGAACTAAAGGTCTGTGTGCACAGAGTCGGGTGTGTGAGTTGCACTTGCATGTTTCATCATACCCACTAGCATGTCATAGCATAATCGATTCATTTAACACTGACACCTAAAGTATAAGTGGTATGGGACGCTTATACATTAGGACCTGCAAAACGACCCCTTGGTCTATAAGCTTGTGTGGGCAAGTTTATAAATCAAAGGTTAATTTCAATATATAACAACCATTGCTGTTTGATAACCGACACCCCAAGGTATAAGTGGTATGGGACATTTATACGATGGGAGCCTTGCAAAAGATCCCTTTTGCTTATGTGTTCTCGCATAAGTGAAGGTTTAAATTCATATAATTGCTTTTCTTACTGCTAGACCTATTATAACATTCATATTAACTGCTCACCGAATACAACTTGCTAGATTAAGTCCACTGTCACCTGTTTACTTTTATTCTCCACAAATATGTCCTCCCCTTTCTTTCTCCCCGCTCGGTACCTAGGAGCCATGGGGGAAGGGGTAGGGGATGATAAGGCTTAGTCTTTATGACTAACGGTTTTCGAACCGCATCATTTAGGGGATCGTGGAGCCCAGCATGGAGGAGCAGCCCCAGAGATCGGTGCGCCTGGAGATGGGGCAGTCTAGCTCCGGAGTTCATACAGCCGGGACCGTGAGTCTCGACCTTGAGTAGTTTCTGTTTCGCTTTCGCATGAGAGACTTGTAGTGAGGACATTTTGTACCGGGCATAAGCCCGCATTTATAGTACTCTGATGTTTTCTGTGGACACTCCCTTCGTGGAGATTTTATCTTATTTACATGTGATTTATTATTGTGGACTGCATTGTTCTTACTTCAATTATTGTGTTACTTATTGTGATCGAAAAGGCCGGCAGAATCGGTGCGTTGTAGTGATGACCTTCCCGGGTGCGAAGGTGTCACCGCAAAGCGGCGGTTCTGGGCATAAGACCCCGGTGGTTGAAAAAGAAAAAAAAAAGGGGGTCTTACAAGTGGTATCAGAGCAAACATCGATCAGAAGGAAGTAGCAGTCCACAAACCCTAGGTCACCCCCCGCTCGAGTTTAGTTTGGGGACAAACTAAGCAGCGGAAGCAGTGGTGTGCCCATATGGGATCACATATAAATTGTCCACCTTTATCTAATATTTGAACGTTTTCTCAGCGTGTGTTTTTGTTACGCAGCCTCCAGCACGGACTACGCCACAAGGTGGAGTTCAACAGGCTCAGGATGTTGCACCACCCCCACCGGCCCCCACTCCTTTCCTTCAGTCAGACATGGGACAGACCCTGACTGCCATCCTGGAGGCCTTCAGGGCCCAGCAGGTTCCGGCCCCGAAGCCAAATCCGGGGGCCAACTGGCTCAGCATCTTCTGGGGTCTTTCTCCCCCGTCCTATTTGGGGACAGAGTCGGCTGTTCGGACGGAAGAGTGGCTAGATATCATGTACGAGATGCTGATCGGGATTCAGTGTCCATGGGAGGAGAGGGTGGCTCTGGTTGTCTCCTTCCTGGAGTCCCATGCAAAGAGGTGGTGGAAGACGCTGCTGGACACGACATTTGCTGATAGGGAGGTTGCGGAGGTTACTTGGGAGGAGTTCAGGGCCGCACTGCTGGAGCATTTCGTTCCGCAGTCGGCTAGGGATGATTTGGAGGAGCGGTTCTTACAGCTGAAGCAGGGTACCCGGACCGTGGTGGAGTACCATCGAGAGTTTGACCATCTGGCTCGATACGCAGATTCCTACCAGCTGGACGAGGCAGGGTATATCAGGAGGTTCTATAAGGGCCTGCGGGAGGACTTGAGGGAGGCTCTGTTGTTTGTATCTGACGGGCCCATCTCCCAGATTTTGGAGATGGCCAAAAGGATTGAGGCAGATTGGCACGCCACCCGGGGCCGGAAACGGCCAGCAGAGGATCACGGACGGAGAGGTAGAAATGACCAGCGGCAAAGTGCTGTACCAGAGGGGAGGAGGACGGAGGACCAGCCTCGTCAGGACGTGAGGCAGGAGCCGAGGGAACAGGTGGTATTAGCCTCTCCCCCTCTTCGGATGCAGGAGATGCCGAGACCCGGGGGAATGGCGTATCCCCCACCAGAGTGTTTTCTTTGTCGTCAGATTGGGCACATTCGGAGGAACTGCCCCATGAGGGGGGTACCACCTCCAGCACATCAGGGCGGCCCACCAGCTCAGTATTACAGAGGCCGAGGACGCGACCGCGGTCGAGGATACCAGGGGGAAGATCGTAGACTAGGAAGAGAGCAGGTATATGATTTGGACCTTGCGCAGTCTCGAAATCCGGAGCAGGTCATAGCAGGTACGCTGCAATGTTTCTTTATTTTCATAGAATATCCCTTTAAGTTGTTAAAACTCAGAACCGCACTAGATAGATTAACAAGGAAAGAAAATTCTTTATAGAACCCTAAGATATTTAATCACCCCAGGTATAGTCTTCATCAGCGGCAAGCCTGCCCGCACGCTTTTTGATACTAGAGCTACTCACTCCTTTGTGTCGGAGACGTTCGTAGAAGGACTAGAAGGTGTGGAGCGGTTCACAGGCTCGAGGATGAGGGTGCGACTACCAGATGGATCCGAACTCCTTACCACGGATCACTGTAATATGGAGGCGGAAATTGGTGGAAAGGCATTCGAGGCTCCAGCGACGATTTTGAAGCTGACGGACTACGTCCTGATCCTGGGCATGGTATGGCTGCACTGGAACCATGCCCAGATTGACTGCCAGGCGAAGAGGATCACCGTGAGACACGGGGACTCTTTCATTACCATCGAAGGTATAAAACCTGTCTCTCGTATACTCTTATCTTCAATACAGGCCGTTAAGGCCCATCTGCAGGGAGAGGAGGTCTATCAGATTTTATTTGAGATGGCGGAAGTTAAGGAGTCGGTGACAGACATCCCGGTGGTGCGAGATTTCGCTGATATCTTTCCAGAGAAACTACCAGGACTACCTCCACACCGAGAGCAGGATTTTCAGATACAGCTTGTGCCGGGGGCCAAGCCGGCGTCTAGGGCCCCTTATCGGATGGCCCCAAAGGAGTTGGCAGAGTTTCGGACTCAGCTGCAGGAATTAGTTGAGGCAGGATTTGTTAGACCGAGTTCCTCACCATGGGGAGCACCGGTCCTATTCGTGAAGAAGAAGGATGGGACACTCCGCCTGTGCATCGATTATCGAGCACTAAACAGGCTGACCGTCCGGAATACCTATCTGCTCCCTCGGATAGACGAATTGTTCGACCAGCTAGAGGGGGCCCATTATTTCTCGAAGCTGGACTTGAGGTCAGGATACTACCAGCTGCGGATCCAGGAGGAGGATATCCCGAAGACGGCCTTTAGTAGCAGATATGGCCTATATGAGTTCACCGTGATGCCCTTCGGGCTCACGAATGCTCCGTCGGCGTTCATGAGCCTCATGAACCGGGTTTTCGAAGCCTACTTAGATGTGTTCGTCATAGTATTCATAGACGACATCCTGATCTACTCTAGGACGGAGGAGGAACACACTCGACATCTGGAACTGACTTTGGAGAGGTTGCGGGAGCATCACCTTTATGCAAAATTCAGCAAGTGTCAGTTTTGGTTGAAGGAGGTGGCCTTCCTAGGCCACATTATCAGCGGAGCCGGGTTGGCAGTGGATCCGGCAAAGATTCAGGCAGTTCGAGATTGGCCGCAGTTGAAGACAGCCACCGATGTGCGAAGTTTCTTGGGACTTGCCGGCTATTACCGGAAGTTCGTGGAGGGGTTCTCTCGGATTGCCCTCCCCCTCACATCTTTGACGAAGAAGGAGGCACCTTTTGTTTGGACCCCGCAGTGCCAGGCGGCTTTCCAGGAGCTGAAGGACCGACTCATCTCAGCCCCTATTCTGGCCCTTCCATCTGGAAAGGAAGGATTCCAGGTGTATACCGACGCATCATACCAAGGGATGGGAGCGGTGCTGATGCAGAACGGACATGTCATAGCATATGCCTCCTGCTAGCTGAAGACCCATGAGAGGAACTACCCGGTGCACGACCTCGAGATGGGAGCGGTCGTTTTTGCTCTGAAGGTCTGTCGCAATTATCTTTATGGAGTCCACTGCGATATCTTCTCCGATCACAAGAACTTGAAATACGTGGACACGCAGAAGGAGCTGAATATCAGGCAGAGGCGTTGGGTGGAGTTCTTAGCAGATTATCAGTATGAGATGCACTACCATCCAGGGAAGGCAAACGTGGTGGCCGACGCGTTGAGCCGGAGAGCTGCCACTTCCGAAGCTGGGCCCCAGGTTATGTCCATGGAGCTGGTCCAGTCATTTAGAGATATGCGGATATCCCTAGTGTCTGAGGATGATCCAGAGCTGTATATGGAGTATCTGAAATCGATAGTGGCCGTAGACGATATTCGGGATCGCATTCGGGACGGACAGAGGACAGATGCGTGGGCAGAGCCGATGTTCCGAGCTTTGGAGGAAGGTTCGACAGGAGATTATTCCCTGAGAGATGGTTTGCTCCACTTCAGAGGTAGAGTATATATACCCGCAGGAGGCCAGATCCGAGAGGATATTATGATGGAGGCGCATTGCAGCCGGTACTCGGTGCACCCGGGGATCACAAAGATGACCGCTGATTTGAAGAGGACGATGTTTTGGCCGGGCATGAAGAAGGACATTACGTACTTCGTGACCCATTGCGAGGCGTGTCAGTTGGTAAAGGCGGAGTGCAGGAACCCCGCAGGACTGTTGCAGCCACTCCCGGTGCCGGAGTGGAAGTTTGACGATATAGCTATGGATTTTATACATGGTCTTACCCAGTCTCGGATGGGGAATGACTCGATCTGGGTGATTATTGATCGGTTGACGAAGGTGGCCCGCTTTATACCGATCAGGAAGGATGACTCGGTGGGAGTGCTGGTACGGAAGTTTGTGGAGCTGTATGTCCGATATCATGGCGTGCCCCGGACGATAGTGTCAGACTGCGATGGATGGTTTACATCCAGGGAGTGGCGGTCAGTGCAGGCATACCTGGGCACCCGTTTGACTTTTAGCACGGCCTTCCACCCTCAGACGGACGGGCAGACAGAGCGCACCAACATGACGTTGGAGGATCTACTACGACTGTGTATACTGGACCGAGGGGAGCCGTGGGAGAAGATGTTACCGTTGGTCGAGTTCTCCTACAATAATAGCTACCAGTCCAGCATCAGGATGGCGCCTTATGAAGCCTTGTATGGACGAAAATGTAGGACCCCGCTTTCTTGGGTTCAGGACGAGGATCCGAAGCTGCTGGGATCGGATTTCATTGAAGACACCGAGGCTCAGGTGAGACTGATCAGAGATAGGATGTTGGAGGCGCAGAGCAGACAGGCTAAATACTATGACGCCCGGCATCATCAGGTGGAGTTTCGGGTAGGGGATCGAGTGTTCTTGAAGATCCGGCCCATGCACAGAGTCTCTCGGGTGCGCGGTCGGAGGAAGAAACTCAGCCCTAGGTATATGGGCCCTTACCGGATCCTGGAGCGGATTGGACCCCTAGCCTACAGGCTAGAGTTGCCACCAGAGCTGGCAGCTCTACACGACGTCTTCCACATTTCTTCGCTGAGAAGGGCTCTACTACGCCCGGAGCAGCGGATTTTGACCACCGAAGGGCCGGTAGCTTCAGACCGTTCTGTTCACTTGGAGCCGGTCCGGATCGACGATAAAGGAGTATGGATCTTGCGCCGCAAGAAGATCCCCTTAGTCAAGGTTCTGTGGAGAAATCACGGTCAGGAGGAGCACACCTGGGAACCGCAGGATCTGATGAGGCAAAGATACCCGGAGTTGTTCAGTCAGGTACATCTCACCACCTCTCGGTATACTATAGATTGCCTTCTTGTTTTGGACAGTTAAGACTAGATAAGGAAAATCTAGGACCTAGGCATGCGCACTCAATCAGAAAGGTAGGGGCTAATCTTTTGTTTATTGGGGAGATTTTCTTCGTTTATCAAACGAATAGTCGCCTAAACCCAATAAAAAGATCGTATGGGATGTTACAAGTTTAATTCATTCCGATAGAAATCCCCATAGGCTCAACCTCAATTTCGGGGACGAAATTTTTGTTTTGTTTATTGGGATTTGTAACATCCCATTTCCGGCTAGACCCCTAGGAGTCGGTTGGTCGTGACAGAACCCGAGGAAGCCCGAAAATTGAAATAAATCGACTGAGATTTCGGGTCACGGGTTGGTCACGCCCTTGACCGACCCGTCATGCCCGTGACCTGGGCGTGACTTCTTCGACGATCGTCGATCTTCGTGAGACGATCGTCGAACGTGCAGCCTGGGCATGTCATGCCCGTGACCAAGGTGTCACGCCCGTGACCAAGGGGCGTGACTCCTTCGACAAGCGTCGATCCCCGTAAAACGATCGTCGAAATTGAACTCGGGCCTGTCACGCCCGTGACCTAAGTGTCACGCCCGTGACCTAGGGCGTGACCAGCCTTCGACGACCGTCGATCCCAGTTCGACGATCGTCGACCTCAAAATTGCCGTTCGGGCCTGTCACGCCCGTGACAAAGGGTGTCACGCCCGTGACCCAGGGCGTGACCACCATTCGACGACCGTCGATCTCAAATCGACGATCGTCAACCCATAACTAACCACCCGAGCCTGTCACGCCCGTGACCCAAGGTGTCACGCCCGTGACCATCCATCGACGATCGTCGATCTCAGTTCGACGATCGTCGAACCCAGAATTGGCTATCCAGGCCTGTCACGCCCGTGACCTATGTGTCACGCCCGTGACATTGGCCGAAACGACGGTTCAGGCCCGAAATTATTCTAACACGCGTGGTAATAAATGCGGGTGTGGGAAATTACACCAGGAGTATTTATGGGCCGTTTCCTTCTTTAATTATTTAAATAAATAAGGAAAATGTTGGTCCAATAGGAAATCACCACCTGGCGAACACCTCTTCATTTTCCAGCGTTTCAACGGCCCTGCATCATAACCGAAGCGTTAAGGGGAGGAGCCTTCATGGCCATTAAGGCTTTACCCATTCACCTTCCCACTTTCTGACTTATAAAAGCCCACCTGGAGCAAGAGGAGAAGGTTACACGCTCAAGTAATCGGATCAGATCCTTGTTCTTGCTGTAGGAGAAGTTCAGCAACGCCACCACCGCGTCATGGCACCCCGTCGTTCTTCTCGCCTTCAAACCGCGAACAAGGTCCTCCTCTGCTCCTTCTCTTTCATGGGTAGATCTTAGGATTCTTAGAAAGGAGGTTCGCGCTCAACGGAGCCGGACCCGTCTCTCGTTTTCATGGGAAAACCATGTAAATGGTATTTTTGAGTTCGCCGGAAACCGTCACCTCCGGCGGCCAAACCACCGCCGACCGCTAGCCATCGCCTCAACGGAGGTGGTGGTGGTGGTGGCTGGCCAGGGAAGTGACCGGACTGCCGGCGACGGATCACAGAAGTGTTACAGGAAAAATGACTTCCTGAGTTCTGGTTTTCGGGTTCTGTAGAAGATGAACAGTAAAAACTGTTTTAAATATATAAACTAAGTAAATGATTTTGTATGGAAATTATACTTGGATGGACATATTTTAATGATGCAAAACTAGGCTCTTAGAGGTCATTTTAGGAAAAATAACCTGACACGAAAGTCGTAACCCTTCGAGTCTAAATAAATTTAAAATTGGTTTCAACTCGTTTGGGTAAGCGGTTCGGCCGCAGCACCCGTTTTAGTGGGGGCTGTACCTAGAGTTGGGCAAAAATTAAAACGATTGCCCACTCTTCGTCCCTTGTCTAAATGACCTGAAATTTGGGCAGGGGGTTAATCTTGGTTATACCTAAAGGCAGACCAAAAATGGGAATTTTTGGAGATACTTTGCCTAAAGTTTTTGTTTTAATTTAATAATCTTAGATAAATTTATTTAGGTGGTCAAATGACCTCCAAACCCTCCCAAATTTTGGTGAGTGGTCCCTGGCTATAAAACCTAGGTCTGTGTAAAATTCCAATTGATTTGGAGGAGTTTTGGGTGAGAAATCTTCTACCCTTAACTAGGCATTAATGAGACACCTTTTAATAAAAAGTGCACTGAGAGTTTGGAAGGGTCAAATCACCTCAACAGAGGCTGATTTTCTGATCTCTGACTTAGAATGGTGTTATAACCCGCTTGGAGAAAATGGAGTGATTTAGGGTTGATTTACCCTAGGATCCAAGCTCAAATCTTAAATGAAGGGTTTTGAGGTTTGTGAAGGACATAGGAGCAAAAGCTCTTGTATGCCCTTGAAATTTGGAGGAGAGTGGCATGTTATGCTGAAAACCCTCTGGTTGAAATAGTGAAGGAATTGGAGGTAATTGAGTACCTCGGAAGTTGAGGGTTTGAATTAGGATAGAAATGTAATTCAGTTATTCTAAGCACTAAATCTAATCCAAAAATCATCAAACTCGGGAGGAGGGAGTTTTAGGATGTTTTAGACTTATGGTAATTTTCCTGGAATTTTATGATTAATAAATATCATACTTCATGTGTTAAAGGATTATTAGCCCGATTGGTTGCTTCAAATATTTGGAGGTTTTAAATTAATTATAATCAGTTAAAATTCTGGATTTAGATCTTGACCAGTAGAACATTGATCCCTGAATTTTTATAGAATTTTATGTGGAATAAATCTGGTACTTTGTTCATAGATAATAGAAAGGGGTTTTATTGTGTAAAAAGTAATTATGGATAAATTACTTGCTAGAAAATTATGAAACTTGGCCAGTGCTAATTTTAGGCCTTTATCTGCATGACATAAATTATTTATAATTTTTAGAAGAATATTTTCTGTACTTGATTCATAAACAACAGAAGTTAGAGATTATTTCTAAAATAGTTTTCATGCCTTTTTAATGAAAGAAAAATTATGATACTTAGGATTTAACCTATTGAGATAACCTACTATTTATTATAAATTCGCTGGACATCTTGCATGTTTACTTAGGGTAGTTCATGTTCAAATTGGTAGCCCTTGGGATTTTCGAGGAATTTAATTAAATGCCAAATAGATTAGGAAAATTTCCATTTTCTGGATTTAGGTCATTTACATCATGGTAAGTCTCCAGTAAATAATTTAGGGCAATTGGATGAGTATTGGATCATTGCATAACCGGTTCGACATGAAGTCTAGGTCGGTCTGCATATAGCAATTGTGAATTGAAATAAGACATGATCTGAGGAAGACATTGGAGTTAAATAATTCATTTTGTTTGGGTGGGCAGTAGTGGAGGAAATCGCAATAGGAAGATAAAAAGAGTAGCGAGAAGTGGTGATAGCTAGAGTTAAGAGGTGTTCGGGTTCGGCGAAAGATCGCCTTTCCCGAAGAGAGGAAAGTTAAAAATCACCCTAGGATAGTCTATCGTAAAATGAGAAGGGAATCGGGCTAGGGGAGATAAACCAATAATATTAAGTGCCTTGCGAAAGGGAACTTCGGGCTGTAATGCCGCCGTCTTGGTTCCTAGTGCCCCTTGAGAGCCCTTCACGGGGAATACCGGGGGCAGTCCTGGGATAACGTAAACTGTAATAACAAACTGGCAAGAGTAACTTAGTAACTAGGGCTGCACTTTTCACAAACACTGTTGCCACAGGAAGATTGATGAGAGCTTCGGCTCGGGTGATTTGGAAACAGACGTTTGGGTCCGGGGAGCTTCGGCTCGGTTTGTTTGGAGACGGAGGTTTGGTCCGGGGAGCTTCGGCTCGGTTTTGTGTGTTTACGAATAAACTTGCATGTGCATAAGATAGGAAAAGTTAAGGTGGTGGGTTTTACGATATCGGGGAGTTCGATTGCACCGACACCAATATCGTTGACTCGGCGGGGTGATTAGCATTTCGCCAACAGAAGTCCGGTGTGCCAGCCGGCAAGAGTACGCAGGCGTCCACTTAGTGCACCAAGCGTTGAGGCGTACGATAGGTCAGACCAGTGGTGCTTTTACTGGTTTTGAGGTGGGCGAGGCCCAACCCACCGCTTCCGTCCGCCACTACAGAGGTATCCTGGGAGGTAACGGCTCCGAAAGGGGGAACTAAAGGTCTGTGTGCACAGAGTCGGGTGTGTGAGTTGCACTTGCATGTTTCATCATACCCACTAGCATGTCATAGCATAATCGATTCATTTAACCCTGACACCTAAAGTATAAGTGGTATGGGACGCTTATACATTAGGACCTGCAAAACGACCCCTTGGTCTATAAGCTTGTGTGGGCAAGTTTATAAATCAAAGGTTAATTTCAATATATAACAACCATTGCTGTTTGATAACCGACACCCCAAGGTATAAGTGGTATGGGACACTTATACGATGGGAGCCTTGCAAAAGATCCCTTTTGCTTATGTGTTCTCGCATAAGTGAAGGTTTAAATTCATATAATTGCTTTTCTTACTGCTAGACCTATTATAACATTCATATTAACTGCTCACCAAATACAACTTGCTAGATTAAGTCCACTGTCACCTGTTTACTTTTATTCTCCACAAATATGTCCTCCCCTTTCTTTTTCCCCGCTCGGTACCTAGGAGCCATGGGGGAAGGGGTAGGAGATGATATGGCTTAGTCTTTATGACTAACGGTTTTCGAACCGCATCATTTAGGGGATCGTGGAGCCCAACATGGAGGAGCAGCCCCAGAGATCGGTGCGCCTGGAGATGGGGCAGTCTAGCTCCGGAGTTCATACAGCCGGGACCGTGAGTCTCGACCTTGAGTAGTTTCTGTTTCGCTTCCGCATGAGAGACTTGTAGTGAGGACATTTGGTACCGGGCATAAGCCCGCATTTATAGTACTCTGATGTTTTCTGTGGACACTCCCTTCGTGGAGATTTTATCTTATTTACATGTGATTTATTATTGTGGACTGCATTGTTCTTACTTCAATTATTGTGCTACTTATTGTGAACGAAAAGGCCGGCAGAATCGGCGCGTTGTAGTGACGACCTTCCCGGGTGCGAAGGTGTCACCGCAAAGCGGCGGTTCTGGGCATAAGACCCCGGTGGTTGAAAAAGAAAAAAAAAGGGGGTCTTACAAGTGGTATCAGAGCAAACATCGATCAGAAGGAAGTAGCAGTCCACAAAACCTAGGTCACCCCCCGCTCGAGTTTAGTTTGGGGACAAACTAAGCAGCGGAAGCAGTGGTGTGCCCATATGGGGATCACATATAAATTGTCCACCTTTATGTAATATTTGAACGTTTTCTCAGCATGTGTTTTTGTTACGCAGTCTCCAGCACGGACTACGCCACAAGGTGGAGTTCAACAGGCTCAGGATGTTGCACCACCCCAACCGGCCCCCACTCCTTTCCTTCAGTCAGACATGGGACAGACCCTGACTGCCATCCTGGAGGCCTTCAGGGCCCAGCAGGTTCCGGCCCCGCAGCCAAATCCGGGGGCCAACTGGCTCAGCATCTTCCGGGGTCTTTCTCCCCCGTCCTATTTGGGGACAAAGTCGGCTGTTCGGACGGAAGAGTGGCTAGATATTATGTACGAGATGCTGACCGGGATTCGGTGTCCATGGGAGGAGAGGGTGGCTCTGGTTGTCTCCTGCCTGGAGTCCCATGCAAAGAGGTGGTGGAAGACGCTGCTGGACACGACATTTGCTGATAGGGAGGTTGCGGAGGTTACTTGGGAGGAGTTCAGGGCCGCACTGCTGGAGCATTTCGTTCCGCATTCGGCTAGGGATGATTTGGAGGAGCGGTTCATACAGCTGAAGAAGGGTACCCGGACCGTGGTGGAGTACCATCAAGAGTTTGACCATCTGGCTCGATACGCAGATTCCTACCAGCTAGACGAGGCAGGGTATACCAGGAGGTTCTATAAGGGCCTACGGGAGGACTTGAGGGAGGCTCTGTTGTTTGTATCTGACGGGCCCATCTCCCGGATTTTGGAGATGGCCAAAAGGATTGAGGCAGATTGGCATGCCACCCGGGGCCGGAAAACGGCCAGCAGAGGATCATGGACGGAGAGGTAGAAATGACCAGCGGCGAGGTGCTGTACCAGAGGGGAGGAGGACGGAGGACCAGCCTCGTCAGGACGTGAGGCAGGAGCCGAGGGAACAGGTGGTATTAGCCTCTCCCCCTCTTCGGATGCAGGAGATGCCGAGACCCGGGGGAATGGCGTATCCCCCACCAGAGTGTTTTCTTTGTCTTCAGATTGGGCACATTCGGAGGAACTGCCCTATGAGGGGGGCACCACCTCCAGCACATCAGGGCGGCCCACCAGCTCAGTATTACGGAGGCCGAGGACGCGGCCGCGGTCGAGGATACCAGGGGGAAGATCGTAGACAAAGAAGAGAGCAGGTATATGCTTTGGACCTTGCGCAGCCTCGAAATCCGGAGCAGGTCATAGCAGGTATGCTGCAATGCTTCTTTATTTTCATAGAATTTCCCTTTAAGTTGTTAAAACTCAGAACCGCACTAGATAGATTAACAAGGAAAGAAAATTCTTTATAGAACCCTAAGATATTTAATCACCCCAGGTATAGTCTTCATCAGCGGCAAGCCTGCCCGCACGCTTTTTGATACTGGAGCTACTCACTCCTTTGTGTCGGAGACGTTCGTAGAAGGACTAGAAGGTGTGGAGCGGTTCACAGGCTCGAGGATGAGGGTGCGACTACCAGATGGATCCGAACTCCTTACCACGGATCACTGTAATATGGAGGCGGAAATTGGTGGAAAGGCATTCGAGGCTCCAGCGACGATTTTGAAGCTGACGGACTACGACCTGATCCTGGGCATGGTATGGCTGCACTGGAACCATGCCCAGATTGACTGCCAGGTGAAGAGGATCACCGTGAGACACGGGGACTCTTTCATTACCATCGAAGGTATAAAACCTGTCTCTCGTATACTCTTATCTTCGGTACAGGCCGTTAAGGCCCATCTGCAGGGAGAGGAGGTCTATCAGATTTTATTTGAGATGGCGGAAGTTAAGGAGTCGGTGACAGACATCCCGGTGGTGCGAGATTTCGCTGACATCTTTCCAGAGAAACTACCAGGACTACCTCCACACCGAGAGCAGGATTTTCAGATACAGCTTGTGCCGGGGGCCAAGCCGGCGTCTAGGGCCCCTTATCGGATGGCCCCAAAGGAGTTGGCAGAGTTTCGGACTCAGCTGCAGGAATTAGTTGAGGCAGGATTTGTTAGACCGAGTTCCTCACCATGGGGAGCACCGGTCCTATTCGTGAAGAAGAAGGATGGGACACTCCGCCTGTGCATCGATTATCGAGCACTAAACAGGCTGACCGTCCGGAATACCTATCCGCTCCCTCGGATAGACGAATTGTTCGACCAGCTAGAGGGGGCCCATTATTTCTCGAAGCTGGACTTGAGGTCAGGATACTACCAGCTGCGGATCCAGGAGGAGGATATCCCGAAGACGGCCTTTAGTAGCAGATATGGCCTATATGAGTTCACCGTGATGCCCTTCGGGCTCACGAATGCTCCGTCGGCGTTCATGAGCCTCATGAACCGGGTTTTCGAAGCCTACTTGGATGTGTTCGTCATAGTATTCATAGACGACATCCTGATCTACTCTAGCATGGAGGAGGAACACACTCGACATCTGGTACTGACTTTGGTGAGGTTGCGGGAGCATCACCTTTATGCAAAATTCAGCAAGTGTCAGTTTTGGTTGAAGGAGGTGGCCTTCCTAGGCCACATTATCAGCGGAGCCGGGTTGGCAGTGGATCCGGCAAAGATTCAGGCAGTTCGAGATTGGCCACAATTGAAGACAGCCACCGATGTGCGAAGTTTCTTGGGACTTGCCGGCTATTACCGGAAGTTCGTGGAGGGGTTCTCTCGGATTGCCCTCCCCCTCACATCTTTGACGAAGAAGGAGGCACCTTTTGTTTGGACCCCGCAGTGCCAGGCGGCTTTCTAGGAGCTGAAGGACCGACTCATCTCAGCCCCTATTCTGGCCCTTCCATCTGGAAAGGAAGGATTCCAGGTGTATACCGACGCATCATACCAAGGGATGGGAGCGGTGCTGATGCAGAACGGACATGTCATAGCATATGCCTCCCGCCAGCTGAAGACCCATGAGAGGAACTACCCGGTGCACGACCTCGAGATGGGAGCGGTCGTTTTTGCTCTGAAGGTCTGGCGCCATTATCTTTATGGAGTCCACTGCGATATCTTCTCCGATCACAAGAACTTGAAATACGTGGACACGCAGAAGGAGCTGAATATCAGGCAGAGGCGTTGGGTGGAGTTCTTAGCAGATTATTAGTATGAGATGCACTACCATCTAGGGAAGGCAAACGTGGTGGCCGACGCGTTGAGCCGGAGAGCTGCCACTTCCGAAGCTGGGCCCCAGGTTATGTCCATGGAGCTAGTCCAGTCATTCAGAGATATGCGGATATCCCTGGTGTCTGAGGATGATCCAAGAAGTTTTCCTGTGAGATATGAAGGAAGTGGAAGCGTGGTGTGCCCATAAGATCCCTTGGATGTGTTCGTCATAGTGGGGGCTTCCCGGTGGTGGGGGCTTCCCTGGTGTCTTCAACGAAATTTGGATGAGTGGGGGCACTCAACCTTCCTGTCTTGCCTGAAATAAAGAAATTATTTCAGGCAAGACAGGAATGTGCTACTTCTGTGATCGAATTTGGCCGGCAGAATCGGCGCCTTGTGGTGATGACCGGGGAGCTTCGGCTCGGTTGATTTGGGAGCTTCGGCTCGGTTGATTTGGAAACGGACGGGATGGTCCGGGGAGCTTCGGCTCGGTTGATTTGGAGACGGACGTTTTTGTCCGGGGAGCTTCGGCTCGGTTTTGTGCGCTTACGGTTTAACTTGCATGTGCATAAAATAGGAAAAGTTAAGGTGGTGGGTCTTTCGATATCGGGGAGTTCGATTGCACCGACACCGATATCGTTGACTCGGCGGGGTGATTAGCACTCCGCCAACAGAAGTCCGGTGCGCCAGCCGGCAAGAGTACGCAGGCGTCCGCTTTGTGCACCAAGCGTTGAGGCGTACGATAGGTCAGACCAGTGTGCTTTACTGGTTTTGGAGGTGGGCGAGGCCCAACCCACCGCTTCCGTTTGCCACTACGGAGGTATCCTGGGAGGTAACGGCTCCGAAAGGGGGAACTAAAGGTCTGTGTGCACAGAGTCGGGTGTGTGAGTTGCACTGCATGACATAACATACCCACCATATAGTTGCATATCATATCGTTCATAACAACCTTGACACCTAAAGTATAAGTGGAATGGGACGCTTATACTTTAGGACTTGCAAAACGACCCCTTGGTCTATAAGCTTGTGTGGGCAAGTTTATAAATCAAAGGTTAATTTCAATATATATATATGCTGCTGTTTGATAACCGACACCCCAACGTATAAGTGGTATGGGACACTTTATACGATGGGAGCCTTGCAAAAGATACCTTGGCTTATGTGTACTCACATAAGTGAAGGTTTAATTTCTTACTTACTTCCTTTCTGTTATACCTATTACAACACTTATAATGCTCCCCAGTCATAACTTGCTAGTTAGGTCCACCGTCATCTGCTTTTGACTAATCTCCACCTTCATGTCCTTCCCTTTCTTCCTCTCCGCCCGGTGCCTTAGAGCGTGGGGGAAGGGGTGGGGGATGATAGGACTTAGTCTTTTAGACTAACGGTTTTCGAACCATATCATTTTAGGGGATCGTGGAGCCCAGCATGGAGGAGCAGCCCCAGAGATCGGTGCGCCTAGAGGTGGGGCAGTCTAGCTCCGGAGTTCACACCGCCGGGACCGTGAGTCTCGATCCTTGAGTAGTTTCTGATTCGCTTCCGCATGAGAGACTTGTAGTGAGGATATTTTGTACCGGGCATAAGCCCGTAATTATATTACTCTGATGATTCTGTGGACACTCCCTTCGTGGAGTTTTATTATATACATATGTGATTTTTATTATTGTGGACTGCATTGCTTTTACTTCAATAATTGTGCTACTTCTGTGATCGAATTTGGCCGGCAGAATCGGCGCCTTGTGGTGATGACCCTTCGGGACGTGAAGGAGTCACCGCAAAGCGGCGGTTCTGGGCCTAAGACCCCGGTGGTTGAAAAAGAAAAAAAAAGGGGGTCTTACAAGAAAGGGAAGGACATGAAGGTGGAGATTAGTCAAAAGCAGATGACGGTGTAGGACCCCGCATGTGGTCTTACAAGCCGCCTGGCCTGATATTAGGCTCTACCTCTTGGGCTAAGCCTAATGACATTATTAATGTAAGATATTAGGTCTGCCAATAGCCTAGAGGGTTGACTGGTCAAATGGGGGAATAAGAGAGAGAGAGAAGAAATTATTAAGAGGAGAGAGAAATGATAAAAGAGAGTATTCATGGTGGACCCCCTTCCATGTTTTCATTTGGGATTTAATAATTCAAATGGGCTGCCAATAGGGGGTAGGAGGAAGACAATTCAGTTTGGAGGGTGACTAGGAGAGAGAGAGGAAGAGAGAGAAAGGAAATAATGGTGGGAGGAGAGAGAAATATTGAAAGAGAAGTTGAAGGGGGTGGGGCTCGGCCAAGAGAGGCTGAAAGCATGCCTTTATGGCTGCATTCAACTCCTCTAGAGAAGAGGAGTAGATGCAGCCGTTTCCCAGCCTTCAAGAGGGCTGTTTCACCCCCCCTCCACCTTGGCCGAAACCCCCATTTATGGCCATTAATGGCTTTCTTCATAACAGCCATGACCCTCCCCCTCCCCTCTCTACCTTTTTAAACCCCCATCAGTGAGCCAAGGAGAGGCTTTCGAATCCCTAACAGAAGAGCAAGTGGTGGCCGGAGCTTGAGAAGAAGGAAAACGCCGCCGCCGCCGTCGCCATGGCCCCTCGTCGATCTACACGTTGCACGGCCGCCGGGAAGGTCCTCCCTCACTCCTTTTTCCATGCTTAGATCCTAGGGATGTTTAGAAGGGGCTTTCATGATCAAACTATTCGGATCCAAGTTTTAAATTTAGAAAAATCTGCCATTGTTTTTGGGTTTTTGGAGCTCTCGGGTAGGGCGGCGCCGCCACCTCCGGCCGCCCTAGCTCCGGCCAAGGGGATCCCCCACCACCGGGAACACATAGGAGGTGTTTCCCGGCGGTGGCGCCGCCTCTGGCCGCCGGGTTGTGGCCCGTGAAACACCTCCTCCACGGCCTAAAATTAGGTTAATTCGGGGAAGATGAGCAGCAGGCGTCGGATACGCTTTAAGATCCGTGCAGATCAATCAAACATTATATTCCTATTTTTCTGATTTCTGTATTCTGTTTTAAAACAGTTTTACTGTAGTTGGATTTTAGGCCCCTTAAGGGCACCTTATGGAAAAACATGTAACATGAAAATTGTAGGTATTTAAAATACCTACAATTTGATATGTGTTATGAAAAATTTGGAGGAAAACTGAGCGGGGGTGAAATTAAACAGCAACATATATATATTGAAATTAACCTTTGATTTATAAACTTGCCCACACAAGCTTATAGACCAAGGGGTCGTTTTGCAAGTCCTAAGGTATAAGCGTCCCATTCCACTTATACCTTAGGTGTCAAGGTTGTTATGAACGATATGATATGCAACTATATGGTGGGTATGTTATGTCATGCAGTGCAACTCACACACCCGACTCTGTGCACACAGACCTTTAGTTCCCCCTTTCGGAGCCGTTACCTCCCAGGATACCTCCGTAGTGGCAAACGGAAGCGGTGGGTTGGGCCTCGCCCACCTCCAAAACCAGTAAAGCACACTGGTCTGACCTATCGTACGCCTCAACGCTTGGTGCACAAAGCGGACGCCTGCGTACTCTTGCCGGCTGGCGCACCGGACTTCTGTTGGCGGAGTGCTAATCACCCCGCCGAGTCAACGATATCGGTGTCGGTGCAATCGAACTCCCCGATATCGAAAGACCCACCACCTTAACTTTTCCTATTTTATGCACATGCAAGTTAAACCGTAAGCACTCAAAACCGAGCCGAAGCTCCCCGGACCAAAACGTCCGTCTCCAAATCAACCGAGACGAAGCTCCCCGGACCGTCCTGTCCGTTTCCAAATCAACCGAGTCGAAGCTCTCATCAACCTTCCTGTGCCAACAGTGTTGTGAAGAGTGCAGCCCTAGTTACTAAGTTACTCTTGTCGGTTTGTTATTACAGTTTACGTTAGCCCAGGACTGCCCCCGGTATACCCCGTGAAGGGCTCTCAAGGGGCACTAGGAACCAAGACGGTGCATTACGGCCCGAAGTTCCCTTTCGCAAGGCACTTATTATTGTTGGTTAATACCCCGTACCCAAACCCTTAATGTTACTCTGGTTCTAACCCTAATGAATTTTAACTCCTTCACCCGCTCCCAGGAAAGACGATGTTCCGTCGAACCCGAGCTCCACCCATCCTTAGTTAACCTAACCACTATCCCATACCCAATTTCATTGATAACCTCCGAATCATCTTGCCACGGCATTTACACATGATTTGTCGCCCTATGACCATGGTATTACAATTTCTATGATTTCACTATATGCAGACCAACTTGAGCAAATCAACAAGTATGATAGGAAGTGCATCAATTTCTCATCCAAACACCCTAAGATAATTACTAAGGGCCTATCCTGACTTTTATAACTTAAATCCAGCACTTCCAAATTTTTCCTAAATAATTTAATATTTATTTAATTATCCAGAAATTAAAGCCATGAGTGATTTTGAGCATGAGGTACTACATTCATTCATCATAAAATTATAAGAAAATTACCAGGGCTCTACAATGTCCATAAATGTTCACTGACCAAAAATTATAATTTTACAAGGCCTAAAAATATTATTTAAAAATCATTTATAAATTCTACAAATTGCAAGCCTTGTGAATCAACCCCTATGATTATAGATCCAAAAATTCTACAATAATTACCAGAGATGTAAGAGGTCATAAAAACTCATTTGCCTAAGTTACACCAGATTTCAGTGAGGGAACAACCCATAATAATTATTTGACTATCTTTAGAAAATCAATGGCTTGTGAATGAAGTACTTAAAATAATCAGTTAATAATTCCAGAAAAATTCAAGCATATGTATAAGAATCTAAAAAGCTCTCTGCCAAAATTTCATATCCATTAATCAACCAGAGAAATCAAATTAATTAAAATACCCAAAAACCTATTTTTGTGAGTTATGAAGGAACTATCATGTATTGAATTCCAAGGCTCTCAATATTATTTCCCAGAGACTTCCCTAAACCCAAGAAGTACACTACCCAAGTTTCATGGCCTTTAGGCAAGTTTTGGTGACCTATTTTACCTTAACAAGGGAGGTGCCCTAAGCTAGGGTTAGGGTTTAAGGGAGGGTAACCCTCTCCAAATCTTCCAAGACTTTGGTCAGGGGGTTCTAACCTCACTAGTCTCCTTTCCACCAAAAATCACTTCCATTCAAGGTCATTTGACCCCATGCCCTTCACAAGCCCCCCAATGTCCAACCTAGGGGTTTGGACTTGGGTCCTAGGGCATACTCACCCCAAACCACTCCATACACCATAAGGGAGTGTTAAAGCCCATTACAAACCAGTGGACCAAGTTTCAGCCTCTGGTGAGGGAGTTTGGTCAACTGAAATCACTAAGTGCACTTTTGACCTATTTGCCCCTTAATGGGCCAACCTAGGATTGGGTAATTACCCATCCAAAACATCTCCAAATTAAATGAAACTTTATACAGAGCTTCCCTAGGTCCCTAAGGGACTCCCACCAAAATTTTGGGGGATTTGGAGGTCATTAGACCCCTTAATCACTCTAAGATATGATTATTAAATTTTAACAAAAACTATAGAAAAATGTTATCCAAAAATTACCATTTTTGGATATGTCATAGGTGTGGGTAAGAATGACCCCTACATAAAATTTTAAGTCATTTGGAGGTCTGGTTTGATGTGGGCAACCAAAATGGTGTCTGACCTAGCATAAGGACACCTTCCACCAAACTGAGTGCTGAGGTCAGCACAGTTATCCAAATTGGGTGAAATCAATTTTAAAATAACGTAGACTCAAAGGGCTACAACTTTCATGTTCACTACTTTTTCTGTAGAGGGCTCTAGGTATTTTTAATAAATACAAACATTAAGAGATAAAACTGTGACAGAAAATTGCATATAATAAACTATTAATTCAAATCCTAGGGTGCACGAATCTTGATGAACGATCCAACGGTAGCTGCTCTTCTTCCCCGATGGAGTAGAGAAATAGACCCGCCACAGGCCCTTTTTTCGGGGCTATTACCGGCGGCCTGAGGCGGCGCCACCACCGGGAAACACCCCCTATGTGTTCCCGGTGGTGGGGGCTTCCCTTGGCCGGAGCTAGGGCGGCCGGAGGTGGCGGCGCCGCCCTACCCGAGAGCTCCCAAAAACCCAAAAAAAAAATGGCAGATTTCTGAAATATTAAAACTTAGATCCGATTTATTACAAAACGAAATCCATTTCTAAAGAGCCCTAGGATCTAAGCATGGAAGAAAGAGTGAGGGAGGACCTTCCCGGCGGCCATGCGACGTGTAGATCGGCGAGGGGCCATGGCGACGGCGGCGGCGGCGTTTTCTCCTTCTCTTGCTCCGGCCACCACTTGCTCTTCTGTTAGGGATCCGGAAACCTTCTCCCTGGCTCACTGAGGGGTTTTAAAGGTAGAGGAGGGAGGGGGAGAGGCAGGGCTTGGAGTTTATTATGCCATTAATTGGCTTCAATGGGGGCGGCTCGGATTGAAGAGAGGGGGGTGGCACAGCGCCTAGAGGGTTGGGAAACGGCTGGAGGAACTCCTCTTTCCCAGAGGAGGTTAATGGCATCCATTATTGCTCCCCTCAGCCCCTTCATGGCCGAACCCCAACTCCTTGGTCTTCCAAAACTCCTCCACCATTTTTGAATAATTTCTCTCTCCTCCTTTAAAATTCCTTCTCTCTCTCTCATCCTCTCTCTCCTAGTCACCCCCAAACTGAAAACTCCTCATCTCACCCCTCTAATGGCAGCCCACTAAGGCCATTTAATTTTTATATGAACTCACAAGGGAAAGGGAGGCTCATCTTCTCCATGAACCTATTATTTTCTCTCTCCTATTTTTCTTCTCTCTCTCTTTCTCTCTCTCTTCCCCCAAATGAAGCCCCCATGTAATGTCTTCCTTTTTATTCTATTGGCAGCCCACTACAAATTATGATACTTCAAATGAAATATAAGAGAGGGACCCACCATGAATGATCCTTTACTCTTTCTCTCTCCTCTATTATTTCTCAAATTTAGGCTTCTCTTTCTCTCTCCTAGTCACCTAGTTGACTGGTCAAGGAACTAGGTTATTGGCAGCCCTAATATCTCACATTATTCTTGTCATTAGGCTTAGCCCAAGAGGGAGGGTGGCTTGAACTTGGGTTAACCCAAATGGGCTAAGTTGACTTGACTTGGGTTAAATGTTGACTTGGTCATTTTGACTCTTTGGGTCCACATCAATGGGTCTTTAGTGACCCATTGGACTCCCCTAAGGCCTAGGTAGGGTTAGTTGGAGTTGAGTTGGCCCCCTGGAGGTCACATGGCCCTTAGGAAGGGCACTTTGACCATTTTAGGGTTAGGGTTGGCTTGGGTTAATTTGGCCACTAGTATTGACCCCATTGAGTCTATGGTGACTCATTGGCCCCACATAGGGTCTAGAAATGCCCTAGAGTCAGTTTGAGCTCACTAGGTCACCCAAACTCAGTGTTTTGGAAACTTGCTATTTGCAGCCCAAAATGAGTCTCTACTAGACTCCTAAGCCCATTTGGTCTATTTGGTTCCCTATGGTCTTGCCATGGCCCAGGCAAGCCCAAAGTTATTCTTAGGGGGGGCCTAATTGGAAATGGGATGTTACAAATCCCAATAAACAAAACAAAAATTTCGTCCCCGAAATTAAGGTTAAGTCTACGGGAGATCACTACCGGCATAAGTTAAGCTTGTAACATCCCATATGGTTTGCCGTGCCTACGATATCAACATTTACGGGCTAGTCCCCAATAAACAAAAAGTTTAGCCTATACCTTCTTAGATTATTCTACGAATAATTGTAAATAGGAAGGAAAACTTTAAATTACTTGAGGAGTTGGGAGGATTACCTGACTAAACAGCTCCGGGTATCTCTCCTGCATCAGGTCCTGAGGTTCCCAGGTGTGCTCCTCCTGACCGTGATTTCTCCACAGAACCTTGACTAAGGGAATCTTCTTGCGGCGCAAGATCCGCACTCCTTTGTCATCGATCCGAACCGGCTCCAAGTGAACAGATCGGTCTGAAGCTACCGGCCCTTCTGTGGTCAAAATTCGCTGCTCCGGGCGTAGTAGAGCCCTTCTCAGCGAAGAGATGTGGAAGACGTCGTGTAGAGCTGCCAGCTCTGGCGGCAACTCTAGCCTGTAGGCTAAGGGTCCGATCCGCTCCAGGATCCGGTAAGGGCCCATATACCTAGGGCTGAGTTTCTTCCTCCGACCGCGCACCCGTGAGACTCCGTGCATGGGCCGGATCTTCAAGAACACTCGATCTCCTACCCGGAACTCCACCTGACGATGCCGAGCGTCATAGTATTTTGCTTGTCTGCTCTGCGCCTCCAGCATCCTTTCTCTGATCAGCCTCACCTGAGCCTCGGTGTCTTCAACGAAATCCGATCCCAGCAGCTTCGGATCCTCGTCCTGTACCCAAGAAAGCGGGGTCCTACATCTCCTTCCATATAAGGCCTCATAAGGCGCCATCCTGATGCTGGACTGGTAGCTATTATTGTAGGAGAACTCAACCAACGGTAACATCTTCTCCCACGGCTCCCCTCGGTCTAGTATACACAGCCGTAGTAAGTCCTCCAAGGTCCTGTTGGTGCGCTCGGTCTGCCCGTCCGTCTGAGGGTGGAAAGCCGTGCTAAAAGCCAACCGGGTGCCCAAATATGCCTGCACTGACCGCCACTCCCTGGATGTAAACCGTCCATCGCGGTCCGACACTATCGTCCGGGGCACGCCATGATATCGGACATACTGCTCCACAAACTTCCGTACCAGCACTCCTACCGAGTCATCCTTCCTGATCGGCACAAAGCGGGCCACCTTCGTCAGCCGATCGACAATCACCCAAATCGAGTCGTTCCCTGTCCGAGACCGGGGAAGACCATGTATGAAATCCATCGCTATGTCGTCGAACTTCCACTCCGGCACCTGGAGTGGCTGCAATAGTCCTGCGGGGTTCCTGCACTCCGCCTTCACCAACTGACACGCCTCGCAATGGGTCACGAAGTACGTAATGTCTTTCTTCATGCCCGGCCAAAACATCGTCCTCTTCAAATCAGCGGTCATCTTTGTGATCCCCGGGTGTACGGAGTACCGGCTGCAATGCGCCTCCGTCAAAATGTCTTCTCGGATCTGGCCTCCTGCGGGTATATATACTCTGCCTCTGAAGTGGAGCAAACCATCCCTCAGGGAATAATCTCCTGTCGAACCTTCCTCCAAAGCTCGGAACATCGGCTCTGCCCACACATCTGCCCTCTGTCCGTCCCGAATGCGATCCCGAATATCGTCTATGGCCACTATCGATGCCAGATACTCCCTATACAGATCTGGGTCATCCTCGGACACTAGGGATATCTGCATATCTCTGAATGACTGGACTAGCTCCATAGACATCACCTGGGGCCCAGCTTCGGAAGTGGCCGCTCTCCGACTCAGCGCGTCGGCCACCACGTTTGCCTTCCCTGGGTGGTAGTGCATCTCATACTGATAATCTGCTAAGAACTCCACCCAGCGCCTCTGCCTGATATTCAACTCCTTCTGCGTGTCCACGTATTTCAGGTTCTTGTGATCGGAGAAGATATCGCAGTGGACTCCATAAAGGTAATGACGCCAGACCTTTAGGGCAAAAACGACCGCTCCCATCTCGAGGTCGTGCACCGGGTAGTTCCTCTCGTGGGTCTTCAGCTGGCGGGAGGCATATGCTATGACGTGTCCGTTCTGCATCAGCACTGCCCCCATTCCCTGGTATGATGCGTCGGTATACACCTGAAATCCTTCCTTCCCCGATGGAAGGGCCAGAATGGGGGCCGAGACGAGTCGGTCCTTCAGCTCCTGGAAAGCCGCCTGGCACTGCGGGGTCCAAACAAAAGGTGCCTCCTTCTTTGTCAACGATGTGAGGGGGAGGGCAATCCGAGAGAACCCCTCTACGAACTTCCGGTAGTAACCGGCAAGTCCCAAGAAACTGCGTACATCGGTGGCCGTTTTCAACTGCGGCCAATCTCGAACTGCCCGAATCTTCGCTGGGTCTACCGCTAGCCCGGCTCCGCTGATGATGTGACCTAGGAAGGCCACCTCCTTCAACCAGAACTGACACTTGCTGAATTTTGCATAAAGGCGATGCTCCCGCAACCTCTCCAAGGTCAGTGCCAGATGTCGAGTGTGCTCCTCCTCCGTCCTAGAATAGATCAGGATGTCGTCTATGAATACTATGACGAACACATCCAAGTAGGCTTCGAAAACCCGGTTCATGAGACTCATGAACGCCGACGG
This sequence comes from Platanthera zijinensis, assembly GCA_039513925.1. Classification (NCBI taxonomy): domain Eukaryota; kingdom Viridiplantae; phylum Streptophyta; class Magnoliopsida; order Asparagales; family Orchidaceae; genus Platanthera; species Platanthera zijinensis. Next base: position 137,366,499 of record CM077087.1, on the reverse strand, counting down.
AGCATTCGTGAGCCCAAAGGGCATCACGGTAAACTCATACAGGCCATATCTGCTGCTAAAGGCCGTCTTCGGAATGTCCTCCTCCTGGATCCGCAGCTGGTAGTATCCTGATCTCAAATCCAGCTTCGAGAAATAATGGGCCCCCTCCAACTGGTCGAATAATTCGTCTATCCGTGGGAGCGGATAGGTATTCCGGACGGTCAGCCTGTTTAGTGCTCGATAATCGATGCACAGGCGGAGTGTCCCATCCTTCTTCTTCACGAACAGGACCGGTGCTCCCCATGGCGAGGAACTCGGTCTAACAAAACCTGCCTCCACCAATTCCTGCAACTGGGTCCGAAACTCTGCCAACTTCTTTGGGGCCATCCGATAAGGGGCCCTAGACGCCGGCTTGGCTCCCGGCACAAGCTGTATCTGAAAATCTTGCTCTCGGTGTGGAGGTAGTCCCGGCAGTTTCTCCGGGAAGATGTCTGCGAACTCTCGCACCACCGGAATGTCTGTCACCGACTCCTTGACTTCCGCCATCTCAAAAAGAATCTGATAGACCTCCTCTCCCTGCAGATGGGCCTTAACGGCCTGTACCGAAGATAAGAGTACACGAGAGACAGGTCTTATACCTTCGATGGTAATGAAAGAGTCCCCGTGCCTCACGGTGATCCTCTTTGCCTGGCAGTCAATCTGGGCATAGTTCCAATGCAGCCATACCATGCCCAAGATCAGATCGTAGTCTGTCAGCTTCAAAATCGTCGCTGGAGCCTCGAACGCTTTTCCACCAATCTCTGCCTCCATATTGCAGTGATCCGTGGTAAGGAGCTCTGATCCATCCGGTAGTCGCACCCTCATCCTCGAGCCTGTGAACCGCTCCACACCTTCCAGTCCTTCTACGAACGACTCCGACACAAAAGAGTGAGTAGCTCCAGTATCGAACAGCGTGCGGGCAGGCTTGCCACTGATGAAGACTATACCTGGGGTGATTAAATATCTCAGGGTTCTATAAAAAGTTTTCTTTCCTGGTTAATCTATCTAGTGTGGTTCTAAGTTTAACAATTTAAAGGGGAAATTCTATGAAAACAAGGAAAACATTTCGGCATACCTGCGATGACCTGCTCCGGATTCCACGGCTGTGCAAGGTCCAAGGCATATACCTGCTCTCTCCCCTGTCTACGATCTTCCCCCTGGTATCCTCGACCGCGGCCGCGCCCTCGGCCTCCGTAATACTGAGCTGGTGGGCCGCCCTGATGTGCTGGAGGTGGTGCCCCCTTCATGGGGCAGTTCCTCCGTATGTGCCCAATCTGATGGCAAAGGAAGCATTCTGGGGGATACGCCATTCCCCCGGGTCTCGGCATCTCCTGCATCCGAAGAGGTGGAGGGGCCAATACCACCTGTTCCCTCGGCTCCGGCCTCACGTCCTGACGAGGCTGGTCCTCTGTCCTCCTCCCCTCTGGTACAGCACCTCGCCGCTGGTCATTCCTACCTCTCCGTCCCTGATCCTCTGCTGGCCGCTTCCGGCCCCGGGTGGTGTGCCAATCTGCCTCGATCCTTTTGGCCATCTCCAAAATCCGGGAGATGGGCCCGTCAGATACAAACAAGAGGGCCTCCCTCAGGTCCTCCCGCAGGCCCTTGTAGAACCTCCTGATATACCCTGCCTCGTCCAGCTGGTAGGAATCTGCGTATCGAGCCAGGTGGTCAAACTCTCGATGGTACTCCACCACGGTCTGAGTACCCTGCTTCAGCTGCAAGAACCGCTCCTCCAAATCATCCCTAGCCGACTGCGGAACGAAATGCTCCAGCAGTGCGGCCCTGAACTCCTCCCAAGTGACCTCCGCAACCTCCCTATCAGCAAAAGTCGTGTCCAACAGCGTCTTCCACCACCTCTTCGCATGGGACTCCAAGCAGGAGACAACTAGAGCCACCCTCTCCTCCCATGGACACCGAATCCCGGTCAGCATCTCGTACATGATATCTAGCCATTCCTCCGTCCGAACAGCCGACTCTGTCCCCAAATAGGACGGGGGAGACAGTCCTCGAAAGATGCTGAGCCAGTTGGCCCCCAGATTGGGCTGCGGGACCGGAACCTGCTGGGCCCTGAAGGCCTCCAGAATGGCAGTCAGGGTCTGTCCCATATCTGACTGAAGGAAGGGAGTGGGGACCGGTGGAGGTGGTGCAACTCCCTGAGTCTGCTGAACTCCGCCCTGTGGCGTAGGCTGCGCTGGAGGCTGCGTAACAAAAGCACACGCTGAGAAAATGTTCAAATATTACCTAAAGGTGGACAAATTATATGTGATCCCCATATGGGCACACCACTGCTTCCGCTGCTTAGTTTGTCCCCAAACTAGACTCGAGCGGGGGTGACCCAGGGTTAGTGGACTGCTATTTCCTTCTGATCGATGTCTCCTCTGATACCACTTGTAAGACCCCATTTTTTTTTCTTTTTCAACCACCGGGGTCTTAGGCCCAGAACCGCCGCTTTGCGGTGACTCCTTCACGTCCCGAAAGGTCATCACCACAAGGCGCCGATTCTGCCGGCCAAATTCGATCACAGAAGTAGCACAATTATTGAAGTAAAAGCAATGCAGTCCACAATAATAAAAATCACATATATATATAATAAAACTCCACGAAGGGAGTGTCCACAGAAAATCATCAGAGTACATATAGTCTAGAAATAAAAGGGCTCATGCCCGGTACAAAATATCCTCACTACAAGTCTCTCATGCGGAAGCGAATCAGAAACTACTCAAGGATCGAGACTCACGGTCCCGGCGGTGTGAACTCCGGAGCTAGACTGCCCCCTCTCTAGGCGCACCGATCTCTGGGGCTGCTCCTCCATGCTGGGCTCCGCGATCCCCTAAAATGATATGGTTCGAAAACCGTTAGTCTAAAAGACTAAGTCCTATCATCCCCCACCCCTTCCCCCACGCTCTAAGGCACCGGGCGGAGAGGAAGAAAGGGGAGGACATGAAAGTGGAGAGCAGTCAAAGCAGATGACGGTGGACCTAACTAGCAAGTTATAACAGGGGAGCAATATAAATCTTAAGTGTTGTAACAGGTCAAACAAGAAGGAAAATAAGTAAGGTAATTTAAACCTTCACTTATGCGAGTACACATAAGCCAAGGGATCTTTTGCAAGGCTCCCATCGTATAAAGTGTCCCATACCACTTATACGTGTGGTTCTAAGTTATCAAACAGCAACATATATATATTGAAATTAACCTTTGATTTATAAACTTGCCCACACAAGCTTATAGACCAAGGGGTCGTTTTGCAAGTCCTAAGGTATAAGCGTCCCATTCCACTTATACCTTAGGTGTCAAGGTTGTTATGAACGATATGATATGCAACTATATGGTGGGTATGATATGTCATGCAGTGCAACTCACACACCCGACTCTGTGCACACAGACCTTTAGTTCCCCCTTTCGGAGCCGTTACCTCCCAGGATACCTCCGTAGTGGCAAACGGAAGCGGTGGGTTGGGCCTCGCCCACCTCCAAAACCAGTAAAGCACACTGGTCTGACCTATCGTACGCCTCAACGCTTGGTGCACAAAGCGGACGCCTGCGTACTCTTGCCGGCTGGCGCACCGGACTTCTGTTGGCGGAGTGCTAATCACCCCGCCGAGTCAACGATATCGGTGTCGGTGCAATCGAACTCCCCGATATCGAAAGACCCACCACCTTAACTTTTCCTATTTTATGCACATGCAAGTTAAACCGTAAGCACTCAAAACCGAGCCGAAGCTCCCCGGACCAAAACGTCCGTCTCCAAATCAACCGAGACGAAGCTCCCCGGACCGTCCTGTCCGTTTCCAAATCAACCGAGTCGAAGCTCTTTCAGAAAGCGGGGGTGACCCAGGATATTTTGTACCGGCGCCTTCTTTCTGATCGATGTTTCCTCTGATACCACTTGTAAGACCCCATTTTTTTCTTTTTTAAACCACCGGGGTCTTAGGCCCAGAACCGCCGCTTTGCGGTGACTCCTTCACGTCCCGAAGGGTCATCACCACAAGGCGCCGATTCTGCCGGCCAAATTCGATCACAGAAGTAGCACATTTATTGAAGTAAAAGCAATGCAGTCCACAATAATAAAAATCACATATATATATAATAAAACTCCACGAAGGGAGTGTCCACAGAAACATCAGAGTAATATAATTACGGGCTTATGCCCGGTACAAAATATCCTCACTACAAGTCTCTCAAGCGGAAGCGAATCAGAAACTACTCAAGGATCGAGACTCACGGTCCCGGCGGTGTGAACTCCGGAGCTAGACTGCCCCATCTCTAGGCGCACCGATCTCTGGGGCTGCTCCTCCATGCTGGGCTCCACGATCCTCTAAAATGATATGGTTCGAAAACCGTTAGTCTAAAAGACTAAGTCCTATCATCCCCCACCCCTTCCCCCACGCTCTAAGGCACCGGGCGGAGAGGAAGAAACGGGAGGACATGAAAGTGGAGAGTAGTCAAAAGCAGATGACGGTGGACCTAACTAGCAAGTTATAACAGGGGAGCAATTTAAATCTTAAGTGTTGTAATAGGTCAAACAAGAAGGAAGTAAGTAAGAAATTAAACCTTCACTTATGTGAGTACACATAAGCCAAGGGATCTTTTGCAAGGCTCCCATCGTATAAAGTGTCCCATACCACTTATACGTTGGGGTGTCGGTTATCAAACAGCAACATATATATATTGAAATTAACCTTTGATTTATAAACTTGCCCACACAAGCTTATAGACCAAGGGGTCGTTTTGCAAGTCCTAAAGTATAAGCGTCCCATTCCACTTATACTTTAGGTGTCATGGTTGTTATGAACGATATGATATGCAACTATATGGTGGGTATGTTATGTCATGCAGTGCAACTCACACACCCGACTCTGTGCACACAGACCTTTAGTTCCCCCTTTCGGAGCCGTTACCTCCCAGGATACCTCCGTAGTGGCAAACGGAAGCGGTGGGTTGGGCCTCGCCCACCTCCAAAACCAGTAAAGCACACTGGTCTGACCTATCGTACGCCTCAACGCTTGGTGCACAAAGCGGACGCCTGCGTACTCTTGCCGGCTGGCGCACCGGACTTCTTTTGGCGGAGTGCTAATCACCCCGCCGAGTCAACGATATCGGTGTCGGTGCAATCGAACTCCCCGATATCGAAAGACCCACCACCTTAACTTTTCCTATTTTATGCACATGCAAGTTAAACCGTAAGCACTCAAAACCGAGCCGAAGCTCCCCGGACCAAAACGTCCGTCTCCAAATCAACCGAGCCGAAGCTCCCCGGACCATCCCGTCCGTTTCCAAATCAACCGAGTCGAAGCTCTCATCAACCTTCCTGTGCCAACCGTGTTGTGAAAAGTGCAGCCCTAGTTACTAAGTTACTCTTGTCGGTTTGTTATTACAGTTTACGTTAGCCCAGGACTGCCCCCGGCATACCCCGTGAAGGGCTCTCAAGGGGCACTAGGAACCAAGACGGTGCATTACGGCCCGAAGTTCCCTTTCGCAAGGCACTTATTTTTGGTTGGTTGATTTCCCTGTTCCCAAACCCTTAATGTTACTCTGGTTCTAACCCTAATGTGTTTTAACTCCTTCACCCGCTCCCAGGAAAGACGATGTTCCGTCGAACCCGAGCTCCACCCATCCTTAGTTAACCTAACCACTATCCCATACCCTATTTCATTGATAACCTCCGAATCATCTTGCCACGGCATTTACACATGATTTGTCGCCCTATGACCATGGTATTACAATTTCTATGATTTCACTATATGCAGACCAACTTGAGCAAATCAACAAGTATGATAGGAAGTGCATCAATTTCTCATCCAAACACCCTAAGATAATTACTAAGGGCCTATCATGACTTTTATAATTTAAATCCAGCACTTCCAAATTTTTCCTAAATAATTTAATATTTATTTAATTATCCAGAAATTAAAGCCATGTGTGATTTTGAGCATGAGGTACTACTTTCATTCATCATAAAGTTATAAGAAAATTACCAGGGCTCTACAATGTCCATAAATGTTTACTGACCAAAAATTATAATTTTACAAGGCCTAAAAATATTATTTAAAAATCATTTATAAATTCAACAAATTGCAAGCCTTGTGAATCAACCCCTATGATTATAGATCCATAAATTCTACAATAATTACCAGAGATGTAAGAGGTCATAAAAACTCATTTGCCTAAGTTACACCAGATTTCAGTGAGGGAACAACCCATAATAATTATTTGACTATCTTTAGAAAATCAATGGCTTGTGAATGAAGTACTTAAAATAATCAGTTAATAATTCCAGAAAAATTCAAGCATATGTATAAGAACCTAAAAAGCTCTCTGCCAAAATTTCATATCCATTAATCAACCATAGAAATCAAATTAATTAACATACCCAAAAGCCTATTTTTGTGAGATATGAAGGAACTATTATGTATTGAATCCCAAGGCTCTCAATATTACTTCCCAAAGACTTCCCTAAACCCAAGAAGTACACTACCCAAGTTTCATGGCTTTTAGATGAGTTAAATTACTGTTTTGACCCTAAAGGCCCTTCTACCCTAAAACTAGGGTTTAGGATTTGAGGTACCTAGCTACCTTAAAATTCTCTAAGATTATAACCAGAGGGTTAAATATTCATTAACCACCTCTCCACCAAATATCAAGGCCATACAAGAGCATTTGCCCCTATGTCCTTCACAAACCCCCAAAAGTCCTCACTTTGGGTTTGTACCTGGGCCCTAGGGTAAATCCACCCTAACACATCTCCTTTGCTCCCCAAGAGTTCTTAGGATCATCCTAACCCATTGGTCACAACTTCAACCTCTGTTGAGGTGAGTTGACCACCAAATTGCCACAAGTCCCCTTTTTCCCATATTACCCTTCCCTAGGACCAAACTAGGGCTTGGTGGTTTCCTATTCAAAACTCAACCAAATGAGTTGAAATTTGAACCAGGCCTAGATATATATACCAGGGACACCTCACCAAAAATTGGAAGGGTATGGAGGTCATTTGACCCTTCAATGTTCTAACCCTAACTTTTCTAGGTTTAGGGTAAAACCCTAAGCTACCTTATCCCAAATTGCCTCCAATATTTACAGGAGCTAGGTTTATGTTAGGTTAAGCCCCTGTCCAAAATTCAGAGGATTTGGACCAAGGGTTAAGTGTGGGGATCCATCCTAAAATCTGCCCTACATATAGGACCTACCCTAGGAAAATGGCCCTACAGGTCTGTAGGCTTGTCCTATATTTTTCCATTACATATCAAACTGTAGGTATTTGAAATACCTACAACTTATCTGCTGGTTACATCCCCTGAAAATCCCTAGGGGTGCCCTAAAATTCTCCTACAGTGATCTGCCCTAACTTGTAGGGTATAGCCCTCACTAAAATGACTCTACAGGGCAGACCACTCATCCACATTTTACCCATCACATATCAAACTGTAGGTATTCAAAATACCTACAACTTCTCTGAAGGTCACACCCCCTGAAAATCCCTAGGGGTGCCCTAAATTTCTCCTACAGTGATCTGCCCTAACTTGTAGGGTATAGGCTTCACGAAAAAGACTCTACAGGTCAGCCTACTCATCCAAATTTTTCCTATAACCTATCAAACTGTAGGTATTGAAAATACCTACAACTTCCATGTTGGTCATATTTGTTGATCATGCCTCTAAAGGGCCTAAAATAATTTTACAAAGATCTGCCCTAATGATTAGGACACACCCTTATTCAAATGGCCCTACAGGGCTCAGTTTTCCTCCAAATTTTTCATAACACATATCAAATTGTAGGTATTTTAAATACCTACAATTTTCATGTTACATGTTTTTACATAAGGTGCCCTTAAGGGGCCTAAAATCCAACTACAGTAAAACTGTTTTAAAACAGAATACAGAAATCAGAAAAATAGGAATATAATGTTTGATTGATCTGCACGGATCTTAAAGCGTATCCGACGCCTGCTGCTCATCTTCCCCGAATTAACCTAATTTTAGGCCGTGGAGGAGGTGTTTCACGGGCCACAACCCGGCGGCCAGAGGCGGCGCCACCGCCGGGAAACACCTCCTATGTGTTCCCGGTGGTGGGGGATCCCCTTGGCCGGAGCTAGGGCGGCCGGAGGTGGCGGCGCCGCCCTACCCGAGAGCTCCAAAAACCCAAAAACAATGGCAGATTTTTCTAAATTTAAAACTTGGATCCGAATAGTTTGATCATGAAAGCCCCTTCTAAACATCCCTAGGATCTAAGCATGGAAAAAGGAGTGAGGGAGGACCTTCCCGGCGGCCATGCAACGTGTAGATCGACGAGGGGCCATGGCGACGGCGGCGGCGGCGTTTTCCTTCTTCTCAAGCTCCGGCCACCACTTGCTCTTCTGTTAGGGATTCGAAAGCCTCTCCTTGGCTCACTGATGGGGGTTTAAAAAGGTAGAGAGGGGAGGGGGAGGGTCATGGCTGTTATGAAGAAAGCCATTAATGGCCATAAATGGGGGTTTCGGCCAAGGTGGAGGGGGGGGTGAAACAGCCCTCTTGAAGGCTGGGAAACGGCTGCATCTACTCCTCTTCTCTAGAGGAGTTGAATGCAGCCATAAAGGCATGCTTTCAGCCTCTCTTGGCCGAGCCCCACCCCCTTCAACTTCTCTTTCAATATTTCTCTCTCCTCCCACCATTATTTCCTTTCTCTCTCTTCCTCTCTCTCTCCTAGTCACCCTCCAAACTGAATTGTCTTCCTCCTACCCCCTATTGGCAGCCCATTTGAATTATTAAATCCCAAATGAAAACATGGAAGGGGGTCCACCATGAATACTCTCTTTTATCATTTCTCTCTCCTCTTAATAATTTCTTCTCTCTCTCTCTTATTCCCCCATTTGACCAGTCAACCCTCTAGGCTATTGGCAGACCTAATATCTTACATTAATAATGTCATTAGGCTTAGCCCAAGAGGGGGGGGGGGCTTGAACTTGGGTTAACCCAAATGGGCTAAGTTGACTTGACTTGGGTTAAATGTTGACTTGGTCATTTTGACTCTTTGGGTCCACATCAATGGGTCTTTAGTGACCCATTGGACTCCCCTAAGGCCTAGGTAGGGTTAGTTGGAGTTGAGTTGGCCCCCTGGAGGTCACATGGCCCTTAGGAAGGGCACTTTGACCATTTTAGGGTTAGGGTTGGCTTGGGTTAATTTGGCCACTAGTATTGACCCCATTGAGTCTATGGTGACTCATTGGCCCCACATTGGGTCTAGAAATGCCCTAGAGTCAGTTTGAACTCACTAGGTCACCCAAACTCAGTGTTTTGGAAACTTGCTATTTGCAGCCCAAAATGAGTCTCTACTAGACTCCTAAGCCCATTTGGTCTATTTGGTTCCCTATGGTCTTGCCATGGCCCAGGCAAGCCCAAAGTTATTCTTAGGGGGGGCCTAATTGGAAATGGGATGTTACAAATCCCAATAAACAAAACAAAAATTTCGTCCCCGAAATTAAGGTTAAGTCTACGGGGGATCACTACCGGCATAAGTTAAGCTTGTAACATCCCATATGGTTTGCAGTGCCTACGATATCAACATTTACGGGCTAGTCCCCAATAAACAAAAAGTTTAGCCTATACCTTCTTAGATTATTCTACGAATAATTGTAAATAGGAAGGAAAACTTTAAATTACTTGAGGAGTTGGGAGGGTTACCTGACTGAAAAGCTCCGGGTACTTTTGCTGCATCAAGTCCTGTGGTTCCCAGGTGTGCTCCTCCTGACCGTGATTTCTCCACAGAACCTTGACTAAGGGAATCTTCTTACGGCGCAAGATCCGCACTCCTTTGTCATCGATCCGAACCGGCTCCAAGTGAACAGATCGGTCTGAAGCTACCGGCCCTTCTGCGGTCAAAATTCGCTGCTCCGGGCGTAGTAGAGCCCTTCTCAGCGAAGAGATGTGGAAGACGTCGTGTAGAGCTGCCAGCTCTGGTGGCAATTCTAGCCTGTAGGCTAAGGGTCCGATCCGCTCCAGGATCCGGTAAGGGCCCATATACCTAGGACTGAGTTTCTTCCTCCGACCGCGCACCCGTGAGACTCCGTGCATGGGCCGGATCTTCAAGAACACTCGATCTCCTACCCGGAACTCCACCTGACGATGCCGAGCGTCATAGTATTTTGCTTGTCTGCTCTGCGCCTCCAGCATCCTTTCTCTGATCAGCCTCACCTGAGCCTCGGTGTCTTCAACGAAATCCGATCCCAGCAGCTTCGGATCCTCGTCCTGTACCCAAGAAAGCGGGGTCCTACATCTCCTTCCATATAAGGCCTCATAAGGCGCCATCCTGATGCTGGACTGGTAGCTATTATTGTAGGAGAACTCAACCAACGGTAACATCTTCTCCCACGGCTCTACGACGTCTTCCACATCTCTTCGCTGAGAAGGGCTCTACTACGCCCGGAGCAGCGAATTTTGACCGCAGAAGGGCCGGTAGCTTCAGACCGATCTGTTCACTTGGAGCCGGTTCAGATCGATGACAAAGGAGTGCGGATCTTGCGCCGTAAGAAGATTCCCTTAGTTAAGGTTCTGTGGAGAAATCACGGTCAGGAGGAGCACACCTGGGAACCACAGGACTTGATGCAGCAAAAGTACCCGGAGAGGAGTAGATGCAGCCGTTTCCCAGCCTTCAAGAGGGCTGTTTCACCCCCCCTCCACCTTGGCCGAAACCCCCATTTATGGCCATTAATGGCTTTCTTCATAACAGCCATGACCCTCCCCCTCCCCTCTCTACCTTTTTAAACCCCCATCAGTGAGCCAAGGAGAGGCTTTCGAATCCATAACAGAAGAGCAAGTGGTGGCCGGAGCTTGAAGAGAAGGAGAAAACGCCGCCCGCCAGCTGAAGACCCATGAGAGGAACTACCCGATGCACGACCTCGAGATGGGAGCGGTCGTTTTTGCTCTGAAGGTCTGGCGTCATTACCTTTATGGAGTCCACTGCGACATCTTCTCCGATCACAAGAACTTGAAATACGTGGACACTCAGAAGGAGCTGAATATCAGGCAGAGGCGCTGGGTGGAGTTCTTGGCAGATTATCAGTATGAGATGCACTACCACCCAGGGAAGGCAAATGTGGTGGCCGACGCGTTAAGTCGGAGAGCGGCCACTTCCGAAGCCGGGCCCCAGGTTATGTCTATGGAGCTGGTCCAGTCATTCAGAGACATGCAGATATCCCTAGTGTCCGAGGATGACCCAGATCTGTATAGGGAGTATCTGGCATCGATAGTGGCCATAGACGATATCCGGGATCGCATTCGGGACGGACAGAGGACAGATGTGTGGGCAGAGCCGATGTTCCGAGCCTTGGAGGAAGGTTCGACAGGAGATTATTCCCTGAGGGATGGTTTGCTCCACTTCAGAGGCAGAGTATATATACCCGCAGGAGGCCAGATCCGAGAAGACATTTTGGCGGAGGCGCATTGCAGCCGGTACTCCGTACACCCGGGGATCACAAAGATGACCGCTGATTTGAAGAGGACGATGTTTTGGCCGGGCATGAAGAAGGACATTACGTACTTCGTGACCCATTGCGAGGCGTGTCAGTTGGTGAAGGCGGAGTGCAGGAACCCCGCAGGACTATTGCAGCCACTCCCGGTGCCGGAGTGGAAGTTCGACGACATAGCGATGGATTTCATACATGGTCTTCCCCGGTCTCGGACAGGGAACGACTCGATTTGGGTGATTGTCGATCGGCTGACGAAGGTGGCCCGCTTTATACCGATCAGGAAGGATGACTCGGTGGGAGTGCTGGTACGGAAGTTTGTGGAGCAGTATGTCCGATATCATGGCGTGCCCCGGACGATAGTGTCGGACCGCGATGGACGGTTTACATCCAGGGAGTGGCGGTCAGTGCAGGCATATTTGGGCACCCGGTTGGCTTTTAGCACGGCCTTCCACCCCCAGACGGACGGGCAGACCGAGCGCACCAACAGGACCTTGGAGGACTTACTACGGCTGTGTATACTAGACCGAGGGGAGCCGTGGGAGAAGATGTTACCGTTGGTTGAGTTCTCCTACAATAATAGCTACCAGTCCAGCATCAGGATGGCGCCTTATGAGGCCTTATATGGAAGGAGATGTAGGACCCCGCTTTCTTGGGTACAGGACGAGGATCCGAAGCTGCTGGGATCGGATTTCGTTGAAGACACTGAGGCTCAGGTGAGGCTGATCAGAGATAGGATGTTGGAGGCGCAGAGCAGACAGGCCAAATACTATGACGCCCGACATCGTCAGGTGGAGTTCCGGGTAGGAGATCGAGTGTTCTTGAAGATCCGGCCCATGCACGGAGTCTCACGGGTGCGCGGTCGGAGGAAGAAACTCAGCCCTAGGTATATGGGCCCTTACCGGATCCTGGAGCGGATCGGACCCTTAGCCTACAGGCTAGAATTGCCACCAGAGCTGGCAGCTCTACACGACGTCTTCCACATCTCTTCGCTGAGAAGGGCTCTACTACGCCCGGAGCAGCGAATTTTGACCGCAGAAGGGCCGGTAGCTTCAGACCGATCTGTTCACTTGGAGCCGGTTCGGATCGATGACAAAGGAGTGCGGATCTTGCGCCGTAAGAAGATTCCCTTAGTTAAGGTTCTGTGGAGAAATCACGGTCAGGAGGAGCACACCTGGGAACCACAGGACTTGATGCAGCAAAAGTACCCGGAGCTTTTCAGTCAGGTAACCCTCCCAGCTCCTCAAGTAATTTAAAGTTTTCCTTCCTATTTACAATTATTCGTAGAATAATCTAAGAAGGTATAGGCTAAACTTTTTGTTTATTGGGGACTAGCCCGTAAATGTTGATATCGTAGGCACTGCAAACCATATGGGATGTTACAAGCTTAACTTATGCCGGTAGTGATCTCCCGTAGACTTAACCTTAATTTCGGGGACGAAATTTTTGTTTTGTTTATTGGGATTTGTAACATCCCATTTCCAATTAGGCCCCCCCTAAGAATAACTTTGGGCTTGCCTGGGCCATGGCAAGACCATAGGGAACCAAATAGACCAAATGGGCTTAGGAGTCTAGTAGAGACTCATTTTGGGCTGCAAATAGCAAGTTTCCAAAACACTGAGTTTGGGTGACCTAGTGAGTTCAAACTGACTCTAGGGCATTTCTAGACCCAATGTGGGGCCAATGAGTCACCATAGACTCAATGGGGTCAATACTAGTGGCCAAATTAACCCAAGCCAACCCTAACCCTAAAATGGTCAAAGTGCCCTTCCTAAGGGCCATGTGACCTCCAGGGGGCCAACTCAACTCCAACTAACCCTACCTAGGCCTTAGGGGAGTCCAATGGGTCACTAAAGACCCATTGATGTGGACCCAAAGAGTCAAAATGACCAAGTCAACATTTAACCCAAGTCAAGTCAACTTAGCCCATTTGGGTTAACCCAAGTTCAAGCCACCCTCCCTCTTGGGCTAAGCCTGATGACAAGAATAATGTGAGGTATTAGGGCTGCCAATAACCTAGTTCCTTGACCAGTCAACTAGGTGACTAGGAGAGAGAAAGAGAAGCCTAAATTTGAGAAATAAAAGAGGAGAGAGAAAGAGTAAAAGACCATTCATGGTGGGTCCCCCTCTTTTATTTTCCATTTGAGGTCTCATAATTGGTAGTGGGCTGCCAATAGGGTATAAAGGGAGACATTTCATAGTGGTTTCATTTGGAGGAAGAGAGAGAGAAAGAGAGAGAGAAGAAAATAAAATAGGAGAGAGAAAATGATAAAAGAGAGTATTTATGGTGGACCCCTCTCCCATATTTTCATTTGGGAATTAATAGATTCAAATGGGCTGCCAATAGGGGGTAGGAGGAAGACAATTCAGTTTGGAGGGTGACTAGGAGAGAGAAGAAGAAAGAGAGAAAATAAAGAGGAGAATAATGGAGGAGAGAGAAAAATGGGGGAGAAGAAGAAAGAGTGGGGCTCGGCCATGAAGGGGCTGAGGGGAGCAATAATGGATGCCATTAACCTCCTCTGGGAAAGAGGAGTTCCTCCAGCCGTTTCCCAACCCTCTAGGCGCTGTGCAACCCCCCTCTCTTCAATCCGAGCCGCCCCCATTGAAGCCAATTAATGGCATAATAAACTCCAAGCCCTGCCTCTCCCCCTCCCTCCTCTACCTTTAAAACCCCTCAGTGAGCCAGGGAGAAGGTTTCCGGATCCCTAACAGAAGAGCAAGTGGTGGCCGGAGCAAGAGAAGGAGAAAACGCCGCCGCCGCCATCGCCATGGCCCCTCGCCGATCTACACGTCGCATGGCCGCCGGGAAGGTCCTCCCTCACTCTTTCTTCCATGCTTAGATCCTAGGGCTCTTTAGAAATGGATTTCGTTTTGTAATAAATCGGATCTAAGTTTTAATATTTCAGAAATCTGCCATTTTTTTGGGTTTTTGGGAGCTCTCGGGTAGGGCGGCGCCGCCACCTCCGGCCGCCCTAGCTCCGGCCAAGGGAAGCCCCCACCACCGGGAACACATAGGGGGTGTTTCCCGGTGGTGGCGCCGCCTCAGGCCGCCGGTAACAGCCCCGAAAAAAGGGCCTGTGGCGGGTCTATTTCTCTACTCCATCGGGGAAGAAGAGCAGCTACCGTTGGATCGTTCATCAAGATTCGTGCACCCTAGGATTTGAATTAATAGTTTATTATATGCAATTTTCTGTCACAGTTTTATCTCTTAATGTTTGTATTTATTAAAAATACCTAGAGCCCTCTACAGAAAAAGTAGTGAACATGAAAGTTGTAGCCCTTTGAGTCTACTTTATTTTAAAATTGATTTCACCCAATTTGGATAACTGTGCTGACCTCAGCACTCAGTTTGGTGGAAGGTGTCCTTATGCTAGGTCAGACACCATTTTGGTTGCCCACATCAAACCAGACCTCCAAATGACTTAAAATTTTATGTAGGGGTCATTCTTACCCACACCTATGACATATCCAAAAATGGTAATTTTTGGATAACATTTTTCTATAGTTTTTGTTAAAATTTAATAATCATATCTTAGAGTGATTAAGGGGTCTAATGACCTCCAAATCCCCCAAAATTTTGGTGGGAGTCCCTTAGGGACCTAGGGAAGCTCTGTATAAAGTTTCATTTAATTTGGAGATGTTTTGGATGGGTAATTACCCAATCCTAGGTTGGCCCATTAAGGGGCAAATAGGTCAAAAGTGCACTTAGTGATTTCAGTTGACCAAACTCCCTCACCAGAGGCTGAAACTTGGTCCACTGGTTTGTAATGGGCTTTAACACTCCCTTATGGTGTATGGAGTGGTTTGGGGTGAGTATGCCCTAGGACCCAAGTCCAAACCCCTAGGTTGGACATTGGGGGGCTTGTGAAGGGCATGGGGTCAAATGACCTTGAATGGAAGTGATTTTTGGTGGAAAGGAGACTAGTGAGGTTAGAACCCCCTGACCAAAGTCTTGGAAGATTTGGAGAGGGTTACCCTCCCTTAAACCCTAACCCTAGCTTAGGGCACCTCCCTTGTTAAGGTAAAATAGGTCACCAAAACTTGCCTAAAGGCCATGAAACTTGGGTAGTGTACTTCTTGGGTTTAGGGAAGTCTCTGGGAAATAATATTGAGAGCCTTGGAATTCAATACATGATAGTTCCTTCATAACTCACAAAAATAGGTTTTTGGGTATTTTAATTAATTTGATTTCTCTGGTTGATTAATGGATATGAAATTTTGGCAGAGAGCTTTTTAGATTCTTATACATATGCTTGAATTTTTCTGGAATTATTAACTGATTATTTTAAGTACTTCATTCACAAGCCATTGATTTTCTAAAGATAGTCAAATAATTATTATGGGTTGTTCCCTCACTGAAATCTGGTGTAACTTAGGCAAATGAGTTTTTATGACCTCTTACATCTCTGGTAATTATTGTAGAATTTTTGGATCTATAATCATAGGGGTTGATTCACAAGGCTTGCAATTTGTAGAATTTATAAATGATTTTTAAATAATATTTTTAGGCCTTGTAAAATTATAATTTTTGGTCAGTGAACATTTATGGACATTGTAGAGCCCTGGTAATTTTCTTATAATTTTATGATGAATGAATGTAGTACCTCATGCTCAAAATCACTCATGGCTTTAATTTCTGGATAATTAAATAAATATTAAATTATTTAGGAAAAATTTGGAAGTGCTGGATTTAAGTTATAAAAGTCAGGATAGGCCCTTAGTAATTATCTTAGGGTGTTTGGATGAGAAATTGATGCACTTCCTATCATACTTGTTGATTTGCTCAAGTTGGTCTGCATATAGTGAAATCATAGAAATTGTAATACCATGGTCATAGGGCGACAAATCATGTGTAAATGCCGTGGCAAGATGATTCGGAGGTTATCAATGAAATTGGGTATGGGATAGTGGTTAGGTTAACTAAGGATGGGTGGAGCTCGGGTTCGACGGAACATCGTCTTTCCTGGGAGCGGGTGAAGGAGTTAAAACACATTAGGGTTAGAACCAGAGTAACATTAAGGGTTTGGGAACAGGGAAATCAACCAACCAAAAATAAGTGCCTTGCGAAAGGGAACTTCGGGCCGTAATGCACCGTCTTGGTTCCTAGTGCCCCTTGAGAGCCCTTCACGGGGTATGCCGGGGGCAGTCCTGGGCTAACGTAAACTGTAATAACAAACCGACAAGAGTAACTTAGTAACTAGGGCTGCACTTTTCACAACACGGTTGGCACAGGAAGGTTGATGAGAGCTTCGACTCGGTTGATTTGGAAACGGACGGGATGGTCCGGGGAGCTTCGGCTCGGTTGATTTGGAGACGGACGTTTTGGTCCGGGGAGCTTCGGCTCGGTTTTGAGTGCTTACGGTTTAACTTGCATGTGCATAAAATAGGAAAAGTTAAGGTGGTGGGTCTTTCGATATCGGGGAGTTCGATTGCACCGACACCGATATCGTTGACTCGGCGGGGCGATTAGCACTCCGCCAACAGAAGTCCGGTGCGCCAGCCGGCAAGAGTACGCAGGCGTCCGCTTTGTGCACCAAGCGTTGAGGCGTACGATAGGTCAGACCAGTGTGCTTTACTGGTTTTGGAGGTGGGCGAGGCCCAACCCACCGCTTCCGTTTGCCACTACGGAGGTATCCTGGGAGGTAACGGCTCCGAAAGGGGGAACTAAAGGTCTGTGTGCACAGAGTCGGGTGTGTGAGTTGCACTGCATGACATATCATACCCACCATATAGTTGCATATCATATCGTTCATAACAACCTTGACACCTAAAGTATAAGTGGAATGGGACGCTTATACTTTAGGACTTGCAAAACGACCCCTTGGTCTATAAGCTTGTGTGGGCAAGTTTATAAATCAAAGGTTAATTTCAATATATATATGTTGCTGTCTGATAACCGACACCCCAACGTATAAGTGGTATGGGACACTTTATACGATGGGAGCCTTGCAAAAGATCCCTTGGCTTATGTGTACTCACATAAGTGAAGGTTTAAAATTACCTTACTTATTTTCCTTCTTGTTTGACCTATTACAACACTTAAGTTTTATATTGCTCCCCTGTTATAACTTGCTAGTTAGGTCCACCGTCATCTGCTTTTGACTACTCTCCACTTTCATGTCCTCCCCTTTCTTCCTCTCCGCCCGGTGCCTTAGAGCGTGGGGGAAGGGGTGGGGGATGATAGGACTTAGTCTTTTAGACTAACGGTTTTCGAACCATATCATTTTAGGGGATCGTGGAGCCCAGCATGGAGGAGCAGCCCCAGAGATCGGTGCGCCTAGAGGTGGGGCAGTCTAGCTCCGGAGTTCACACCGCCGGGACCGTGAGTCTCGATCCTTGAGTAGTTTCTGATTCGCTTCCGCATGAGAGACTTGTAGTGAGGACATTTTGTACCGGGCATAAGCCCGTAATTATATTACTCTGATGTTTCTGTGGACACTCCCTTCGTGGAGTTTTATTATATATGTATGTGATTTTTATTATTGTGGACTGTATTGCTTTTACTTCAATAATTGTGCTACTTCTGTGATCGAATTTGGCCGGCAGAATCGGCGCCTTGTGGTGATGACCTTTCGGGACGTGAAGGAGTCACCGCAAAGCGGCGGTTCTGGGCCTAAGACCCCGGTGGTTGAAAAAGAAAAAAAAAAGGGGGTCTTACAAGTGGTATCAGAGGCTCTACCTCTGATAAGGAGTCACCGCAAAACCAGGCGGCTTTCCAGGACCCCGCAAGTGGTCTTACAAGCCGCCTGGCCTGATATTAGGTAGTTCCTGTCGAACCTTCCTAATGACAAAAGTGGTCTTACATAGTTAAGACCCTAAACCCAAAAGTGCAGCTCACTTGGTGATGAGAGTTGAAAGAACTCCATAGTTAAGCGTGCTCCGGCTAGAGTAGTACTGGGATGGGTGACCTCCTGGGAAGTCCCCGTAGTGCGGGCTTGACTATCGAGTTTGACTCATCTAAGGGGGGCTACGGCCACCAACAACCCGCCTGTGGAGGGAGAGGGGTTGGGGTGCATGGCCTGCAGGCTTGAATGTGATAGGCTTACTGCCAGTAGTGGGCCCGGGTCTGGACTACTGGTGGGCCGGCGGTGCCAGCTGGGTCCCGCGGGGTTGGCGGGCCTGGACCGTTATAAAAAGTGCACTTTTGACCTATTTGCCCCTTAATGGGCCAACCTAGGATTGGGTAATTACCCATCCAAAACATCTCCAAATTAAATGAAACTTTATACAGAGCTTCCCTAGGTCCCTAAGGGACTCCCACCAAAATTTTGGGGGATTTGGAGGTCATTAGACCCCTTAATCACTCTAAGATATGATTATTAAATTTTAACAAAAACTATAGAAAAATGTTATCCAAAAGGGCTCTCAAAGTGCAGCCCTAGTTACCACTTGTAAGACCCCCTTTTTTTTTCTTTTTCAAACCCGGGGGTCTTAGGCCCAGAACCGCCGCTTTGCGGTGACTCCTTCACGTCCCGAAGGGTCATCACCACAAGGCGCCGATTCTGCCGGCCAAATTCGATCACAGAAGTAGCACAATTATTGAAGTAAAAGCAATGCAGTCCACCATAATAAAAATCACATACATATATAATAAAACTCCACGAAGGGAGTGTCCACAGAAACATCAGAGTAATATAATTACGGGCTTATGCCCGGTACAAAATATCCTCACTACAAGTCTCTCATGCGGAAGCGAATCAGAAACTACTCAAGGATCGAGACTCACGGTCCCGGCGGTGTGAACTCCGGAGCTAGACTGCCCCCTCTCTAGGCGCACCGATCTCTGGGGCTGCTCCTCCATGCTGGGCTCCACGATCCCCTAAAATGATATGGTTCGAAAACCGTTAGTCTAAAAGACTAAGTCCTATCATCCCCCACCCCTTCCCCCACGCTCTAAGGCACCGGGCGGAGAGGAAGAAAGGGGAGGACATGAAAGTGGAGAGTAGTCAAAAGCAGATGACGGTGGACCTAACTAGCAAGTTATAACAGGGGAGCAATATAAATCTTAAGTGTTGTAATAGGTCAAACAAGAAGGAAAATAAGTAAGGTAATTTAAACCTTCACTTATGTGAGTACACATAAGCCAAGGGATCTTTTGCAAGGCTCCCATCGTATAAAGTGTCCCATACCACTTATACGTTGGGGTGTCGGCTATCAAACAGCAGCATATATATATTGAAATTAACCTTTGATTTATAAACTTGCCCACACAAGCTTATAGACCAAGGGGTCGTTTTGCAAGTCCTAAAGTATAAGCGTCCCATTCCACTTATACTTTAGGTGTCAAGGTTGTTCTGAATGATTATGATATGCAACTATATGGTGGGTATGTTATGTCATGCAGTGCAACTCACACACCCGACTCTATGCACACAGACCTTTAGTTCCCCCTTTCGGAGCCGTTACCTCCCAGGATACCTCCGTAGTGGCAAACGGAAGCGGTGGGTTGGGCCTCGCCCACCTCCAAAACCAGTAAAGCACACTGGTCTGACCTATCGTACGCCTCAACGCTTGGTGCACAAAGCGGACGCCTGCGTACTCTTGCCGGCTGGCGCACCGGACTTCTGTTGGCGGAGTGCTAATCACCCCGCCGAGTCAACGATATCGGTGTCGGTGCAATCGAACTCCCCGATATCGAAAGACCCACCACCTTAACTTTTCCTATTTTATGCACATGCAAGTTAAACCGTAAGCACTCAAAACCGAGCCGAAGCTCCCCGGACCAAAACGTCCGTCTCCAAATCAACCGAGCCGAAGCTCCCCGGACCATCCCGTCCGTTTCCAAATCAACCGAGTCGAAGCTCTCATCAACCTTCCTGTGCCAACAGTGTTGTGAAAAGTGCAGCCCTAGTTACTAAGTTACTCTTGTCGGTTTGTTATTACAGTTTACGTTAGCCCAGGACTGCCCCCGGTATACCCCGTGAAGGGCTCTCAAGGGGCACTAGGAACCAAGACGGTGCATTACGGCCCGAAGTTCCCTTTCGCAAGGCACTTATTTTTGGTTGGTTGATTTCCCTGTTCCCAAACCCTTAATGTTACTCTGGTTCTAACCCTAATGTGTTTTAACTCCTTCACCCGCTCCCAGGAAAGACGATGTTCCGTCGATCCCGCGCTCCACCCATCCTTAGTTAACCTAACCACTATCCCATACCCAATTTCATTGATAACCTCCGAATCATCTTGCCACGGCATCTACACATGATTTGTTGCCCTATGCCCATGGTATTACAATTTCTATGATTTCACTATATGCAGACCAACTTGAGCTAACAACATGTATGATAGGAAGTGCATCAATTTCTCATCCAAGCACCCTAAGATAATTACTAAGGGCCTATCATGACTTTTATCATTTAAATCCAGCACTTCCAAATTTTTCCTAAATAATTTAATATTTATTTAATTATCCAGAAATTAAGGCCATGAGTGATTTTGAGCATGAGGTACTACATTCATTCATCATAAAGTTATAAGAAAATTACCAGGGCTCTACAATGTCCATAAATGTTTACTGACCAAAAATTATAATTTTACAAGGCCTAAAAATATTATTTAAAAATCATTTATAAATTCTACAAATTGCAAGCCTTGTGAATCAACCCCTATGATTATAGGTCCAAAAATTCTACAATAATTTCCAGAGATGTAAGAGGTCATAAAAACTTATTTGCCTAAGTTACACCAGATTTCAGTGAGGGAACAATCCATAATAAATATTTGACTATCTTTAGAAAATCAACGGCTTGTGAATGAAGTACTTAAAATAATCAGTTAATAATTCCAGCAAAATTCAAGCATATGTATAAGAATCTAAAAAGCTCTCTGCCAAAATTTCATATCCATTAATCAACCATAGAAATCAAATTAATTAAAATACCCAAAAGCCTATTCTTGTGAGATATGAAGGAACTATTATGTATTGAATCCCAAGGCTCTCAATATTACTTCCCAAAGACTTCCCTAAACCCAAGAAGTACACTACCCAAGTTTCATGGCCTTTAGGCAAGTTTTGGTGACCTATTTTACCTTAACAAGGGAGGTGCCCTAAACTAGGGTTAGGGTTTAAGGGAGGGTAACCCTCTCCAAACCTTCCAAGACTTGGGTCAGGGGGTTCTAACCTCACTAGTCTCCTTTCCACCAAAAATCACTTCCATTCAAGGTCTTTTGACCTCATGCCCTTCACAAGCCCCCAAAGTCCAACCTAGGGGTTTGGACTTGGGTCCTAGGGCATACTCACCCCAAACCACTCCATACACCATAAGGGAGTGTTAAAGCCCATTACAAACCAGTGGACCAAGTTTCAGCCTCTGGTGAGGGAGTTTGGTCAACTAAAATCACTAAGTGCACTTTTGACCTATTTGCCCCTTAATGGGCTAACCTAGGATTGGGTAATTACCCATCCAAAACATCTCCAAATTAAATGAAACTTTATACAGAGCTTCCCTAGGTCCCTAAGGACCTCCCACCAAAATTTTGGGGGATTTGGAGGTCATTAGACCCCTTAATCACTCTAAGATATGATTATTAAATTTTAACAAAAACTATAGAAAAATGTTATCCAAAAATTACCATTTTTGGATATGTCATAGGTGTGGGTAAGAATGACCCCTACATAAAATTTTAAGTCATTTGGAGGTCTGGTTTGGTGTGGGCAACCAAAATGGTGTCTGACCTAGCCTAAGGACACCTTCCACCAAACTGAGTGCTGAGGTCAGCACAGTTATCCAAATTGGGTGAAATCAATTTTAGAATAAAGTAGACTCAAAGGGCTACAACTTTCATGTTCACTACTTTTTCTGTAGAGGGCTCTAGGTATTTTTAATAAATACAAACATTAAGAGGTAAAACTGTGACAGAAATGCAAATAATATAACCAAAACTATACTATCATGATTTTACTGTTTGCACGAATCCTGAAGCAGGATCCAATGGTAGCTGCTCATCTTCTCCAAATGGCCGAAAATCCAACCCGAGCAGGCCCTTTTTACGGGGCTTTTCCCGGCGGCCTGAGGCGGCGCCACCACCGGGAAACATCATCCATTTGTTCCCGGTGGTGGGGGCTATCCATAGCCGGAGTTAGGGCGGCCGGAGGTGGCGGCGCCGCCCTACCCGTGAGCTCCAAAAAGCTCCAAAAATGGCGGTTTTCAGATTTTTAAAAACTCAAAACCGATTCGTTTGAGCATGAAACTTCATCCTAATGATTCCTAGGATCTAAACATAGAGGAAGAGGTGAGGGAGGACCTTCCCGGCGGCCATG
Source organism: Platanthera zijinensis (assembly GCA_039513925.1). Classification (NCBI taxonomy): domain Eukaryota; kingdom Viridiplantae; phylum Streptophyta; class Magnoliopsida; order Asparagales; family Orchidaceae; genus Platanthera; species Platanthera zijinensis. Next base: position 137,343,788 of record CM077087.1, on the reverse strand, counting down.
CAACGTGTAGATCGACGAGGGGCCATGGCGACGGCGGCGGCGGCGTTTTCCTCCTTCTCAAGCTCCGGCCACCCTTCTCTTCTGCTAGGGATTCGAAAACCTCTCCTTGGCTCACTGATGGGGGTTTTAAAAAGGTAGAGAGGGGAGGGGGAGGGTCATGGCTTGAAGTGGACATTAATGGCCCTATTATTTTGAATTTCGGCCATGGTGGAGGAGGGGGGCTGCATGTGACTCTTGGTGGCCGGGAATGGGCTGCTCGACTCCTCTTCCATAGGGGAGTTATGAGCCACCATAAAAAGGCTGGCCCTCAGCCTTCAATGGCCGAATTCACCCCTCTCCTTCTCCATTAAAACCACCCTTTATTTTTCTCTCTCCTCTTTTAAATTTCTTCTCTCTCTCTTCCTCTCTCTCCTAGTCACCCCAAACTGAAATGTCTTCCTCCCACAACCTATTGGCAGCCCATTCATTAAATCCCAAATGAAAATATGAGAGAGGGGTCCACCATAAATACTCTCTTTTATCATTTTCTCTCTCCTATTTTATTTTCTTCTCTCTCTCTTTCTCTCTCTCTCTTCCCCTTAATGAAGGCCCTATGAAATGTCTTCCTTTTTACTCTATTGGCAGCCCATTTGAATTATTAAATCCCAAATGAAAACATGGAAGGGGGTCCACCATGAATGCTCTCTTTTATCATTTCTCTCTCCTCTTAATAATTTCTTCTCTCTCTCTCTTATTCCCTCATTTGACTAGTCAACCCTCTAGGCTATTGGCAGCCCTAATATCTTACATTAATAATGTCATTAGGCTTAGCCCAAGAGGGGGGGTGACTTGAAGTTGGGTTAGCCCAATTAGGTCAAGTTGACTTGACTTGGGTTAAATGTTGACTTGGTTATTTTGACTCTTTGGGTCCACATCAATGGGTCTTTAGTGACCCATTGGACTCCCCTAAGGCCTAGGTAGGGTTAGTTGGAGTTGAGTTGGCCCCCTGGAGGTCACATGGCCCTTAGGAAGGGCACTTTGACCATTTTAGGGTTAGGGTTGGCTTGGGTTAATTTGGCCACTAGTATTGACCCCATTGAGTCTATGGTGACTCATTGGCCCCACATTGGGTCTAGAAATGCCCTAGAGTCAGTTTGAACTCACTAGGTCACCCAAACTCAGTGTTTTGGAAACTTGCTATTTGCAGCCCAAAATGAGTCTCTACTAGACTCCTAAGCCCATTTGGTCTATTTGGTTCCCTATGGTCTTGCCATGGCCCAGGCAAGCCCAAAGTTATTCTTAGGGGGGGCCTAATTGGAAATGGGATGTTACAAATCCCAATAAACAAAACAAAAATTTCGTCCCCGAAATTAAGGTTAAGTCTACGGGAGATCACTACCGGCATAAGTTAAGCTTGTAACATCCCATATGGTTTGCAGTGCCTACGATATCAACATTTACGGGCTAGTCCCCAATAAACAAAAAGTTTAGCCTATACCTTCTTAGATTATTCTACGAATAATTGTAAATAGGAAGGAAAACTTTAAATTACTTGAGGAGTTGGGAGGATTACCTGACTAAACAGCTCCGGGTATCTCTCCTGCATCAGGTCCTGAGGTTCCCAGGTGTGCTCCTCCTGACCGTGATTTCTCCACAGAACCTTGACTAAGGGAATCTTCTTGCGGCGCAAGATCCGCACTCCTTTGTCATCGATCCGAACCGGCTCCAAGTGAACAGATCGGTCTGAAGCTACCGGCCCTTCTGTGGTCAAAATTCGCTGCTCCGGGCGTAGTAGAGCCCTTCTCAGCGAAGAGATGTGGAAGACGTCGTGTAGAGCTGCCAGCTCTGGCGGCAACTCTAGCCTGTAGGCTAAGGGTCCGATCCGCTCCAGGATCCGGTAAGGGCCCATATACCTAGGGCTGAGTTTCTTCCTCCGACCGCGCACCCGTGAGACTCCGTGCATGGGCCGGATCTTCAAGAACACTCGATCTCCTACCCGGAACTCCACCTGACGATGCCGAGCGTCATAGTATTTTGCTTGTCTGCTCTGCGCCTCCAGCATCCTTTCTCTGATCAGCCTCACCTGAGCCTCGGTGTCTTCAACGAAATCCGATCCCAGCAGCTTCGGATCCTCGTCCTGTACCCAAGAAAGCGGGGTCCTACATCTCCTTCCATATAAGGCCTCATAAGGCGCCATCCTGATGCTGGACTGGTAGCTATTATTGTAGGAGAACTCAACCAACGGTAACATCTTCTCCCACGGCTCCCCTCGGTCTAGTATACACAGCCGTAGTAAGTCCTCCAAGGTCCTGTTGGTACGCTCGGTCTGCCCGTCCGTCTGAGGGTGGAAGGCCGTGCTAAAAGCCAACCGGGTGCCCAAATATGCCTGCACTGACTGCCACTCCCTGGATGTAAACCGTCCATCGCGGTCCGACACTATCGTCCGGGGCACGCCATGATATCGGACATACTGCTCCACAAACTTCCGTACCAGCACTCCCACCGAGTCATCCTTCCTGATCGGCATAAAGCGGGCCACCTTCGTCAGCCGATCGACAATCACCCAAATCGAGTCGTTCCCTGTCCGAGACCGGGGAAGACCATGTATGAAATCCATCGCTATGTCGTCGAACTTCCACTCCGGCACCGGGAGTGGCTGCAATAGTCCTGCGGGGTTCCTGCACTCCGCCTTCACCAACTGACACGCCTCGCAATGGGTCACGAAGTACGTAATGTCCTTCTTCATGCCCGGCCAAAACATCGTTCTCTTCAAATCAGCGGTCATCTTTGTGATCCCCGGGTGTACGGAGTACCGGCTGCAATGCGCCTCCGTCAAAATGTCTTCTCGGATCTGGCCTCCTGCGGGTATATATACTCTGCCTCTGAAGTGGAGCAAACCATCCCTCAGGGAATAATCTCCTGTCGAACCTTCCTCCAAGGCTCGGAACATCGGCTCTGCCCACACATCTGCCCTCTGTCCGTCCCGAATGCGATCCCGAATATCGTCTATGGCCACTATCGATGCCAGATACTCCCTATACAGATCTGGGTCATCCTCGGACACTAGGGATATCTGCATATCTCTGAATGACTGGACTAGCTCCATAGACATCACCTGGGGCCCAGCTTCGGAAGTGGCCGCTCTCCGACTCAGCGCGTCGGCCACCACGTTTGCCTTCCCTGGGTGGTAGTGCATCTCATACTGATAATCTGCTAAGAACTCCACCCAGCGCCTCTGCCTGATATTCAGCTCCTTCTGCGTGTCCACGTATTTCAGGTTCTTGTGATCGGAGAAGATATCGCAGTGGACTCCATAAAGGTAATGACGCCAGACCTTTAGAGCAAAAACGATCGCTCCCATCTCGAGGTCGTGCACCGGGTAGTTCCTCTCGTGGGTCTTCAGCTGGCGGGAGGCATATGCTATGACATGTCCGTTCTGCATCAGCACTGCCCCCATTCCCTGGTATGATGCGTCGGTATACACCTGAAATCCTTCCTTCCCCGATGGAAGGGCCAGAATGGGGGCCGAGACGAGTCGGTTCTTCAGCTCCTGGAAAGCCGCCTGGCACTGCGGGGTCCAAACAAAAGGTGCCTCCTTCTTTGTCAGAATTTACAAGTGGGGTCTTACAAGCCGCCTGGCACTGCGGGGTCCAAACAAAAGGTGCCTCCTTCTTTAGAAATTACAAGTGGGGTCTTACAAGTGGTCTTACAAGTGGGGTCTTACAAGTGGTCTGACCTTGGAGAGGTTCGACGACATAGCGATGGATGTGTTCGTCATAGTATTCATAGACGACATCCTGATCTATTCTAGGACGGAGGAGGAGCACACTCGACATCTGGCACTGACCTTGGAGAGGTTGCGGGAGCATCGCCTTTATGCAAAATTCAGCAAGTGTCAGTTCTGGTTGAAGGAGGTGGCCTTCCTAGGTCACATCATCAGCGGAGCCGGGCTAGCGGTAGATCCAGCGAAGATTCGGGCAGTTCGAGATTGGCCGCAGTTGAAAACGGCCACCGATGTACGCAGTTTCTTGGGACTTGCCGGTTACTACCGGAAGTTCGTAGAGGGGTTCTCTCGGATTGCCCTCCCCCTCACATCGTTGACAAAGAAGGAGGCACCTTTTGTTTGGACCCCGCAATGCCAGGCGGCTTTCCAGGAGCTGAAGGACCGACTCGTCTCGGCCCCCATTCTGGCCCTTCCATCGGGGACGGAGGGATTCCAGGTGTATACCGACGCATCATACCAAGGGATGGGAGCGATGCTGATGCAGAACGGACATGTCATAGCATATGCCTCCCGCCAGCTGAAGACCCATGAGAGGAACTACCCGATGCACGACCTCGAGATGGGAGCGGTCGTTTTTGCTCTGAAGGTCTGGCGTCATTACCTTTATGGAGTCCACTGCGACATCTTCTCCGATCACAAGAACTTGAAATACGTGGACACTCAGAAGGAGCTGAATATCAGGCAGAGGCGCTGGGTGGAGTTCTTGGCAGATTATCAGTATGAGATGCACTACCACCCAGGGAAGGCAAATGTGGTGGCCGACGCGTTAAGTCGGAGAGCGGCCACTTCCGAAGCCGGGCCCCAGGTTATGTATATGGAGCTGGTCCAGTCATTCAGAGACATGCAGATATCCCTAGTGTCCGAGGATGACCCAGATCTGTATAGGGAGTATCTGGCATCGATAGTGGCCATAGACGATATCCGGGATCGCATTCGGGACGGACAGAGGACAGATGTGTGGGCAGAGCCGATGTTCCGAGCCTTGGAGGAAGGTTCGACAGGAGATTATTCCCTGAGGGATGGTTTGCTCCACTTCAGAGGCAGAGTATATATACCCGCAGGAGGCCAGATCCGAGAAGACATTTTGGCGGAGGCGCATTGCAGCCGGTACTCCGTACACCCGGGGATCACAAAGATGACCGCTGATTTGAAGAGGACGATGTTTTGGCCGGGCATGAAGAAGGACATTACGTACTTCGTGACCCATTGCGAGGCGTGTCAGTTGGTGAAGGCGGAGTGCAGGAACCCCGCAGGACTATTGCAGCCACTCCCGGTGCCGGAGTGGAAGTTCGACGACATAGCGATGGATTTCATACATGGTCTTCCCCGGTCTCGGACAGGGAACGACTCGATTTGGGTGATTGTCGATCGGCTGACGAAGGTGGCCCGCTTTATACCGATCAGGAAGGATGACTCGGTGGGAGTGCTGGTACGGAAGTTTGTGGAGCAGTATGTCCGATATCATGGCGTGCCCCGGACGATAGTGTCGGACCGCGATGGACGGTTTACATCCAGGGAGTGGCGGTCAGTGCAGGCATATTTGGGCACCCGGTTGGCTTTTAGCACGGCCTTCCACCCCCAGACGGACGGGCAGACCGAGCGCACCAACAGGACCTTGGAGGACTTACTACGGCTGTGTATACTAGACCGAGGGGAGCCGTGGGAGAAGATGTTACCGTTGGTTGAGTTCTCCTACAATAATAGCTACCAGTCCAGCATCAGGATGGCGCCTTATGAGGCCTTATATGGAAGGAGATGTAGGACCCCGCTTTCTTGGGTACAGGACGAGGATCCGAAGCTGCTGGGATCGGATTTCGTTGAAGACACTGAGGCTCAGGTGAGGCTGATCAGAGATAGGATGTTGGAGGCGCAGAGCAGACAGGCCAAATACTATGACGCCCGGCATCGTCAGGTGGAGTTCCGGGTAGGAGATCGAGTGTTCTTGAAGATCCGGCCCATGCACGGAGTCTCACGGGTGCGCGGTCGGAGGAAGAAACTCAGCCCTAGGTATATGGGCCCTTACCGGATCCTGGAGCGGATCGGACCCTTAGCCTACAGGCTAGAATTGCCACCAGAGCTGGCAGCTCTACACGACGTCTTCCACATCTCTTCGCTGAGAAGGGCTCTACTACGCCCGGAGCAGCGAATTTTGACCACAGAAGGGCCGGTAGCTTCAGACCGATCTGTTCACTTGGAGCCGGTTCGGATCGATGACAAAGGAGTGCGGATCTTGCGCCGTAAGAAGATTCCCTTAGTTAAGGTTCTGTGGAGAAATCACGGTCAGGAGGAGCACACCTGGGAACCACAGGACTTGATGCAGCAAAAGTACCCGGAGCTTTTCAGTCAGGTAACCCTCCCAGCTCCTCAAGTAATTTAAAGTTTTCCTTCCTATTTACAATTATTCGTAGAATAATCTAAGAAGGTATAGGCTAAACTTTTTGTTTATTGGGGACTAGCCCGTAAATGTTGATATCGTAGGCACTGCAAACCATATGGGATGTTACAAGCTTAACTTATGCCGGTAGTGATCCCCCGTAGACTTAACCTTAATTTCGGGGACGAAATTTTTGTTTTGTTTATTGGGATTTGTAACATCCCATTTCCAATTAGGCCCCCCCTAAGAATAACTTTGGGCTTGCCTGGGCCATGGCAAGACCATAGGGAACCAAATAGACCAAATGGGCTTAGGAGTCTAGTAGAGACTCATTTTGGGCTGCAAATAGCAAGTTTCCAAAACACTGAGTTTGGGTGACCTAGTGAGTTCAAACTGACTCTAGGGCATTTCTAGACCCAATGTGGGGCCAATGAGTCACCATAGACTCAATGGGGTCAATACTAGTGGCCAAATTAACCCAAGCCAACCCTAACCCTAAAATGGTCAAAGTGCCCTTCCTAAGGGCCATGTGACCTCCAGGGGGCCAACTCAACTCCAACTAACCCTACCTAGGCCTTAGGGGAGTCCAATGGGTCACTAAAGACCCATTGATGTGGACCCAAAGAGTCAAAATGACCAAGTCAACATTTAACCCAAGTCAAGTCAACTTAGCCCATTTGGGTTAACCCAAGTTCAAGCCCCCCCCCCCTCTTGGGCTAAGCCTAATGACATTATTAATGTAAGATATTAGGTCTGCCAATAGCCTAGAGGGTTGACTGGTCAAATGGGGGAATAAGAGAGAGAGAGAAGAAATTATTAAGAGGAGAGAGAAATGATAAAAGAGAGTATTCATGGTGGACCCCCTTCCATGTTTTCATTTGGGATTTAATAATTCAAATGGGCTGCCAATAGGGGGTAGGAGGAAGACAATTCAGTTTGGAGGGTGACTAGGAGAGAGAGAGGAAGAGAGAGAAAGGAAATAATGGTGGGAGGAGAGAGAAATATTGAAAGAGAAGTTGAAGGGGGTGGGGCTCGGCCAAGAGAGGCTGAAAGCATGCCTTTATGGCTGCATTCAACTCCTCTAGAGAAGAGGAGTAGATGCAGCCGTTTCCCAGCCTTCAAGAGGGCTGTTTCACCCCCCCTCCACCTTGGCCGAAACCCCCATTTATGGCCATTAATGGCTTTCTTCATAACAGCCATGACCCTCCCCCTCCCCTCTCTACCTTTTTAAACCCCCATCAGTGAGCCAAGGAGAGGCTTTCGAATCCCTAACAGAAGAGCAAGTGGTGGCCGGAGCTTGAGAAGAAGGAAAACGCCGCCGCCGCCGTCGCCATGGCCCCTCGTCGATCTACACGTTGCATGGCCGCCGGGAAGGTCCTCCCTCACTCCTTTTTCCATGCTTAGATCCTAGGGATGTTTAGAAGGGGCTTTCATGATCAAACTATTCGGATCCAAGTTTTAAATTTAGAAAAATCTGCCATTGTTTTTGGGTTTTTGGAGCTCTCGGGTAGGGCGGCGCCGCCACCTCCGGCCGCCCTAGCTCCGGCCAAGGGGATCCCCCACCACCGGGAACACATAGGAGGTGTTTCCCGGCGGTGGCGCCGCCTCTGGCCGCCGGGTTGTGGCCCGTGAAACACCTCCTCCACGGCCTAAAATTAGGTTAATTCGGGGAAGATGAGCAGCAGGCGTCGGATACGCTTTAAGATCCGTGCAGATCAATCAAACATTATATTCCTATTTTTCTGATTTCTGTATTCTGTTTTAAAACAGTTTTACTGTAGTTGGATTTTAGGCCCCTTAAGGGCACCTTATGGAAAAACATGTAACATGAAAATTGTAGGTATTTAAAATACCTACAATTTGATATGTGTTATGAAATATTTGGAGGAAAACTGAGCCCTGTAGGGCCATTTGAATAAGGGTGTGTCCTAATCATTAGGGCAGATCTTTGTAAAATTATTTTAGGCCCTTTAGAGGCATGATCAACAAATATGACCAACATGGAAGTTGTAGGTATTTTCAATACCTACAGTTTGATAGGTTATAGGAAAAATTTGGATGAGTAGGCTGACCTGTAGAGTCTTTTTCGTGAAGCCTATACCCTACAAGTTAGGGCAGATCACTGTAGGAGAAATTTAGGGCACCCCTAGGGATTTTCAGGGGTGTGACCTTCAGAGAAGTTGTAGGTATTTTGAATACCTACAGTTTGATATGTGATGGGTAAAATGTGGATGAGTGGTCTGCCCTGTAGAGTCATTTTAGTGAGGGCTATACCCTACAAGTTAGGGCAGATCACTGTAGGAGAATTTTAGGGCACCCCTAGGGATTTTCAGGGGATGTAACCAGCAGATAAGTTGTAGGTATTTCAAATACCTACAGTTTGATATGTAATGGAAAAATATAGGACAAGCCTACAGACCTGTAGGGCCATTTTCCTAGGGTAGGTCCTATATGTAGGGCAGATTTTAGGATGGATCCCCACACTTAACCCTTGGTCCAAATCCTCTGAATTTTGGACAGGGGCTTAACCTAACATAAACCTAGCTCCTGTAAATATTGGAGGCAATTTGGGATAAGGTAGCTTAGGGTTTTACCCTAAACCTAGAAAAGTTAGGGTTAGAACATTGAAGGGTCAAATGACCTCCATACCCTTCCAATTTTTGGTGAGGTGTCCCTGGTATATATATCTAGGCCTGGTTCAAATTTCAACTCATTTGGTTGAGTTTTGAATAGGAAACCACCAAGCCCTAGTTTGGTCCTAGGGAAGGGTAATATGGGAAAAAGGGGACTTGTGGCAATTTGGTGGTCAACTCACCTCAACAGAGGTTGAAGTTGTGACCAATGGGTTAGGATGATCCTAAGAACCCTTGGGGAGCAAAGGAGATGTGTTAGGGTGGATTTACCCTAGGGCCCAGGTACAAACCCAAAGTGAGGACTTTTGGGGGTTTGTGAAGGACATAGGGGCAAATGCTCTTGTATGGCCTTGATATTTGGTGGAGAGGTGGTTAATGAATATTTAACCCTCTGGTTATAATCTTAGAGAATTTTAAGGTAGCTAGGTACCTCAAATCCTAAACCCTAGTTTTAGGGTAGAAGGGCCTTTAGGGTCAAAACAGTAATTTAACTCATCTAAAAGCCATGAAACTTGGGTAGTGTACTTCTTGGGTTTAGGGAAGTCTTTGGGAAGTAATATTGAGAGCCTTGGGATTCAATACATAATAGTTCCTTCATATCTCACAAAAATAGGCTTTTGGGTATGTTAATTAATTTGATTTCTATGGTTGATTAATGGATATGAAATTTTGGCAGAGAGCTTTTTAGGTTCTTATACATATGCTTGAATTTTTCTGGAATTATTAACTGATTATTTTAAGTACTTCATTCACAAGCCATTGATTTTCTAAAGATAGTCAAATAATTATTATGGGTTGTTCCCTCACTGAAATCTGGTGTAACTTAGGCAAATGAGTTTTTATGACCTCTTACATCTCTGGTAATTATTGTAGAATTTATGGATCTATAATCATAGGGGTTGATTCACAAGGCTTGCAATTTGTTGAATTTATAAATGATTTTTAAATAATATTTTTAGGCCTTGTAAAATTATAATTTTTGGTCAGTAAACATTTATGGACATTGTAGAGCCCTGGTAATTTTCTTATAACTTTATGATGAATGAAAGTAGTACCTCATGCTCAAAATCACACATGGCTTTAATTTCTGGATAATTAAATAAATATTAAATTATTTAGGAAAAATTTGGAAGTGCTGGATTTAAATTATAAAAGTCATGATAGGCCCTTAGTAATTATCTTAGGGTGTTTGGATGAGAAATTGATGCACTTCCTATCATACTTGTTGATTTGCTCAAGTTGGTCTGCATATAGTGAAATCATAGAAATTGTAATACCATGGTCATAGGGCGACAAATCATGTGTAAATGCCGTGGCAAGATGATTCGGAGGTTATCAATGAAATAGGGTATGGGATAGTGGTTAGGTTAACTAAGGATGGGTGGAGCTCGGGTTCGACGGAACATCGTCTTTCCTGGGAGCGGGTGAAGGAGTTAAAACACATTAGGGTTAGAACCAGAGTAACATTAAGGGTTTGGGAACAGGGAAATCAACCAACCAAAAATAAGTGCCTTGCGAAAGGGAACTTCGGGCCGTAATGCACCGTCTTGGTTCCTAGTGCCCCTTGAGAGCCCTTCACGGGGTATGCCGGGGGCAGTCCTGGGCTAACGTAAACTGTAATAACAAACCGACAAGAGTAACTTAGTAACTAGGGCTGCACTTTTCACAACACGGTTGGCACAGGAAGGTTGATGAGAGCTTCGACTCGGTTGATTTGGAAACGGACGGGATGGTCCGGGGAGCTTCGGCTCGGTTGATTTGGAGACGGACGTTTTGGTCCGGGGAGCTTCGGCTCGGTTTTGAGTGCTTACGGTTTAACTTGCATGTGCATAAAATAGGAAAAGTTAAGGTGGTGGGTCTTTCGATATCGGGGAGTTCGATTGCACCGACACCGATATCGTTGACTCGGCGGGGTGATTAGCACTCCGCCAAAAGAAGTCCGGTGCGCCAGCCGGCAAGAGTACGCAGGCGTCCGCTTTGTGCACCAAGCGTTGAGGCGTACGATAGGTCAGACCAGTGTGCTTTACTGGTTTTGGAGGTGGGCGAGGCCCAACCCACCGCTTCCGTTTGCCACTACGGAGGTATCCTGGGAGGTAACGGCTCCGAAAGGGGGAACTAAAGGTCTGTGTGCACAGAGTCGGGTGTGTGAGTTGCACTGCATGACATAACATACCCACCATATAGTTGCATATCATATCGTTCATAACAACCATGACACCTAAAGTATAAGTGGAATGGGACGCTTATACTTTAGGACTTGCAAAACGACCCCTTGGTCTATAAGCTTGTGTGGGCAAGTTTATAAATCAAAGGTTAATTTCAATATATATATGTTGCTGTTTGATAACCGACACCCCAACGTATAAGTGGTATGGGACACTTTATACGATGGGAGCCTTGCAAAAGATCCCTTGGCTTATGTGTACTCACATAAGTGAAGGTTTAATTTCTTACTTACTTCCTTCTTGTTTGACCTATTACAACACTTAAGATTTAAATTGCTCCCCTGTTATAACTTGCTAGTTAGGTCCACCGTCATCTGCTTTTGACTACTCTCCACTTTCATGTCCTCCCGTTTCTTCCTCTCCGCCCGGTGCCTTAGAGCGTGGGGGAAGGGGTGGGGGATGATAGGACTTAGTCTTTTAGACTAACGGTTTTCGAACCATATCATTTTAGAGGATCGTGGAGCCCAGCATGGAGGAGCAGCCCCAGAGATCGGTGCGCCTAGAGATGGGGCAGTCTAGCTCCGGAGTTCACACCGCCGGGACCGTGAGTCTCGATCCTTGAGTAGTTTCTGATTCGCTTCCGCATGAGAGACTTGTAGTGAGGATATTTTGTACCGGGCATAAGCCCGTAATTATATTACTCTGATGTTTCTGTGGACACTCCCTTCGTGGAGTTTTATTATATATATATGTGATTTTTATTATTGTGGACTGCATTGCTTTTACTTCAATAAATGTGCTACTTCTGTGATCGAATTTGGCCGGCAGAATCGGCGCCTTGTGGTGATGACCCTTCGGGACGTGAAGGAGTCACCGCAAAGCGGCGGTTCTGGGCCTAAGACCCCGGTGGTTTAAAAAAGAAAAAAATGGGGTCTTACAAGTGGTATCAGAGGAAAGAGCCCTAGGATCTAAAGCGCAGCGGAAGCGTGGTGTGCCCATAAGGGAAATCACATGTAAATTGTCCACTTTCCATCCATCCCATTTGTACATTAGCTAACAATTGGAATTCTTCTTTGTAGCCTGCGGCAAACCCTGTCCCCAGCAGGGAGCACCTCCGGTTGCAAAGACCTCTTCTTGTAATTCTCTAGTCAATAGGTTAGACTCAACCGCTAGGATACGTGACTAACCCGACAACTTATACTGTGCCCTAGTCCGAATCAGACCTTAAGTATGAATTTGGTTAGGTAAGGAGATACCCAATGAGAATAAAGGAGGAGTTTAGCAAGAGAATGACTACCGAAGACATAAACTCAGGTGTCCCTACTATCCCGATCAAGGATTACTCAAACTGTCAGGACGGCCATAAGGAGAATTGTGGCCAATAATACATTAGTAGAATGGTAGAAGACAAGTAGTCTTAACCCTCATACCGGTAATAAGACTACTCGGAGACAACCACCAAGACAAACACCGAGAGTCGGATAGGAATTCAAGATCAAAAGATACCCATTTGGATTTGAGAGTACTTTGACCCGGATAAGGTTGTTGTAAATGTGACTCAGAGGGTTTAAAACATGGAGTATACTAACAAGTTTCAGGCCGTAACCCCAAGTCGAAGATTGATGCCCTAGGGATTGTGCACCCAACCGGGACGGAGTTAACATGGTAATATAAAAGATGCTTAGCCCAAGGTTGGTAGGGGCTTATCTTTTGTTTATTGGGGGCTAAACTTTTGTTTATTGGGCAAATTAGTATTGGATGGGGTTGCCTTTGACCTAGTTCAAGTAAAATGGCCATTGACGATATTCGGGATCGCATTCGGGACGGACAGAGGGCAGATGTGTGGGCAGAGCCGATGTTCCGAGCCTTGGAGGAAGGTTCGACAGGAGATTATTCCCTGAGGGATGGTTTGCTCCACTTCAGAGGCAGAGTATATATACCCGCAGGAGGCCAAATCCGAGAAGACATTTTGACGGAGGCGCATTGCAGCCGGTACTCCGTACACCCGGGGATCACAAAGATGACCGCTGATTTGAAGAGGACGATGTTTTGGCCGGGCATGAAGAAGGACATTACGTACTTCGTGACCCATTGCGAGGCGTGTCAGTTGGTGAAGGCGGAGTGCGGGAACCCCGCAGGACTATTGCAGCCACTCCCGGTGCCGGAGTGGAAGTTCGACGACATAGCGATGGATTTCATACATGGTCTTCCCCGGTCTCGGACAGGGAACGACTCGATTTGGGTGATTGTCGATCGGCTGACGAAGGTGGCCCGCTTTGTGCCGATCAGGAAGGATGACTCGGTGGGAGTGCTGGTACGGAAGTTTGTGGAGCAGTATGTCCGATATCATGGCGTGCCCCGGACGATAGTGTCGGACCGCGATGGACGGTTTACATCCAGGGAGTGGCGGTCAGTGCAGGCATATTTGGGCACCCGGTTGGCTTTTAGCACGGCCTTCCACCCTCAGACGGACGGGCAGACCGAGCGCACCAACAGGACCTTGGAGGACTTACTACGGCTGTGTATACTAGACCGAGGGGAGCCGTGGGAGAAGATGTTACCGTTGGTTGAGTTCTCCTACAATAATAGCTACCAGTCCAGCATCAGGATGGCGCCTTATGAGGCCTTATATGGAAGGAGATGTAGGACCCCGCTTTCTTGGGTACAGGACGAGGATCCGAAGCTGCTGGGATCGGATTTCGTTGAAGACACCGAGGCTCAGGTGAGGCTGATCAGAGAAAGGATGCTGGAGGCGCAGAGCAGACAAGCAAAATACTATGACGCTCGGCATCGTCAGGTGGAGTTCCGGGTAGGAGATCGAGTGTTCTTGAAGATCCGGCCCATGCACGGAGTCTCACGGGTGCGCGGTCGGAGGAAGAAACTCAGTCCTAGGTATATGGGCCCTTACCGGATCCTGGAGCGGATCGGACCCTTAGCCTACAGGCTAGAATTGCCACCAGAGCTGGCAGCTCTACACGACGTCTTCCACATCTCTTCGCTGAGAAGGGCTCTACTACGCCCGGAGCAGCGAATTTTGACCGCAGAAGGGCCGGTAGCTTCAGACCGATCTGTTCACTTGGAGCCGGTTCGGATCGATGACAAAGGAGTGCGGATCTTGCGCCGTAAGAAGATTCCCTTAGTCAAGGTTCTGTGGAGAAATCACGGTCAGGAGGAGCACACCTGGGAACCACAGGACTTGATGCAGCAAAAGTACCCGGAGCTTTTCAGTCAGGTAACCCTCCCAACTCCTCAAGTAATTTAAAGTTTTCCTTCCTATTTACAATTATTCGTAGAATAATCTAAGAAGGTATAGGCTAAACTTTTTGTTTATTGGGGACTAGCCCGTAAATGTTGATATCGTAGGCACTGCAAACCATATGGGATGTTACAAGCTTAACTTATGCCGGTAGTGATCCCCCGTAGACTTAACCTTAATTTCGGGGACGAAATTTTTGTTTTGTTTATTGGGATTTGTAACATCCCATTTCCAATTAGGCCCCCCCTAAGAATAACTTTGGGCTTGCCTGGGCCATGGCAAGACCATAGGGAACCAAATAGACCAAATGGGCTTAGGAGTCTAGTAGAGACTCATTTTGGGCTGCAAATAGCAAGTTTCCAAAACACTGAGTTTGGGTGACCTAGTGAGTTCAAACTGACTCTAGGGCATTTCTAGACCCAATGTGGGGCCAATGAGTCACCATAGACTCAATGGGGTCAATACTAGTGGCCAAATTAACCCAAGCCAACCCTAACCCTAAAATGGTCAAAGTGCCCTTCCTAAGGGCCATGTGACCTCCAGGGGGCCAACTCAACTCCAACTAACCCTACCTAGGCCTTAGGGGAGTCCAATGGGTCACTAAAGACCCATTGATGTGGACCCAAAGAGTCAAAATGACCAAGTCAACATTTAACCCAAGTCAAGTCAACTTAGCCCATTTGGGTTAACCCAAGTTCAAGCCCCCCCCCCTCTTGGGCTAAGCCTAATGACATTATTAATGTAAGATATTAGGTCTGCCAATAGCCTAGAGGGTTGACTGGTCAAATGGGGGAATAAGAGAGAGAGAGAAGAAATTATTAAGAGGAGAGAGAAATGATAAAAGAGAGTATTCATGGTGGACCCCCTTCCATGTTTTCATTTGGGATTTAATAATTCAAATGGGCTGCCAATAGGGGGTAGGAGGAAGACAATTCAGTTTGGAGGGTGACTAGGAGAGAGAGAGGAAGAGAGAGAAAGGAAATAATGGTGGGAGGAGAGAGAAATATTGAAAGAGAAGTTGAAGGGGGTGGGGCTCGGCCAAGAGAGGCTGAAAGCATGCCTTTATGGCTGCATTCAACTCCTCTAGAGAAGAGGAGTAGATGCAGCCGTTTCCCAGCCTTCAAGAGGGCTGTTTCACCCCCCCTCCACCTTGGCCGAAACCCCCATTTATGGCCATTAATGGCTTTCTTCATAACAGCCATGACCCTCCCCCTCCCCTCTCTACCTTTTTAAACCCCCATCAGTGAGCCAAGGAGAGGCTTTCGAATCCCTAACAGAAGAGCAAGTGGTGGCCGGAGCTTGAGAAGAAGGAAAACGCCGCCGCCGCCGTCGCCATGGCCCCTCGTCGATCTACACGTTGCATGGCCGCCGGGAAGGTCCTCCCTCACTCCTTTTTCCATGCTTAGATCCTAGGGATGTTTAGAAGGGGCTTTCATGATCAAACTATTCGGATCCAAGTTTTAAATTTAGAAAAATCTGCCATTGTTTTTGGGTTTTTGGAGCTCTCGGGTAGGGCGGCGCCGCCACCTCCGGCCGCCCTAGCTCCGGCCAAGGGGATCCCCCACCACCGGGAACACATAGGAGGTGTTTCCCGGCGGTGGCGCCGCCTCTGGCCGCCGGGTTGTGGCCCGTGAAACACCTCCTCCACGGCCTAAAATTAGGTTAATTCGGGGAAGATGAGCAGCAGGCGTCGGATACGCTTTAAGATCCGTGCAGATCAATCAAACATTATATTCCTATTTTTCTGATTTCTGTATTCTGTTTTAAAACAGTTTTACTGTAGTTGGATTTTAGGCCCCTTAAGGGCACCTTATGGAAAAACATGTAACATGAAAATTGTAGGTATTTAAAATACCTACAATTTGATATGTGTTATGAAAAATTTGGAGGAAAACTGAGCCCTGTAGGGCCATTTGAATAAGGGTGTGTCCTAATCATTAGGGCAGATCTTTGTAAAATTATTTTAGGCCCTTTAGAGGCATGATCAACAAATATGACCAACATGGAAGTTGTAGGTATTTTCAATACCTACAGTTTGATAGGTTATAGGAAAAATTTGGATGAGTGGTCTGCCCTGTAGAGTCATTTTAGTGAGGGCTATACCCTACAAGTTAGGGCAGATCACTGTAGGAGAATTTTAGGGCACCCCTAGGGATTTTCAGGGGATGTAACCAGCAGATAAGTTGTAGGTATTTCAAATACCTACAGTTTGATATGTAATGGAAAAATATAGGACAAGCCTACAGACCTGTAGGGCCATTTTCCTAGGGTAGGTCCTATATGTAGGGCAGATTTTAGGATGGATCCCCACACTTAACCCTTGGTCCAAATCCTCTGAATTTTGGACAGGGGCTTAACCTAACATAAACCTAGCTCCTGTAAATATTGGAGGCAATTTGGGATAAGGTAGCTTAGGGTTTTACCCTAAACCTAGAAAAGTTAGGGTTAGAACATTGAAGGGTCAAATGACCTCCATACCCTTCCAATTTTTGGTGAGGTGTCCCTGGTATATATATCTAGGCCTGGTTCAAATTTCAACTCATTTGGTTGAGTTTTGAATAGGAAACCACCAAGCCCTAGTTTGGTCCTAGGGAAGGGTAATATGGGAAAAAGGGGACTTGTGGCAATTTGGTGGTCAACTCACCTCAACAGAGGTTGAAGTTGTGACCAATGGGTTAGGATGATCCTAAGAACCCTTGGGGAGCAAAGGAGATGTGTTAGGGTGGATTTACCCTAGGGCCCAGGTACAAACCCAAAGTGAGGACTTTTGGGGGTTTGTGAAGGACATAGGGGCAAATGCTCTTGTATGGCCTTGATATTTGGTGGAGAGGTGGTTAATGAATATTTAACCCTCTGGTTATAATCTTAGAGAATTTTAAGGTAGCTAGGTACCTCAAATCCTAAACCCTAGTTTTAGGGTAGAAGGGCCTTTAGGGTCAAAACAGTAATTTAACTCATCTAAAAGCCATGAAACTTGGGTAGTGTACTTCTTGGGTTTAGGGAAGTCTTTGGGAAGTAATATTGAGAGCCTTGGGATTCAATACATAATAGTTCCTTCATATCTCACAAAAATAGGCTTTTGGGTATGTTAATTAATTTGATTTCTATGGTTGATTAATGGATATGAAATTTTGGCAGAGAGCTTTTTAGGTTCTTATACATATGCTTGAATTTTTCTGGAATTATTAACTGATTATTTTAAGTACTTCATTCACAAGCCATTGATTTTCTAAAGATAGTCAAATAATTATTATGGGTTGTTCCCTCACTGAAATCTGGTGTAACTTAGGCAAATGAGTTTTTATGATTTCTTACATCTCTGGTAATTATTGTAGAATTTATGGATCTATAATCATAGGGGTTGATTCACAAGGCTTGCAATTTGTTGAATTTATAAATGATTTTTAAATAATATTTTTAGGCCTTGTAAAATTATAATTTTTGGTCAGTAAACATTTATGGACATTGTAGAGCCCTGGTAATTTTCTTATAACTTTATGATGAATGAAAGTAGTACCTCATGCTCAAAATCACACATGGCTTTAATTTCTGGATAATTAAATAAATATTAAATTATTTAGGAAAAATTTGGAAGTGCTGGATTTAAATTATAAAAGTCATGATAGGCCCTTAGTAATTATCTTAGGGTGTTTGGATGAGAAATTGATGCACTTCCTATCATACTTGTTGATTTGCTCAAGTTGGTCTGCATATAGTGAAATCATAGAAATTGTAATACCATGGTCATAGGGCGACAAATCATGTGTAAATGCCGTGGCAAGATGATTCGGAGGTTATCAATGAAATAGGGTATGGGATAGTGGTTAGGTTAACTAAGGATGGGTGGAGCTCGGGTTCGACGGAACATCGTCTTTCCTGGGAGCGGGTGAAGGAGTTAAAACACATTAGGGTTAGAACCAGAGTAACATTAAGGGTTTGGGAACAGGGAAATCAACCAACCAAAAATAAGTGCCTTGCGAAAGGGAACTTCGGGCCGTAATGCACCGTCTTGGTTCCTAGTGCCCCTTGAGAGCCCTTCACGGGGTATGCCGGGGGCAGTCCTGGGCTAACGTAAACTGTAATAACAAACCGACAAGAGTAACTTAGTAACTAGGGCTGCACTTTTCACAACACGGTTGGCACAGGAAGGTTGATGAGAGCTTCGACTCGGTTGATTTGGAAACGGACGGGATGGTCCGGGGAGCTTCGGCTCGGTTGATTTGGAGACGGACGTTTTGGTCCGGGGAGCTTCGGCTCGGTTTTGAGTGCTTACGGTTTAACTTGCATGTGCATAAAATAGGAAAAGTTAAGGTGGTGGGTCTTTCGATATCGGGGAGTTCGATTGCACCGACACCGATATCGTTGACTCGGCGGGGTGATTAGCACTCCGCCAAAAGAAGTCCGGTGCGCCAGCCGGCAAGAGTACGCAGGCGTCCGCTTTGTGCACCAAGCGTTGAGGCGTACGATAGGTCAGACCAGTGTGCTTTACTGGTTTTGGAGGTGGGCGAGGCCCAACCCACCGCTTCCGTTTGCCACTACGGAGGTATCCTGGGAGGTAACGGCTCCGAAAGGGGGAACTAAAGGTCTGTGTGCACAGAGTCGGGTGTGTGAGTTGCACTGCATGACATAACATACCCACCATATAGTTGCATATCATATCGTTCATAACAACCATGACACCTAAAGTATAAGTGGAATGGGACGCTTATACTTTAGGACTTGCAAAACGACCCCTTGGTCTATAAGCTTGTGTGGGCAAGTTTATAAATCAAAGGTTAATTTCAATATATATATGTTGCTGTTTGATAACCGACACCCCAACGTATAAGTGGTATGGGACACTTTATACGATGGGAGCCTTGCAAAAGATCCCTTGGCTTATGTGTACTCACATAAGTGAAGGTTTAATTTCTTACTTACTTCCTTCTTGTTTGACCTATTACAACACTTAAGATTTAAATTGCTCCCCTGTTATAACTTGCTAGTTAGGTCCACCGTCATCTGCTTTTGACTACTCTCCACTTTCATGTCCTCCCGTTTCTTCCTCTCCGCCCGGTGCCTTAGAGCGTGGGGGAAGGGGTGGGGGATGATAGGACTTAGTCTTTTAGACTAACGGTTTTCGAACCATATCATTTTAGAGGATCGTGGAGCCCAGCATGGAGGAGCAGCCCCAGAGTTCGGTGCGCCTAGAGATGGGGCAGTCTAGCTCCGGAGTTCACACCGCCGGGACCGTGAGTCTCGATCCTTGAGTAGTTTCTGATTCGCTTCCGCATGAGAGACTTGTAGTGAGGATATTTTGTACCGGGCATAAGCCCGTAATTATATTACTCTGATGTTTCTGTGGACACTCCCTTCGTGGAGTTTTATTATATATATATGTGATTTTTATTATTGTGGACTGCATTGCTTTTACTTCAATAAATGTGCTACTTCTGTGATCGAATTTGGCCGGCAGAATCGGCGCCTTGTGGTGATGACCCTTCGGGACGTGAAGGAGTCACCGCAAAGCGGCGGTTCTGGGCCTAAGACCCCGGTGGTTTAAAAAAGAAAAAAATGGGGTCTTACAAGTGGTATCAGAGGAAACATCGATCAGAAAGAAGTAGCAGTCCACTAACCCTGGGTCACCCCCGCTCGAGTTTAGTTTGGGGACAAACTAAGCAGCGGAAGCAGTGGTGTGCCCATAAGGGAAATCACATGTAAATTGTCCACTTTCCATCCATCCCATTTGTACATTAGCTAACAATTGGAATTCTTCTTTGTAGCCTGCGGCAAACCCTGTCCCCAGCAGGGAGCACCTCCGGTTGCAAAGACCTCTTCTTGTAATTCTCTAGTCAATAGGTTAGACTCAACCGCTAGGATACGTGACTAACCCGACAACTTATACTGTGCCCTAGTCCGAATCAGACCTTAAGTATGAATTTGGTTAGGTAAGGAGATACCCAATGAGAATAAAGGAGGAGTTTAGCAAGAGAATGACTACCGAAGACATAAACTCAGGTGTCCCTACTATCCCGATCAAGGATTACTCAAACTGTCAGGACGGCCATAAGGAGAATTGTGGCCAATAATACATTAGTAGAATGGTAGAAGACAAGTAGTCTTAACCCTCATACCGGTAATAAGACTACTCGGAGACAACCACCAAGACAAACACCGAGAGTCGGATAGGAATTCAAGATCAAAAGATACCCATTTGGATTTGAGAGTACTTTGACCCGGATAAGGTTGTTGTAAATGTGACTCAGAGGGTTTAAAACATGGAGTATACTAACAAGTTTCAGGCCGTAACCCCAAGTCGAAGATTGATGCCCTAGGGATTGTGCACCCAACCGGGACGGAGTTAACATGGTAATATAAAAGATGCTTAGCCCAAGGTTGGTAGGGGCTTATCTTTTGTTTATTGGGGGCTAAACTTTTGTTTATTGGGCAAATTAGTATTGGATGGGGTTGCCTTTGACCTAGTTCAAGTAAAATGGCCATTGACGATATTCGGGATCGCATTCGGGACGGACAGAGGGCAGATGTGTGGGCAGAGCCGATGTTCCGAGCCTTGGAGGAAGGTTCGACAGGAGATTATTCCCTGAGGGATGGTTTGCTCCACTTCAGAGGCAGAGTATATATACCCGCAGGAGGCCAAATCCGAGAAGACATTTTGACGGAGGCGCATTGCAGCCGGTACTCCGTACACCCGGGGATCACAAAGATGACCGCTGATTTGAAGAGGACGATGTTTTGGCCGGGCATGAAGAAGGACATTACGTACTTCGTGACCCATTGCGAGGCGTGTCAGTTGGTGAAGGCGGAGTGCGGGAACCCCGCAGGACTATTGCAGCCACTCCCGGTGCCGGAGTGGAAGTTCGACGACATAGCGATGGATTTCATACATGGTCTTCCCCGGTCTCGGACAGGGAACGACTCGATTTGGGTGATTGTCGATCGGCTGACGAAGGTGGCCCGCTTTGTGCCGATCAGGAAGGATGACTCGGTGGGAGTGCTGGTACGGAAGTTTGTGGAGCAGTATGTCCGATATCATGGCGTGCCCCGGACGATAGTGTCGGACCGCGATGGACGGTTTACATCCAGGGAGTGGCGGTCAGTGCAGGCATATTTGGGCACCCGGTTGGCTTTTAGCACGGCCTTCCACCCTCAGACGGACGGGCAGACCGAGCGCACCAACAGGACCTTGGAGGACTTACTACGGCTGTGTATACTAGACCGAGGGGAGCCGTGGGAGAAGATGTTACCGTTGGTTGAGTTCTCCTACAATAATAGCTACCAGTCCAGCATCAGGATGGCGCCTTATGAGGCCTTATATGGAAGGAGATGTAGGACCCCGCTTTCTTGGGTACAGGACGAGGATCCGAAGCTGCTGGGATCGGATTTCGTTGAAGACACCGAGGCTCAGGTGAGGCTGATCAGAGAAAGGATGCTGGAGGCGCAGAGCAGACAAGCAAAATACTATGACGCTCGGCATCGTCAGGTGGAGTTCCGGGTAGGAGATCGAGTGTTCTTGAAGATCCGGCCCATGCACGGAGTCTCACGGGTGCGCGGTCGGAGGAAGAAACTCAGTCCTAGGTATATGGGCCCTTACCGGATCCTGGAGCGGATCGGACCCTTAGCCTACAGGCTAGAATTGCCACCAGAGCTGGCAGCTCTACACGACGTCTTCCACATCTCTTCGCTGAGAAGGGCTCTACTACGCCCGGAGCAGCGAATTTTGACCGCAGAAGGGCCGGTAGCTTCAGACCGATCTGTTCACTTGGAGCCGGTTCGGATCGATGACAAAGGAGTGCGGATCTTGCGCCGTAAGAAGATTCCCTTAGTCAAGGTTCTGTGGAGAAATCACGGTCAGGAGGAGCACACCTGGGAACCACAGGACTTGATGCAGCAAAAGTACCCGGAGCTTTTCAGTCAGGTAACCCTCCCAACTCCTCAAGTAATTTAAAGTTTTCCTTCCTATTTACAATTATTCGTAGAATAATCTAAGAAGGTATAGGCTAAACTTTTTGTTTATTGGGGACTAGCCCGTAAATGTTGATATCGTAGGCACTGCAAACCATATGGGATGTTACAAGCTTAACTTATGCCGGTAGTGATCCCCCGTAGACTTAACCTTAATTTCGGGGACGAAATTTTTGTTTTGTTTATTGGGATTTGTAACATCCCATTTCCAATTAGGCCCCCCCTAAGAATAACTTTGGGCTTGCCTGGGCCATGGCAAGACCATAGGGAACCAAATAGACCAAATGGGCTTAGGAGTCTAGTAGAGACTCATTTTGGGCTGCAAATAGCAAGTTTCCAAAACACTGAGTTTGGGTGACCTAGTGAGTTCAAACTGACTCTAGGGCATTTCTAGACCCAATGTGGGGCCAATGAGTCACCATAGACTCAATGGGGTCAATACTAGTGGCCAAATTAACCCAAGCCAACCCTAACCCTAAAATGGTCAAAGTGCCCTTCCTAAGGGCCATGTGACCTCCAGGGGGCCAACTCAACTCCAACTAACCCTACCTAGGCCTTAGGGGAGTCCAATGGGTCACTAAAGACCCATTGATGTGGACCCAAAGAGTCAAAATGACCAAGTCAACATTTAACCCAAGTCAAGTCAACTTAGCCCATTTGGGTTAACCCAAGTTCAAGCCCCCCCCCCCTCTTGGGCTAAGCCTAATGACATTATTAATGTAAGATATTAGGTCTGCCAATAGCCTAGAGGGTTGACTGGTCAAATGGGGGAATAAGAGAGAGAGAGAAGAAATTATTAAGAGGAGAGAGAAATGATAAAAGAGAGTATTCATGGTGGACCCCCTTCCATGTTTTCATTTGGGATTTAATAATTCAAATGGGCTGCCAATAGGGGGTAGGAGGAAGACAATTCAGTTTGGAGGGTGACTAGGAGAGAGAGAGGAAGAGAGAGAAAGGAAATAATGGTGGGAGGAGAGAGAAATATTGAAAGAGAAGTTGAAGGGGGTGGGGCTCGGCCAAGAGAGGCTGAAAGCATGCCTTTATGGCTGCATTCAACTCCTCTAGAGAAGAGGAGTAGATGCAGCCGTTTCCCAGCCTTCAAGAGGGCTGTTTCACCCCCCCTCCACCTTGGCCGAAACCCCCATTTATGGCCATTAATGGCTTTCTTCATAACAGCCATGACCCTCCCCCTCCCCTCTCTACCTTTTTAAACCCCCATCAGTGAGCCAAGGAGAGGCTTTCGAATCCCTAACAGAAGAGCAAGTGGTGGCCGGAGCTTGAGAAGAAGGAAAACGCCGCCGCCGCCGTCGCCATGGCCCCTCGTCGATCTACACGTTGCATGGCCGCCGGGAAGGTCCTCCCTCACTCCTTTTTCCATGCTTAGATCCTAGGGATGTTTAGAAGGGGCTTTCATGATCAAACTATTCGGATCCAAGTTTTAAATTTAGAAAAATCTGCCATTGTTTTTGGGTTTTTGGAGCTCTCGGGTAGGGCGGCGCCGCCACCTCCGGCCGCCCTAGCTCCGGCCAAGGGGATCCCCCACCACCGGGAACACATAGGAGGTGTTTCCCGGCGGTGGCGCCGCCTCTGGCCGCCGGGTTGTGGCCCGTGAAACACCTCCTCCACGGCCTAAAATTAGGTTAATTCGGGGAAGATGAGCAGCAGGCGTCGGATACGCTTTAAGATCCGTGCAGATCAATCAAACATTATATTCCTATTTTTCTGATTTTTGTATTCTGTTTTAAAACAGTTTTACTGTAGTTGGATTTTAGGCCCCTTAAGGGCACCTTATGGAAAAACATGTAACATGAAAATTGTAGGTATTTAAAATACCTACAATTTGATATGTGTTATGAAAAATTTGGAGGAAAACTGAGCCCTGTAGGGCCATTTGAATAAGGGTGTGTCCTAATCATTAGGGCAGATCTTTGTAAAATTATTTTAGGCCCTTTAGAGGCATGATCAACAAATATGACCAACATGGAAGTTGTAGGTATTTTCAATACCTACAGTTTGATAGGTTATAGGAAAAATTTGGATGAGTGGTCTGCCCTGTAGAGTCATTTTAGTGAGGGCTATACCCTACAAGTTAGGGCAGATCACTGTAGGAGAATTTTAGGGCACCCCTAGGGATTTTCAGGGGATGTAACCAGCAGATAAGT
The DNA here is from genome assembly GCA_039513925.1 of Platanthera zijinensis. NCBI lineage: Eukaryota > Viridiplantae > Streptophyta > Magnoliopsida > Asparagales > Orchidaceae > Platanthera > Platanthera zijinensis. The sequence continues at coordinate 137,319,473 of CM077087.1, read as the reverse complement.
TGTAGGTATTTCAAATACCTACAGTTTGATATGTAATGGAAAAATATAGGACAAGCCTACAGACCTGTAGGGCCATTTTCCTAGGGTAGGTCCTATATGTAGGGCAGATTTTAGGATGGATCCCCACACTTAACCCTTGGTCCAAATCCTCTGAATTTTGGACAGGGGCTTAACCTAACATAAACCTAGCTCCTGTAAATATTGGAGGCAATTTGGGATAAGGTAGCTTAGGGTTTTACCCTAAACCTAGAAAAGTTAGGGTTAGAACATTGAAGGGTCAAATGACCTCCATACCCTTCCAATTTTTGGTGAGGTGTCCCTGGTATATATATCTAGGCCTGGTTCAAATTTCAACTCATTTGGTTGAGTTTTGAATAGGAAACCACCAAGCCCTAGTTTGGTCCTAGGGAAGGGTAATATGGGAAAAAGGGGACTTGTGGCAATTTGGTGGTCAACTCACCTCAACAGAGGTTGAAGTTGTGACCAATGGGTTAGGATGATCCTAAGAACCCTTGGGGAGCAAAGGAGATGTGTTAGGGTGGATTTACCCTAGGGCCCAGGTACAAACCCAAAGTGAGGACTTTTGGGGGTTTGTGAAGGACATAGGGGCAAATGCTCTTGTATGGCCTTGATATTTGGTGGAGAGGTGGTTAATGAATATTTAACCCTCTGGTTATAATCTTAGAGAATTTTAAGGTAGCTAGGTACCTCAAATCCTAAACCCTAGTTTTAGGGTAGAAGGGCCTTTAGGGTCAAAACAGTAATTTAACTCATCTAAAAGCCATGAAACTTGGGTAGTGTACTTCTTGGGTTTAGGGAAGTCTTTGGGAAGTAATATTGAGAGCCTTGGGATTCAATACATAATAGTTCCTTCATATCTCACAAAAATAGGCTTTTGGGTATGTTAATTAATTTGATTTCTATGGTTGATTAATGGATATGAAATTTTGGCAGAGAGCTTTTTAGGTTCTTATACATATGCTTGAATTTTTCTGGAATTATTAACTGATTATTTTAAGTACTTCATTCACAAGCCATTGATTTTCTAAAGATAGTCAAATAATTATTATGGGTTGTTCCCTCACTGAAATCTGGTGTAACTTAGGCAAATGAGTTTTTATGATTTCTTACATCTCTGGTAATTATTGTAGAATTTATGGATCTATAATCATAGGGGTTGATTCACAAGGCTTGCAATTTGTTGAATTTATAAATGATTTTTAAATAATATTTTTAGGCCTTGTAAAATTATAATTTTTGGTCAGTAAACATTTATGGACATTGTAGAGCCCTGGTAATTTTCTTATAACTTTATGATGAATGAAAGTAGTACCTCATGCTCAAAATCACACATGGCTTTAATTTCTGGATAATTAAATAAATATTAAATTATTTAGGAAAAATTTGGAAGTGCTGGATTTAAATTATAAAAGTCATGATAGGCCCTTAGTAATTATCTTAGGGTGTTTGGATGAGAAATTGATGCACTTCCTATCATACTTGTTGATTTGCTCAAGTTGGTCTGCATATAGTGAAATCATAGAAATTGTAATACCATGGTCATAGGGCGACAAATCATGTGTAAATGCCGTGGCAAGATGATTCGGAGGTTATCAATGAAATAGGGTATGGGATAGTGGTTAGGTTAACTAAGGATGGGTGGAGCTCGGGTTCGACGGAACATCGTCTTTCCTGGGAGCGGGTGAAGGAGTTAAAACACATTAGGGTTAGAACCAGAGTAACATTAAGGGTTTGGGAACAGGGAAATCAACCAACCAAAAATAAGTGCCTTGCGAAAGGGAACTTCGGGCCGTAATGCACCGTCTTGGTTCCTAGTGCCCCTTGAGAGCCCTTCACGGGGTATGCCGGGGGCAGTCCTGGGCTAACGTAAACTGTAATAACAAACCGACAAGAGTAACTTAGTAACTAGGGCTGCACTTTTCACAACACGGTTGGCACAGGAAGGTTGATGAGAGCTTCGACTCGGTTGATTTGGAAACGGACGGGATGGTCCGGGGAGCTTCGGCTCGGTTGATTTGGAGACGGACGTTTTGGTCCGGGGAGCTTCGGCTCGGTTTTGAGTGCTTACGGTTTAACTTGCATGTGCATAAAATAGGAAAAGTTAAGGTGGTGGGTCTTTCGATATCGGGGAGTTCGATTGCACCGACACCGATATCGTTGACTCGGCGGGGTGATTAGCACTCCGCCAAAAGAAGTCCGGTGCGCCAGCCGGCAAGAGTACGCAGGCGTCCGCTTTGTGCACCAAGCGTTGAGGCGTACGATAGGTCAGACCAGTGTGCTTTACTGGTTTTGGAGGTGGGCGAGGCCCAACCCACCGCTTCCGTTTGCCACTACGGAGGTATCCTGGGAGGTAACGGCTCCGAAAGGGGGAACTAAAGGTCTGTGTGCACAGAGTCGGGTGTGTGAGTTGCACTGCATGACATAACATACCCACCATATAGTTGCATATCATATCGTTCATAACAACCATGACACCTAAAGTATAAGTGGAATGGGACGCTTATACTTTAGGACTTGCAAAACGACCCCTTGGTCTATAAGCTTGTGTGGGCAAGTTTATAAATCAAAGGTTAATTTCAATATATATATGTTGCTGTTTGATAACCGACACCCCAACGTATAAGTGGTATGGGACACTTTATACGATGGGAGCCTTGCAAAAGATCCCTTGGCTTATGTGTACTCACATAAGTGAAGGTTTAATTTCTTACTTACTTCCTTTTTGTTTGACCTATTACAACACTTAAGATTTAAATTGCTCCCCTGTTATAACTTGCTAGTTAGGTCCACCGTCATCTGCTTTTGACTACTCTCCACTTTCATGTCCTCCCGTTTCTTCCTCTCCGCCCGGTGCCTTAGAGCGTGGGGGAAGGGGTGGGGGATGATAGGACTTAGTCTTTTAGACTAACGGTTTTCGAACCATATCATTTTAGAGGATCGTGGAGCCCAGCATGGAGGAGCAGCCCCAGAGTTCGGTGCGCCTAGAGATGGGGCAGTCTAGCTCCGGAGTTCACACCGCCGGGACCGTGAGTCTCGATCCTTGAGTAGTTTCTGATTCGCTTCCGCATGAGAGACTTGTAGTGAGGATATTTTGTACCGGGCATAAGCCCGTAATTATATTACTCTGATGTTTCTGTGGACACTCCCTTCGTGGAGTTTTATTATATATATATGTGATTTTTATTATTGTGGACTGCATTGCTTTTACTTCAATAAATGTGCTACTTCTGTGATCGAATTTGGCCGGCAGAATCGGCGCCTTGTGGTGATGACCCTTCGGGACGTGAAGGAGTCACCGCAAAGCGGCGGTTCTGGGCCTAAGACCCCGGTGGTTTAAAAAAGAAAAAAATGGGGTCTTACATGCACTACCATCTAGGGAAGGCAAACGTGGTGGCCGACGCGTTGAGCCGGAGAGCTGCCACTTCCGAAGCTGGGCCCCAGGTTATGTCCATGGAGCTAGTCCAGTCATTCAGAGATATGCGGATATCCCTGGTGTCTGAGGATGATCCAGAGCTGTATATGGAGTATCTGAAATCGATGGTGGCCGTAGACGATATTCGGGATCGCATTCGGGACGGACAGAGGACAGATGCGTGGGCAGAGCCGATGTTCCGAGCTTTGGAGGAAGGTTCGACAGGAGATTATTCCCTGAGAGATGGTTTGCTCCACTTCAGAGGTAGAGTATATATACCCGCAGGAGGCCAGATCCGAGAGGATATTATGATGGAGGCGCATTACAGCCGGTACTCGGTGCACCCGGGGATCATAAAGATGACCGCTGATTTGAAGAGGACGATGTTTTGGCCGGGCATGAAGAAGGACATTACGTACTTCGTGACCCATTGCGAGGCGTGTCAGTTGGTGAAGGCGGAGTGCAGGAACCCCGCAGGACTATTGCAGCCACTCCCGGTGCCGGAGTGGAAGTTTGACGATATAGCTATGGATTTTATACATGGTCTTCCCCGGTCTCGGACGGGGAATGACTCGATCTGGGTGATTGTTGATCGGTTGACGAAGGTGGCCCGCTTTATACAGATCAGGAAGGATGACTCGGTGGGAGTGCTGGTACGGAAGTTTGTGGAGCAGTATGTCCGATATCATGGCGTGCCCCGGACGATAGTGTCGGACCGCGATGGACGGTTTACATCCAGGGAGTGGCGGTCAGTGCAGGCATACCTGGGCACCCGTTTGACTTTTAGCACGGCCTTCCACCCTCAGACGGACGGGCAGACAGAGCGCACCAACAGGACGTTGGAGGATCTACTATGACTGTGTATACTGGACCGAGGGCAGCCGTGGGAGAAGATGTTACCGTTGGTCGAGTTCTCCTATAATAATAGCTACCAGTCCAGCATCAGGATGGCGCCTTATGAAGCCTTGTTTGGACGAAAATGTAGGACCCCGCTTTCTTGGGTTCAGGACGAGGATCCGAAGCAGCTGGGATCGGATTTCGTTGAAGACACCGAGGCTCAGGTGAGACTGATCAGAGATAGGATATTGGAGGCGCAGAGCAGACAGGCTAAATACTATGACGCCCGACATCTTCAGGTGGAGTTTCGGGTAGGGGATCGAGTGTTCTTGAAGATCCGGCCCATGCACGGAGTCTCTCGGGTGCGCGGTCGGAGGAAGAAACTTAGCCCTAGGTATATGGGCCCTTACCGGATCCTGGAGCGGATCGGACCCCTAGCCTACAGGCTAGAGTTGCCACCAGAGCTGGCAGCTCTATACGACGTCTTCCACATTTCTTCGCTGAGAAGGGCTCTACTACGCCCGGAGCAGCGAATTTTGACCACCGAAGGGCCGGTAGCTTCAGACCGTTCTGTTCACTTGGAGTCGGTCCGGATCGATGACAAAGGAGTACGGATCTTGCGCCGCAAGAAGATCCCCTTAGTCAAGGTTCTGTGGAGAAATCACGGTCAGGAGGAGCACACCTGGGAACCGCAGGATCTGATGAGGCAAAGATACCCGGAGTTGTTCAGTCAGGTACATCTCACCACCTCTCGGTATACTATAGATTGCCTTCTTGTTTTGGACAGTTAAGACTAGATAAGGAAAATCTAGGACCTAGGCATGCGCACTCAATCAGAAAGGTAGGGGCTAATCTTTTGTTTATTGGGGAGATTTTCTTCATTTATCAAACGAATAGTCGCCTAAACCCAATAAAAAGATCATATGGGATGTTACAAGTTTAATTCATTCCGATAGAAATCCCCATAGGCTCAACCTCAATTTCGGGGACGAAAATTTTGTTTTGTTTATTGGGATTTATAACATCCCATTTCCGGCTAGACCCCTAGGAGTCGGTTGGTCATGACAGAACCCGAGGAAGCCCGAAAATTGAAATAAATCGACCGAGATTTCGGGTCACGGGTTGGTCACGCCCGTAACCGACCCGTCACGCCCATGACCTGGGCGTGACTTCTTCGACGATCATCGATCTCCGTGAGACGATCGTCGAACGTGCAGCCTGGGCATGTCACGCCCGTGACCAAGGTGTCACGCCCGTGACCAAGGGGCGTGACTCCTTCGACGAGCGTCGATCCCCATAAAACGATCGTCGAAATTGAACTCGGGCCTGTCACGCCTGTGACCTAAGTGTCACGCCCGTGACCTAGGGCGTGACCAGCCTTCGACGACCGTCGATCCCAGTTCGACGATCGTCGACCTCAAAATTGCCGTTCGGGCCTGTCACGCTCGTGACAAAGGGTGTCACGCCCGTGACCCAGGGCGTGACCACCATTCGATGACCGTCGATCTCAAATCGATGATCGTCAACCCATAACTAACCACCCGAGCCTGTCACGCCCGTGACCCAAGGTGTCACGCCCGTGACCATCCATCGACGATCGTCGATCTCAGTTCGACGATCGTCGAACCCAGAATTGGCTATCCGGGCCTGTCACGCCCATGACCTATGTGTCACGCCCGTGACATTGGCCGAAACGACGGTTCAGGCCCGAAATTATTCTAACACGCGTGGTAATAAATGCGGGTGTGGGAAGTTACACCAGGAGTATTTATGGGCCGTTTCCTTCCTTAATTATTTAAATAAACAAGGAAAATGTTGGTCCAATAGGAAATCACCACCTGGCGAACACCTCTTCATTTTCCAGCGTTTCAACGGCCCTGCATCATAAACGAAGCGTTAAGGGGAGGAGCCTTCATGGCCATTAAGGCTTTACCCATTCACCTTCCCACTTTCTGACTTATAAAAGCCCACCTGGAGCAAGAGGAGAAGGTTACACGCTCAAGTAATCGGATCAGATCCTTGTTCTTGCTGTAGGAGAAGTTCAGCAACGCCACCACCGCGTCATGGCACCCCGTCGTTCTTCTCGCCTTCAAACCGCGAACAAGGTCCTCCTCTGCTCCTTCTCTTTCATGGGTAGATCTTAGGATTCTTAGAAAGGAGGTTCGCGCTCAACGGAGCCGGACCCGTCTCTCGTTTTCATGGGAAAACCATGTAAATGGTATTTTTGAGTTCGCCGGAAACCGCCACCTCCGGCGGCCAAACCACCGCCGACCGCTAGCCATCGCCTCAACGGAGGTGGTGGTGGTGGTGGCTGGCCAGGGAAGTGACCGGACTGCCGGCGACGGATCACGGAAGTGTTACAGGAAAAATGACTTCCTGAGTTCTGGTTTTCGGGTTCTGTAGAAGATGAACAGTAAAAACTGTTTTAAATATATAAACTAAGTAAATGATTTTGTATGGAAATTATACTTGGATGGACATATTTTAATGATGCAAAACGAGGCTCTTAGAGGTCATTTTAGGAAAAATAACCTGACACAAAAGTCGTAGCCCTTCGAGTCTAGATAAATCTAAAATTAGTTTCAACTCATTTGGGTAAGCGGTTCGGCCGCAGCACCCGTTTTAGTGGGGGCTGTACCTAGAGTTGGGCAGAAATTAAAACGATTGCCCACTCTTCGTCCCTTGTCCAAATGACCTGAAATTTGGGCAGGGGGTTAATCTTGGTTATACCTAAAGGCAGACCAAAAATGGGAATTTTTGGAGATACTTTGCCTAAAGTTTTTGTTTTAATTTAATAATCTTAGATGAATTTATTTAGATGGTCAAATGACCTCCAAACCCTCCCAAATTTTGGTGAGTGGTCCCTGGCTATAAAACCTAGGTCTGTGTAAAATTCCAATTGATTTGGAGGAGTTTTGGGTGAGAAATCTTCTACCCTTAACTAGGCATTAATGAGACACCTTTTAATAAAAAGTGCACTGAGAGTTTGGAAGGGTCAAATCACCTCAACAGAGGCTGATTTTCTGATCTCTGACTTAGAATGGTGTTATAACCCGCTTGGAGAAAATGGAGTGATTTAGGGTTGATTTACCCTAGGATCAAAGCTCAAATCTTAAATGAAGGGTTTTGAGGTTTGTGAAGGACATAGGAGCAAAAGCTCTTGTATACCCTTGAAATTTGGAGGAGAGTGGCATGCTATGCTGAAAACCCTCTGGTTGAAATAGTGAAGGAATTGGAGGTAATAGAGTACCTCGGAAGTTGAGGGTTTGAATTAGGATAGAAATGTAATTCAGTTATTTTAAGCACTAAATCTAATCCAAAAATCATGAAACTCGGGAGGAGGGAGTTTTAGGATGTTTTAGACTTATGGTAATTTTCCTGGAATTTTATGATTAATAAATATCATACTTCATGTGTTAAAGAATTATTAGCCCGATTGGTTGTTTCAAATATTTGGAGGTTTTAAATTAATTATAATCAGTTAAAATTCTGGATTTAGATCTTGACCAGTAGAACATTGATCCCTGAATTTTTATAGAATTTTATGTTGAATAAATCTAGTACTTTGTTCACAGATAATAGAAAGGGGTTTTATTGTTTAAAAAGTAATTATGGATAAATTACTTGCTGGAAAATTATGAAACTTGGTCAGTGCTAATTTTAGGCCTTTATCTGCATGACATAAATTATTTATAATTTTTGGAAGAATATTTTCTGTACTTGATTCATAAACAACAGAAGTTAGAGATTATTTCTAAAATAGTTTTCATGCCTTTTTAATGAAAGAAAAATTATGATACTTAGGATTTAACCTATTGAGATAACATACTATTTATCATAAATTCGCTGGACATCTTGCATGTTTACTTAGGGTAGTTCATGTTCAAATCGGTAGCCCTTGGGATTTTCGAGGAATTTAATTAAATGCCAAATAGATTAGGAAAATTTCCATTTTCTGGATTTAGGTCATTTACATCATGGTAAGTCTCCAGTAAATAATTTAGGGCAATTGGATGAGTATTGGATCATAGCATAACCGGTTCGACATGAAGTCTAGGTCGGTCTGCATATAGCAATTGTGAATTGAAATAAGACATGATCTGAGGAAGACATTGGAGTTAAATAATTCATTTTGTTTGGGTGGGCAAGAGTGGAGGAAATCGCAATAGGAAGATAAAAAGAGTAGCGAGAAGTGGTGATAGCTAGAGTTAAGAGGTGTTCGGGTTCGGCGAAAGATCGCCTTTCTCGAAGAGAGGAAGGTTAAAAATCACCCTAGGATAGTCTATCGTAAAATGAGAAGGGAATCGGGCTAGGGGAGATAAACCAATAATATTAAGTGCCTTGCGAAAGGGAACTTCGGGCCGTAATGCCGCCGTCTTGGTTCCTAGTGCCCCTTGAGAGCCCTTCACGGGGAATACCGGGGGCAGTCCTGGGCTAACGTAAACTGTAATAACAAACTGGCAAGAGTAACTTAGTAACTAGGGCTGCACTTTTCACAAACACTGTTGCCACAGGAAGATTGATGAGAGCTTCGGCTCGGGTGATTTGGAAACGGACGTTTGGGTCCGGGGAGCTTCGGCTCGGTTTGTTTGGAGACGGATGTTTGGTCCGGTGAGCTTCGGCTCGGTTTTGTGTGTTTACGAATAAACTTGCATGTGCATAAGATAGGAAAAGTTAAGGTGGTGGGTTTTACGATATCGGGGAGTTCGATTGCATCGACATCAATATCGTTGACTCGGCGGGGTGATTAGCATTTCGCCAACAGAAGTCCGGTGCGCCAGCCGGCAAGAGTACGCAAGCGTCCGCTTAGTGCACCAAGCGTTGAGGCGTACGATAGGTCAGACCAGTGGTGATTTTACTGGTTTTGAGGTGGGCGAGGCCCAACCCACCGCTTCCGTCCGCCACTACGGAGGTATCCTGGGAGGTAACGGCTCCGAAAGGGGGAACTAAAGGTCTGTGTGCACAGAGTCGGGTGTGTGAGTTGCACTTGCATGTTTCATCATACCCACTAGCATGTCATAGCATAATCGATTCATTTAACCCTGACACCTAAAGTATAAGTGGTATGGGACGCTTATACATTAGGACCTGCAAAACGACCCCTTGGTCTATAAGCTTGTGTGGGCAGGTTTATAAATCAAAGGTTAATTTCAATATATAACAACCATTGCTGTTTGATAACCGACACCCCAAGGTATAAGTGGTATGGGACACTTATACGATGGGAGCCTTGCAAAAGATCCCTTTTGCTTATGTGTTCTCGCATAAGTGAAGGTTTAAATTCATATAATTGCTTTTCTTACTGCTAGACCTATTATAACATTCATATTAACTGCTCACCGAATACAACTTGCTAGATTAAGTCCACTGTCACCTGTTTACTTTTATTCTCCACAAATATGTCCTCCCCTTTCTTTCTCCCCGCTCGGTACCTAGGAGCCATGGGGGAAGGGGTAGGGGATGATAGGGCTTAGTCTTTATGACTAACGGTTTTCGAACCGCATCATTTAGGGGATCGTGGAGTCCAGCATGGAGGAGCAGCCCCAGAGATCGGTGCGCCTGGAGATGGGGCAGTCTAGCTCCGGAGTTCATACAGCCGGGACCGTGAGTCTCGACCTTGAGTAGTTTCTGTTTCGCTTCCGCATGCGAGACTTGTAGTGAGGACATTTTGTACCGGGCATAAGCCCGCATTTATAGTACTCTGATGTTTTCTGTGGACACTCCCTTCGTAGAGATTTTATCTTATTTACATGTGATTTATTATTGTGGACTGCATTGTTCTTACTTCAATTATTGTGCTACTTATTGTGATCGAAAAGGCCGGCAGAATCAGCGCGTTGTAGTGACGACCTTCCCGGGTGCGAAGGTGTCACCGCAAAGCGGCGGTTCTGGGCATAAGACCCCGGTGGTTGAAAAAGAAAAAAAAGGGGGTCTTACAAAGTTGGCATTGAGTGATGAAGGTGCACTCAACGCACTCAATGCTTAATCAGCAGAAGGATTGTCTAAGGACAAAAGCGTTAAGTGAAGCCTATTCACTCAACGCACTCAACACCTGGAAGTATAATTTATCTGACTAAGGGTTTTTGCACTGAGTGAAGGCTATTCACTCAACGCACTCAATGCCTGGGATGAAACTGAGAATTTGGCTAAGTCCACAAATACTGACATCATCATGAGTCAGCAAAATTAAAAATTGTTGTGGGAAAGCTACAGTACGCGATAATGGCGCCACTTTCCTTATATGTTGCATTTAATGCAAAAGCGAGATTGCAGCTTACAAATCCAAGTGGGCCCATGTAACGCCCCGTATTCTTTTGATGTTTATTTTAATTTTTATAGTAATGCAATAATGATGATAGGGCGTTACGTTGACGCGTAGTTTACGAGCGCCATTGTTGGAGTGTGGTTTTGCTCATCAAAATCCGATGTTTTGACTTGGTGGGTTCTTAGTAGTTTAGTGTAGGTTGAAACTTTGGGGAATTTTAACCCAAGTTTGGTTTTTGAATGGTAATTTCGGCTTCGTTATTGGTTTTGTGGCATCATTATTTAACTTCGGTGCATATTTTGTGGAAATCCGAGTTTATTCGAATTTTTGGTCGTTTGGACGTTTAATTAATAATAAAATATTATATTATATATATAAGCGTGTACGTTTTGGCAGAACCCTATTCATCATCTTCTTTCCAAGCCGTCAGACCAATTCGCAGAAGAGAGAAAGTGGCGGACATCACAAGCTTTCGGCAGTCGAATGTAGGAGTTCCGGTGCACGAAATCGTCGGAGGAGGGTAGATTCGGAAAGCTCTTGCCGAGATCTATGGGTGAGAGGTGATTTTTTCCCATTTCTTTGATTTTTGGGCATTAGGTTATTTGGTTTTGACCCTCATTTTCCTCGAAAAGTTTCAGGAAGTGTAGCCAAGGTGTTCTTGCGGCCGGATCCGTGAGGAGGAGCTCTCGTAAGGCCGGATTTCCGAAGCTTTGAGGCAAGTGGTGAATATTTCCTTTGATATTTTCTTGCTTTTCATTCCTTTCTTTTTCTTTCCCCCTTAGAATGTAGGAGTAACATAAGGTTCGTCCATGATCGATATGTTGAGTAGTGTAGGATTTACGGTCAAGGAAATTTCGTCGGATAAGGGCTGAGTCCGGTTAAAGGAAATCCATTGATTATAGCAGAGTCAACCTAAGTTTTATTCGTCATATATGGTGGGGTCATCCGAAGTGAAATTCGTCAAATATGAGTTTTGGAACTATGTTAGATTCATCGAGTATTCTCGACGAATTCATCCAGTATCATCCTTGGTGTCAAGTGATTCTGCATCCATTGAGTTTAGGCGTCAAGTTCGTCGAGTATCAGTCTTGGCGTTGAGTGAATTTTGTTTTTGTGTGGAGAGCGTCGAGTGATCTGTGAGACTAAGTCAAATTCATCGAGTATTCTCGACGAATTTGTCGATTATGGTGTTGGCGTCGAGAGCATCGAGTGACTAGTGAGTCAAAGTCTTTTTCGTCGAGTTAAGATTATTTGGCATGGAGTGCGTCGAGTGAAACTGTATAGCATTGAGTGCTTTGAGTATGTGCCTTTGGCATCGAGATCATTGAGTAAACTCAGCTAGGCGTCGAGTGAACTCAGATAGGCGTCGAGTGAACTCAGCTAGGCATCGAGTGAAGTAAAGTTCGTGGAGTTAAGTCTAGGCGTTGAGTAAAACCACCTTGGCATCGAGTGCATTGAGTGAACTCCAAATTCATCGAGTATAGTTGACGAATTTTCGGTGGACTTGGTGATTTTTGCCGATTTGTCGAGTATCAAGGTAATGTTAGCCGATTCGTTGAGTATCGCAAGTTAGACAGATTTTTGCTAAGTAGAATTCGTCGAGTGTCTACTGCATTCATCGGGTATACTCGACGAATCAGCGTGGACTTAGAATTTTCTTGTCGAATTGAGTCCAATTCGTCGAGTTTGGCCCTAGGTAATCTTTCGTGGTTTTTTCCTTTTTTCCATTAGAGTAATCCTGTGTTTCGATTAGGATTTTATTAGTGTTTTATGGAAGTTTTTGGTGTGGCCCATAGATAGTAGTGGATAAAGGATCACCAACCTAAGGCCAGCTTGTGATTCTTTTCCGTGGTGGGTTTAACCGGTATGGGTTTGTGATTGGGTATGTGGAAGAGGTTACCACGACTGCAGGTGCCAGTAGTTTCCTGGTATTGTGTGTGTCAAGAAACACAACCACCTTTCCTTGGTCCATTGTGATGTTTTTACTGTTAGTGTGTTGGGTAGGTTCCCACCACCGCAGGTGCTGGATTTTGCCGATGTTTATGTTCATTCTATGATGAGCTTGCCACTCTATATATATATACACTTACTTATATAAATGTTTTATAAAGCATAGATCTTTATTGCACTTGGTGCAGCTTGGGATATCTAGCCCTTGTGAGTTCTTTCTTACTTATTACCTTATGGTTGAGTGTTGATATTTTTATTTCATCTATTCCTATTTGGGTTGGTAACCCTTTGCCTCCTTTACTTTCATTTGAAATTGATCTTTTATGTAACACCTCTACCCGTCAAGAAGAATATAATAGAGGGTCCGGCCGGGGCCCCACACCATATTCCACAAACAGGCGGAGACGCTACGAAATAATATCAAAACCACGCATCCTAACACAGAGCATTCTAGCGGAAACTTCACAGTTGAACTATTGAACTCAAGATAAATAACATTGTCCACTAAAACTTAGGAATATATATAAACATCACAAGAGTCTGGCCTTAAGGCCTTACAACAGTTTCTCTTTACAAGAGTGTGGATTACAGACTTCGGCACGCAGGCCGGCCATACATGAACAAAAGAAATAAAATAATGCCTTCGAGGGCAGCAGCGCAGCTTTGGGCTTCAGCCCGCTAAGTCCCGCTTGGACCAGCACCTCCAGTACCTGTAATAACCAATCCACCAAGCGGTGGCAAACAGGGCAACGATCAGCATTCAGCTGACCAATTATAACGACCCTGCCCCTGGCACGGGGCAGCGGAATTCCATCCCTGCATAGCAATCTTCCAACATGATATATAGCAATTTAAGCAAGATGTGCACGCCCGCACAGTCACATATCACAAATGCCGGCACGACGGCCCGACGCTCCGTGCACTCAGGGCACATTATCCGTGTTCCGTATTTCCACGGCCACACCACCGTTCAGAGGTCCCAGACATAACGGTTCAATATGAGCATTATAGTCTGATCGGCTCACAGGCCGTCGACTCTCGCTATGTGATCCTAACAGGGTCTTAAGCACCCAAGGTTAGACAACCATAACGCGGGTACAGATCCACCTTTCCCGTTGCTCACATCGTCAGACTCACGCCTGGACTGACGTGGTTACAGCTTCACCTTGCCCGTTCCACGTTTCCTAGTTGCAGCCCCACGGCTCAACCTCATACAAAGTAACAACTCACGGCTACAAGAGAGTCCAACTCTCAATATTTCCTGGACTTCCTCCAGTACTTTACCCATCATGCCTACAAGCAAGAATCACAGAGTCTTCTCCGATATGCAAACAAGCATCACCAATCCAGACCATGTCCAGATGGGCTTCACACAACATGCCTAGATCCGTACTCCAATTCCGGATTCTAACAAGGGGGACTTCACATATCTACCCCAAGGGACGCCACAACCCACCGCACACTCGCGGGGAAGGGTTTTCCTTATGCAATGCAGGAATTAAGGACTTCACATGTCCAAGCAGGAAATCGTTACCCTAGGAGTTCGCTTCGGAGCCATGGAGAGAAATTTGAGACGGATGAAAGCCTTCGCAGCAGCGTTGCCTTCGCAAATCTGAAATCGGCTCGCGATTTGGACCACCATAGCTCCACCGGCAGCTGGACTCCACTTCTTCTTCCTCAGCTTGCTCTCACCTCTCTCTTAAACTTAGAAAGAGAGTAGAACTTAAGAAATGAGCCTTCTTCTCCTCCTTTCCCGGCCTTATCAGCCCAGGAATGATCCCCAGCCACAGGATCCTCTTTAAGGAAAATGAACGGCCAAGATCTGCCCCAAAATATTGAACTTTTTGGCCGACACGGCCTGTGACACGCCCGTGTCACAGGCCGTGTACCCTTAAGCGGCACACGCGGCGCTCGCACCGACTAAAAATTACCAGAACACGGGAATCGACACGCCCGTGTCGAACCTGACACGCCCGTGTCGGTCATGTGACACGCCCGTGTCACACCTGTTACACGGTACTCAACGAGCGTTAAATCCAGTCAGAGCAGTACACGGGTAGGCACACGCCCTCTGACACGCCCGTGTCAAAACTGGCACGGCCGTGTTCAAGCCTTGGTTCCAGGCCGTGTACAATTCTGACTCGATACGGCATTTTATTGAGTGACACGCCCTGGGACACGCCCGTGTTGAAGGCCGTGTCCCAGGCTCGACTATCGTCGACCTCCGATCGTCGACTAACCTGAACACGCCCTGGGACACGCCCGTGTCCCAGGCCGTGTACCCGACACGCCCTGGGACACGCCCGTGTCCCAGGCCGTGTTAAGCAACCTGCACCTCAATTCCAAGTTTGAGTCTTTTTTTTGGGGTGTTACAACCCTCCCCTCCTTAATAAAATTTCGTCCCGAAATTTGCAGACAATAAGGAGAAAAATAACAAAACAGTTATATATTTCTATTACATATATAACGAGCAAACAAGTTACGAAAATAACTGGGGAAACTCGGCTTGCATGGTCTGTTCGCGCTCCCATGTTAGCTCTTCACGGCCACAATTGTCCCATCGGACTTTGACCATCCCGATCACCTTGTTCCGCAACTGTTTCTCGGCTCGATCCTCGATCCGTATAGGCTTCACCTTTGTTGTTAGCCCATACTCAACTGGCACTCGATCGTTGCTAACTACTTGAGCTGGATCCTTGATTGCTTTCCGTAGCGCCGAGATGTGAAACACATCATGCAATCCACTCAATTCCGATGAAAGAGCTAGCCGATATGTGGCTTCCCCAACTCGCTCCACCACTTCAAACGGACCAAGGTATCGCGGACTTAGCTTTTTCAACCGCCGAATCCGAGATACGCCTTTGAAGGGCTTAATCTTTAAATAGACCCAGTCACCCACCGCGAACTCCACGTTCCGGTGCTTAGCATTGTAATACTTGGCTTGCCAATCCTGGGCTATTAGGAGCCTCTCTCGAATAGAGCGTATTGTTGAGGTAGCATCCTCGACTTCCTTTTTGCCTAAAAGTTTAGTCTCACCAGTTTTTGCCCAAGCTTGCGGTGTACGACACTTCCGACC
Organism: Platanthera zijinensis; assembly: GCA_039513925.1. Lineage (NCBI taxonomy): Eukaryota > Viridiplantae > Streptophyta > Magnoliopsida > Asparagales > Orchidaceae > Platanthera > Platanthera zijinensis. The sequence continues at coordinate 137,303,912 of CM077087.1, read as the reverse complement.
ATACAACGCTTCAAACGGGGCCATGCTTATACTCGCTTGATGGCTATTATTATAGGCAAACTCCACCATAACAAGATGCTCTTCCCAATTCTTACCGAAGTCCAGGGCGCACATATTGAGCATATCCTCCATCGTTCTGTTGGTACGTTTAGATTGGCCATCCGTTTGCGGGTGAAAGGCCGTACTGAATGCTAACTTCGTGCCCAACATCTGATGAACTAATCTCCAATCCTTCGAGGTAAAGCGCCCATCTCGGTCACTTACGATGCTCTGGGGAACACCATGTAATCGAACAATCTGCTCCACATAGAGCTTTGCCAACATTTCCACTGAATCGTCCCGCTTGTTCGGTATAAAGTGAGCCACCTTTGTCAACCGGTCTACAATCACCCAGATTGAGTCATGGCCACGCTGAGATCTCGGCAATCCGTGCACGAAATCCATAGAAATATCCTCAAACTTCCATTGTGGAACCGGCAACGACTTCAGGAAACCACTCGGCCGTTGACATTCTGCCTTTACCAAAGCACAAGTGCGACATTTAGCCACATACGCGGCTATTTCCTTCTTTAAACCAGGCCACCAGAACAGTTTCTTCATGTCCTTGTACATTTTTGTGCTCCCAGGGTGAATTGAATACTTTGTAAAGTGTGCTTCATATAGCAATTCTTCTCGCAATTTACCCGTACTAGGGACGCACAATCGGCCATCCTTTCGTAACAACCCGTCATCCCAGGAGAATTGATCATCAGACCCCTCCTTTGCATAGCATTGGAGACTTTCATCCAACTCCATTGCCCGCCGAACCCTGTCAGCAAGGTCATATTGAACCTCCAACCAGTTCACGCATGCAACAGTTGACGAATCTCTTTCCACACAAGATATCTCCAAAGCTTCCAACTCCTGGATTAACCGCTCATCATGTATCCGCAACCAATTTTCCCGTACCGGAGTCCAATGACTCAAGGCATCAGCGACCACATTTCCCTTTCCGGGAACATAGTGAATGTCGAAGGTATAATCCCCAAGGAATTCCATCCACCTCCTTTGTCGCATATTCAATTCTTTTTGATCAAGCAGATACTTTAAACTTTTATGATCTGTATAAATATCCACTTTCACGCCATAAAGATAATGCCGCCACAACTTTAGCGCAAAGATCACCGCCGCCAACTCCAAATCATGGATGGGGTAATTACGCTCATGCACTTTCAATTGACGTGAACCATAAGCGATCACCTTGCCAAACTGCAGGAGAACGCAGCCTAAGCCGCTTCCTGATGCATCGCTGTATATTTCAAATCCATCTGTACCACATGGCGACGTCAAAACGGGCGCCGTGGTCAAATGATTCTTCAGCTCATCAAAAGCTCGTGCGCACTCCGGCATCCAAACGAACTTCTAGTCCTTTCTCGTCAACGTAGTCAGAGGCAAAGCAATCCGGGAGAAGTTCTCCACGAACCGTCTATAGTAGCCCGCCAGTCCAAGGAAACTCCTGACTTTGGCCACCGAAGACAACACTGGCCAATCACGAATGACACTTATCTTTGCCGGATCCACCGCTATGCCCTCTCCACTTACCACATGGCCTAGAAAAGCCACCGACGAGAGCCAGAACTCACACTTAGAGAACTTGGCATACAGCTTATTCCTTCGCAAGGTATGCAATACTAATCTCAAGTGGTTTGCATGATCTTCCTCCGATTGTGAGTATACTAGGATATCATCAATAAACACAATCACAAACAGATCTAGGTATTCGCGGAACGTTCGATGCATGAGATCCATGAATACCGAAGGCGCATTACATAAGCCGAACGGCATCACTGTGAACTCATAATGACCATAGCGTGTGCCAAACGCTGTCTTGGGAATGTCACCTTCCCTAATCTGCAACTGGTAATACCCGGACTTCAAATCCAACTTCGAATAGACGGTTGAGCCTGCTAGCTGATCGAACAAGTCATCGATCCGTGGAATTGGATACTTGTTTTTCTCTGTCAGCTTGTTCAGTTCGCGATAATCAATACATAGTCGCAAACCACCGTCTTTCTTTTTCACAAAAAGAACAGGCGCGCTCCAAGGTGACATACTTGGGCGTATATATTCCTGCTCTAACAACTCTTGCAACTGAACTTTCAGTTCGGCCATTTCTTTTGGCGCTACACGATACGGCGAACGGGCCACGGGTTTCGCACCCGGCACCAGCTCGATAGCGAAGTCGATTTCCCTTTGGGGAGGTAACCCCGGAAGGTCCTTTGGAAACACATCCGCATATTCCGACACAATCGGCACTTCCCTCACACTGGCCTTCGGCGCCACCGCCTCTATGAGTGTGAAGAACAACTCCGCACCCTTCCGAACTGCCTTAACAACTTGGAGAGCGGATAACAACATCCCACTCATCCCTTGCATACCAATGAACTTGGTCTCTTGTTCGGTATTTTGCCCAAGTGTGACCTCTTTTGAAGTGCAATCTATACAGGCACGCTGCTCTGAAAGCCAGTCCATACCAAAGATTATATCAAACTCTTTAATCGGCAATACTAATGTTTCCACCTTGAACTCCCGACTTCCTATTTTGACCTCAAGACCACAAGATCGATCCACGCACATCAAACATCCGTTAGGCAACAACACCTTTACACTGTCTGTCGTGGTCCGGATCGGCACCCCAACACGAAAGACAAAGTCCTCAGACAGAAATGAATGTGAACCACCTGTGTCGATCAGTGCTCGCGCCGGATACTCTCGTATAAGGACAAACCCTATAACATTACAATTAAAGCAAGCACAGCACATCAAAACAAGAACATTAAAATCTACGCGCACCTGTGACGACATCCGCCTGCTTAATGGCCTCTTGTTGTCCAAGGTTGAAGACCCTGGGCTGCGCGTGCGAGGCAGAAGACTCCACCACAGCCTTCCCCTTCTCCGCATAAGACACTCCCGTCTTCTTATCACCCTTTGGAGGACCAAATCGACATTCACGTGCGAAGTGTCCAACCTTCCCGCACGTAAAACAAGCAGGAGATCCATACCCAGATGTATCCGTCACAGTCGCAGAAGGAGCTTGTCCAGAAGACTTAGACTTCTTGTTCCATCTCTTTCGGTAGCCAAACTTGTCTGGACGCGGCGGCTTGAACTCTGGCTTCACAACATCCAAGTTTCCCTTTGCTTGCCCCCGTTTCATGTCCGTCTCCAAAGAACGAGCCGTACAGACTAAGGCTTGGAATCCCTGACTCACAGAACTCGAGAGCAAATACCACAGCTCATCTCGCAGTCCCGCATAAAACCGACTAGTCTTACGCTCTTCTTTGGCGAAGATCGTGCCCGCATATCTTCCCAACCGGGTGAACTCATGCAGGTAGTCATCCACACTTCGATCTCCTTGCGCTAACCTTTGAAATTCCATTTCCATCGATATCCTTTGCTGCATCGGCAGATGTTGTGCTAAGAACAATCAAGAAAATTCATCCATTATAACCTCTGCCAATTGCCTGCCAGCCAAGTGATGCATTTCAATCTCATCCCACCACAATCGCGCCTCTCCTTCCAGTAGGAAAGTGGCTAACATAACTTTCTGTTCCTCCTCAACCTTGATAGCTCTCATAATCCTCTTGACTCTTGCAAGCCAATCCTCTGCTTGGGCCGGTGTACCCGCCCCATGAAACTGCGGAGGGTTGAAGCTCAAGAATTGCTTCCATTGTTGATCTGCTACCCGCGGATCAACTTTGGCTTCTACCGGTTCTTGCCGTACCCCAGCTTGCGTTGGCACCACTGCAGGACGTGCCTGCCCTGCCTGCTGAGCATTCATCACCGCAAGCACCGTTTCCGTGATGAGATGGATTGTTTCAGCGGATGGAGGAGTTGTGGGCACCTCGGCTGGTGCCGCACTCTCAACAGAACGTTGTGGTTCGGATTGACCCGCAACACTTCTGGTCACCTATATGTGTAAAATACACAGGTTAACGACCAATGAAAACCAGCAACCATACAAAAAGAATACACAAGTTCAACAAACAAGTGTATTTGCATTCCTAAGTGGACAAACTTGAGTTCAAATTAAGTGTTATAACGACGACACTGACACGTGCGCGCCACCTCTCAAAAGAATTCGTCCGCGAATTCGGAAGAGATCGACGAACAAGCTGATACCAAATTGTAACACCTCTACCCGTCAAGAAGAATATAATAGAGGGTCCGGCCGGGGCCCCACACCATATTCCACAAACAGGCGGAGACGCTACGAAATAATATCAAAACCACGCATCCTAACACAGAGCATTCTAGCGGAAGCTTTACGGTTGAACTATTGAACTCAAGATAAATAACATTGTCCACTAAAACTTAGGAATATATATAAACATCACAAGAGTCTGGGCTTAAGGCCTTACAACAGTTTCTCTTTACAAGAGTGTGGATTACAGACTTCGGTACGCAGGCCGGCCATACATGAACAAAAGAAATAAAACAATGCCTTCGAGGGCAGCAGCGCAGCTTTGGGCTTCAGCCCGCTAAGTCCCGCTTGGACCAGCACCTCCAGTACCTGTAATAACCAATCCACCAAGCGGTGGCAAACAGGGCAACGGTCAGCATTCAGCTGACCAATTATAATGACCCTGCCCCTGGCACGGGGCAGCGGAATTCCATCCCTGCATAGCAATCTTCCAACATGATATATAGCAATTTAAGCAAGACGTGCACGCCCGCACAGTCACATATCACAAACCCCGGCACGACGGCCCGACGCTCCGTGCACTCAGGGCACATTATCCGTGTTCCGTATTTCCACGGCCACACCACCGTTCAGAGGTCCCAGACATAACGGTTCAATATGAGCATTCTAGTCTGATCGGCTCACAGGCCGTCGACTCTCGCTATGTGATCCTAACAGGGTCTTAAGCACCCAAGGTTAGACAACCATAACGCGGGTACAGATCCACCTTTCCCGTTGCTCACATCGTCAGACTCACGCCTGGACTGACGCGGGTACAGCTTCACCTTGCTCGTTCCACGTTTCCTAGTTGCAGCCCCACGGCTCAACCTCATACAAAGTAGCAACTCACGGCTACAAGAGAGTCCAACTCTCAATATTTCCTGGACTTCCTCCAGTACTTTACCCATCATGCCTACAAGCAAGAATCACGGAGTCTTCTCCGATATGCAAACAAGCATCACCAATCCAGACTATGTCCAGATGGGCTTCACACAGCATGCCTAGATCCGTACTCCAATTCCGGATTCTAACAAGGGGACTTCACATATCTACCCCAAGGGACGCCACAACCCACCACACACTCGCGGGGAAGGGTTTTCCCTATGCAATGCAGGAATTAAGGACTTCACATGTCCAAGCAGGAAATCGTTACCCTAGGAGTTCGCTTCGGAGCCATGGAGAGAAATTTGAGACGGATGAAAGCCTTCGCAGCAGCGTTGCCTTCGCAAATCCGAAATCGGCTCGCGATTTGGACCACCGTAGCTCCACCGGCAGCTGGACTCCACTTCTTCTTCCTCACCTTGCTCTCACCTCTCTCTTAAACTTAGAAAGAGAGTAGAACTTAAGAAATGAGCCTTCTTCTCCTCCTTTCCCGGCTTTATCAGCCCAAGAATGATCCCCAGCCACAGGATCCTCTTTAAGGAAAATGAACGGCCAAGATCTGCCCCAAAATATTGAACTTTTTGGCCGACACGGCCTGTGACACGCCCGTGTACCCTTAAGCGGCACACGCGGCGCTCGCACCGACTAAAAATTACCAGAACACGGGAATCGACACGCCCGTGTCGAACCTGACACGCCCGTGTCGGTCATGTGATACGCCCGTGTCACACCTGTTACACGGTACTCAACGAGCGTTAAATCTAGTCAGAGCAGTACACGGGTAGGCACACGCCCTCTGACACGCCCGTGTCAAAACTGGCATGGCCGTGTTCAAGCCTTGGTTCCGGGTCGTGTACAATTCTGACTCGATATGGAATTTTATTGAGTGACACGCCCTGGGACACGCCCGTGTCGAAGGCCGTGTCCCAGGCTCGACTATCGTCGACCTCCGATCGTCGACTAACCTGAACACGCCCTGGGACACGCCCGTGTCCCAGGCCGTGTACCCCGACACTCCCTGGGACACGCCCGTGTCCCAGGCCGTGTTAAGCAACCTGCACCTCAATTCCAAGTTTGAGTCTTTTTTTTGGGGTGTTACATTTTATTTGCCACTTGTAGATTCTTGCTGAGGTATTCTTTTCTTTGGATTGCCTTAGGTTTGGAGCAGTTGACGGTTGAGCGGCTAGGGTTGGTGGTTGCTAGTGTTCTGCAGTTATTGCAGTCATCCTTTCCTCACCATTATGAGGTAGTGTTGTTGTTTTGTTGATTAGTTCAGACATACATGCTTTTTGGTGGGTTCGTGTTAGGTTGTTGACGCCCACTGGAGTTTTTATATTGTTAAGTTACTTGCTAGCTGCTTAGTCTCTTCTAGAGAACTTGTTGGTTTTACTTGCTCTCTAGGAATGTTTTATGTTAGGATTGCATGTTAGTTATTTTAAGTATAAAAGTATCATTATGACTATCTCATTCATAGCATATTTCAAGCTAAAGTCATTCTATTTTTTACTACGTAAAAGACTCTTTCTTTACTTATATTAAATCTAGAGGTATGAATATCATGAGTTATCTTATTTGGATGTTTATGCTCATGTAGGATGCTAATAAATATAAACAAAGTATTTTCTGCAACGTATATTCATGTTTTTACTCGTAGAATAGTTGATCCACTGAGCCGAGGGATACGACCATCAAAACTTAACTTAAATTACAGTTTTCTTCATAATAAACTTGAGGATTTCATATAAAGTCTTAGGTTTGAGTTCTTGCCTGAGTGCCTATAGTTATCACTTGCATGACATAGTATCATGACACATGTTTTCTGTTACTCCGATATATAATTTAAATGCGGAGAAAATGCGGGTTGTGACTATTGGTATCAGAGGTGTAGTTTTAACGGTCTTGTTCCATTTCATATACCCACTGAAGTGTCATCAGTACGTCTTGGATGAAGCATGAACACTACAATCATTAGCATGATAAGAAGTATACAGGGCATATTATATAGTATGGGATGCATAATATGTGTTTGTATATGGATCCTCATAGGAAGCAACATGTGATTGTTATGTAGTATGAGATGCATAACAATCATCACATGAATGCACATTAGATTTTACTTTTTCATTGCATATGATATTATGTAGTATGAGATGCATAATATTTCATGTGTATGCCGCTCATAACATGCATTAAGTCCTTTATTAGATTGCATAACACAACATGCATGACATAACATAGCATTAGCACACGTGTCAAGCTAAAGATCTACATGATGACATACGTACACACATGGATTTAAACCGAAAAGAATAAAAATGCATGCATTCATTGTTTACGCACATGAGTCAATAGGATGACGGTATATCATCCTAATTAAAAGCATGACTTCATTAACGAAAATCCCAGAGCAAGTTAGTAGCATGAACAAGTATCTATATATGTATGGTCTGAACTAAGTTGTGTAGTTATAACGGTTATGCTAGGTTTTGATTTGACGTTCGCCTCCTAAGCGTGTTGCATCGAGGTCAACTCCCTAGTCTAAGGGAGAGTCATCCGGTGTGCAGAGTGAGGTTGTGATTGAGGGACTGTGGCAAAGAAATAGGGCTCTGTCAAGGCAGATGGTGGAGATGCAATCACAGATCCAAGCGCTGTTGACTGTCATTTCAGGGAAGTAGCCTATATTGCAGGACTCTGCTGGAGGTCAAGCCATTCCCTTTCCTCCTGCAACTTTGGTGCCTCTAATTCAGCTGCCACCAGAGATTAATTTTATCTCGCATTTTCAGAGATTAAGACCTCCTACCTATGACAGTAGAGGTGACTTTATGGCATTAGACGATTGGATTATCGCGATCGAGGAGATGCTCTCATATTCAGAAATTTTTGCGGACCAAAGAGTGATGGTTGTTGCTTACCAGCTTAAGGGTCTTGCAAAGAGATGGTGGTTAAGAGAAAAAGAAAACCTCACTGATGGATGTTCATGGGGATCGTTTAAAGAGTTGGTGCTTAGGAAGTTTCTACCATTGGTTGAGAAAGATCATTTGATGAACAACTTCCTGCATCTGAAACAGAGAAAACGCACAGTCAGTGAGTATGAGGTAGAGTTCAACAAGTTGAGCCGGTTTGCCCCGGATTTAGTAGCCTCTGAAGCTAGCAGAGTCAAGCAATTTCTGGGTGGTCTTAGGTGTGACATCCATCAGCTGGCTAGCGCTTATGGATCTGAGAACTATGCTGAGGCAGTGGAAGCTGCTCTTAAGGTCGAAGCTATCGATAATGCCAAGAATCGAGGCATGTAAATGAGGAAGGAATAAGAGGAAGTTCGATGATGGTAAGAACTCTCGGGAGTCTGGTCCTGCTTCAAAGAAAAGAAGCAAGGAGGTGTGTAGTTTCTTTGGCCAGTCAGGCCATCAGTTCGAAAAGTGTTTCAAGAGGTTCAGAGCTCAAAAGCAGCAACAAGTGCTTTCCATTCAAAGCACTCCCAAAGGAGATCTGGTTTGTGCTTCATGCAAGCGCAAGGGGCACGATGCTGCCCATTATTGGGGTAAGGATAAGTTCTGCTTCCAGTGTGTACAGAAAGGGAATTTTAAGTAAGAGTACCAATGGTCTCAGCCCCCGGTTTAGCCAGTTCCACTCTAAGCTTTGTCGTCGCCGCAATATTTGGATAAAGGGAAGGGCAAGTTAAATGTGGTTACTTTGGAAGAAGCGCAGACTTTCGCCCAAGTGATCTCAAGTTACATTCTAATATAGTTCTTAGCTTTTAGATTTAGTTTCGATGTTTGTTCATCTAGTTACGTATGCGATTTTATAGGGAATTTTAAGGTAAAGAACCATTGGGCACATGTATTTTTGATTCTGGTGCTACCCACTCATTCGTTGCTAGGAATTTCGTAGAGCGTCATCGTCTGACCCTCGATCCAGTTGGCGATTCGTTTCACATTTAGTTTCCTTCTGGTGATTCAGTGGTGTCGGACTAGGGTATCAAGAGTTATCCGATCCTTTTAGGTGATTTCCTAGCTTTTCCTGATTTGAAGGTGTTAGACCTAGAGAACTTCGATGTGATCTTGGGCATGGACTGGTTGTCCAAATATGATGTGGTTATCCAATTCAAGGTTAAGCATTTGGACTTCAAGATGGACAATAGCCACCCCAGGAGTGTGTATGGTTTTCCGCGCTAGGATTCCCCGATCATTTCTGTGGTACATGCTCAGAAACTTTTAGATTCCGGTTGTTTTGCATGTTTGGTTTCTGTTTTGGAAACTATTGGCAGTTTACTACACGTCGAGGATATTCTTGTTGTACGAGAGTTTCATGATGTCTTCCAGTTAGTCTTCCTAGTCTTCTGCCTGAGAGGGATGTGGAGTTTGTTATTGATTTGGATTCGGGTATTCGCCTGATTGCTAAGGCACCGTAATGGATGGCCCCGCGTGAGCTGGAATAGTTGCGTACCCAGTTGGATGAGTTATTGCAATGTGGATTCATTAGGCCAAGTTCTTGTAACACCCCAAATCCCAATTTGGAGTTCAGGCTGGGTGACACGGCCTGGGACACGGGCGTGTCCCAGGGCGTGTCCAGCTTTGGTTACTCGAGTGGGTCTCGAGTAGGACTCGAGTAGACGTCGAGTGTGTCTCGAGTGAGGCACATGGCTTGGGACGTGGGCATGTCCTAGGGCGTGTCGTTCACTGTGCGTGTCGAGTTGTCAACACAATATAGTCAACGATCATTGAGATGCGACACAGCCTGGGACATGGGCGTGTCCCAGGGCGTGTCCTGCTCGGGTTGGTAATCGGGCAGAGTTGAGTGTGGCACACGGCCTGTGACACGGGCCTGTCATAAAGGCATGTTGGGCACATGTATAAGGACACAGGCGTGTGCCTTAGCCTTGTCCTTCTCAGGGGAGTTGGTCCTGTGTCGATTGAGGGACATGCCCCTCAATACAGGCGTGTACCTTGTGACACAGGCTTGTCAGGGCTTGACATGGGCGTGTCTAAGCCCGTGTCCTGGTCTGGATTAAGTCGGTTCCCTAGCCTCTTAGGGAACACGGCCTGTGACACGGGCGTGTCACATGCCGTATCAGCCCAAAAATAGTTATTGGGGGCAGATCAAGGCCATTCAATTCCTTCTACTTAGATCATGTGGTCCAATCCTATTCATGTTGGGAGAAGGCCGTGGAATGAGATGAAGTTCTCATTCTACTAAGGATCACTCTCTTTCTAAGCTATAGAGAAGGGAGATCTTGGAGGAAGAGAAGCAGAAGATATTCGGCTGTCGGAGGAGCGTCAGCGGTCCGACTCGAGATCCGAGGCTAGCATTGTGGAGGCAAGGCCGTTGCGGTGAATTCCATCCGGCTAGTTTCTCCATGGCTCCGAAGCGATCGTCAAGGGTAACGATCTCTTTCTTGGACAAGTGAAGTCCTACTTTATGCATGTGCATGGGATCCTCCACCAAGAGGTGGAAAGCATAAGCGATTCCAGTGGTCGAGCCTGCATTTAGATCCAGAAGTGTGTAGTACAGAAGAGGCATGGTGTGTGAAGCCCATCTGGACGTGTAGTCTAGATTGGTGATGCTGTGAACCGAAGAAGACTCCGTATATAAACCGAATAGCTTGCGGAGAGTGTGAGTACGCTTGTGATTTGTGATAAGGAAGCTTTGTATAGCTCCTTTGGTTGTATGCTCGACACGAGCTGGTTGATAAATGGGAAAGCGACACTATGTGCCTGTGTTATGAGATAGATTGCGGATACCTCTGAGTGGATTGGCACAAGAGGTATTCAACAGGGGTTTGGAGGCTGATGCCCATGGCCACCAAGTTAAGAACCTCAGAGTGGGTGGGACACCCAACATGTTCAGTATATGATTATTATGAGCAGTCGATTGGTAGCACTGCAAATAGGGGCTTCGGGCATTGCCGGCGTGTTTCACTACGTGCGTAAGTCGATATATAGTGCTCACTATTTTCGTGAGGTGAACGACTCTAAGTGGGGTGGGTGCGTGAGGTCTTTAATAGGGATTTGGAGTCTTATACCCGACCAACAAGCTAAGCACCTCGAATCGGTGGTGGGACCATGAGGTTTCTCGATACACCCTAAGAGTTCCCTGAGTGTACGGAGCACCTGACACAAAGGCCAGCATTTATGATGTTGTTGTGATATATATTGTGATTGTATTGCATGCAGGGAAGGAACCACTACCCCGGGTAAGGGGTAGGGTCGTTATAATTAGTCAGCTGAATGCTGACCGTTGCTTTGTTTATCACCCTTGGGGTGGACGTCCATATGCAGGTGTTGCGGGTTGATTGTATTGAGCGGGCTGAAGCCCTTGCTGCTGCTTATAGGCCCTTGAAGGTCGTGCGAAGCTTTGGATTTCATGTGTGGCCGACCTGCGTGCCGATGTATGAAATCATATTTTGTAAAGAGAAACTTGTAAGGCCTTAAGGCCGTGAGCGGGGTTTGCTTGTATACATTCCTGGTGTTATATATAAATGTGATATTTATATAGCAGTGGACATTCATTGATTGTGTTCTTGCAAGTAATAATATTCCGCTAGAATTCTCTGAGTTAGGATGCGCATAGAAAGTATTTTGGTATTAACATGTGACCTCGCCGCCTGTTTGTGACATATAGTGTGGGGCCCCGGCCGGACCTTCTATTATATGTTATTTAACGGGTAGAGTCGTTATATTTTGGTATCATCTTGTTTCGGTCTTTTGCTTTCGAATTCATGGTCAAATTATTTTGTGGGGTGGCGAGCACGTGTACGTGTGAACCGTGTTAACATAAATGAACTCCTGAATGTCCACTAGGAATATGAGCGTGTTTATTCAGCCTATTTGCCTTTTTGATTAGGAATTCATGTATGTCTTGTTCACGTATAGGTGACAAGGAGTGGAGTTGGGCAGTCTAAACCCCATCGTTCGGATGAGAGTGCGGCTCCAGCTGAGGTGCCCACACCTCTCCCTTCAGCAGAAACCATATGCTTAGTTGCGGAGGCGATATTTGCCATGTTTCAAGCAAAACCTATAGGAAGGAAACCTATAGTGGAGCCAGTACAGGTTGGTGCGAGGCAAGAGCAGGTTGAAGCTCGGATTGATGAGAAAGCAGCTAATGAGCAACTAAAGCGGTTTATGGATTTTCATCCACCAACGTTTTTTGGGGAGAATTCCCCAACGCAGGCGGAGGATTGGCTCTCACAAGTGAAGAGGATCCTGAAAGCGATTAGGATTGATGAGGGGCAGAAAGTCACGTTAGCCACTTTTCTACTAGAAGGAGAGGCGCGGCTTTGGTGGGATGAAGTCGAGATGCACCAGTTGGAAGGCAGAGGCCTGAGAGAGATTTCGATGGAGGAATTCTCCAGGTAGTTTTGGGCAAAGTATTTGCCAGTATCGCGACAAATTGTAATGGATAATGAATTTTAACGTCTAGTTCAGGGTGAGAAGACTGTTGATGATTACCTTTGAGTTCACCAGGCTGGGGAATTATGCGGGGTCTACGTTTGTGGAAGTAGTGCGGAAGACGAATAGGTTCTATAAGGGACTCCGAGATGAGCTGAGGTTGGCGCTCCTGAGTTCGGTGAACCAAGGCTTCCAAGCATTGGTAGATATAGCCTGTGTGCTGGATAAGGACTTTAAATGGGTGCAAGACAAGAATAACTTTGCAGTGGAAAAGCCAGAGTTCAAAGTTCCATAATAAAAACAATCGGAGTTCAAGAAACGAGACAAGAAGAGGTTCAGGGCTGCTGAACAAACGTCGTCGGATGTGACTTCGGGAGCAACATATGGGCAAGGATGTATGGATACACGTATATGTTATAATTGTGGACAACATGGTCATATAGAATGACATTGTTGGAGAGGCCCGACAAAGGGTGAGAAAAAGACTGGTGCGTCCTATGAGGAAAAGGGCAAGGAAGTGGCGGCATCCTCTACATCCCGAGCGCAACCGCGAGTGCACACTCTCGAAGTGCAGGAACCGTAAAGCTCAAATCATGAAGTTCAACAGCCTCGTGTGTATAATCTGGAATTACAAGAGGTTTTCAAGAAGATTATGAAGGAAGCGGCTGAGCAGAAATAGGGAAATAGTGTACTTTACTTTTTATTGTGTCTGTTGTGTGTAAAAGACTTGGTGTGTAATTGCAATAAAGGAATGGTTTGGATGTTGTATATGTTGCTCTAAATTTTGGGACTAAATTTCTATAAGGAGGGGAGAGTTGTAACACCCCAAATACCAATTTGGAGTTAAGGCTGGGTGACACAGCCTGGGACACGGGCGTGTCCCAGGGCATGTCCAGCTTTGGTTACTCGAGTGGGTATCGAGTAGGACTCGAGTGGGCATCGAGTGTGTCTCGAGTGAGGCACACGGCCTGGGACACGGGCGTGTCCCAGGGCGTGTCCTTCACTGTGCGTGTCGAGTTGTCGATATAATTAAGTCGACGATCGTTGAGAGGCGATACGGCCTGGGACACGGGCGTGTCCTGCTCGGGTTGGTAACTGGGTGGCGTTGAGTGGTGTTGAGTGTGGCACACGGCCTGTAACATGGGCGTGTCACAGGGGTGTGTTGGGAACACGGCTAAGGACACGGGCGTGTGCCTTAGCCCTATCCTTCTCATGGGAGTTGGTCCTGTGTCGATTGAGGGACACGCCCCTCAACATGGGCGTGTACCTTGTGACACGGGTGTTTCAAGGCTTGACACGTGCGTGTCTAAGCCCATGTACTGGTCTGGATTGAGTCGGTTCCCTAGACGCTTAGGGAACACGGCCTGTGACAGGGCGTGTCACAGGCCGTGTCAGCCCAAAAATAGTTATTGGGGGAAGATCAAGGCCGTTTAATTCCTTCTACTTAGATCCTTTGGTCCAAGCCTATTCCTGCTGGGATAAGGCCGTGGAATGAGATGAAGTTCTCATTCTATTAAGGATCACTCTCTTTATAATCTATCGAAAAGGGAGATCTTGGAGGAAGAGAAGAAGAAGAGATTCGGCTGCCGGAGGAGCGTTAGCGGTCCGACTCGAGATCCGAGGCCAACATTATGGAGGCAAGGCCATTGCGGTGAATTCCATCCGGCTGTTTCTCTATGGCTCCTAAGCGATCGTCAAGGGTAACGATCTCCTTCTTGGACAAGTGAAGTCCTACTTTATGAATGTACATGGGATCCTCCACAAAGAGGTGGAAAGCGTAAGCGATTCCAGTGGTCGAGTCTACATTTAAATCCGGAAGTGTGTAGTACAGAATATGCATGCTGTGTGAAGCCCATCTGGACGGGTAGTCTAGATTGGTGATGCTGCAAACCGGAGAAGACTCCGTGTATAAACCGAATAGCTTGCGGAGAGTGTAAGACGCTTATGATTTGTGATAAGGAAGCTTTGTATAGCTCCTTTGGTTGTATGCTTGGCACGAGCTGGTTGATAGATGGGAAAGCGGCTGCCTGTATGTAACGCCCCCATCCGTTAAATGACGTATAGTAGAAGGTCCGGCCGGGGCCCCACACTATATGCCACAAACAGACGGTGAGGTCACAGGATAATACCAAACCAAATACGAATCCTAACTCAGAGCATTCTAGCGGAAGCTTTAAGTTACAACTTTGAACTCTTAACCGGAATGTCCAATATATAAAACCACATTTATATATATACCACGGAATGTACACAACCACAAGAGTTTGGCCTTAAGGCCTTACAGTTCCTCTGAACATACATCATGTTTTACAAACCTCGGCGCGCAGGCCGGCCATACATGAGTAAAAAGAGAAAACAAAACAAAGCCATTCGCTTAGCCTTCCAGGCTAGCCGCAGCAGCAGCAGCACCAGCAGTAGGGCTCTCCCGCCCATCACTTACCACTTGGCTCTCCAGCACCTGCACGGGAACAATCCACCCAACCGGTGGCAAACAATGCAACGGTCAGCATTCAGCTGACCCAATTATAACAATCCTACCCCTTTCTCGGGGCATGAGCATTCTTTCCCTGCAAGCATGGCATTATCAATAGCAACTATGTGCGCGCAGGCACATCCAAGCCATCACAACCATCGGCCACCCGGCCCGACAGTCCGTGCACTCAGGGCACATTTTCGGTGTACCGGAATACCAGGGTCAACACCACCGTCTACACGGTATTTGAGCATTTCTAGTCTTTCCGGCGCGCGGGCCTAAGACTCTCATTAGGCGCTCCAACAAAACCTATACCAGGCTTCCAAGTCGGACGGACCTAACGCAGGTACGGATCAGCCACCCCCCGTTGCTCAAGTCGCCGAGCCACCTCGAATACGGAAGTATCCATGGCATTTTATAGGCGCGGGTCGGTTTCACCTTTCCTGTTCGGCACTCAGCCTTTTCAACGAGTTGCAGCCCAACGGCTCAACACAAAGTGGCAACGCACGGCCACAAGAGTTGCCGCCAACCCTCTTCATTTCCTGGACATCGTCCAGTACTTCCTGCCGCACCAAGCAACAGGTAGGAACAAGGCATCACAAGCCATAGGCATCACAAGCCATTATCACGGAGCCTTCTCCGATATGCAAACAAGCATCACCAATCCAGATTCCATCCAGATGGGCTTCACACAGCATGCCTAGAGCCGTACTCCAATTCCGGCCTCTAACAAGGGGGACTTCACATATCTACCCCAAGGGACACCACAGCCCACCGCACACTCGCGGGGAAGGGTTCTCCCTATGCAATGCAGAAAAGAAGGACTTCACATGTCCAAGGAGGGAGATCGTTACCCTTGTCGATCTCTTCGGTGCCATCGCAAACTAGCCGGTGAGAAAGAACCGCAGCAGCCTTGCCTTCACAACGCCGGCTTCGGATCGCGTATCGGACCACGGGAGCTCCGCCGGTGGCTAGCTCTCCTCCTCCTTCTTCCTCTCTTCCTCTCTCTTTTTCTCTTCCTTAAGAATAATGAAGAATGACTCCTTCAATCCTCTTTCACGACTTATCCAGCCCAAGAAACCACCTGAGCCTTTGGATCAAAAGAGAGGAAACTGAACGGCCAAGATTTCCCCAGAATTTCACTTTTTGGCCGACACGGCCTGTGACACGCCCGTGTCACAGGCCGTGTACCCCTTAAGCGGTGCACACAGCTTGAACCGACTGCACAACACGGGTCATCGACACGCCCGTGTCGGACCTGACACGCCCGTGTCAAACCTGAGACACGCCCGTGTCTCCTGCTCCATCGAGCTGCAACCAGTACACGGGTCGGAACACGGCAGCTGACACGCCCGTGTCCAGCCTGACACGCCCGTGTTCCCGGCCGTGTTCAAGGCCGTGTCCGGCTCTGACCGGAATAGGCCAATTTCGCAAAATAAATCGAACACGCCCTGGGACACGCCCGTGTCCCAGGCCGTGTCACCCGACACGCCCTGGGACACGCCCGTGTCCCAGGCCGTGTAACCTGACCTGCTACTCAAATTTCAAGTTGAGTCTATTGGGGCCTTTTGGGGTGTTACAACCCTCCCCCCCTTATCAAAATTTCGTCCCGAAATTTGCACGGTAAGGAAAGAAAACTCAGCAGCTATAACTCTGTTATAACAAAAAGTACACGGTCTACAGTTTATACAAATAACTCGGGAAACTCAACTCGCATGGTCTGCTCGCGCTCCCATGTTAGCTCTTCACGGCCACAATTGTCCCAACGGACCTTGACCATCCCGATTACTTTGTTCCGCAACTGTTTCTCGGCTCGATCCTCGATCCGAATGGGTCTAACCCTCGTCGTTAGCCCATACTCGACCGGTACTCGATCAGCCTCCACGACTTGAGCTGGATCCTTTACCGCTTGACGTAGGACTGAGATGTGAAACACATCATGTAATCCACCCAAGTCCGCTGAAAGTGCTAGTCGATAAGCAGCCTCCCCAACACGCTCCACCACCTCAAACGGACCAAGATACCTCGGACTTAGCTTTTTCAAACGCCGAATCCTGGACACACCTTTGAAGGGTTTGATCTTCAAATATACCCAATCACCCACCGCGAACTCCACGTTCCGGTGCTTGGCATTGTAGTACTTTGCTTGACGATCTTGGGCTATCAATAGCCTTTCCCGAATAGAGCGTATGAGCGAAGTAGCTTCTTCGACTTCCTTTTTCCCATTCAGCTTCGATTCGCCTGCTTCTGCCCAAGCTAACGGTGTACGGCATTTTCGACCATACAACGCCTCGAATGGTGCCATACCAATACTCGCTTGGTAGCTATTATTATAGGCAAATTCGACGAGAAATATATACTCTTCCCATCTCTTACCAAAGTCTAGGGCGCACATGCGGAGCATATCCTCCATCGTCCTGTTGGTTCGTTCAGTCTGGCCATCCGTTTGGGGATGAAAGGCCGTACTAAACGCCAATTTTGTACCCAACATTTGATGAATGAGCCGCCAATCATTCGATGTGAACCGCCCATCACGGTCACTAACGATGCTCCGAGGAACACCGTGCAGTCGAACAACCTGCTCCACATACAGCTTGGCCAATGTTTCCACTGAATCGTCTCTTCTATTTGGAAGGAAGTGCGCCACTTTTGTCAACCGGTCCACAATCACCCAGATTGAATCATGACCGCGTTGAGATCTCGGCAACCCGTGCACGAAATCCATCGAAATATCATCGAACTTCCACTCCGGAATAGGTAAGGACTTCAGAAACCCGCCAGGCTTCTGGCATTCTGCTTTCACCAACGCACAGGTGTTGCATTTAGCCACATAACGAGCCACATCTTTCTTTAGTCCGGGCCACCAGAACAGCTTTTTCATCTCCCTGTACATCTTTGTGCTCCCTGGGTGAACTGAGTACTTTGCAAAGTGAGCTTCGTACATCAACTCTTCCCTCAGTTTACCCACACTTGGGACGCACACTCGACCATTTCTCCGTAACAACCCGTTATCCCAAGAGAACTGATCATCCGGCCCATCTTTAGCATAGCGCTGGAGACTTTCATCAAGCTCCGTTGCTCGCCGAATTCTGTCCGTAAGGTCATACTGCACCTCCGTCCAGTTCAAGCACGCATCGGTTGACGCACCCTTGTCAACACACGATATCTCCATTGCCTCCAATTCTTGGATCAAACGCTGATCATGCCTCTGCAACCAGCTTGCCCGTACCGGAGTCTTCCGACTCAAAGCATCAGCGACCACATTTCCCTTCCCGGGAGTATAGTGAATCTCGAAGGTGTAGTCCCCAAGGAACTCCATCCATCTTCGTTGTCGCATATTCAGATCCTTCTGATCCAACAAATACTTTAGGCTCTTGTGATCCGTATAGATATCCACTTTGACGCCATATAGATAGTGCCGCCACAACTTGAGCGCAAAGATTACCGCCGCCAATTCCAAATCATGGACGGGATAATTCCGCTCATGCACTTTCAACTGACGCGAGCCATAAGCAATCACTTTCCCAAACTGCAGAAGAACGCAGCCTAAGCCGCTCCCAGATGCGTCACTATAGATCTCATACCCATCGGTACCACATGGCGATGTCAACACAGGCGCCGTGGTCAAACGACTCTTCAAGTCTTCAAAAGCTCGAGCGCACTCCGGCGTCCAAATGAACTTTTGATCTTTTCTCGTCAGCGTGGTGAGAGGTAAAGCAATCCGTGAGAAGTTTTCCACAAACCGTCTATAGTAGCCCGCAAGTCCAAGGAAACTCCTGACCTCGGCCACGGAAGACATCACTGGCCAATCTCGGATGGCACTTATCTTCAACGGATCCACCGCGATACCCTCTCCGCTTACCACATGGCCTAAAAAGGCTACTGAAGAGAGCCAGAACTCACACTTTGAGAACTTGGCAAAAAGCTTATTCCTCCGCAGGGTATGCAAGACCAACCGCAAATGGTTTGCGTGATCCTCTTCCGACTGAGAGTATACTAAGATGTCATCGATAAACACAATAACAAACAAATCCAAGTACTCTCGGAACGTTCGATGCATTAGGTCCATAAATACCGAAGGCGCATTACATAGGCCAAACGGCATTACCGTGAACTCATAATGACCGTAGCGTGTTCCAAACGCCGTCTTGGGAATGTCACCTTCCCGAATCCTTAGCTGATAATATCCCAATTTCAAATCCAACTTGGAATAGACCGTTGATCCCGCCAGCTGATCAAAGAGGTCATCTATCCTCGGAATCGGATATTTATTTTTCTCCGTCAGCTTATTCAACTCGCGGTAGTCAATACACAACCGTAAGCTACCGTCTTTCTTTTTCACAAAGAGAACAGGCGCGCTCCAAGGTGACATACTTGGGCGTATATATCCCTGCTCCAACAACTCTTGCAATTGGACTTTCAACTCAGCCATCTCTTTTGGCGCGACGCGATATGGAGAGCGGGCCACAGGTTTCGCACCTGGCACCAACTCAATAGAGAAGTCAATCTCCCGCTAGGGTGGTAACCCAGGAAGATCTTTAGGAAACACATCGGCAAACTCTGACACAACTGGCACTTCACCGACACTGGCCTTTGGCTCAACAGCCTGAATTAGCGTGAAGAATAACTCCGCGCCCTTCCGCACAGCATTGACGACTTGGAGTGCAGACAACAACATCCCGCCAACTCCTCGCATACCAGCGAACTTCATCACAAGCCCGGTATTCTGGCCCAGTGTAATCTCTTTGGAGTTGCAATCAATAAAGGCACGCTGCTCCGAGAGCCAGTCCATACCAAAGATCACATCAAACTCCGATAACGGTAGCACAGCTGCACTCAAACCGAAGTCCCGACTTCCTATTTGCACATCCACATCGCAAGCCCTATCCGCAAGCATCACACAGCCATTCGGCAATAGCACCCTTGTACTATCCACCGTCACATGACTCGGTACCCCAATGCGAGATACGAAATCCTCAGACAGAAAAGAATGCGAAGCACCCGTATCAAACAGGGCTCTCGCTAAGTTATTCCGAATCAGGACAAAGCCTGCAGCACACACACATCATGCACAAGCTAAACAAAACCAAAACCAAAAGCACAGCAAGTAAACTAACTCAACTCGTACCTGTGACGACGTCACTTTGCTTAATCGCTTCCTGTTGGCCAAGTTGATAGATTCGGGGCTGCACTTGGGAAGCAGAGGAATCCACCACCGCTTTGCCCTTCTCAGCATACGACGCACCCGTCTTCTTTTCCCCTTTGGGCTGCACAACTCGACAGTCACGAGCAATATGCCCCACCCGGCCACAGTTATAGCACGTACGAGCATCCGGCCTTGATGTCGCTCCCGACACAACGGTCGTAGTTACTTGCCCAGATGGCTTGGACCTCTTGCCCCCTTTCTTCTGGTAAAACGACTTGCCTGGGCGAGGTGCTTGAAACTCTGGCTTAGACACCACCAAGCCCTTATTCCCTTGCACTCGCCTCATGTCCTTTTCCAACGCGCACGCAGTATCAACCAACGCCTGAAACCCTTGGCTCACAGAACTCGAAAGCAGGAATCGTAACTCATCCCGCAATCCTTCATAGAACCGATTCGTTTTCCTTTGGTCATCCGTGAGGATTGTTCCCGCATATCGTCCCAACCTGGTAAACTCGTGCAAGTAGATATCCACACTATCGTCCCCTTGCTTTAACCGTTGGAACTCATTTTCCATAGCAATACGTTGCGCCGCTGGGACATGTTTCGCCAGAAAGATCCGAGAGAACTCCTCAATCGACACTTGTGTTAATTGCCTGCCCGCCAAGTGGTGTAGCTCAACCTCGTCCCACCACAACCGCGCCTCCCCTTCAAGCATGAAGGTGGCTAAGGTGACCTTGAGAGTTTCCTCCGCCCTGATCGCTGTCAATATCCTCTTGACACGCGACAACCAATCTTCCGCCTGCGTTGGGGATCCCATTCCCGCAAACGTCGGAGGACTGAAGCTCATGAATTGCTTCAACTGTCGGTCAGCTGCTCGTGGGTCTACAGCCTCAACCGGCTCGGGTCTTACATCAACACGAACTGGCACTACCGCCGGCTGCGCTTGCCCGGTCGGCTGAAACATGGCAAAGAGCGCCTCAGCAACTAAATGAACAGTTTCCGCAGATGGAGGAGGTGTTGGCACCTCAGCTGGTGCCGCACTCTCATCAGAACGCTGGGGCTCAGACTGCCCCGCACCACTACGTGTCACCTATAGGTGGACAAGACACACATTAGCGAACGTATGCAAGCAAAACAACACAAAAAGGAACGCACAGATTCCTCAAACAAGATTTTGTACATTCCTTAATGGACATTCCAGAGTTCATTAGCGTTACAGCAGGTCGCACAAACACGTGCTCGCCACCCCACAAAAGAATTCGACCACGAATTCGAAAGAGGAAGACCGACGAAAAGCTGATACCAAAATGTAACGCCCCCATCCGTTAAATGACGTATAGTAGAAGGTCCGGCCGGGGCCCCACACTATATGCCACAAACAGACGGTGAGGTCACAGGATAATACCAAACCAAATACGAATCCTAACTCAGAGCATTCTAGCGGAAGCTTTAAGTTACAACTTTGAACTCTTAACCGGAATGTCCAATATATAAAACCACATTTATATATATACCACGGAATGTACACAACCACAAGAGTTTGGCCTTAAGGCCTTACAGTTCCTCTGAACATACATCATGTTTTACAAACCTCGGCGCGCAGGCCGGCCATACATGAGTAAAAAGAGAAAACAAAACAAAGCCATTCGCTTAGCCTTCCAGGCTAGCCGCAGCAGCAGCAGCACCAGCAGTAGGGCTCTCCCGCCCATCACTTACCACTTGGCTCTCCAGCACCTGCACGGGAACAATCCACCCAACCGGTGGCAAACAATGCAACGGTCAGCATTCAGCTGACCCAATTATAACAATCCTACCCCTTTCTCGGGGCATGAGCATTCTTTCCCTGCAAGCATGGCATTATCAATAGCAACTATGTGCGCGCAGGCACATCCAAGCCATCACAACCATCGGCCACCCGACCCGACAGTCCGTGCACTCAGGGCACATTTTCGGTGTACCGGAATACCAGGGTCAACACCACCGTCTACACGGTATTTGAGCATTTCTAGTCTTTCCGGCGCGCGGGCCTAAGACTCTCATTAGGCGCTCCAACAAAACCTATACCAGGCTTCCAAGTCGGACGGACCTAACGCAGGTACGGATCAGCCACCCCCCGTTGCTCAAGTCGCCGAGCCACCTCGAATACGGAAGTATCCATGGCATTTTATAGGCGCGGGTCGGTTTCACCTTTCCTGTTCGGCACTCAGCCTTTTCAACGAGTTGCAGCCCAACGGCTCAACACAAAGTGGCAACGCACGGCCACAAGAGTTGCCGCCAACCCTCTTCATTTCCTGGACATCGTCCAGTACTTCCTGCCGCACCAAGCAACAGGTAGGAACAAGGCATCACAAGCCATAGGCATCACAAGCCATTATCACGGAGCCTTCTCCGATATGCAAACAAGCATCACCAATCCAGATTCCATCCAGATGGGCTTCACACAGCATGCCTAGAGCCGTACTCCAATTCTGGCCTCTAACAAGGGGGACTTCATATATCTACCCCAAGGGACACCACAGCCCACCGCACACTCGCGGGGAAGGGTTCTCCCTATGCAATGCAGAAAAGAAGGACTTCACATGTCCAAGGAGGGAGATCGTTACCCTTGTCGATCTCTTCGGTGCCATCGCAAACTAGCCGGTGAGAAAGAACCGCAGCAGCCTTGCCTTCACAACGCCGGCTTCGGATCGCGTATCGGACCACGGGAGCTCCGCCGGTGGCTAGCTCTCCTCCTCCTTCTTCCTCTCTTCCTCTCTCTTTTTCTCTTCCTTAAGAATAATGAAGAATGACTCCTTCAATCCTCTTTCACGACTTATCCAGCCCAAGAAACCACCTGAGCCTTTGGATCAAAAGAAAGGAAACTGAACGGCCAAGATTTCCCCAGAATTTCACTTTTTGGCCGACACGGCCTGTGACACGCCCGTGTCACAGGCCGTGTACCCCTTAAGCGGTGCACACAGCTTGAACCGACTGCACAACATGGGTCATCGACACGCCCGTGTCGGACCTGACACGCCCGTGTCAAACCTGAGACACGCCCGTGTCTCCTGCTCCATCGAGCTGCAACCAGTACACGGGTCGGAACACGGCAGCTGACACGCCCGTGTCCAGCCTGACACGCCCGTGTTCCCGGCCGTGTTCAAGGCCGTGTCCGGCTCTGACCGGAATAGGCCAATTTCGCAAAATAAATCGAACACGCCCTGGGACACGCCCGTGTCCCAGGCCGTGTCACCCGACACGCCCTGGGACACGCCCGTGTCCCAGGCCGTGTAACCTGACCTGCTACTCAAATTTCAAGTTGAGTCTATTGGGGCCTTTTGGGGTGTTACACTGTGTTATGAGATGGATTGCAGATACCTTTGAGTTTATGGGAGCAAGAGGTCTTCAACGGGGGTTTGGAGGCTGATGCCCATGGCCACCAAGTTAAGAATCGCAGAGTGGGTTGGACACCCAACATGTTCAGTGTAGGATTGTAATGAGCAGTCGATTGGTAGCACTACAAATAGAGGCTTCAGGCATTCCCGATGTGTTTTACTACGTGCGTAGGTCGATGTATAGTACTCACAGTTGTCGTGAGGTGAACGCCTCTGAGTGGGGTGGGTGTGTGAGGTCTTTAACAGGGATTTGGAGGCTTATACCCGACCAACAAGCTAAGCACCTCGAATCAGTGGTGGGACCTGGAGGTTTTTTGTACACCGTAAGCGTGCCCTGAGTGTACGGAGTGCCTGGCACAAAGGCCGACGTTTGTGATGTTGTTGTGATATATATTGTGATTGCACTGCATGCAGGGAAGGAACCACTGCCCCGAGTAAGGGGTAGGGTCATTACAATTGAACAGCTGAATGCTTACTGTTGCTTTATTTATCACCCTTGGGGTGGACATCAATATGCATGTATTGCGGGCTGATTGGATTGAGCGGGTTGAAGCCCTTACTGCTTCTGCTTGTAGGCCCTTGAAGGCCGTGTGAAGCTTTGGATTTCATGTGTGGCCGGCCTACGTGCCGAAGTATGAAATCATATTTTGTAAAGGGAAACTTGTAGGACTTAAGGCCGTGAGCGGGGTGTGCTTGTATACATTCCTGGGGTTGTATATAAATGTGATATTTATATAGTAGTGGACATTCATTGATTTAGTTCTTGCAAGTAATAATCTTCCGCTAGGATGCTCTGAGTTAGGATGCGCATAGAAAGTATTTTGGTTTAATCCTGTGACCTCGCCGTCTGTTTGTGGCATATAGTGTGGGGCCCACACCAGACCTTCTATTATATGTTATTTAACGGGTGGAGTCGTTACAGTTCTTCGCCTTGGGGGTGCTACTGTGTTGTTTGTTAAGAAGAAGGATGTATCTATGAGGTTGTGCATCGATTTTATGGAATTGAATAAGATAACTATCAAGAACAGGTATCCCTTGTCACAAATAGATGATTTGTTTGATCAATTGCATGGTAGTACGATGTTTTCAAAGATTGATCTTCGTTCAGGCTACCATCAGTTGAGGATTCGTGAGACGGATGTTCTTCAGAATGCTTTTCATTCTCGGCATGGACATTTTGAGTTCTTGGTAATGTCCTTTGGATTAACGAATGCACCCTCTGCTTTCATGGACATGTTGAATAGAGTGTTCAAAGATTTTCTGGACCGTTTTGTGGTCGTTTTTATTGATGATGTCCTGATTTATTCCCAGAGTGCTGAGGAGCATGCTCAACACTTGCGTTTAGTTTTATCTGTTTTAAGTGAACAAAAGTTGTATGCAAAGTTGAGTAAATGCGAGTTTTGGCTACCTTAGGTTTCCTTTTTGGGTCATGTTGTGAATATGGATGAAATTTCTGTTGACCCGAAAAAGATAGCTGCAATAATGGATTGGAAAAGACCTACCACACCCAAAGAGATTAAAAGTTTTCTAGGGTTGGCAGGCGATTATAGAAGTTTTGTGGAAGGATTTTCTACGTTGACTAAGCTTACGCAGAAGAACGTCGTGTTTGTGTGGAGCGATAAGTGCGATGAAGCTTTTCAGGAATTGAAAGAGAGGTTATGCACTGCTCTAGTGTTGTATTTGCCTACCAAAGGAGTGGATTATACCATTTATGTGGATGCATCGCATGTCGGACTTGGTTTTGTATTGATGCAAGAAGGCAAGGTAATTGCATATGGATTAAGGCAATTGAAGATTCATGAAAGGAACTACCCTACTCATGATTTGTAGTTTGCGGTAGTGATTTATGCCTTGAAGTTATGGAAACATTTATTGTATGGCGCATTGTGCAAAATTTACACGGACCAAAAGAGCTTGAAGTATGTCTACACTCAAAAGGAGCTGAATCTGCACCAGCGTAGATGGTTGGAGTATGTCACGGATTATGATGTTGATATTGTATATCATCCGGGCAAAGCCAATGTGGTAGTTGATGCCTTGAGTAGAAAGACTGCGCAAATCTTTAATCTTTCGGTGGAATCCTTGGTGGAATAGTTTTTGTTAATGGATATTTTTATTGGGAGTAGCGACTCAACAAATAGCTTGGAAGTGTCAGAGCCTTCTTGGATTATGCTTACAAGTCTACATCAAAAGGATGATCCTGATTTGCAGCACCTTTATAGTAGAACTGAGAAAGGGGAATTACCATACTTTTCAATTGATGATGCAGGTACTTTGAAGTACCGTGGTAGATATTGTATCCCAGTTGTTGAGGATATTCGAGCTAAGTTGTGCAGTGAGGACCATTGTTCTAGTGTTGCTTACCACCCTGGTTCTACTAAGATTTATAGAGATATGAAGTAGATCGCTTGGTTGTATGGAATGAAGAATGATATAGCGAAGTTTGTGTCAAAGTGTTTCATCTGCAAGTGTGTTAAGGCAGATCATGGACGGCCTGGTGGCAAGCTAACGCCTTTGGATATTCCAAGTTTGAAGTGGGAGAGTATTTCTATGAACTTTATTAATGGTTTGCCGAGATCTCCCCAAGGACATGATTTTGTGTGAGTCATAGTTGACAGATTGACAAAGTATGTTAACTTCATGCTGTTCAGGTTTGATTACTCTATGAAGAAGATTACAAAGTTGTATTTGGAAGAGGTCATTAGATTGCATGGAGTACTGATAGTTTTACTTTCAAGACCACCTAAACACCTAGAGGGGGGGGGGTGAATAGGTTCTAATGCTTGTTTTAACTTAAGACAGAATATAACTACAGGTTATAATAAAATTCAAAAAACTCTGCAGCTAACACAACACAGCAATCACAAACATGTACACATCACAGATTGCACACAGATTTATAGTTGTTCCCCAAGGTCTGGATACATCCACTTTCCCCCCTTCACCTATCTAACAATGTGCTAGATTCGGCCTAACTTCCTCCTTTATCTCAGATCCTCAGATCCTACAACTCAGAACCCTGAAAGGTTCCTACAGCTCAGGCTAACCAGCCCTACCTCAGCCTTGCCACAAGGCCTACAACTCAGAGAACACCTTCTCCTACAACTCAGGCATAAACAGCCCTACCACTAAGAGAATACCTCTCCTACACTCAGCCTTTATAAAATAGGCTTACAACTCAGATCTATAAATAGATCCTACAGAATTTGAAAATGAAGTTATATAATATCTTACTCCTGTTGAGAGAGAAGGAATAAGACTGTTCTTGATCAGCTTCTTGAAAAGGCTGATGGATGAAATCAACTGGATCTTAGCTTTCTTCAAAGCTTCTTGAATCTGAACTTAGTTAGAGTTGATTTCCTTTGGAATATACTACTTCTTAAGAAACCTGTGACAGCTTCCTTCTTTTCTTCAAATGGCTGGATCTCTCTCTATCCACAACCCTTGATAATACTTCTGAATTCTTGAATGAATTCAACATAGACTGAATCTGAGTGGATGTTCACTTCAGAAAGTCTTCTTAGAACTTCTCTCGAAGATCTTCTTCTGTGCCTTGCACTTTCTTGATTAGAGATCTTATCTCACAACCACGATCAATCAATCAGTTTCTATGTATATGTATATTCTTCTTCTGAATCTGCCTATTTATAGACTTCATCCTTGGTAACCGGCTGATCCGGTTTCTAACAAACTTCTGACAAGTCTGACAGCTTCAGTCGACCTGTTGTAACTCACAGCTGTCAAGTCTTCAAACAGATCTTGTGCCTTTGTCTTTGTCAGCAAAGTGCCGTGACTGTCTTTTAGAAAGTGTCGAGACCATCTGTCAATATGTGTCGACATAAGTGACTTAGGTGTCGACACAGCCTTTGATGATGTCGACATGTCTGCCTTTATGTCGACTCAGCTTCTTGATACTGCATCTTGTGAATGTGTCGACACTGAGTAGTTGTGTCGATATAAATACTTCATCATACACCAGCAACAAACTTTGTCTAGACTTTGCTGTGTGTCGACACAAGTCCTATGTGTCGACACAGTTGATGTAGACTCAGAATATAGTGTGTGTCGACACAGCCTCCAGGTGTTGACACAGCTGTTGTCGACTCTGCCTCTATGTGTCGACACAGTCTTCTGGTGTCGACACAAATGTTGTCGACTAGCAATTCTGTGTGTCGACACAGCTTCCCAGTGTCGACACAAGTGATGTCGACCAAACTTCTGTGTGTCGACACTGCCTCCAGGTGTCGACACAATTATTGTCGACTCTATTTCTCTGCATCGACACAGCCTTCTTCAAGTATCGACACAATCTTCCTGAAGTGTCGACACAATTTCTTCTGGTGTCGACACATGGGCTTAGAATATTTTTCCTGCATTCTAGTACATTCTTAACCTGCACATATAAACTCAAAATAACATCAAATACACCTTGATGTATATCATTGAGCTAAGTTAGGCTTCTTCAAATCAGGTACACATTTTTCAATGTACCCAACAATCTCCCCCTATTTGGAGAAGTCATAACCCTTTTAGCTAATGATATACACAATTTATGAAAATTCAATATGATGATGTATAAAAGCATAATATCACAGGGAACTTTATAAACAAAACATTAAACACAGATACATCACAGAATAAAGATGTAAAAGAAATGATTATAGAACAAAGTGTTGTTTATAAATTCAAAAATGTGTGTTATAGCTTATTTACATTGATTGTTTTAACACACTAACAATAACATAGTTCTAGGACAAAAACTAGTAAGACTAAACCTAAGGCTGGTCAGGCTCCTTGATAACAATTCCTTTTCCTGGTTGAACTTGAGCCATCATAGGAGGTTCTGCATCATCAGCAGGCTTTTTGCCTTTCAAATCAGCTTTCTTCTGAGCCTCAGCCTTGATCCTTTGCCTCTCAAAATAATGAAATGGCTTGGGAAAATACTTGCTAGGCTCCTGAGCATCAGGAGGTAGCTTTCCACCCTTAGCCTTTCTTCTGAATTGAACTATAGCCTCCTGCCTGGCCTCATACTTTTGCCATTCTAATTCATGATACCATTTGCCTCTTTCATGCACCTGATCCTTTACAGCCTTCCAGGCAGTTAATATAATGTTCCATGAGGTGGGGCTCCATTGTTCAAAATCAGGTTTTTTTTCTGCTTGCTCTCTGAATCTCTTCTTTTATAATTGAGCATCCTGTTGAGCCTTCAAATCAGCTTCTAGCTTATCTACTTTTTCTACAAAAAACATTTGTAACCTCTTTTGGAGGACTGTATATTGCCTGCACTTGCTGATGAATCATTTCAAAATCAGCAGGGGGGTATATGACTTGGGCAACCTCAGGGTTATTACCTTCAAGTAGACCGTGTTGTATCCCTGACTCAGCAAAGGTATCATCATCACATAATGGTGGATATCCCAATGTGGCTCTGACACAGTTGGTCACCCACTTGGCATGTTCTGAGCCAGCATGGATGAGTATCCCCTCCCCCTTTAGGGCTTCTCTGGCAACATGATCCCTAAGATCATATTCTGAAACCTTATTTGCCCATCGAGAAAATTCACACCCTCTTTAAAGAATGGTTTTAATTTTTGAAGTTTCTGAGATATTTCTTTCTGTGAGGTGGTTATAGCAGATTGAACTGAATCTAGGGTAGCCTTGAGCTTCTGATCATAATTTTCCATGTCTGTAGCCCTTGTAGTAGTCAGCCTTGTAGTAGTCAGCCTTGTAGCAGTATCTTTGAACTCAGTGAGAATCTCATTGTGAGAATCAGTAAGATTGTCATTCATTCTTATCTGATTTTCAAGAACATATCCTTGTTTCAATGCAATGTCATCTACTTTAACAAGGATAGTTTGTTGTTGTTTAGCTAGATATACCACAGCATTACCTCCCTTGTGGAAGCAATCTGTCATCTCCTTTTTATTCTGATTGACCTCAAATCTGATTGACTTTATGTCTTGGGCTAAATCAAACTGAAGTGCCTTATGACTCTCATCTACAAATTTCTCCAAGGCTCTTCTCTGCTCATCCATCTTCACTTATAAATTTACCATGAACTTATTGTGATCAAACTCAGTAGGAGATTGGTGAGTTATTGTCTGGAGAGATGACTTATAGCTATTACTTCTTCTCTTGAAGACCATTAGCTTCCTTTTCTTAGCCTCCCTGCCTACTTCAGTCTCAGATTCTGAAGAACTTTCAATCTGAACTCTTTCTGGAGGAGTTGTAGGAAGTTCTTTCTCAGTTTCATGTTGCACTTCCTCAACATGCACTTTCTCCCCCTCAACAGCACCTTGCTCCTTCTCAACTCTTAGGGTGTCATCCTTTTCAGTTGTCTTTCCAAAGTTAGGAAACAACTCTTCTAGAGTGTATTCCTTTTATGCTTGAGCAGATGATGAAACATCAATTGCAGTAGTGTTCAAATCTTCTAATAAGTTTAGTCTTTCTTTCTCTTGAACTTGTGCAGTAATGGGCTCCCCCTACAACTGTGCAGGATCAGTAAAGTTCTGAGAAGGATAAAAATCTATCTCCCCCTGCATCTGTGCAGGTATTAATTCCTCTTGGACTTGAGTAGACCCAGTCTGGTCCTCAGCCTGCTCTCTAACTTGTTCTTCTTGAACTTGTGCATTGCTATGATCATGTTCTGGTGATTTCTCACCTGTTTCCTGCCTGTCCTCATCAGGCAACTCTTTTGACAGAACTCTATCCCACCTTAAAAATAACCTCATGTTCATTTTCCTCATATAATTGATCTTGGTCCCAGGAATCTGTTGAATTACCTCTGGAATGATTCCAGCCAGGTATAGACTCAAAATTCTAGCCATGTTTGGCTTCTTGATTCCTTCTTTGATTTTTTCAAACAGAACTACTGACCAACTAGTTGGAATTGTAAAGACAATTCTTGTCATCAGGCTGAACATATAGGCTGAGATCCTATCATGTCCACCTGGCTTGCATAAAATCACTTTGCCTACAATTTCAGATAGAAACTTTCCTTGTGGATTCATTCCCTTTCGGTTTATGGCTGCTCCAATCTTTATGGCTGAATCCAAACCACACCACTGGAGAGCTTCCCTTATCTTTGAGGCTGGGACCTCTTCTTCATCTTGAATGCTGGGTAGGTGAAGAATCTTTCTTATACTTTTTAGAGTAAGTTTAACCTTAGTCCCATGAACTATATATTTGATCTTGAGACCAGTGGAGTCCAATGTTACAGCAGTATAGAACTCAAAAACTTCTTCCTTCCAAATCTTAGTAGGTTCAGAGACAAGGTATTCCAATCCATTGTCTGTAAGAAGAGAAATCACTTGTTTGATTTCTGGCGCGGCATTGTCGAAGGCTGCCCTAACCAACTCATATCCCTCATTGATGTTGTCTTCAACCTTTGGCGCCATTGGAATGATGAGAAAGCTTGAGAGGAGAGAAGAGAGATTGTCGACACAGGGTTTTAGTCTCGAAAAACCTGGTGAGCGAGTCGATAGAATATATTTTTGACCTATATATATACCTTTTTAAAACACAGAAAGTCAAGAGGCGGATAAAAATTGTCGAAAAGTGTCGACACAGTTGACAAGTGTCGACACATACTTCTATAGTATCGACCACGGCGCAGATTATCATGTGTCGACACCAATTGATGATATGTTGACACAGGAGATACTGAATAGTTCAGCCGAAAAAATGTGTCGACTCTTAGTATAAGTGTCGACACAAAATCTGTAAGTGTCGACACCATTACTCTGGTTGTGTTGACACTACATTTCTGGATGAGTCGACTCTTTAACCCTTAGGTGTCGACACAGATTCTCATATGTCGACACATTTTCCCTGACTAGTCGACATGACTACTCTGTGTCGACTCTTTATCACTGAATGAGTCGACACCATTTTACTTAGCCAAATTTTTTTTCTCAATAAACTAACCTATGGCCAACATTCCTAATTCAATTTTAAATCTATTGAATTTAGTTTCATCCAGAGGCTTATTAAATACATCTGCAATTTGATAATCAGTTTTAACAAATTCTAATGAGATGTCTTCTTTTTCTACATGTTCTCTAAGAAAGTGATATTTTATCTCTATATGCTTAGTTCTACTATGTGAAACATGATTGTTTGCAATAGAAATAACACTCTTAGAATCACACAATAAATGTGTTCTACTTACTTGAATACCATAGTCCTTTAGCTTATGCTGAATCCACAATAGCTATGCACAACAACTTCCTGCTAACACATATTCAGACTCAACAGTGGATATTGCCACACTAGTCTGCTTCTTACTGCTCCAGGATATCAATCTTCCTCCCAAGAATTGGCATGTACCTGTATTACTCTTTCTATCTTCTCTACAGCCTGCAAAATCTGCATCTGAATAACCTGTTAGTAGAAAATCTCCATTCCTAGGGTACCAAAGGCCTAGATTAGGTGTGCCCTTAAGATATCTCAAAATCCTTTTGACTGCAGTATAATGTTATTCTTTAGGGCAAGCTTGATACCTAGCACAGATATATGCAGCATACGTAATGTCTAGTCTACTAGCAGTGAGATATAATAGAGAGCCAATTATTCCTCTATACAAAGACTCATCTACATGCTTACCTGCATCATCTTTGCATATTGGCATATTTGTTCCCATAGGTGTTCTCATGGTGGAGGATGATTCTATACCATACTTCTTAATTAATTCCTTGGTTAACTTAGACTGGGTTATGGACAAGTCATCTTCAGTCTGTCTTACTTGGAGTCCCAAGAAGAACTTAAGTTCCCCCATACTGCTCATTTAAAACTTCCCTTGTATAAGTTTGGCAAACTTTTTGCAAAGGTTGTTCTCTGTAGACCCAAAAATTATGTCATCTACATAGATCTGAACTAAGATTATCATACCTTTAGATTCCCTTAGGAATAGAGTTTTGTCTATTTTACCTCTTGAGAATTTGTTCTCAATAAGAAAAGTAGACAGAGTTTCATACCAAGCCCTTAGGGCTTGCTTTAACCCATACAATGCTTTCCTAAGTCTATAGACATAACTAGGTTTAAGAGAATCTACAAAACCTGATGGCTGCTCTACATAGACTTCTTCTTTTAGATCACCATTCAGGAATGCTGATTTCACATCCATTTGGTATACTTTGAAGCCTTGAAATGCTGCATAGGCAAGGAATATTCTGATTGCTTCCAGTCTTGCTACTGGGGAAAATGTTTGATCAAAGTCTATTCCTTTTTCCTACCTATATCCTTTAGCAACTAATCTTGCTTTGTTCTTCACAATTACTCCACTCTCATCCAACTTGTTCCTAAAGATCCACTTTGTGCCAATGAAGTTGTGGTCTTTTGGTTTAGTAACTAACTCCCAGACTTTGCACCTTCTGAATTGATTAAGCTCCTCTTGCATAACATTAATCCAGTGTTGGTCTTGGATGGCTTCTTCAAATTTCTTAGGCTCCAGTTGAGATAGAAAACTTGAGTGCAGGACTGTGCTCAGATTTCTGCTTCTAGTCTGCACTCCTTGTCTTGGATCACCTATTATTTGATTTGCTGGATGGTCTTTTAGATGTCTTATAGCTAGAGGTAGATTTTCTTCAGGTTCATCATCTCCAGTTCCTTCATTATTCTGCACCTCTTGGTTGTCATCAGCTTTTATAGAGTCTTGTACTCCCCCTGGACAGTAGCCATCATTTTCCAATACCTCATCTGCAATTATTCCTTCTGCAATAGAAAGCTTGTCAATCCTATTGCTTATACCTATTGGACTGAATGATCTACAAGGCAACTCACTGTTGATTAATCTTGTTTCATCAAATACAACATATACAGATTCTTCTAAAACTTGAGTAGCCAAGTTGTAGACTCTATAAGCCTTACTATTGATGCTGTACCCAACAAATATCCCATCTTGGGATTTGGCAGCAAACTTAGTTAGATAAGACTTGCCATTGTTAAGTATATAACACTTGCAACCAAAGATCCTAAAGTAGGATTGATTTGGTTTTCTACCTTTCATAATTTAAGAGGGAGTCTTTTTGTGGATCTTGGTGATAGAAGCCCTATTGATCACATGACATGCAGTGTTTACTGCCTCAGCCAAGAAATATTCTGGAAGAGAAGGGTCACTCAATAGAGTTCGACCAGCTTCAATCAATGTCCTATTCTTTCTTTCAGCAATGCCATTTTGCTGTGGTGTTCTAGGTGAGGAGAATTCTTGGAAAATCCAAAATTCTTCACACAATCTTGTCATACTTTCAGATTGAAATTCAGTGCCATGGTCACTTCTGATTTTGACCACTGTACTGTTCTGTTCATTCTGAATTTGTTTAACAAAATTATGTAACACACTTGGGGTTTCTTATTTTTGTCTCAGAAAGAACACCCATGTATATCTAGAATAGTCATCTACAACCACAAAAGTGTAGACCTTCCTACCTAGACTATGAACTGGCATAGGACCAAAAAGATCCATATGTAAGAGGTATAAACACCTCACAGAATCCTTGTTTTCAAGGCTATGAAAGGGGGATTTTGTCTACTTGCCATTTTGACAAGCTGAACATATCCCCTCCTTTATACACTTAACATGAGTATCATTCCTCACTAATTCTTTACTAAAGAGTTGGCCAATTGTCTTATAGTTAAGATGGGCCAACCTCTTATGCCATTTGACACAATGAGATGCATTATCATCAGCTACAAGACAAATAGGAGAAACCTTGTTCTCACATACAAAGTCAAGACAATAAACATTTCTTTTTCTGTATCTAGTCAATATGACCTTTTGATCACTTGACCTCTTGATATGACATCAATTCTTAATAAATGAAATGTCATATCCAAGATTACTCAGCTGACTTATGCTTATCAGGTTGTGTTTCAAACTTTTACATAAGCCACTTGAGTGATGGTAATTTGGTTTGAAGAAATGTTACCAAATCCTTTGATGATTCCTCTTTCAGATCCACCAAAGATTACTTTAGGTCCATTCTTGATAGGTATGTACTCCTTCAGCAGCCCCTTTGTTCCAATCATGTGCCTGGAACAACCACTGTCCAAGTACCATATAGGGGCATGACAACTTTGACTTTCCTGCAATACAAAATTACTTTCCCTTAGAACCCAAGTAAGTCTTGGGTCCTTGGTTCAGGTTAGCATCATTAATATCAAACCTACCAGCATCTCTTCTAACTGGTAGACTGTTGTTCTTCCTGACACTTATGTTATGCTAGCAGTCTAAGGCAAAATGGCCTATCTTGCCACAACACCAACATTCATACCTGTTGTATCTAGGTCTAGATACATTTTTGGCAGAAAAATTTCTGTTCTGAGCTGGTGCTGCTGCAGCTACACCCACTGATTTCTTATAACCATGGGGTTTATGAACATAGACTTACTTATTGGCATAAACATTCTTGTTCTTCAGAACATCAGTCTTAATATGACCATGAATATTTTCAAGATCATATTTATTAGAAGGAACTTGAACCTTTCTAAACATAACAGGGACTCTAAGGTTTAGTGGCTGGACATGAGCTTTGCCTTTTCTCTTGAATTGGGCAGCCCTAGTGTTACCTTTGAAGCCTAATCCTGCCTTACCCTTTTGAGCCACAAACTCATCTATTAAAGGTAAGACTGATTTTTGCTTAGAGTAACTAGCCACTAAATCTTTCTCTACTCTCAGTCTGGCCTCCAGACTTTTTACTTGATCTTTGTAATATGTGATTATGCCCATCTGAATAATAGTTATATTTTTTAGTTTGGCAATCTCATTTAACTTTTGATCCAATACTTTTTCTAACTCAGATGCAGCCACCTTAAGATCTGTAATCTCCTGAGCCTTAGTTTTGGCTAGGTTCTTGCTTTTCTTAAGAGCCTGCAATAAGTCTCCATACTTATCTATCAACTGATGAATATCACCTTCAGATTTAGATCCATCCTCATTACTTGATGCAGAAGAATCTGACTCTGAACTTGTACTATAATCTGAAATTCTAGAATTACTTTGTACCTTATTGGGACCAGATTGATCCTGACACTTGTTGTCTTCTGAATCAGCCATCAGTCCCATACACTGATGGTCTTCTTGATTATCGATGGAGTTTAGCAATTGCATAAACTCCTCTTCTTCATTAGCTGCATACAGTCCAATGTAAGCTTCAGCTTCAGATTCTTACTCTGAGGAAGATTGATCTGTAAGACTCTTCTCCTTCTTAGCAACAAAGGATTTCTCCTTCTTTCCCTTTTGTTGAGTCTTCTTTCTGTCATTTGACTCCTTCCTCTTATCTGGACATTCAGCCACCACATGTCTTGGCCTATTGCAGCAATAGCAAACAATCTTTGATGTTGTAGCTTTGCTGGGCTTTGATCTGCTCCTTTCCTTTCTTGATGATTTTCTCTTCTGATAGTAATCATCAACTGGCTGTGATGTGGAGGGCCTTGACTTCCACTGCTTCTTCTTCAAGAACCTCTGAAACTTTCTTGTAAAGGCAGCAAAATCTGCATCTGAATCACTGCTTTCTGAGTTCTGATTGTCTGAATTTTCTGAGTTATCTTCAGCAACTTCCTTAGGAGGTGATGGAGACATTCTCCTGCTCTTTCTAGTGGCTTCAACCTTGAAGACCACTAACTTCTCTCTATGCTCTCCTTTTGTAGTTTTTTCTTCCTCCTTCCTAGCCATTAGTTGCATTTCATATGAGAGAAATTTTCCAAATAAGGTTGGAGGAGAAATGTCTGCTAGTTTGGCCACTTCTTTTATGGCACAAATCTTGGTATCCAAATCCTTTGTCAAGGATCTTAGAAATTTGTCATTCAGCTCATATGTACTGAAGACCCTTCCATAGGACATCAGTTCATTCACTATCCTGTAGAATTTCTTATAGCATTCAGTTATGCTATCAGACTTCCCTTATCTGAAGCTCTCATATTCTTGATTAAGCATAGATTTTCTGTCTTGTCTAACTTCTTCAGAACCCTCCATGTAGACAATCAAAGTGTCCCACATTTCCTTGGAGGTTTTGCAGTGAATCAAATTTTGGAAAGTAGAATCATCTATGGCACTCACTATGATATTCTGAGCTCTCTTATCCATAGTTGCCAATATAATCTCATCCTTAGTCATTTCAGAGAAATCTTTAGGAGTTTTTTCATTTGCATCTAGAGCAGACACATTCATTGGGATATATGGACCTTCTTTTACTGTAATATAGATCCTTGGATCAGAAGCCTCCATAAACAACCTAACCCTTTCTTTCCAGATTCCAAAAATCTCTTTTCTGCAGATGGGTAATTTCATTGACCCTAGTTCCTTGTGATTCTCTCCAGAACCCATTTTCTTGATTCTTGATTCTGCCTTTAGGGATCTAACTCAAACTGTTAAGTCCTTCTTTGAGTAACCTTCCTCTGATAGCACTTGATAGTTTTACTTTCAAGATCACCTAAAAACCTAGAGGGGGGGGGTGTGAATAGGTTCTAATGCTTGTTTTAACTTAAGGCAGAATATAACTACAGGTTATAATAAAATTCAGAAAACTCTGCAGCTAACACATCAAAGCAATCACAAACATGTACACATCATAGATTGCACATAGATTTATAGTGGTTCCCCAAGGTCTGGGTACATCCACTTTACCCCCTTCACCTATCTAGCAGTGTGCTAGATTCGGCCTAACTTCCTCCTTTATCTCAGATCCTCAGATCCTACAACTCAGAACCCTGAAAGGTTCCTACAGCTCAAGCTAACCAGCCCTACCTCAGCCTTGCCACAAGGCCTACAACTCAGAGAACACCTTCTCCTACAACTCAGGCATAAATAGCCCTACCACTCAGAGAATACCTCTCTTACACTCAGCCTTTATAAAATAGGCTTACAACTCAGATCTATAAATAGATCCTACAGAATTTGAAAATGAAGTTATATAATATCTTAGTCCTGTTGAGAGAGAATGAATAAGACTGTTCTTGATACGCTTCTTGAAAAGGCTGATGGATGAAATCAACTGGATCTTAGCTTTCTTCAAAGCTTCTTGAATCTGAACTTAGTTAGAGTTGATTTCCTTTGGAATATACTGCTTCTTAAGAAACCTGTGACAGCTTCCTTCTTGTGTTCAAATGGCTGGATCTCTCTCTATCCACAACCCTTGATAATACTTCTGAATTCTTGAATGAATTCAACTTAGACTGAATCTGAGTGGATGTTCACTTCAGAATGTCTTCTTAGATTTTCTCTCGAAGATCTTCTTCTGTGCCTTGCACTTTCTTGATTAGAGATCTTATCTCATAACCAATATCAATAAATCAGTTTCTATGTATATGTATATTCTTCTTCTGAATCTGTCTATTTATAGACTTCATCCTTGGTAACCGGCTGATCCGGTTTCTAACAAACTTCTGACAAGTCTGACAGCTTCAGTCGACCTGTTGTAACTCACAGCTATCAAGTCTTCAAACAGATCTTATGCCTTTGTCTTTGTCAGCAAAGTGTCGTGACTGTCTGTTAGAAAGTGTCGAGACCATCTGTCAATATGTGTCGACATAAGTGACTTAGGTGTCGACACAGCCTTTGATGATGTCGACATGTCTGCCTTTATGTCAACTCAGCTTCTTGATACTGCATCTTGTGAATGTGTCGACACTGAGTAGTTGTGTCGACACAAACACTTCATCATACACTAGCAACTAACTTAGTCTAGACTTTGCTGTGTGTAGACACAAGTCCTGTGTGTCAACACAGTTGATGTAGACTCAGAATATAGTGTGTGTCGACACAGCCTCCAGGTATCGACACAGTTGATGTCGACTCTGCCTCTGTATGTCGACACAGTCTTCTGGTGTCGACGCAAATGTTGTCGACTAGCAATTCTGTGTGTCGACACAGCTTCCTAGTGTCGACACAAGTGATGTCGACCAAACTTCTGAGTGTCGACATTGCCTCCAGGTGTCGACACAATTATTGTCGACTCTATTTCTCTGCGTCGACACAGCCTTCTTCAAGTGTCGACACAATCTTTCTGAAGTGTCGACACAATTTCTTCTGGTGTTGACACATAGACTTAGAATATTTTTCCTGCATTCTAGTACATTCTTAACCTGCACATATAAACTCAAAATAACATCAAATACACCTTGATGTATATCATTGAGCTAAGTTAGGCTTCTTCAAATCAGGTACACATTTTTAAATGTACCCAACAATCTTCCCCTATTTGGAGAAGTCATAACCCTTTTAGCTAATGATATACACCATTTATGAAAATTCAATATGATGATATATAAAAGCATAATATCACAGGGAACTTTATAAACAAAACATTAAAAACAGATACATCACAGAATAAAGATGTAAAAGAAACGATTATAGAATAAAGTGTTGTTTATAAATTCAAAAATGTGTGTTACAGCTTATTTACATTGATTGTTTTAACACACTAACAATAACATAGTTCTAGGACAAAAAATAGTAGAACTAAAACTAAGGCTGGTCAGGCTCCTTGTTAACAATTCCTTTTCCTGGTTGAACTTGAGCCATCATAGGAGGTTCTGCATCATCAGCAGATTTTTTGCCTTTTAAATCAGCTTTCTTCTGAGCCTCAGCCTTGATCATTTGCCTCTCAAAATAATGAAATGGCTTGGGAAAATACTTGCTAGGCTCCTGAGCATCAGGAGGTAACTTTCCACCCTTAGCCTTTCTTCTGAATTGAACTATAGCCTCCTGCCTGGCCTCATACTTTTGCCATTCTAATTCATTATACCATTTTCCTCTTTCCTGCACCTGATCCTTCACAGCCTTCCAGGCAGTTAATATAATGTTCCTTGAGGTGGGGCTCCATTGTTCAAAATCAAGTTTTTGTTCTGCTTGCTCTCTGAATCTCTTCTTTGATAATGTAGCATCCTGTTGAGCCTTCAAATAAGCTTCTGGCTTATCTACTTTTTATACAAAAACATTTGTAACCTCCTTTGGAGGACTGTACATTGCCTGCACTTGCTGATGAATCATTTCAAAATCAGCAGGGGGTATATGACTTGGGCAACCTCAGGCTGATTACCTTCAAGTAGACCGTGTTGTATCCTTACTCAGCAAAGGTATCATCATCACATAATGATGGATATCCCAATGTTGCTCTGACACAGTTGGTCACCCACTTGGCATGTTCTGAGCCAGCATGGATGAGTATCCTCTCCCCCTTTAGGACTTCTCTGGCAACATGATCCCTAAGATCATTCTTCTGAAACCTTATTTGCCCATCAAGAAAATTCACACCCTCTTTAAAGAATGGTTTTATTTTTTGAAGCTTCTCAGATATTTCTTTCTGTGAGGTGGTTATAGCAGATTGAACTGAATCTAGGGCAGCCTTGAGCTTCTGATCATAATTTTCCATGTCTGTAGCCATTGCAGTAGTCAGCCTTGTAGATGTATCTTTGAACTCAGTGAGAATCTCATTGTGAGAATCAGTAAGATTGTCATTCATTCTTATCTGATTTTCAAGAACATATCCTTGTTTCAACGCAATGTCATATACTTTAGAAGGATTATTTGCTGTTGTTTAGCTAGATATACCACAACATTACCTCCCTTGTGGAAGCAATCTGTCATCTCCTTTTTATTCTGATTGACCTCAAATCTGATTGACTTTATGTCTTGGGCTAGATCAAACTGAAGTGTCTTATGACTCTCATCTACAAATTTCTCCATGGCTCTTCTCTGCTCATCCATCTTCACCTGTAAATTTACCATGAACTTATTGTGATCAAACTCAGTAGGATATTGGTGAGTTGTTGTGTGGAGAGCTGACTTATAGCTATGACTTCTTCTCTTGAAGACCATTAGCTTCCTTTTCTTAGCCTCCCTGGCTACTTCAGTCTCAGATTCTGAAGAACTTTCAATCTGAACTCTTTCTGGAGGAGTTGTAGGAAGTTCTTTCTCAGTTTCATGTTGCACTTCCTCAACATGCACTTTATCCCCCTCAACAACACCTTGTTCCTTCTCAACTCTTAGGGTGTCATCCTTTTCAGCTGTCTTTCCAAAGTTAGGAAACAACTCTTCTAGAGTGTATTCCTTTTGTGCTTGAGCAGATGATGAAACATCAATTGCAGCAGTGTTCAAATCTTCTGATAAGTTTAGTCTTTCTTCCTATTGAACTTGTGCAGTAATGGGCTCCCCCCTACAACTGTGCAGGATCAGTAAAGTTCTGAGCAGGAGAAAGATCTATCTCCCCCTGCATCTGTGCAGGTATAAATTCCTCTTGGACTTGAGTAGACCCAGTCTGGTCCTCTGCCTGCTCTCTAACTTGTTCTTCTTGAACTTGTGCATTGCCATGATCATGTTTTGGTGATTTCTCAGCTGTTTCCTGCCTGTCCTCATCAGGCAACTCTTTTGACAAAACTCTATCCCATCTTGAAAATAACCTCATGTCCATTTTCCTCATATGATTGATCTTGGTCCCAGGAATCTCTTGAATAACCTCTAGAATGATTCCAGCCAAGTATAGACTCAAAATTCTAGCCATGTTTGGCTTCTTGATTCCTTCTTTGATTTTTTCAAACAGAACTGCTGACCAACTGGTTGGAATTGTAAAGACAATTCTTGTCATCAGGCTGAACATATAGGCTGAGATCTTATCATGTCCACCTGGCTTGCATAAAATCACTTTGCCTACAATTTCAGATAGAAACTTTCCTTGTGGATTCATTCCCTTTCGATTTATGGCTGCTCCAATCTTTATGGCTGAATCCAAACCACACCACTGGAGAGCTTCCCTTGTCTTTGAGGCTAGGACCTCTTCTTCATCTTGAATGCTGGGTAGGTGAAGAATCTTTCTTATACTTTTTATAGTAAGTTTAACCTTAGTCCCATGAACTATAGATTTGATCTTGAGACCAGTGGAGTCCAATGTTACAGCAGTATAGAACTCGAAAACTTCTTTCTTCCAAATCTTAGTAGGTTCAGAGACAAGGTATTCCAATCCATTGTCTGTAAGAAGAGAAATCACTTGTTTGATTTCTGGCGCAGCATTGTCGAAGGCAGCCCTAACCAACTCATATCCCTCATTGATGTTGTCTTCAACCTTTGGCGCCATTGGAATGATGTGGAAGCTTGAGAGGAGAGAAGAGAGATTGTCGAAATAAGGTTTTAGTCTCAAAAAACCTGGTGAGCGAGTCGACAGAATATGTTTTCGACCTATATATATACCTTTTTAAAACACAGAAGGTCAAGAGGCGGATAAAAATTGTCGAAAAGTGTCGACACAGTTGACAAGTGTCGACACATACTTCTATAGTCTCGACCATGGCGCAGACTACCATGTGTCGACACCAATTGATGATATGTTGACACGGGAGATACTGAATTGTTCAGCCGAAATAATGTGTCGACTCTTAGTATAAGAGTCGACACAAAATCTTTAAGTGTCGACACCATTACTCTGGTTGTGTTGACACTATATTTCTGGATGAGTCAACTCTTTAACCCTTAGGTGTCGACATAGATTCTCATGTGTCGACACATTTTCCCTGACTAGTCGACATGACTACTCTATGTCGACTCTTTATCACTGAATGAGTCGACACAATTTTACTTAGCCAAATATTTTTTTTCAATAAACTAATCTATGGCCAACATTCCTAATTCAATTTTAAATCTATTGAATTTAGTTTAATCCAGAGGCTTAGTATATACATCCGCAATTTGATAATCAGTTTTAAAAATTCTAATGAGATGTCTTCTTTTTCTACATGTTCTCTAAGAAAGTGATATTTTATCTCTATATGCTTAGTTTTACTATGTGAAACAAGATTGTTTGCAATAGAAATAGCACTCTTAGAATCACACAATAAAGGTGTTCTACTTACTTGAATACCATAGTCCTTTAGCTGATGCTGAATCCACAATAGCTATGCACAATAACTTCCTGCTGCCACATATTCATACTCAGCAGTGGATATTGCCACACTAGTCTGCTTCTTACTGCTCCAGGATATCAATCTTCCTCCCAAGAATTGGCATGTACCTATAGTACGCTTTCTATCTTCTCTACAGCCTGCAAAATCTGTATCTGAATAACCTGTTAGTAGAAAATCTCCATTCCTAGGGTACCAAAGGCCTAGATTAGGTGTGCCCTTAAGATATCTCAAAATCCTTTTGACTGCAGTATAATGTGATTCTTTAGGGCAAGCTTGATACCTAGCAGAGACACATGAACATACATAATGTCTGGTCTACTAGCAGTGAGATATAATAGAGAGCCAATTATTCCTCTATACAAAGACTCATCTACAGGCTTACCTGCATCATCTTTGCATATTGGCATATTTGTTCCCATAGGTGTTCTCATGGTGGAGGATGATTCCATACCATACTTCTTAATTAATTCCTTAGTGAACTTATACTGGGTTATGGACAAGCCATCTTCAGTCTGTCTTACTTGGAGTCCCAAGAAGAACTTAAGTTCCCTCATACTGCTCATTTAAAACTTCCCTTGCATAAGTTTGGCAAACTTTTTGCAAAGGTTGTTCTCTGTAGACCCAAAAATTATGTCATCTACATAGATCTGAACTAAGATTATCTTACCTTTAGATTCCCTTAGGAATAGAGTTTTGTGTATTTTACCTCTTGAGAATTTGTTCTCAATAAGAAAAGTAGACAGAGTTTCATACCAAGCCCTTGGGGCTTGCTTTAACCCATACAATGTTTTCCTAAGTCTATAGACATAATTAGGTTTAAGAGAATCTACAAAACCTGATGGCTGCTCTACATAGACTTCTTCTTTTAGATCACCATTCAGGAATGCTGATTTCACATCCATTTGGTATACTTTGAAGCCTTGAAATGCTGCATAGGCAAGGAATATTCTGATTGCTTCCAGTCTTGCTACTGGGGCAAATGTTTGATAAAAGTCTATTCCTTCTTCCTACCTGTATCCTTTAGCAACCAATCTTGCTTTGTTCTTCACAATTACTCCACTCTCATCCAACTTGTTCCTAAAGATCCACTTTGTGCCAATGATGTTGTGGTCTTTTGGTTTAGGAACTAACTCCCAGACTTTGCACCTTCTGAATTGATTAAGCTCCTCTTGCATAACATTAATCCAGTGTTGGTCTTGGATGGCTTCTTCAAATTTCTTAGGCTCCAGTTGAGATAGAAAACTTGAGTGCAGGACTGTGCTCAGATTTCTGCTTCTAGTCTGCACTCCTTGTCTTGGATCACCTATTATTTGATTTGCTGGATGGTCTTTTAGATGTCTTATAGCTTGAGGAAGATTTTCTTCAGGTTCATCATCTCCAGTTCCTTCATTATTCTGCACCTCTTGGTTGTCATCAGCTTCTATAGAGTCTTGTACTCCCCCTGGACAGTAGCCATCATTTTCCAATGCCTCATCTGCAGTTGTGCCTTCTGCAATGGAAAGCTTGTCTATCCTATTGCTTATACCTGTTGGATTGAATGATCTACAAGGCAACTCACTGTTGATTAATCTTGTTTCATCAAATACAACATGTACAAATTCTTCTACCACTTGAGTAGCCAAGTTGTAGACTCTATAAGCCTTACTATTGATGCTGTACCCAACAAATATCCCATCTTGGGATTTGGAAGCAAACTTAGTTCGATAAGACTTGCCATTGTTAAGTATATAGCACTTGCAACCAAAGATCCTAAAGTAGGATTGATTTGGTTTTCTACCTTTCATAATTTCATAGGGAGTCTTTTTGTGGATCTTGGTGATAGAAGCCCTATTGATCACATGACATGCAGTGTTTACTACCTCAGCCCAGAAATATTCTGGAAGAGAAGTGTCACTCAATAGAGTTCTACAAGCTTCAATCAATGTCCTATTCTTTCTTTCAGCAATGTCATTTTGCTGTGGTGTTCTAGGTGAGGAGAATTCTTGGAAAATCCCAAATTCTTCACACAATCTTGTCATACTTTAAGATTGAAATTCAGTGCCATGGTCACTTCTGATTTTTACCACTGTATTGTTCAGTTCATTCTGAATTTGTTTAACAAAATTATGTAACACACATGGGGTTTCTTAATTTTGTCTCAGAAAGAACACCCATGTATATCTAGAATAGTCATCTAAAACCACAAAAGTGTAGACCTTCCTACCTAGACTATGAACTGCCATAGGACCAAAAAGATCCATATATAAGAGGTATAAACACCTCACAGAATCCTTGTTTTCAAGGCTACGAAAGGAGGATTTTGTCTGCTTGCCCTTTTGACAAGCTAAACATATCCCCTCCTTTATGTACTTAACATGAGGACCATTCCTCACTAATTCTTTACTAAAGAGTTGGACAATTGTCTTATAGTTAAGATGGGCAAACCTCTTATGTCATTTGACACAATGAGATGCATTATCATCAGCTACAAGACAAATAGGAGAAACCTTGTTCTCACAAACAAAGTCAAGACAATAAATATTTCTTTTTCTGTATCCAGTCAATATGACCTTTTGATCACTTGACCTCTTGATATGACATCCATTCTTAACAAAT
Organism: Platanthera zijinensis; assembly: GCA_039513925.1. Lineage (NCBI taxonomy): Eukaryota > Viridiplantae > Streptophyta > Magnoliopsida > Asparagales > Orchidaceae > Platanthera > Platanthera zijinensis. Next base: position 137,258,950 of record CM077087.1, on the reverse strand, counting down.
GAAATGTCATATCCAAGATCACTCAACGGACTTATTCTTATCAGGTTGTGTTTCAAACCTTTTACCTAAGCCACTTGAGTGATGGTAATTTGGTTTGAAGAAATGTTACCAAATCCTTTGATGATTCCTCTTTCAGATCCACCAAAGATTACTTTAGGTCCATTATTGATAGGTATGTACTCCTTCAGCAGCCCCTTTGTTCCAGTCATGTGCTTGGAATAACCACTATCCAAGTACCATATAGGGGCATGACAACCTGGACTTTCCTGCAATACAAAATTACTTTCCCTTAGAACCCAAGTAAGTCTTGGGTCCTTGGTTCAGGTTAGCATCATTCATATCAAACCTACCAGCAGCTCTTCTAACAGGTAGACTGTTGTTCTTCCTGATACTTATGTTATGCCAGCAGTCTAAGGAAAAATGGCCTATCTTGCCACAGCACCAGCATGCATACCTGTTGTATCTAGGTCTAGATACATTTTTGGTAGAAAAATTTCTGTTCTGAGCTGGTGCTGTTGCACCTATACCCACTAATTTCTTATAACCATGGGGTTTATGAACATAGACTGACTTATTGGCATAAACGTTCTTGTTCTTCAGAACATCAGTCTTAATATGACCATGAAAATTTTCAAGATCATATTTATTAGAAGGCACTTGAACCTTTTTAAACATAACAGGGACTCTAAGGTTTAGTGGCTGGACGTGAGCTTTGCCTTTTCTCTTGAATTGGGCAGCCCTAGTGTTACCTTTGAAGCCTAATCCCGCCTTACCCTTTTGAGCCACAAACTCATCTATTAAAGGTAAGACGTATTTTGGCTTAGAGTAACTAGCCACTAAATCTTTCTCTACTCTCAGTCTGGCCTCTAGACTTTTAACTTGATCTTTGTAATATGTGATTGTGCCCATCTGAATAATAGTTATATTTTTTAGTTTGGCAATCTCATTTAACTTTTGATCCTATACTTTTTCTAACTCAAATGCAGCCACCTTAAGATCTGCAATCTCCTGAGCCTTAGTTTTGGCTAGGTTCTTGCTTTTCTTAAGAGCCTGCAATAAGTCTCCATACTTATCTATCAACTGATGAATATCACCTTCAGATTCAGATCTATCCTCATTACTTGATGCAGATGAATCTAACTCTGAACTTGTACTGTAATATGAAATTCTAGAATTACTTTGTACCTTATTGGGACCAAACTGATCCTGACACTTGTTGTCTTCTGAATCAGCCATCAGTCCCATACACTGATGGTCTTCTTGATCATCGATGGAGTTTCGCAATTGCATAAACTCCTCTTCTTCATTAGCTGCATACAGTCCAATGTAAGCTTCAGCTTCAGATTCTTACTCTGAGGAAGATTGATCTGTAAGACTCTTCTCCTTCTTAGCAACAAAGGATTTCTCCTTCTTGCCCTTTTGTTGAGTCTTCTTTCTATCATTTGACTCCTTCCTCTTATCTGGACATTCAGCCACAACATGTCCTGGCCTAATGCAACAATAACAAACAATCATTGATGTTATATCTTTGCAGGGCTTTGATCTGCTCCTTTCCTTTCTTGATGATTTTCTCTTCTGATAGTAATCATCAACTGGCTGTGATGTGGAGGGCCTTGACTTCCACTGCTTCTTCTTCAAGAACCTCTGAAACTTCCTTGTAAAGGCTGCAAAATCTGCATCTGAATCACTGCTTTCTGAGTTCTGATTGTCTGAATTTTCTGAGTTATCTTCAATAACTTCCTTAAGAGGTGATGGAGACATTCTCCTGCTCTTTCTAGTGGCTTCAACCTTGAAGGCCACTGACTTCTCTCTATGCTCTCATTTTGTAGTTTTTTCTTCCTCCTTCCTAGCCATTAGTTGCATTTCATATGAGAGCAATTTTCCAAATAAGGTTGGAGGAGAAATGTCTTCTAGTTTGGCCACTTCTCTTATGGCACAAATCTTGGTATCCCAATTCTTTGTCGAGGATCTTAGAAATTTGTCATTCAGCTCATATGTACTGATGACCCTTCCATAGGACATCAGTTCATTAACTATCCTGTAGAATTTCTTGTAGCATTCAGTTATGCTATCAGACTTCCCTTGTCTGAAACTCTTATATTCTTGATTAAGCATAGATTTTCTGTCTTGTTTAACTTCTTCAGAACCTTCCATATAGACAATAAAAGTGTCCCACATTTCCTTGGAGGTTTTGCAGTAAATCAAATTTTGGAAAGTAGAATCTTCTATGACACTCACTATGATATTCTGAGCTCTCTTATCCATAGTTGCCAATATAATCTCATCCTTAGTCATTTCAGAGAAATCTTTAGGAGTTTTTTCATTTGCATCTAGAGCAGACACATTCATTGGGATATATGGACCTTCTTTTACTGTAATATAGATCCTTGGATCAGAAGCCTCCATTATCAACCTAACCCTTTCTTTCCAGATTCCAAAAATCTCTTTTCTGCAGATGGGTAATTTCATTGACCCTAGTTCCTTGTGATTCTCTCCAGAACCCATTTTCTTGATTCTTGATTCTACCTTTAGGGATCTAACTCAGACTGTTAAGTCCTTCTTTGAGTAACCTCCCTCTGATACCACTTGATAGTTTTACTTTCAAGACCACATAAACACCTAGAGGGGCGGGGGTGAATAGGTTCTAATGCTTGTTTTAACTTAAGGCAGAATATAACTACAGGTTATAATAAAATTCAGAAAACTCTGCAGCTAACACAACACAGCAATCACAAACATGTACACATCACAAATTGCACACAAATTTATAGTGGTTCCCTAAGGTCTGGGTACATCCACTTTCCCCCCTTCACCTATCTAGCAGTGTGCTAGATTCGGCCTAACTTCCTCCTTTATCTCAGATCCTCAGATCCTACAACACAGAACCCTGAAAGGTTCCTATAGCTCAGGCTAACCAGCCCTACCTCAGCCTTGCCACAAGGCCTACAACTCAGAGAATACCTTCTCCTACAACTCAGGCATAAACAGCCCTACCACTCAGAGAATACCTCTCCTACACTCAGCCTTTATAAAATAGGCTTACAACTCAGATCTATAAATAGATCCTACAGAATTTGAAAATGAAGTTATATAATATCTTACTCCTGTTGAGAGAGAAGGAATAAGACTGTTCTTGATCAGCTTCTTGAAAAGGCTAATGGATGAAATCAACTGGATTTTAGCTTTCTTCAAAGCTTCTTGAATCTGAACTAAGTTAGAGTTGATTTCCTTTGGAATATACTGCTTCTTAAGAAACCTGTGACAGCTTCCTTCTTGTCTTCAAATGGCTGGATCTCTCTCTATCAACAACCCTTGCTAATACTTCTGAATTCTTGAATGAATTCAACTTAGACTGAATCTGAGTGGATGTTCACTTCAGAAAGTCTTCTTAGATCTTCTCTTGAAGATCTTCTTCTGTGCCTTGCACTTTCTTGATTAGAGATCTTATCTCACAACCACGATCAATCAATCAGTTTCTATGTATATGTATATTCTTCTTCTGAATCTGTCTATTTATAGACTTCATCCTTGGTAACCGGCTGATCCAGTTTCTAATAAACTTCTGACAAGTCTGACAGCTTCAGTCGACCTATTGTAACTCACAGCTGTCACGTCTTCAAACAAATCTTGTGCCTTTGTCTTTATCAGCAAAGTGTCGTGACTGTCTGTTAGAAAGTGTCGAGACCATCTGTCAATATGTGTCGACATAAGTGACTTAGGTGTCGACACAGCCTTTGATGATGTCGACATGTCTGCCTTTATGTCGACTCAGCTTCTTGATACTGCATCTTGTGAATGTGTCGACACTGAGTAGTTGTGTCGACACAAACACTTCATCATACACTAGCAACTAACTTAGTCTAGACTTTTCTGTGTGTCGACACAAGTCCTGTGTGTCGACACAGTTGATGTAGACTCATAATATATTGTGTGTCGACACAGCCTCCAGGTGTCGACACAGTTGTTGTCGACTCTGCCTCTGTGTGCCGACACAGTCTTCTGGTGTCGACACAAATGTTGTCGACTAGCAATTCTGTGTGTCGACACAGCTTCCCATTGTCGACAGAAGTGATGTCGACCAAACTTATGTGTGTCGACACTGCCTCCAGGTGTCGACACAATTGTTGTCGACTCTATTTCTCTGCGTCGACACAGCCTTCTTCAAGTGTCGACACAATCTTTCTGAAGTGTCGACACAATTTCTTCTGGTGTTGACACATGGACTTAGAATATTTTTCCTGCATTCTAGTACATTCTTAACCTGCACATATAAACTCAAAATAACATCAAATACATCTTGATGTATATCTTTGAGCTAAGTTAGGCTTCTTCAAATCAGGTACACATTTTTAAATGTACCCAACAATCTCCCCCTATTTGGAGAAGTCATAACCCTTTTAGCTAATGATATACACCATTTATGAAAATTCAATATGATGATGTATAAAAGCATAATATCACAGGGAACTTTATAAACAAAACATTAAACACAGATACATCACAGAATAAAGATGTAAAAGAAACGATTATAGAACAAAGTGTTGTTTATAAATTCAAAAATATGTGTTACAGCTTGTTTACATTGATTGTTTTAACACACTAACAATAACATAGTTCTAGGAAAAAAACTAGTAGAACTAAAACTAAGGCTGGTCAGGCTCCTTGATAATAATTCCTTTTCCTGGTTGAACTTGAGCCATCATAGGAGGTTCTACATCATCAGCAGGCTTTTTGCCTTTCAAATCAGCTTTCTTCTGAGCCCCAGCCTTGATCCTTTACCTCTCAAAATAATGAAATGGCTTGGGAAAATAATTGCTAGGCACCTGAGAATCAGGAGGTAACTTTCCACCCTTAGCCTTTCTTCTGAATTGTACTATATCCTCCTGCCTGGCCTCATACTTTTGCCATTCTAATTCATTATACAATTTGCCTCTTTCATGCACCTGATCCTTCACAGCCTTCCAGGCAGTTAATATAATGTTCCTTGAGGTGGGGATCCATTGTTCAAAATCAGGTTTTTGTTCTGCTTGCTCTCTGAATCTCTTCTTTGATAATTGAGCATCCTTTTGAGCCTTCAAATCAGCTTCTGGCTTATCTACTTTTTCTACAAAAACATTTGTAACCTCCTTTGGAGGACTGTACATTGCCTGCACTTGCTGATGAATCATTTCAAAATCAGCAGGGGGTATATGACTTGGGCAACCTCAGGTTGATTACCTTCAAGTAGACCGTGTTATATCCCTGACTCAGCAAAGGTATCATCATCACATAATGGTGGATATCCCAATGTGGCTCTGACACAGTTGGTCACCCACTTGGCATGTTCTGAGCCAGCATGGATGAGTATCCTCTCCCCCTTTAGGACTTCTCTAGCAACATGATCCCCAAGACCATTCTTCTGAAACCTTATTTGCCCATCAAGAAAATTCACACCCTCTTTAAAAAATGGTTTTAATTTTTGAAGCTTCTCAGATATTTCTTTCTGTGAGATGGTTATAGCAGATTGAACTGAATCTAGGGCAGCCTTGAGCTTCTGATCATAATTTTCCATGTCTGTAGCCCTTGCAGTAGTCAGCCTTGTAGCAGTATCTTTGAACTCAGTGAGAATCTCATTGTGAGAATCAGTAAGATTGTCATTCATTCTTATCTGATTTTCAAGAACATATCCTTGTTTAAATGTAATGTCATCTACTTTAGCAAGGATAGTTTGCTGTTGTTTAGCTAGATATACCACAGCATTACCTCCCTTGTGGAAGCAATCTGTCATCTCCTTTTTATTCTGATTGACCTCAAATCTGATTTACTTTATGTCTTGGGCTAGATCAAACTGAAGTGTCTTATGACTCTCATCTACAAATTTCTCCAAGACTCTTCTCTGCTCATCCATCTTCACCTGTAAATTTACCATGAACTTATTGTGATCAAACTCAGTAGGAGATTGGTGAGTTGTTGTCTGGAGAGCTGACTTATAGCTATGAGTTCTTCTCTTGAAGACCATTAGCTTCCTTTTCTTAGCCTCCCTAGCTACTTCAGTCTCAGATTCTGAAGAACTTTCAATCTGAACTCTTTCGGGAGGAGTTGTAGGAAGTTCTTTCTCAGTTTCATGTTGCACTTCCTCAACATGAACTTTCTCCACCTCAACAGCACCTTGTTCCTTCTCAACTCTTAGGGTGTCATCCATTTCAGCTGCCTTTCCAAAGTTAGGAAACAACTCTTCTAGAGTGTATTCCTTTTTTGCTTGAGCAGATGAAGAAACATCAATTGCAGCAGTGTTCAAATCTTCTGATAAATTTAGTCTTTCTTCCTATTGAACTTGTGTAGTAATTGGCTCCCCCTGCAACTGTGCAGAATCAGTAAAGTTCTGAGCAGGAGAAAGATCTATCTCCCCCTGCATCTTTGCAGGTATAAATTCCTCTTGGACTTGAGTAGACCCAGTCTGGTCCTCAGCCTGCTCTATAACTTGTTCTTCTTGAACTTGTGCATTGCCATGATCATGTTCTGGTATTTCTCAGCTGTTTCCTGCCTGTCCTCATCAGGCAACTCTTTTGACAAAACTCTATCCCATCTTGAAAATAACCTGATGTCCATTTTCCTCATATGATTGATCTTGGTCCTAGGAATCTGTTGAATTACCTCTGGAATGATTCCAGCCAGGTATAGACTCAAAATTCTAGCCATGTTTGGCTTCTTGATTCCTTCTTTGATTTTTTCAAACAGAACTGCTGACCAACTGGTTGGAATTGTAAAGACAATTCTTGTCATCAGGCTGAACATATAGGCTGAGATCCTATCATGTCCACTGGCTTGCATAAAATCACTTTGCCTACAATTTCAGATAGAAACTTTCCTTGTGGATTCATTCCCTTTCGGTTTATGGCTGCTCCAATCTTTATGGCTGAATCCAAACCACACCACTGGAGAGCTTCCCTTGTCTTTGAGGCTGGGACCTCTTCTTCATCTTGAATGCTGGGTAGGTGAAGAATCTTTCTTATACTTTTTAGAGTAAGTTTAACCTTAGTCCCATGAACTATAGATTTGATCTTGAGACCAGTGGAGTCCAATGTTACAGCAGTATAGAACTCGAAAACTTCTTTCTTCCAAATCTTAGTAGGTTCAGAGTCAAGGTATTCCAATCCATTGTCTGTAAGAAGAGAAATCACTTGTTTGATTTCTGGCGCGACATTGTCGAAGGCAGCCCTAACCAACTCATATCTCTCATTGATGTTGTTTTCAACCTTTGGCGCCATTGGAATGATGAGAAAGCTTGAGAGGAGAGAAGAGAGATTGTCGACACAAGGTTTTAGTCTCGAAAAACCTGGTGAGCGAGTTGACAGAATATGTTTTCAACCTATATATATACCTTTTTAAAACACAGAAGGTCAAGAGGCGGATAAAAATTGTCGAAAAGTGTCGACACTGTTGACAAGTGTCGACACATACTTCTATAGTCTCGACCACGGCGCAGACTACCATGTGTCGACACCAATTGATGATAGTTGACACAGGAGATACTGAATAGTTCAGCCGAAATAATGTGTCGACTCTTAGTATAAGAGTCGACACAAAATCTTTAAGTGTCGACACCATTACTCTGATTGGGTTGACACTACATTTCTGGATGAGTCGACTCTTTAACCCTTAGGTGTCGACATAGATTCTCATGTGTCGACACATTTTCCCTGACTAGTCGACATGACTACTCTGTGTCGACTCTTTATCACTGAATGAGTCGACACCATTTTACTTAGCCAAATATATTTTTTTCAATAAACTAACCTATGGCCAACATTCCTAATTCAATTTTAAATCTATTGAATTTAGTTTCATCCAAAGGCTTAGTAAATACATCTGCAATTTGATAATCAGTTTTAACAAATTCTAATGAGATGTCTTCTTTTTCTACATGTTCACTAAGAAAGTGATATTTTATCTCTATATGCTTAGTTCTACTATGTGAAACAGGATTGTTTGCAATAGAAATAACACTCTTAGAATCACACAATAAAGGTGTTCTACTTACTTGAATACCATAGTCCTTTAGTTGATGTTGAATCCACAATAGCTATGCACAACAACTTCCTGCTGCCACATATTCATACTCAGCAGTGGATATTACCACACTAGTCTGCTTCTTACTGCTCCAGGATATCAATCTTCCTCCCAAGAATTGGCATGTACATGTAGTACTCTTTCTATCTTCTCTATAGCCTGCAAAATCTGCATCTGAATAACCTGTTAGTAGAATATCTTCATTCCTAGGGTACCAAAGGCCTAGATTAGGTGTGCCCTTAAGATATCTCAAAATCCTTTTGACTGCAGTATAATGTGATTCTTTAGGGCAAGCTTGATACCTAGCACAGACACATGCAACATACATAATGTCTGGTCTACTAGCAGTGAGATATAATAGAGAGCCAATTATTCCTCTATACAAAGACTCATCTACAGGCTTACCTGCATCATCTTTGTATATTGGCATATTTGTTCCCATATGTGTTCTAATGGTGGAGGATGATTCCATACCATACTTTTTAATTAATTCCTTGGTGAACTTAGACTGGGTTATGGAAAAGCCATCTTCAGTCTGTCTTACTTGGAGTCCCAAGAAGAACTTAAGTTCCCCCATACCGCCCATTTAAAACTTCCCTTGCATAAGTTTGGCAAACTTTTTGCAAAGGTTGTTCTCTGTAGACCCAAAAATTATGTCATCTACATAGATCTGAACTAAGATTATCTTACCTTTAGATTCCCATAGCAATAGAGTTTTGTCTATTTTACCTCTTGAGAATTTGTTCTCAATAAGAAAAGTAGACAAAGTTTCATACCAAGCCCTTGGGGCTTGCTTTAACCCATACAATGCTTTCCTAAGTCTATAGACATAACTAGGTTTAAGAGAATCTACAAAACCTGATGGCTGCTCTACATATACTTCTTCTTTTAGATCACCATGCAGGAGTGCTGATTTCACATCCATTTAGTATACTTTGAAGCCTTGAAATGCTGCATAGGCAAGGAATATTCTGATTACTTCCAGCCTTGCTACTGGGGCAAATGTTTGATCAAAGTCTATTCCTTCTTCCTACCTGTATCCTTTAGCAACCAATCTTGCTCTGTTCTTCACAATTACTCCACTCTCATCCACTTGTTCCTAAAGATCCACTCTGTGCCAATGATGTTGTGGTCTTTTGGTTTAGGAACTAACTCCCAGACTTTGCACCTTTTGAATTGATTAAGCTCCTCTTGCATAGCATTAATCCAGTGTTGGTCTTAGATGGCTTCTTCAAATTTCTTAGGCTCCAGTTGAGATAGAAAACTTGAGTGCAGGACTGTGCTCAGATTTCTGCTTCTAGTCTGCACTCCTTGTCTTGGATCACCTATTATTTTATTTGTTGGATGGTCTTTTAGATGTCTTATAGCTTGAGGTTGATTTTCTTCAGGTTCATCATCTCCAGTTCCTTCATTATTCTGCACCTCTTGGTTGTCATCAGCTTCTATAGAGTCTTATACTCCCTCTGGACAGTAGCCATCATTTTCCAATACCTCATCTGCAGTTGTGCCTTCTGCAATGGAAAGCTTGTCCATCCTATTGCTTATACCTGTTGGACTGAATGATTTACAAGGAACCTCACTGTTGATTAATCTTGTTTCATCAAATACAACATGTACAGATTCTTATACCACTTGAGTAGCCAAGTTGTAGACTCTATAAGCCTTACTATTGATGCTGTACCCAACAAATATCCCATCTTGGTATTTGGCAGCAAACTTAGTTAGATAAGACTTGCCATTGTTAATTATATAGCACTTGCAACCAAAGATCCTAAAGTAGGATTGATTTGGTTTTCTACCTTTCATAATTTCATAGGGAGTCTTTTTGTGGGTCTTGGTGATAGAAGCCCTATTGATAACATGACATGCAGTGTTTACTGCCTCAGCCCAGAAATATTCTGGAAGAGAAGTGTCACTCAATAGAGTTCTACCAGTTTCAATCAATGTCCTATTCTTTCTTTTAGCAATGCCATTTTGCTGTGGTATTCTAGGTGAGGAGAATTCTTGGAAAATCCCAAATTCTTCACACAATCTTGGCATACTTTCAGATTGAAATTCAGTGTCATGGTCACTTCTGATTTTGACCACTGTACTGTTCAGTTCATTCTGAATTTGTTTAACAAAATTATGTAACACACTTGGGGTTTCTTATTTTTGTCTCAGAAAGAACACCCATGTATATCTAGAATAGTCATCTACAACCATAAAAGTGTAGACCTTCCTACCTAGACTATGAACTGCCATAGGACCAAAAAGATCCATATGCAAGAGGTATAAACACCTCACAGAATCCTTGTTTTCAAGGCTATGAAAGGAGGATTTTGTCTGCTTGCCCTTTTGACAAGCTGAACATATCCCCTCCTTTATACACTTAACATGAGGACCATTCCTCACTAATTCTTTACTAAAGAGTTGGCCAATTGTCTTATAGTTAAGATGGGCCAACCTCTTATACCATTTGACACAATGAGATGCATTATCATCAGCTACAAGACAAATAGGAGAAACCTTGTTCTCACATACAAAGTCAAGACAATAAACATTTCTTTTTTCTGTATCCAGTCAATATGACCTCTTGATCACTTGACCTCTTGATATGACATCCATTCTTAACAAATGAAATATCATATCCAAGATCACTCAGCTGACTTATGCTTATCAGGTTGTGTTTCAAACCTTTTACATAAGCCACTTGAGTGATGGTAATTTGGTTTGAAGAAATGTTACCAAATCCTTTGATGATTCCTCTTTTAGATCCACCAAAGATTACTTTAGGTCCATTCTTGATAGTATGTACTCCTTCAGCAGCCCCTTTGTTCCAGTCATGTGCCTGGAACAACCACTGTCCAAGTACCATATAGGGGCATGGAACTTGGACTTTCCTGCAATACAAAATTACTTTCCCTTAGAACCTAAGTAAGTCTTGGGTCCTTGGTTCAGGTTAGCATCATTCATATCAAACCTACCAGTAGTTCTTCTAACTGGTAGACTGTTGTTCTTCCTGACACTAATGTTATGCCAACAGTCTAAGGCAAAATGGCATATCTTGCCACAACACCAGCATTCATACCTGTTGTATCTAGGTCTAGATACATTTTTGGCAGAAAAATTTCTATTCTGAGCTGGTGCTGCTGTAGCTACACCCACTAATTTCTTATAACCATGGGGTTTATGAACATAGACTGACTTATTGGCATAAACATTCTTGTTCTTCAGAACATCAGTCTTAATATGAGCATGAATATTTTCAAGATCATATTTATTAGAAGGCACTTGAACCTTTCTAAACATAACAGGGACTCTAAGGTTTAGTGGCTGGACGTGAGCTTTGCCTTTTCTCTTGAATTGGGTAGCCCTAGTGTTACCTTTGAAGCCTAATCCTGCCTTACCCTTTTGAGGCACAAACTCATCTATTAAAGGTAAGACTGATTTTAGCTTAGAGTAACTAGCCACTAAATCTTTCTCTACTCTCAGTCTGGCCTCCAGACTTTTAACTTTATCTTTGTAATATGTGATTGTTCCCATCTGAATAATAGTTATATTTTTCAGTTTGGCAATCTCATTTAACTTTTGATCCAATACTTTTTCTAACTCAGATGCAGCCACCTTAAGATCTGCAATCTCCTGAGCCTTAGTTTTGGCTAGGTTCTTGCTTTTCTTAAGAGCCTGCAATAAGTTTCCATACTTATCTATCAACTGATGAATATCACCTTCAGATTCAGATCCATCCTCATTACTTGATGTAGATGAATCTGACTCTGAACTTGTACTGTAATCTGAAATTCTAGAATTACTTTGTACCTTATTGGGACCAAACTGATCCTGACACTTGTTGTCTTCTGAATCAGCCATCAGTCCCATACACTGATGGTCTTCTTGATCATCGATGGAGTTTAGCAATTTCATAAACTCCTCTTCTTCATTAGCTGCATATAGTCCAATGTAAGCTTCAGCTTCAGATTCTTACTATGAGGAAGATTGATCTGTAAGACTCTTCTCCTTCTTAGCAACAAAGGATTTCTCCTTCTTGCCCTTTTGTTGAGTCTTCTTTCTGTCATTTGACTCCTTCCTCTTATCTGGACATTCAGCCACCACATGTCCTTGTCTATTGCAGCAATAACAAACAATCTTTGATGTTGTAGCTTTGCTGGGCTTTGATCTGCTCCTTTCCTTTCTTGATGATTTTCTCTTCTGATAGTAATCATCAACTGGCTGTGATGTGGAGGGCCTTGACTTCCACTGCTTCTTCTTCAAGAACCTCTGAAACTGCCTTGTAAAGACAACAAAATCTGCATCTGAATCACTGCTTTCTGAGTTCTGATTGTCTGAATTATCTGAGTTATCTTCAGCAACTTCCTTAGGAGGTGATGGAGACATTCTCCTGCTCTTTCTAGTGGCTTCAACCATGAAGGCCACTGACTTCTCTCTATGCTCTCCTTTTGTAGTTTTTTCTTCCTCCTTCCTAGCCATTAGTTGCATTTCATATGAGAGCAATTTTCCAAATAAGGTTGGAGGAGAAATGTCTGCTAGTTTGGCCACTTCTCTTATGGCACAAATCTTGGTATCCCAATCCTTTGTCAAGGATCTTAGAAATTTATCATTCAGCTCATATGTACTGAAGACCCTTCCATAGGACATCAGTTCATTCACTATCCTGTAGAATTTCTTGTAGCATTCAGTTATGCTATCAGACTTCCCTTGTCTGAAACTCTCATATTCTTGATTAAGCATAGATTTTCAGTCTTGTCTAACTTCTTCAGAACCCTCCATGTAGACAATCAAAGTGTCCCACATTTCCTTGGAGGTTTTGCAGTGAATTGAATTTTGGAAAGTAGAATCATCTATGGCACTCAATATGATATTCTGAGCTCTCTTATCCATAGTTGCCAATATAATCTCATCCTTAGTCATTTCAGAGAAATATTTAGGAGTTTTTTCATTTGCATCTAGAGCAGACACATTCATTGGGATATTTTGACCTTCTTTTACTGTAGTATAGATCCTTGGATCAGAAACCTCCATAAACAACCTAACCCTTTCTTTTCAGATTCCAAAAATCTCTTTTCTGCAGATGGGTAATTTCATTGACCCTAGTTCCTTGTGATTCTCTCCAGAACCCATTTTCTTGATTCTTGATTCTGCCTTTAGGGATCTAACTCAGACTGTTAAGTCCTTCTTTGAGTAACCTCCCTCTGATACCACTTAATAGTTTTACTTTCAAGACCACCTAAACACCTAGAAGGGGGGGGGGTGAATAGGTTCTAATGCTTATTTTAACTTAAGGCAGAATATAACTACAGGTTATAATAAAATTCAGAAAACTCTGCAGCTAACACAGCACAGTAATCACAAACATGTACACATCACAGATTGCACACAAATTTATAGTGGTTCCCCAAGGTCTGGGTACATCCACTTTCCTCCCTTCACCTATCTAGCAGTGTGCTAGATTCGGCCTAACTTCCTCCTTTATCTCAGATCCTCAGATCCTATAACTCAGAATCCTGAAAGGTTCCTACAGCTCAGGCTAACCAGCCCTACCTCAGCCTTGCCACAAGGCTTACAACTCAGAGAACACCTTCTCCTACAACTCAGGCATAAACAGCCCTACCACTCAGAGAATACCTCTCCTACACTCAGCCTTTATATAATAGGCTTACAACTCAGATCTATAAATAGATCCTACAGAATTTGAAAATGAAGTTATATAATATCTTACTCCTGTTGAGAGAGAAGGAATAAGACTGTTCTTGACCAGCTTCTTGAAAAGGCCGATGGATGAAATCAACTGGATCTTAGCTTTCTTCAAAGCTTCTTGAATATGAACTTTGTTAGAGTTGATTTCCTTTGGAATATACTGCTTCTTAAGAAACCTGTGACAGATTCCTTCTTGTCTTCAAATGGCTGGATCTCTCTCTATCCACAACCCTTGATAATACTTCTGAATTCTTGAATGAATTCAACTTAGACTGAATCTGAGTGGATGTTCACTTCAGAAAGTCTTCTTAGATCTTCTCTTGAAGATCTTCTTCTATGCCTTGCACTTTCTTGATAAGAGATCTTATCTCACAACCACGATCAATCAATCAGTTTCTATGTATATGTATATTCTTCTTCTGAATCTGTCTATTTATAGACTTCATGCTTGGTAACCGGCTGATCCGGTTTCTAACAAACTTCTGACAAGTCTGACAGCTTCAGTCGACCTGTTGTAACTCACAGCTATCAAGTCTTCAAACAGATCTTGTGCCTTTGTCTTTGTCAGCAAAGTGTCGTGACTGTCTGTTAAAAAGTGTCGAGACCATCTGTCAATATGTGTCGACATAAGTGACTTAGGTGTCGACACAGCCTTTGATGATGTCGACATGTCTGCCTTTATGTCGACTCAGCTTCTTGATACTGCATCTTGTGAATGTGTCGACACTGAGTAGTTGTGTCGACACAAACACTTCATCATACACTAGCAACTAACTTAGTCTAGACTTTGCTGTGTGTCAACACAAGTCCTGTGTGTCGACACAGTTGATGTAGACTCAGAATATAGTGTGTGTCGACACAGCCTCCATGTGTCGACACAGCTGTTGTCGACTCTGCCTCTGTGTATCGACACAGTCTTCTGGTGTCGACACAAATGTTGTCGACTAGCAATTCTGTGTGTCGACACAGCTTCCCATTATCAACACAAGTGATGTCGACCAAACTTCCGTGTGTCGACATTGCCTCCAGGTGTCGACACAATTGTTGTCGACTCTATTTCTCTGCGTCGACATAGCCTTCTTCAAGTGTCGACACAATCTTTCTAAAGTGTCGACACAATTTCTTCTGGTGTCGACACATGGACTTAGAATATTTTTCCTGCATTCTAGTACATTCTTAACCTGCACATATAGACTCAAAATAACATCAAATACACCTTGATGTATATCATTGAGCTAAGTTTGGCTTCTTCAAATCAGGTACACTTTTTTCAATGTACCCAACAAGTACCTGTACGTATCATGTCAGATCGATATTCTAGGTTTATGTCTCATTTTTTGAAGAGTTTATAGGAAGGGTTGGGTACCGACCTCAGATATTTGACCGCTTATCATCCGCAGACCAATGGTCAAACAGAGAGAGTTAATCAGATTTTGGAGGATATGATTAGATGTTACATCTTGGACCACGGAGGGGCATAGGAAGAACGACTTAGATTGATGGAATTTTACTATAATAACAGTTATCAGGAGAGTTTGTAGATGGCCCCATTTGAGGCTTTGTGTGGGAGGCATTGCAGAACTCCATTCTTTTAGGCCGAAGTTGGTGAAGGACCATTTTTGGATCCGGAAGCCTTGGAGGAGATGAATACATTTGTGATGCATATTCAAGAGAAACTTCATATAGCTCAGGAGCGTTATGAGAAGAATGCTAATCGGCTAAGGATTGATTTGGAATTTGCAATTTGGGACATGTTTTTTCTCATAATTTCTCCAATGGCTAGTGTTAAGAGGTTTGGAAGGAACCACAAGTTGGATCCCAGGTATGTGGGACCTTTCAAACCTATTGAATGCATCAGAGTGTTACCCTATAGGCTGGATTTGCCTGCAAATTTCCCTGGTGTGCACGATATGTTTCATGTGAGCCAATTGTGGAAATGTGTGCTTAGTGACGGGCATGTTCTTGATTCAGTGCCCCAGTTGCATCCTAATCTTTCTTATGTCAAAGTGCATTTTCGCATTTTAGATACGCAAGATCGGGTGTTACGAAAGAAGATAATACCCATGGTCAATGTTTTTTGGCGAAACCAAGATGTGGAGAGCGTGACTTGGGAGTTGGAGTCAGCTAAGAGCGAGGTTCATCCTCATCTGTTCTCCTAGTTTCTTTTGGTAAGTGTTTCTATTCAATAACCCTTGGTTATTTTCTGCTATGATTATTTTGAGGAGGGGTGTGAGAAGAATGCAGCATGTTGGTACCCTAGTTTGGATTTGAGTTAAGTCTTTCCTGTTTGTCTCTTGACCCAAGATTTATCTTTGGTCAAAGGTTAGTTTTAGTGTAGTCACTTTTCCAGTAAAATTCTGGCTAAGTCTTTTTCGGGTTCGACTATCGTCGAACGCCGATCGACTATCGTCGATCAGCCGGTCGACGATCGTCTGTCTCTAACCAGCTCGACGTTCTGCTAGATCGTCGAGCTCCGGTCGACTATCTCTTGATAGTTCGACGTTTTCTGTCTTGCCCGAGTCGGTCGACTATCTTCCTGATAGCTCGACTATCTCAGTGGGCCGTTCGACGATCTCTGAGGATCGCTCGACGCTTTCTGTTTTGTTTGAGTCGGTCGACTATCTGACTGATAGCTCGACGATCTCAGTAGGTCGGTCGACGATCGTCGAGGATCGTTCGACTATCTTTTGGTCTGCATATATTATATTATATGTATTTTATTCTTTGTTTTATTTCCTACATTTCTAGCATATCTTTATTATAGATTATTTAATTGATCTTATGCATATATCTAAAAGATAAAGATGCTTATACCTTTATGCATAAGTCAATTCCTTTCTGACATATCTTTTGTCTTATTATCTGACTTTACTTTTGCAAGCTGTCCTTTATAGCCGTTGGCTTTAAAGAGTTATCTGATGTGACATTATCTTATATTATTTATCAGATTTAATATTACAGCTGCTGTAGCTTTATCTTTATATAGAAATATATATCTGCAAGACTTGTTTTGTCTTTGTGATAATTGCAGCCCAGATTCAAGATTCCAGATAAAGACAAAAGCTCATCTCAAATAATAGAGCCGTTGCTGCTGTTATTATATAAAGAGTTCTTTTGGAAGAACAAAGATAGGAATAAGAGTGAAGGAGTTCAACCTGTACAACATACAGAGAAAGAACCAGCTCACAGCACAGCTGCTCTCAGCAATCTTCATTCAACTGAGAAGTTATCTCTTCTGCTCTTCTTCAACCTGAGTGCTCCTGTTCCAGGAAGATTACACTCAGAGATATTGAAGAAGAAGAAGAAGAAGGAAGCTGCTGAAGAAGATCCTTTTATTTTATATTCTATTATCTTCTTCTAAGCTTTATTCCTTCAGAACTTCAAGACAGTATTCTGTCAGAAGTTCTGAAGAGACTCTTGTGCTTCTCTAATCTATTGTAAAATAGAGAAGACAACTAAACCTTCTTCCCCCTCCTGTACAGGGTTATTACTCCCTTCAAAAGTATCCCTTGGTGGCAGGGCACCTGATCAAAAACCTGTGCTTGGTTTTTAGACACCTGATCAAAAGTCTAAAGGGTCTCTGGATCTACCTGAAGAAGATCCTGTTGGTGGCAGGGCACCTGATCAAAAACCTGTAGTGGATTCCTACCTTGTTGGTAGAAGAGTGGATGTACCCGCTGTTTGGGGAACCACTTTAATATCTTGTGTCGTCTGGTTTCCTTGTTTAATTAATTATGTTGTGCTGTGTATGAAAAATATCTAGAACAAGGTTTAGGTCTCACTTTCAATTGGTATCAGAGGGAGGTTGGTTAAAACCACAGGCTAACACCTGAACCAAAAAGATCCAACAGACCTTACTTCACTCTAGAATTTTTTTTACTCATGGCAGAACTTCCTATGTGCAACCTCAATACATTTGCACTATGGCAGTCAAAGATAAAATGTTATATGAAGTTATTTGATGAAAGCATTTTTAATGTTATAATGACAGGTCCTATAGCACCCACAGCATCAAACAAAGATGCACAAAAGTTACTTAAGGATGCTGATGCTAGAGCAATGAACATCTTGGCACAATCCATGCCAGATGACATCTTTGAAGATCTGATGCACTGCACCACAGCCAAGGAGCTATGGCAATCCCTCATCAAGATGGCTGCAGAATCAAGTGAAGAAGAATCAGCATCTGAATCTTCACCAAAATCAAACACAGATGAACCACAATATGACTCATCTTATTTAAGTGATGAAGAAGATGATGCTGATGAAGTAGCCTTCTGCTTAAAAGCCATAAATGCATCAAACAACAAGGAAAAGCCTGAATCAGAACTTAGAAAATATCAGGTGATATCCCATACTAACTACATTTCAAAATATCCTAAATCACTTTCTAACTTGGATGCAACTAAACCTAAAGAAAATATGAATTTCCTTAAAAGTATACTCCCATTCGTCATCAATCCACATACAGACCACACTCATTTTAAGGAAACAATAAGAAAACCTTCAAGAGAAATATTAAGAAAATTCAACAACATTGATTTTGTTTTTCAAAAGTTTTCTCAAATTTTTCAAACATACATGAAATATCTTTTGAAAAATTTATTTAATAAACCAATAAAACCTCATTACATTTATGGTCTGAAAATTTTCCTTTTTGATGAATCTTAGATCTCAAAGAGGCATAGTAAGATAATTCTACATCCTTACAAATTTTTCACAAAATTATCTACACTAAAACTCAACACAGACTTGATCCAGTGGATCATCACACTGTGTTGAAGTTTTTATTTGTGATAAAGTGATTCTTTAGGAAGGGAATTATCAGACAGTGCCTTTCTGATTTTAAAGATTTTCTTCAAAAACTTTTTCAGATAATTCTAATGAGTGCTGTGCTCATTAAATTGCATTCCCCTGCCATCCTCTCTGCCCTCACTCTTTTCTTCTTCAAGATTTGCTTCATTCATTTGTTCATGCACAAAAGCAAAAACTGCATCTCTTCTTGTTCCCTTTGCACTTGATCTGTTTTCTGTCTTGCAGGATTACGGACTCAAAATTTCCAACATGAAGAGATGATCAAAAACAGGGCCAAACTCTACAAAACATTCATCAAATGGCTTCTGAACCCATGGATGCAATATCAGAAGGAAGCCACATCATCTCATCTGAAGGAGAAGAATCAACATCCCTAGATGTTGTCTGGGAAGTCTCAGATGATGACTCATCATTTGAAGATGAAGAGGAGGAAGCAAGGGCCAAAGAATTTTGCTTAAAGGCCATCAATGCCTCCTGCAGCAATAGAGAAGCTGAACTAACAGAAGGAAAATCAAAACCTGAAAAGGTTCAGGAATTATTATCTAATTCTGTTTTTAGTTCAGTTAAATTAGAAAAACAATATTGCTGCCAAGACTTAACAAAACCTGAGAAGGAACCAACACTCCTCAGAGAAATGTTTTCTTTATCTTTTAATAAGTTCAAATCTGAGAACTCAGTTTGTTTCTTCATAAATTTGTTTTATAAACAAAAGGATAAAATACTTAAAATATTTTTGAATCCTTCTGCCATCTGGAACAAAGTTATTAGGAAGCATTTCCTTTTTCTTAAGGCTGTTTATTATATCTGATTGATATTCTGTTCAAAAATTTTGTTTGGATTTCTGTATAAGAAATTCTCTGTCAGATAACTCTATTTCTTATAGATCCTTTTCTAATTTCATTTAGATTGAGTCCTCTACTCTAGTTGCATTGATCAGCTGAGTTTGAATCTTGTCTAATGAAAAGAAATTCTATAGGAAGGAAGATATCTGATTTTGTTTTTCAGATCCAGAATCTTAATCAAATTTGCTGGACAAAATATCATTTTTGCTGCTAACATACCCATTGTTGGAACCCTGGTTCTGATTTGGGCTAGGATCTCTATTAAGCTGTTTTAGTTTAGTTTATTTATCTCCAGTAGTTTTAGTTTTTGAAAGACTTAACCCAAATAGGGGGAGATTGTTGGTACCCTAGTTTGGATTTGAGTTAAGTCTTTCCTGTTTGTCTCTTGACCCAAGATTTATCTTTGGTCAAAGGTTAGTTTTAGTGTAGTCACTTTTCCAGTAAAATTCTGGCTAAGTCTTTTTCGGGTTCGACTATCGTCGAACGCCGATCGACTATCGTCGATCAGCCGGTCGACGATCGTCTGTCTCTAACCAGCTCGACGTTCTGCTAGATCGTCGAGCTCCGGTCGACTATCTCTTGATAGTTCGTCGTTTTCTGTCTTGCCCGAGTCGGTCGACTATCTTCCTGATAGCTCGACTATCTCAGTGGGCCGTTCGACGATCTCTGAGGATCGCTCGACGCTTTCTATTTTGTTTGAGTCGGTCGACTATTTGACTGATAGCTCGACGATCTCAGTAGGTCGGTCGACGATCGTCGAGGATCGTTCGACTATCTTTTGGTCTGCATATATTATATTATATGTATTTTATTCTTTGTTTTATTTCCTACATTTCTAGCATATCTTTATTATAGATTATTTAATTGATCTTATGCATATATCTAAAAGATAAAGATGCTTATACCTTTATGCATAAGTCAATTCCTTTCTGACATATCTTTTGTCTTATTATCTGACTTTACTTTTGCAAGCTGTCCTTTATAGCCGTTGGCTTTAAAGAGTTATCTGATGTGACATTATCTTATATTATTTATCAGATTTAATATTACAGCTACTGTAGCTTTATCTTTATATAGAAATATATATCTGCAAGACTTGTTTTGTCTTTGTGATAATTGCAGCCCAGATTCAAGATTCCAGATAAAGACAAAAGCTCATCTCAAATAATAGAGCCGTTGCTGCTGTTATTATATAAAGAGTTCTTTTGGAAGAACAAAGATAGGAATAAGAGTGAAGGAGTTCAACCTGTACAACATACAGAGAAAGAACCAGCTCACAGCACAGCTGCTCTCAGCAATCTTCATTCAACTGAGAAGTTATCTCTTCTGCTCTTCTTCAACCTGAGTGCTCCTGTTCCAGGAAGATTACACTCAGAGATATTGAAGAAGAAGAAGAAGAAGGAAGCTGCTGAAGAAGATCCTTTTATTTTATATTCTATTATCTTCTTCTAAGCTTTATTCCTTCAGAACTTCAAGACAGTATTCTGTCAGAAGTTCTGAAGAGACTCTTGTGCTTCTCTAATCTATTGTAAAATAGAGAAGACAACTAAACCTTCTTCCCCCTCCTGTACAGGGTTATTACTCCCTTCAAAAGTATCCCTTGGTGGCAGGGCACCTGATCAAAAACCTGTGCTTGGTTTTTAGACACCTGATCAAAAGTCTAAAGGGTCTCTGGATCTACCTGAAGAAGATCCTGTTGGTGGCAGGGCACCTGATCAAAAACCTGTAGTGGATTCCTACCTTGTTGGTAGAAGAGTGGATGTACCCGCTGTTTGGGGAACCACTTTAATATCTTGTGTCGTCTGGTTTCCTTGTTTAATTAATTATGTTGTGCTGTGTATGAAAAATATCTAGAACAAGGTTTAGGTCTCACTTTCACAGCAAGAGGATAAATGGAAGCCAGGCCCCTTCCTGAAGAGGGAGCAGTAGAGAGAGCAGAAATTTGGGCAGCAAGGGTGGAGATATATGCAGTAAGAGGAGAAATAGCCTCTGCTATGATTGTTTTGAGGAGGGGTGTGAGAAGGGCAATGAGTGGAGGGAAAATGGAAGAGTCCAATAGTGGGGAGGTAGATGTTGTGGCAGGGGGTGTTTGAGTGGAGGTGGTAGTAACTGGTGGAGTTAGAGTTGGAGATGGAGGTGGAGCTAGATATTATATGTGAGATACATCTGGAGGAGAGGGGGTAGGAAGAGAGGATGATAATAGATTGAAGGATGGGAGGGATGAGAGGTAAGATAGGGGAATGCCAGCTAAATGCTGTGGAAGACGAGATGGGGGTGGTGATGGTAGTGATGTGTCATGCTGGGGGGAAGGAGTATGAGAGGGAATATGGGATGGAGATGTTTGTATTGGGGATGATGGAGGTGTGGGAGTAGGGACTGTAATATGAGTGGAAGGTGGGGTTTGTTGATTTGCTGGCTGAGATGGAGTTTGGAGAGCTAGAGTTTGTGTAGTGGTGGATGGAACCTCTTCAGTAGGGTGGGAAGTGGCTGGAGCAGCCCTTGTACTCTCTGAAGTGTTAATGGAAGAGGAGGTAGCCTTGGAGGGCTTGGTGATGGTCCTCTCCCATTTGCTAAAGAGGGCACAGGTGATCCTCTTCCTAGCATTTATGAATGTGGTCGGGGAGACCAGGGATTCAGTAGCCTTTTCCTTTAGGAAGATCCCTATGATCCTTCCAAAACAAACCTCTTTCTTTGTATTCTTTTTCTTAATCAGATCAAACAAGATCTGAGCCCAGTTAACTTGTTTCTTATTCACTACTGCACACATGACCAGGAATTGGTTCCTGGTGATGTAGTCATGGGCAGTATGCTTGCCCAGCAAGACTTTCCCTATAATGTCTGCGAGAAACTTGAATTCAACAAACAATTGTTTCTTTAAAAATTTCTTAGGGATTTCTCCAGAATAACCCAATTGGCTGAGCATCTCAGTATATTCCTCATTTTCAATTTCTTATTCTTCTATGCCATTATTCAATCCAAAAATTTCAGTTAAAACTTCACGGGTAAGGGAGACGACATTACCCGATATAGTTCTAATCATCGTATTTTCTTCTGTTTTGGAGGATGTATAGACCCACTCCCTGATTTTAGTGCCAGGTAGTTTAATCCTTGTAGAGAGCAGATTCTTCAACTGCTATCCTTCAAGCAGTTGCAGGATTTCCAGAAAGACGGGGTTGAAATATTGAAACGACTCGAAATCAATATCAAATCCAGTGTCAAATTTCATTGCCGCGAGAGCACTTGCTGGAATCGCCATGAGAGCACCTGCAAGAGAAAAATGAAGATCAAGTGCAAGGGAAATGAAAGGGCGGGACGGAGGTCGAAGAAAACCTAAATATAAGGTTTTCCATAATATGAATCGGCAAACTCCGTTCCACTAAAAGTAAATAATTCTTCGATCGAGGGCGACGAAATAATTTGGAGTTAATCAATTTGTCGAGCTCAGTATGAAGGTTTGAAGACATTTCGTCGAGCTCCATTTGATGAAAGTTTTCTGAAGTAGATTCGTCGATCTCAGGTAAACGAAACTAACTTCACTAACAGAGAGTTCATCGATCTCAGGTCGACGAATATCTCAAGAACCTTTCCAAGTTCGTCGACCTCCGTTCGACGAAATTTGAGGAGTTCTTCGAGTGCAGACAAAAACTAAAATAAGTCTTTTCTATTGATCATTCCAAGCTGATTTACAATGAACAAGTGATTTCTTTCATTCAGGGGCTTGGTGAAAATATCAGCTCTTTGTAAATCAATGTAGATATAGACAAGTTTAATTTTGTTTTTGTCTACATACTCTCTAATGAAATGATTATTTATGTCTATATGTTTAGTCCTACTGCGATGGACTGGATTGTGTGCTATAGTTATAGCACTTGTGTTATCACATAAGAGAGTTGAATTTTTTAAGTTGAATCTATAGTCCAGGAGTTGGTTTTGGATCCACAGCATCTGGGAACAGCAACTGCCAGCTGCAATATATTGTGCTTCAGCAGTTGATGTAGACACTGATGACTGTTTTTTTACAAAACTAGGACACTAATCTCATACCAAGGAACTGGCAGGTTCCTGAGGTACTCTCTGTCCACTCTACATCCAGTAAAGTCGGCATCTGAGTATCCAGTTAACTCAAATTCTGACTCAGTAGGATACCAGAGTCCTAGACAGGGGCAACTCTTTATATATCTCAAAATTCTTTTTAAAAAAACTAGGTGAGATTATTTAGGGTTCACCTGGAACCTAGAACAAAAACATGTGGCAAACATGATGTCAGGTCTGCTTACTGTAAGGTATAGTAGGGACCCAACAATGCCCCTATATAATTTCTGATCGACAGGTTTTCCATGTCATCAGAGTCTACAACAGCATTTGTAGCCATGAGTGTTTTCTTTGCTGAGGCATTAGCCATCCCAAACTTCTTTATAAGCTCTTTAGCATATTTAGCTTGGGAGATGAAGATGCCATTAGGGAGCTGCTTTACTTGGAGACCAAGAAAGTAGGAGAGCTCACCCATGCTACTTATCTCAAATTTTGAATGCATGAGGTCAGAGAACCTCTTGCATAATTTGGGATCAGTAGACCCAAATATAATGTCATCCACATATATTTGTACTAACAAAGTTTGGTCCTTATGATATCTAGTGAATAAGGTTTTGATCTACTATGCCTCTAATGAATTTATACTCTATCAGAAAGCTAGATAAGGTCTCATACTAAGCTCTTGGAGCTTGGTTTAGACCATAGAGAGCCTTATGTAATTTAAATACATAATAGAGATGAGTTGATGAGATAAAACCTGGAGGTTGTTCAACATAAACCTCTTCCTTTAGTACTCCATTCAGAAAAGCACTCTTTACATCCATCTGAGATACCTTGAACTTCTTGTAGGCAGCATAAGCAAGAAAGATTCTGATTGCCTTTAATCTTACAACTGGTGCAAATGTTTGGTCATAGTCTATCCCTTCTTCTTGCCTATAACCTTGAGTAACAAGCCTTGCCTTCTTTCTCACAAATATACCTTGGGCATCTAGTTTGTTTCTATATACTCATTTGGTTCCAATGACTGGGTAGTCTTGGGGTCTTGGAACCAAATCCAAAACTCTACATCTCTCAAATTGGTTGAGTTCCTCTTGCATAGAAATGATCCAGTGGGGATCTTGCTTAACATCTTTTATGGATTGAGGTTCAATAGGAGAGAGGAATAAGGCATGCATCAATTCTTAGTTGAGTTGATGCCTTGTCTGCATACCTACTGTTATGTCTCCAATCACTTGAGATCTGGAGTGATCCCTTAGTGTGACAGGATCAGTGGGTGGAGTTAGTTCAGCAACAACATTTGGATTTAATTCCTCTTGTGGAATTATGTTTTCTGGTTGATGAAGTTCAGTCTCTTCAGTGCCTTCTTCTTCACTTTCTTCTTCATCTTTTGGAGAAGGATGTGTTGGAGCCTCTTGGGTGAGGATTAGTCCATCCAAATTCTCACACAAGTGAGGTACCTGCAAAGGATTATTGGTAGAAATCTCTTTTTTCTTGCAAGACATGTTAGCCTCATCAAAAGTAACATGGACTGATTCTTCAATTTTTAGAGATTATTTATTGAATACCCTATAAGCTTTGCTTACTTGGGAATATCCTAGAAAAATTCCCTCTTCAGCCTTAGCTTCAAACTTTCTAATATATTTCTTGTTATTATTATGTATATAACATACACATCCAAATACTTTAAAATAGGTGAGTTTAGGTTTCTTCCCTTTAAGTAATTCATAGGGAGTCCTATTCTTTAGTTTATGTATCAAGTTTCTGTTCAGTACATAATTTACTGTTCTTAAGGCCTTTGCCCAAAAGGATAGGGGCATGTAAACATCTGCAAGTAATGTGCTTGCAGCTTCAATACGGGTCATATTTTTTTCCATTAACCTACCCCATTTTGTTGGGGAGTTCTAGGAGCTGGGAAGCAGTGCCTGATACCTTCCTTATCACGGAACTCGTGCATAACAAGAGGCTGAAACTCTGTACCATGATCACTTCTGATCAATGCAACATGAGTAGAGTACTCAATCTGTATGGTCCTGAGAAAATCTGTAAGAACTTTAAAGGTATATGACTTAGATCTCAGAAAGAACACCCAAGTGAACCTTGAGAAGTCATCTACAATAACTAAAGTGTAGGATTTCCCTCCTAGGCTCTGTACAGCAATGGTTCCAAAGACATCCATGTGTAGTAAGTACAAGATCCTAGGTGAATTAATTTTATTTTCTGATTTAAATCTAGATTTAGTTTGCTTGCCTAGTTGACAGGCCCTGCAGAGGCCTTCCTTCTTGTAGGGAACAAGAGGTAAACCTCTCACAAGGTTATCTTTTAATAGCCAAGCAATATTTTTCATGTTTACATGTCCTAGCCTTTTATGCCATAATTCATTCTGATTAATAATTATATTAAGTAAGCAGATATCTGAATTGACAGCATTAAAATCAACTAAATATATATTTCCTTATCTATTCCCAATTAATACATTTTGTTTTTCTTTATTTGAAATAGTACAAGATGTTGAGTTAAAGTGTACCTGGTAACCTTCATCACATAATTGACTTATGGAGATGAGGTTATGATTGAGTCCACTTACATAGGTCACCTTCTTTAATGTGACAGCTCCAATTCTTACTTGTCCATAGCCTTCAGATTGGCCACACTTTGAATCACTAAAGATTACCTTTGGTCCTAGCTTGGTCTTGTAGTTGAGTAGATTTTCCTTGTTGCCAGTCATGTGTTTGCAACAACAACTATCAAGGTACCATAGTTGATTCATAACTAGACAGCTCTTTATCAGATCAGCTTCAGATGCTGAGGCTTCTTTAGTGTCTGATGCTTCCTCCTCTGAATGACTCCTGGAAGCATCAATTGCCATGAGGCAAACTTCTTTGGCCCTTGCCTCCTCTTCTTCTTCA
The DNA here is from genome assembly GCA_039513925.1 of Platanthera zijinensis. NCBI lineage: Eukaryota > Viridiplantae > Streptophyta > Magnoliopsida > Asparagales > Orchidaceae > Platanthera > Platanthera zijinensis. Next base: position 137,232,609 of record CM077087.1, on the reverse strand, counting down.
CTGGAGATGGAAGATGAGGATTCATCTTCAGTTTCACTCCAGCTTTCAGCTATAAAGCCTTTCTCCTTCTTCTTATGTTTGTTGGAGGAAGGCCTACTGCTTTGCAGTCTTCTGGAGTCCTTCTCAATTATCTTCTCCTTCTTCTGATTCTCTGGACACTCTGAGAGGAAGTGTTCAGGTTTCCTGCATCCAAAGCACAAAACTTCTTTAGTGGGGGTTTTATCATACCTTGGCTTGTCATCCTGCCTGGATGACTTTCTTCTGAAATCCTTCTTTGACATTTTATAGAATCTTTTAGCAAATAGACTCATCAACTCTTCATTAACTGTTTGAGTCTCTGTCTCTTCAGCAGCCTTGAATGCAATGTTGTTCTCCTTCCTTGCTAGTGGAGGTGTTCTTTGCTCAGCTGCTTCTCTGGATATGATAAGCTGCTCATAGGACTTCAACTTTCCTAAAAGAGATTCAGTGGAAATCTCATTTAGGCTCCTGGCCTCCTTGATGGGCCAGATCCTTGAATCCCATGAGCTTGGAATGCAAATAAGGATTTTATCATTCACCTCTGTGAGGGTGATGTCCTTATCCAAGGATTTTAGCTGATTGATGATAGAGCTTAACCTATTATACATGTCAGCTACAGATTCAGCTTCCTCCATCTTGAAGTTATCATATTGGGATATGAGATTTGATCTTCTATCCTTCCTTTTATCAGTAGATCAAACCATCATTTGATTTAGGGAGTCCCAGATTGCCTTGGCTGATATGCATTCAGCCACCTTCTGAAAAATGTCATCTGACATTTTTTGGGCCAGGATGTTCATTGCTTTGGCATCAGTAATTTTGGCCTTCTTCTGAGCCTCAGTCCACTCAGGTGGTGGAACTACATTACTGCTGGATGTTAATGTAGAGGTAGATGCCTGAGGGGGACCTGTCAAGATAGAATTGTAGATATTTTCATCAATAGAGTTCATATACAATTTTATTCTTGCCTTCTAGATGGCAAACTTGTTTAGATTGCATACTGGAGGCCTTGTGCTTGCATAGTCTTTGTTCTGTGCCATACTGTGTGTATGATTCAAATAGAAATGAAATGTCAGATCTAACTTAGGATCTTTGGTTCAAGGGTTAGCTTGTACAACCAAAAGAACTCCCCTCTTATACCAATTGAAAGTTAGGGGTTAGATCTGGTATACTCTAGAGGGGGGGGGTGAATTGAGTATTCTTTGGGTTTTAAAACTTTTACTGTAAATAAATAATTGTTCCTAAACTTATATGATTTGTCATAGGCAAATAGCAAATATAAGTAATCACAACCATAACAACCTAACTAGCACAGCCACAGCAAGAACAAAAAGAAAAAGGCATCCAGACAACACAAGAATTTTTTTGTGGTTCCCCAACCTGGGTACATCCAATCTTCTACCACCCTGGTAGGAATCCACTAAGGTTTTTGATCAGGTGACTGCCACTAATGAGCTTTTGATCAGGTGCTCAAAAACCAAACCTCCAGTCTTTTGATCAGGTGACTTGCAACCAGGAATAATTTTTAAGGGAATTAAAACCCTGTATATAGTGGGGTGAGAGAATTATTTTGTCTTCTCTTTCTTTATTACAACTGAGAATACTTTTGTGGATATTGACTTTAGCAAAGAGCTCCCCCTGAGATATTGAATGGTTCAGGAAAGTGGAGCTTTGTTGTAGGGTGATAGGCCTTCAAACTTTTTTGCTTTTACCAAAAGATCTCCAGGAACTTCTTGACTGATGCTGCAATTATTGTCCTTTGTAGAATCCTGAGATGAGGACATAAGAAGATTCTTTATTTTTAATGGCTATTCTTCTTCTTCTTCAACTTAAAGTTCTTCCTCTAGTCTAGCACTTGTTTCTCTCTATAACTTTGTTATGTGTACTCTGCGTCTCAGAGTGCTGTACATAGAGAGAGAGAGAGTAGAAGATCCTATATTTTTTGTTGTTGTTCTATTCTTCTGTATGTATTGTTGTTCTCTGTGTTCTTGCAGGAAGAAGGAAAATCCCCTTTTATATTTTACATATAAATTTGCTTTTTGAATTTTGAATTTTTTCCTGCATTCAATGCTGACGGCCTTGAGAACGTTTGCATTGATTGATTTCCCCAACTGTCCCTTTGAAAAATGGCAAGCAATAATCCTGATGAAGACAGTAACTAATGCTCCGTATAACGGTAATATTCAGAGAATTTTTTAGCATTAATTATGCAGGAATTATTGCATTATAATAGGGACAGAAAGATGAAAATAACCAAGTCTGGATTCGTCGTGCTGAGTCCACAGTTCGTCAAGCTGAGAATTGATGTTCGTCGAGCTGAGATTCACGATCGTCGACTTGAGAACTGCTGACTACTGCTTGATGAATCTTTCCAATTCTGTGCATCAAGATCGTCAAGCTGAGAACCAAGTTCGTCGACTAAAGTTTGATTCTGGACTTTGAGATGTTTTCTGGACTTGAGTGTTGAAGCAGATGATCCAAAAATCGTCGACCTGAGAACTGAGTTCGTCGGGCTCAGCTCAGAGAATTTTTCTCTGATTTTGTCGAGTTGAGCATGACTTTCATCGACCTGAGTTCGACGGACGTCGAACTCTTTTTCTGAGTCTCTATATTTCTCTAAGTCTTGAATCTTTGGCAGACTGTTGATGGCTGGTCCTTGCATTATTGACTCTAAGGACTTGGCCTAGACTCTAAGACACAACCATGACCCTTGCTATACATGTTGGGTCATATGATCCTAACATAGTGAACCTAGCCCAAATCCAACTAGGGATCCAACAATTCCCCCCTATTTGGGTGAGGTCACTAATTATAGACTCAAAATCAAAAAATATACAAAGCAAGAAAAACATATATCTGGCAGAAAAGAAAATAGCATATGCAGCAGATATATTTATATACAGTAAGCTTTGTATCATGAATGAGAAAATAGTTTTTACAATACCATAATCAAAGCAGTTCAAAATTTCTTTCTTCTGCTACTTCTCCTTGTGCTTCTCCTCTTTGTTTTTGTCCCCAGGCTGAGTGAATATGATTTCCTTGTTGAGATTGGCTGCTTCTTTCTTTGACATATACAGATCTGATGCTCCAATAACAGTCAGGGTTGTGGTTCTAGGCACAATAGCCTCTGGGTGCAGTGTCATGTACTCTGCTGGATTGAAGACCTTCTTCCTTACTTGAAGTTTGTTCAGTTCCTTTTCTCTTTAAGATGACATAGTGGTGAATTTTGATGGATCTTCTCCTTTTTCTATAGCTTTATTTATCTGTGATAGGCCAATTAGCTCTTGGAGCCTTGCCATTCTGAAATTTGGATCAACATCCTGATTAACAGTTGATTGATCATCATGAGGAGATAACATGGTGACAGGTTTGAATTGTGTAGATTGAGCTTGAAAACTTGTCATGCTATGCCTTTCATCACTTTCAGTATAAAGAGATTTAGGAGGAGTAGCTTCACTAAACTTCCCTTTAGGCTTATTAGATTCACTATGCCTTTTGGATTGATGTTGAGGAGCTTGCTATTGAGGAGGAGAGAATGAAGGCTTTTGGTAAACAATTTCTTTTATTTTCTCAGTTGAACTTGTTTTCTTTTACTGCTGACTGTCATCTTGGGATTGATGTCTGGATGATCTTTCCTGCCTTTGATAATTCTTGTGAAAGATGTAGGCTTGGAGGATACATCTAAACTTTATGGAGCAACTCATGAGGCACCAGTAGCTGGAGGAGGAGGAGGATGACCTCTCCTAAACTTCTGAGGTGGAGGAGAGTATCTCCTACTCTTCTTCCTTGCCTTTTGTTCATTCTTAGATAGCCACATCTGTGCTGGTATACCCTTATAGGGGGTAATATTTTGCAGAATATAGTATGGTGTGTCATTTGCAGGATTGGGTTTAGGGGCAGGAGGTGGAGGAGCTTTCCTCTTCTTGGAGACTTTCTTTCTCTTGGGATCCTCATCTGAGTCTTCATCATCATCATCATCATCATCTTACTCTTGTAAATTGTCATATAGTGAATCTATTTCTCTATTGTCTCATCAGATATTGCAGATTTTGCAGTATTTGAGGGAGCTAGAGGAGGATCTGGAGAACTATACACATCAGTGCTTTCAGCAGCTGACTTATTTTCTTCTTCTATGTCAGCCATGGTCAGTGCATCTAAATCAGGCATTGGGGAATCATCCATAACAAAAATTGGTGCAAGAGGGGATGAGATAGTGGAGGAAGCAACTCTAGGAGGAGACTTTGGAGTAGAAAAAGTTGTCTTGAGCCAAACTTTGGGGCTTATTTGTGTGGTATAAGGAATTATAGCCATAGATGGCTTAGTGCTATCTGCTGGAAGGTTATTAAAATAGACTGTATCTATTGGTTCTGCTGTTGCTGCTTCTGCTGGTACATCTGCTGCTGCTTCTGCTTGTACATCTGCTTCTACATCTGATACTATTTCCATATAAGTTTCAACTAACTCTACTTCTGCTGCTGCTTCTGCTGCTACATCTGCGGCTGCTTCATCTTCATTGAGTATCTCCCCCTGCCTGGTTTCAGTGGAAACTGAAGCCAGGCCCCTTCCTTAAGAGGGAGAAGTAGAGAGAGCATAAATTTGGGCAGCAAGGGTGGAGATGGATGCAACAAGAGGAGAAATAACCTCTACTATGATTGTTTTGAGGAGGGGTGTGAGAAGGGAAATGAGTGGAGGGATAATGGAAGAGTCCAACAGTGGGGAGGTAGATGTTGTGGCAGGGAGTGTTTGAGTGGAGGTGGTAGTAGCTGGTGGAGTTAGAGGTGGAGGTAGAGGTGGAGGTGGAGGTAGATATTGTATGTGAGCTACATCTGGAGGAGAGGGGGTGGGAAGAGAGGATGATAATAGATTGAAGGATTTGAGGGATAAGAGGTTGGATAGGGGGATGCCAGCTAAATGCTGTGGAAGAGGAGATGGGGGGTGGTGATGGTAGTGATGTTTCATGCTAGGGGGAAGGAGTATGAGATGGAATATGGGTTGGAGATGTTTGTATTGGGGATGATGAAGGTGTGGGAGTAGGGACTGTAATATGAGTGGAAGGTGCGGTTTGTTGATTTGCTGGCTGAGATGGAGTTTGGAGAGCTAGAGTTTGTGTAGTGGTGGATGGAACCTCTTCAGTAGGGTGGGAAGTGGCTGGAGCAGCCCTTGTACTCTCTGAAGTGTTAATGGAAGAGGAGGTAGCCTTGGAGGGCTTGGTGATGGTCCTCTCCCATTTGCTAAAGAGGGCACAGGTGATCCTCTTCCTAGCATTTATGAATGTGGTCAGGGAGACCAGGGATTCAGTAGCCTTTTCCTTTAGGAAGATCCCTATGATCCTTCCAAAACAAACCTCTTTCTTTGTATTCTTTTTCTTAATCCGATCATACAAGATCTGAGCCCAGTTAACTTGTTTCTTATTCACTACTGCACACATGACCAGGAATTGGTGCATGGTGATGTAGTCATGGGCAGTATGCTTGCCCAACAAGAATTTCCCTACAATGTCTGCGACAAACTTGAATTCAGCAGACAATTGTTTCTTTAGCAATTTGTTAGGGTTTTCTCCAGAATAACCCATTTGGCTGAGCATCTCAGTATATTCCTCATTCTCAATTTCTAATTCTTCAGTGCCATTATTCAAACAAAAAATTTCAGTTAAAACTTCAGGGGTAAGGGAGACGACGTTACCCGATATAGTTCCAGTCATCATATTCCTTTTTATTTTATAGGATGTATAGACCCACTCCCTGATTTCAGTGCCAGGTGGTTTAATCCTTGTAAAGAGCAGATTCTTTACCTGCTATCCTTCAAGAAGTTGCAGTATTTACAGAAAGGCGGGGTCTAAATATTGAAATGACTCGAAATCAACATCAAATCCAGTGTAAAATTTCATTGTAGCGGAGCTCCTACTGGAATCGCCATGAGAGCACCTGCAAGAGAAAAACGATGATCAAGTGCAAGGGAACTGAAAGGGCAGGATAGAGGTCGAAGAAAACCTAAATATAAGGTTTTCCATAATATGAATCGACAAACTCCATTCCACTAAAAGTAAATAATTATTCAATCTGAGGGCGATGAAATAATTTGGAGTTAATCAATTCGTCGAGCTCAGTCTGAAGGTTTGAAGACATTTTGCCAAGCTCTATTCGACGAAAGTTTTCAGAAGTAGATTCGTCGATCTCAGGTCGATGAAACTAACTTCACTAACAGAGAGTTCGTCGATCTTAAGTTGACGAATATCTCAAGAAACTTTCCCAGTTCGTCAACCTCCGTTCGACGAAATTTGAAGAGTTCTTCGAGTGCAGACAGAAACTAAACTAAGTCTTCTCCATTGATCATTCCAAGCTGATTTACAAAGAATAAGTGATTTCATTCATCCAGGGGCTTGGTTAAAATATCAGCTCTTTGTAAATCAGTGTAGATATAGACAAGTTTAATTTTGTTTTTGTCTACATACTCTCTAATGAAATGATGCCTAATGTCTATATGTTTAGTCCTACTGTGATGGACGGGATTTTATGCAATAGCTATAGCACTTGTGTTATCACATAAGAGAGTTGAATTATTTAAGTTGAAGCCATAGTCCAGGAGTTGGTTTTGGATCCATAGCATCTTGTAACAGTAACTGCCAGCTACAATATATTCTGCTTCAGCAGTTGATGTAGACACTAATGACTGCTTTTTACAAAACCAGGAAACTAATCTTATACCAAGGAACTGGCAGGTTCCTGAGGTACTCTTTCTGTCCACTCTACATCAAGCAAAGTCAGCATCTGAGTATCCAGTTAACTCAAATTCTTACTCAGTAGGATACCAGAGTCCTAGACTGGGACAACTCTTTATATATCTCAAAATTCTTTTTAGAAAAACTAGGTTAGATTCTTTAGGGTTCACCTTGTACCTAACACAAAGACATGTTGCAAACATGATGTCAGGTCTGCTTACTTTAAGGTATAGTAGGGACCCAACATTGCCCCTATATAATTTCTGATCCATAGGTTTTCCATGTGCATCAGAGTCTATTACAGCATTTGTAGTCATGGGTGTTTTTTTTGTTGAGGCATTAGCCATCCCAAACTTCTTTATAAGCTCTTTAGCATATTTAGCTTGGGAGATGAAGATGCCATCAGGGAGCTGCTTTACTTTGAGACCAAGAAAGTAGGAGAGCTCACCCATGCTACTTATCTCAAAATTTGAATGCATGAGGTCAGAGAACCTCTTGTATAATTTGGGAATAGTAGACCCAAATATAATGTCATCCACATATATTTGTACTAACAAAGTTTTGTCCTTGTGATGTCTAGTGAATAAGGTTTTATCTACTATGCCTCTAATGAATGTATGCTCTATCAGAAAGCTAGCTAAGGTCTCATACCAAGCTCTTGGAGCTTGCTTTAGACCATAGAGAGCCTTATGCAATTTAAATACATGATAGGGATGAGTTGCAGAGATAAAACCTGGAGGTTGTTCAACATAAACCTCTTCCTTTAGTACTCCATCCAGAAAAGCACTCTTTACATCCATCTGATATACTTTGAACTTCTTGTAGGAAGCATATGCAAGAAAGATTTTGATTGCCTCTAATCTTGCAACGGGTGCAAATGTTTGGTCATAGTTTATCCCTTCTTCTTGCATATAACCTTGAGCAACAAGCCTTGCCTTGTTTCTCACAATTACACCTTAGGCATCAAGTTTATTTCTATATACCCATTTGGTTCCAATGACTGGGTAGTCTCAGGGTCTTGGAACCAAATCCCAAACTCTACATCTCTCAAATTGGTTGAGTTCCTCTTGCATAACAATAATCCAGTGGGGATCTTGATCAACATCTTTTATGGATTGAGGTTCAACTTTAGAGATGAAACAGGCATGCATCAAGTCTTGGTTGAGTTGATGTCTTGTTTGTACACCTGCTGTTATGTATCCAATCACTTGAGATCTAGGGTGATCCCTTAATGTGACAGGATTAGTGGGTGGAGTTGGTTCAGCAATAGCATTTGGATTTAATTCCTCTTGTGGAATTATGTTTGCTGTTGGATGAAGTTCAGTCTCTTTAGTGCCTTCTTCTTCACTTTCTTCTTCATCTTATGGAGTAGGATGTGTTGGATCCTCTTGGGTTAGGCTTAGTAAATCCAAATTCTCACACAAGTGAGGTACCTGCAAAGGATTATTGGTAGAAATCTCTTTCTCCTTGCAAGACATGTTAGCCTCATCAAAAGTAACATGGACTGATTCTTCAATTTTTAGAGATGATTTATTGAATATCCTATAAGCTTTGCATACTTGGAAATATCCTAGAAAAATTCCCTCTTTAGCCTTAGCTTCAAACTTTCTAATATATTTCTTGTTATTATTATGTATATAACATACACATCCAAATACTTTAAAATAGGTGAGTTTAGGTTTCTTACCTTTAAGTAATTCAAGGGAGTCCTATTCTATAGTTTATGTATCAAGCTTCTGTTCAGTACATAGTTTACTGTGCTTACAGCCTCTGCCCAAAAGGATAGGGGCATGTAAGCATCTGAAAGTAATGTGCCTGCATCTTTAATAAGGGTCCTATTTTTCCTTTCAACTACCCCATTTTGTTGGGGAGTTCTAGGAGCTGAGAAGCAGTTCCTGATACCTTCCTTATCACAGAGCTCTTGCATAAGAAGAGAATCAAACTCTGTACCAGGATCACTTCTGATCAATACAACATAAGTAGAGTACTCAATCTGTATGGTCCTGAGAAAATCTGTAAGAACTTTAAAGGTATCTGACTTAGATCTCAAAAAGGACACCCAAGTGAACCTTGAGAAGTCATCTACAATAACTAAAGCGTAGGCTTTCCCTCCTAGGCTCTGTACAGTAATGGGTCCAAAGAGATCCATGTGTAGCAAGTACAAGATCCTCGGTGAATAACTTTTATTTACTGATTTAAAGCTAGATTTAGTTTGCTTGCCTAGTTGACAAGCCCTGTAGAGGCCTTCCTTCTTGCAGGGACCAGAAGGTAAATCTCTCATAAGGTTGTATTTTGACAGCCAAGCAATATTTTTCATGTTTACATGTCCTAGCCTTTTATGTCATAATTCATTTTGATTAATAATTATGTTAAGTAAGCAGATATCTGAATTGACAGCATTAAAATCAACTAAATATATATTTCCTTGTCTATTCTCAATTAAAACATTTTGTTTTTCTTTATTTGAAATAGTACAAGATGTTGAGTTAAAGTGTACCTGGTAACCTTCATCACATAATTTACTTATGGAGATGAGGTAATGCTTGAGTCCACTTACATAGGTCACCTTCTTGAATGTGACAGCTCCAATTCTTACTTGTCCATAGCCTTCAGATTGGCCACACTTTGAATAGCCAAAGATTACCTTTGGTCCCAGCTTGGTCTTGTAGTTGAGTAGATTTTCCTTGTTTCCAGTCATGTGTTTGGAGCAACCACTGTCCAGGTACCATAGTTGATTCACAACTAGACAACTCTTTATCAGATCAGCTTCAGATGCTGAGGCTTCTTCAGTGTCTTATTCTTCCTCCTCTGAATGACTCCTGGAAGCATCAATGGCCATGAGTCAAACTTCTTTGGCCCTTGCCTCCTCTTCTTCTTCATTGGAGCTTGAAGATGAGGATTCATTTTCAGTTTCACTCCAGCTTTCAGCTATAAAGCCTTTCTCCTTCTTCTTATGTTTGTTGGAGGAAGGCATGCTGCTTTGCTGTCTTTTGGAGTCCTTCTCTCTTCTCTTCTCCTTCTTCTGATTCTCTAGACACTCTGAGAGGAAGTGTCCAGGTTTCCTGCAGCCAAAGCACACCACTTCTTTAGTGGGGGTTTTATCATACCTTGGCTTGTCATCCTGCTTGGATGACTTTCTTTTGAAATCCTTCTTTGCAATTTTGTAAAATCTTTTGGCAAATAGACTCCTCAACTCTTCATTAACTGTTGGAGTCTCTGTCTCTTCAGCAACCTTGAATGTAATGATGTGCTCCTTCCTTGCTAGTGGAGGTGTTCTTTGCTCAGCTACTTCTCTGGATTTGATAAGCTGCTCATAGGACTTCAACTTTCCCAAAAGAGATTCAGTGGAAATCTCATTTAGGCTCCTGGCCTATTTTAAGGGACAGATCCTTGAATCCAATGATCTTGGAAAGCACATAAGTATTTTATTATTCACCTCTATGAGGGTGAGGTCCTTATCCAAGGATTTTAGCTGATTGATGATAGAGCTTAACCTATTATACATGTCAGCTACAGATTCAGCTTCCTCCTTCTTGAAGTTATCATATTGGGATATGAGATTTGATCTTCTATCCTTCCTTTTATAAGTGATCAAACTACCATTTTATTTAGGGAGTCCCAGATGGCCTTGGCTGATATGCATTCAGCCACCTTCTGAAAAATGTCATTTGACATTTTTTGGGCCAGGATGTTCATTGCTTTGGCATCAGCAATTTTGGCCTTCTTCTGAGCCTCAGTCCACTCAGGTGGTGGAACTACATTACTGCTGGATGTTAATGTAGAGGTAGATGCCTGAGGGGGACCTGTCAAGATAGAATTGTAGATATTTTCATCAATAGAGTTCATATACAGTTTTATTCTTGCCTTCTAGATGGCAAACTTGTTTAGATTGCATACTGGAGGCCTTGTGCTTGCATAGTCTTTGTTCTGTGCCATACTGTGTGTATGATTCAAATAGAAATGAAATGTCAGATCTAACTTAGGATCTTTGGTTCAAGGGTTAGCTTGTACAATCAAAAGAACTCCCCTCTGATACCAATTAAAAGTTAGGGGTTAGATCTGGTATACTCTAGAGGGGGGGGGGGGGGTGAATAGAGTATTCTTTGGGTATTAAAACTTTTGCTGTAAATAAATAATTGTTCCTAAACCTATATGATTTGTCACAGGCAAACAGTAAATATAAGTAATCATAACCACAACAACCTAACTAGCACAGCCACAGTAAGAACAAAAAGAAAAGGGCATCTAAACAACACAAGAATTTTATAGTGGTTCCCCAACCTCGGTACATCCACTCTTCTACCACCCTGGTAGGAATCCACTCAGGTTTTTGATAAGGTGACTGCCACCACTGAGATTTTGATCAAGTTCTTAAAAACCAAACCTCAAGTCTTTTGATCAGGTGACTTGCAACCAGGAATAATTTTGAAGAGAATTAAAACCCTGTATACAGTGGGGTGAGAGAATGATTTTATCTTCTCTTTCTCAAATACAACTGAGAAGACTTTTGTGGATATTGAATTTAGCAAAGATCTCCCCCTGAGATATTGAATGGTTCAAGAAGGTGGAGCTTTGTTGTAGGGTGATTGGCCTTCAGACTTTTTGCTTTGACCAGAAGATCTCCAGGAACTTCTTGACTGATGCTGTAATTGTTGTCCTTTAAAGAATCCTGAGATGAGGACAGAAGAAGACTCTTGATTTTTAATGGCTGTTCTTCTTCTTCTTCAACTTAAAGTTCTTCCTCTGGTCTAGCACTTGTTTCTCTCTATAAATTTATTCTGTGTACTCTGCGTCTCAGAGTGCTGTATAGAGAGAGAGAGAGAGCAGAAGATCTTCTCTTTTTTGTTGTTGTTCTGTTCTTCTGTATGTCTTGTTGTTCTCTGTGTTCTTGTCGGAAGAAGGAAAATCCCCTTTTATATTTTACATATAAATTTGTTTTTTGAATTTTGAATTCATTCCTACATTCAATGCTGATGGCCTTGAGAAGGTTTGCATTGATTGATTTCCCCAACTGTCCCTTTGAAAAATGGCAAGCAATAATCCTGATGAAGACTATAACTAATGCTTTGTCTAACAGTAATATTCAGAGAATATTTAAGCATTAATTACTCAGGAATTATTGCATTATAATAGGGACAGAAGGATGAAAATAACCAAGTCTGGATTTGTCGTGCTGAGTCCATAGTTTGTCGAGCTGAGAATTGCTGTTCGTCGAGCTGAGATTCACGATCATCGACCTGAGAACTGCTGACTGCAACTTGATGAATCTTTCCAATTCTGTGCATCAAGATCATCGAGCTGAGAACCAAGTTCATCGACTGGAGTTTGATTCTGGACTTAGAAATATTGAGATGTTTTCTGGACTTGAGTGTTGAAGCAGATGATCCAAAAATCGTCGACCTGAGAACTGAGTTTGTCGAGCTCAGCTCAGAGATTTTTTCTCTGATTTCGTCGACCTGAGTTCGACGAACGTCGAACTCTTTTTCTAAGTCTTGATATTTCTCTAAGTCTTGAATCTTTGGCAAACTCTTGATGGCTGGTCCATGCATTGTTGACTCTAATGACTTGGCCTAGACTCTAAGACACAACCATGACCCTTGCTATACATGTTAGGTCATATGATCCTAACTTAGTGAACCTAGCAAAAATCCAACTAGGGATCCAACATCTTCAATGGACGGGGTACATCTAGGAAACTGGCTACAGCTATGGCTCACCCACCACAACTTAGCATCTCCTTCAGACATAAAGGTTGCAAACTCAGATTTCTTTTCCTCTGGCGTCTCTGCCGCCCTTAGAAGTTCTTGAATAGTTTCCCACCAATACTCCACATAAGTCGGCGTGCCAACCCCTTGAATGTTAGTGGGTGGAAACTTAGAAAATATTTCATTTGTCAGTCTCCATACCCGACAACCACTCTTTCAGCCAAAGGCTCTGCTTGCCTGGCTCCTCCACCAGGCACGACTGTTGCCGTATCTAGGGTATCAGGAGTTGCTACCTGTGCAACAAGGGCCACAACTTATGCTACCACTACAGCTTGGGCAGCTACCATTGCTTCTGCAAGCATGCAACAGATATCGGCCTAGGTTACCCCCATGCCCAATGGACCTGGAGCAGTAGCACTACTCACCGAAGGCTCTTCTCATGGCCTCAACGTCCCCACCTCATAGATTGCACTCTTTGCAAAAGTAAAGTAAAATGAGAATCGGTTTCTAGTCGCAAAACTAGACACAAAGACATTCATAGTCCTGAGACACTCCTAAGTGGATAACTTCACTACGCGATCCGATTATGACATTCGACCACAAATATTTACCTTGGACATGAACCTCCCTCTGATACCAAATTGTAACACCTACCCTGTAATACCCGTATAATATGGGTTCGGCCGGGGGCCCACAACATACAAACGCCACAGCTTAAGCATTAAAAGATGATATAAACTACCCAAACTCAAAACTCAGATTACAACAGCGGAGACATACAACTAAACAGGAAGTTATCCACTAATCCATGAGTATCAAAATGGCCTTAAGGCCTTACACATCATAAGTCCATAACTGAATGACAACATAACAACGTGCATGAGAACTCCTAGGCTACCTCGACATGCAAGACGGATTACATTTAATGAGCATAACATTCAATAAAAACATAAGTAAATATATGAAAGTTCGCTTCGTGAGGCTTAGGCCGTTTTGGCCGGCGAGCTTTCTTCTGCTTGCGATCCTTGCCCTATAAAAATTTGTTTTAACGTAGGTCAGCAAAGGCTGACCTCAACTGTGTAACCAACACAACTCTTCCCGACCGTCCATAGAGGACCCCAGGGCACTCCATCACCCTGCAGGTCAGCACGTCATATGCAATATACATAAACATGTAAAGCAATATAATAAGTTTGGATGTCTCATACAACAAACATGTTTCTACGTTGAGCATATAGAAAAAGGGTCCTACAATGCAACATGTATGCAAACCTGGGTTTCATCCAAGGCACCCCTAAGCGTATGAATCTAACACATCATCATGCATCATCAATCGGGTACTACCATTTTCCCCTTCGGCGTTCAAGCCACAAACACGTGGGTACTTCCAATTCCCCCAAACGACATACAAGTTGCTACACAAAAATCTTGCCAAGGCCCCACCCGCTCGTGGGTCTCAAAACCCAGGGTTGCCTGCAAACTATGACTTCTCACGTCAGGATTCCGTCATTCAAACAAACAAACTGATGATAAGAACCCTCGCAGGACCCACACGCTCGTGGGCTTCTTTGCCCGGGCTTGCCCAATGCTTGGCATTCTCGTCAGTTTCATAGAAGGGGACTTGTCACGCCGGGAAACTCTCCACACATGACTTGCACGTCACGGGCTAGCCAGCCGACCACAGAGAAAAAGTCAAGCCTTCGTACATAACAAAACATAGCCTTCCCACCATAATCAACCTTTCGTACTGTAACGTTCCCGTGCCCCAAGGAAACCATCTACTATCGCAACGGAGCTAACCTTGTACGGTACCGAATACACATACTCGCGTGAAATAAGGGAGACATACTTCACAAACGACATCTTGCCGCAATGGATTTCTAGCAAAATCCTTAAGGCTCGCTATGCAACATCACCGAGTCGGACTAATGGTCATGACTACGGCTTCACCCACAATGCCTAATCCACTAGCGGAGCGGATTTCTAATGCAATATCATGTTGGGGACAGACAAAATCAACCCGATGGCTCTTCTTGAACAAAGGCCACCCGAACCTCTCTCATTTGAGAGATCCTGTGCCTAAAAGCTTGAAAGAAAATAAGAAGAAAATTGATGCCATGCACGCATCCTAAAATCGAGAGGAGAAATGTTGTTACCTTATAAATCTTCTTTCTTGCCATGGAAACCTTGCTTGCATGGATGAAAATGTGCGCCTCCAGGTTCTCTTCGCGAATCTGGACTTGGAACGACGATTGGAGCTTCGAAGCTTCGTCAATGGCGGAGAAAGTACTCTATCTTCCTCCTCCGCTCTCCAACTCACAAGCCCTAAGTCAACTCCAAAATGAGAAGAGAAATGAGGGAAAAAACTGTTCAACCCTACATTAGCCTTTTGGGCAAAGGATCCTAGGCCCTAGGATCAGTTTTGATGTGAAATCAAACGGCTACAAAGCCAATCAACGGAACTCGAGAATCCATCTTGACATTCGTCAAACTCCCTTATCTGTTCGACATTCATCGGCCTCTCCGAGAACTCCTTTCATCAATCGTCAAACTCCATACAGAGCCACGGTCATCGAACCCGTTCGACGTTCGTCGAACCCGTTCGACATTCGTCGAACCCGTTCGACGTTCGTCGAACCCGTGACAACACCATTTTTTTCTCCCACCTCTGTTTGACGAAAACCTACTCCTTATGGGGTGTTACATCTTTTCTGTAGGATCCTTTTGATCTGAGTTATAGGATTATTTTATAAAGGCTGAGTGTAGGATCATTTGTTCATCTGAGGTAGGGCCTGTGTGCCTGAGGTATGACAGTTTTCCTGAGGTAGGAGAGTCATTCTCTCTGAGTGGTAGGGCCTTTTGTGCCTGAGTTATAGGATCCTCCTGTGGATCTGAGGTAGGTCCGGTGTTCCTGAGCACTAGGAGAGTCATCCTCTCTGAGTTGTAGGGCTAACCTTCTATCCTGAGTGTAGGACTTGTGCTCAAGTCCAAGGTAGGTGACCTTTGATCACTAAGTTGTAGGAGCAAGCTTGCTCTGAGGTAGGGATTTGTGCCTGAGCTTAGGTCTTGGAGGAGACTGAGAGATCTTGCGGGGTCTGTGTTATAAGCTCTTACGAGCTGAGTTTTGGAGAAGTGCCCTGTCTAACAAACTATTAGAAAGGTGGGAGGGAAAGTGGACGTACCAAAAATCTGGGGAACCACTATAAATTCTGAGTGTACTTTTTGTGGTGTGTCTTGAAAGCTGAAAACTACTAACTCACAACACACTTAAAGAAATAAAATATTGAGAGACTGAAAAACCTATTCCTCCGCCCCTCTAGGTGTTTAGCTGCCCTTGAAATAAAAGACTTTCAAGTGGTATTAGGGGGAGTTTGCTTAAGAAGGACTTAACAGTCTGAGTAGATCACAAAGGGTAGTTGAAAGTATAGTACTTATGGGTTCAGGAGAGAATCATAAGGAGCTGGGTTCCATGAAGCTTCCTATCTGCAGGAAGGAAGGCTTTGGGATCTAGAAGGAGAGGGTCAGACTCTTCATGGAAGCATCTGTCCCAAGGATCTTTTTTACAATCAAAGATAGACCTTTCATCCCTATGAAAGTGTCAGTTTTAGATGCAACATTCCAGACACCAAAGACATATTCTAGATGACCCAGGAAGAGGTCACTCTTGCCACCTTGGACAAGAGAGCTCAGAACATCATAATCAATGCTATTGATGATTCTACCTTTAAGAATCTGGTTCACTATAAGACCTCCAAGGAGATGTGGGAAACATTGGTGGTCTACATGGAAGGCATAGAGGAGGTCAGAGATGACACGAAGTCCTTACTCAACCAAGAGTATGAGGAGTTCAGGCAGTCTAAGAAAGATAGCATATCTGAATGCAATGAAAGATTTTTCAGAATAGTGAATGAGCTGAGGACCTAGGGGAGGGTCTTCAGCCATTATGAGCTGAATGACAAATTTCTCAGGTCTCTAACTAGAGACTGGGATACAAAGATCTATGCCATCAGTAAGATAGCAAAGTTGGCTGATACTCCACCTTATATATTGTTCGGGAAGCTACTCTCTTATGAGATGTAGCTAGCTTCCAGGAAGGAGGAGGAGACCATAATCAAATCCCAGGCAAAGGAAAAGTCTTTGGCCTTCAAATCTTAGAGCACCAAGAAGAATAAGGAGAGGATTGCCTCTCCTCTAAGGAGGCCAGCTGATTTAGACAGCACATGGCCAAGCTCATCAAACAACAGCATGTCGAATGAAGACTTTGTTGCCTTCTCCAGGAAGTTTTAGAAGTTGATAAAGAAGAAGCATTGGAGGAGCAAACCTTCCTCCTCCTCTCATCATAGGAATAAACACTCCAAGGGAGACAGGTATGATTCCAAACCTGGCAAACATGTTTACTCTAAAGTTATTTGTTATTGCTGCAGCAAACCTAGGCATATAATTGCTGACTGCCTACTAAAGAGAAAGGAGAATGATGAGAAAAAGGTCCACCATCACAAGGGCAAGAAGAAAGGACCTTCATTGCTAATAATAAGAAGAGCTGGAGTCAGTCTGACTCATCTTCCTAAGAGTCTGATGATTTAGAAGAAGCCCTCATTGGGCTACTAGTTAAAATTATAGATGAAGTTCAAGGCTATCTTGATGCCATGATAGGTAACATGGCCCCTCTGTCATATTCAGATAGTGACTCAGAGAAGGATGATGAGTATGATGATGCCTACAACTACTGTGGGCTGATGGCAATATCAGATGAAGAATCCAGTCAGGATCATCCTGGTCCAACAAAGATACACTCTCTATCTAGCTCTTCATCTGAATCAGAATATGAGACATGTCCCAATTCTAGTGCATCTTCATCCAGTGGTGAAGAGTTCTTAAAATTTGAGGAAGATATTAGTCAACTGATTGATATGTATAGTGCCCTCTTGGATGCCTTCAAAAGATGCAAGAAGCTGGCTAAGAAGCAAGCTGAGGAGATTACCTCCCTTCAGCTAGCTGCTTCACAATAGGCTGAGATAATATCCTCACTAGATCTAAAGGCTAGGGAGGTTAGCCAACTAAAAAACATAACACTCATCTAGATTGGGACCATTAATTCAAGAATAATCTCATTAGGGATCTTGAAGAGAAACTCTATAGGGAGAAAAGAATAGTCGATAATTACTCTAAGCCAAGTTCCGTGTTGCTCTTGATAAACTCCTTCTCCTCTAAAAAGGATAAGAAGGGGTTGGGATTCAAGGGAAGCACAAGAGTTTCCTATTCAAAAGGGAAAGACAAAGCTCCAGCTCAGCCTCTAGCATTCATGCCTCCCAATCCTTTTAAGAAAGTTCAGTTACCTTCAAATAAGTATGACAAAGAGAGCATATATGGTCACTAGATGAATGGTAGATCCACTAGTGTGAACAAATATGTTCACAACTATGGTGGAAGATACAGTAATGGAATGAGTGCCTTTAAGGCTCCCCATGAGGAAACACAAATGACCCATCATGGACCATTTGTCTTTGGTACTCAAACTCCCACTCTCAAGAACAAGGTAGTGTCCTTCACTCAAGACCCTCCAGTAAAGACTCAGACCAAGGGTAAGTATATCAGTAGACCAGATCTGGGTGTCTCTGATGCTATAAATAGCATGTCCACTGCAAAGAAGACTGCTGTAAATGGAATTCAGAGCAAGCCAAGAAAGTCTGCAGAAAGACTCACCTTCAATCAGATCCTTGCTGAAAGGAACTTGAAGAAGGATGCTACTCATCTTCCTTTTGTTCAGTCAGTAGTTAACCAAACTGCCAGACCCGCTTAGAAAAGAAGACATAACATTCATGAGTGTTGGTGTTATAGGAAAGTGAGGCATTGTGCCCTAGATTGGTTGCACAATCCAAGTGTGCCCAAAGCAAATGTTAGTCTTCCTATCAGAAATTTTGTAGGAAGATAGTTTATATTTTAAGCTAATCATAACCTAGGACCCAATATATATTGGGGTCGTAAGGTAAGATAAATTATGTGCTAGAGGTTTATCCAAGTTCCCATACCCCTATATGGTACTTGGACAGTAGTTGTTCTAAGAACATGACTAAAACAAGGAGCAATCTAAAGGAGTACACTCCAGTGAAGGATGGACCCAAAGTTATCTTTGGTAGTTCAGATAGAGGATTGATAAGAGGATATGGTAAGATTACCAATGTCATATTCACCATCTCAAAAGTGGCTTATATTTAAGGGTTACAACACAACTTGATAAGCATAAGCCAACTCTGTGATCTTAACTATATCATTACATTCCACAAGTATCAGTGCCAGATTAAGAGGTCAAGTGACCAAGAGGTCATTTTGACAGGTACTAGGAGTGGAAATGTTTATTGCTTTAACTTTCTATATCTTAATAAAGACTCTCCTATATGTCTAGTTGCAAATAAGAAAGTCTCATATTATATACAATGACACAAGAGACTAGCCCATTTGAACTATAAGACCATTGGCAAGCTCTTTAGTGAAGAGATAGTTAGGAATGGTCCCAAGATGAAATGCACCAAGGAAGAAATTTGTTCAGCATGCCAAAAGGGAAAGCAGACCAAATCTTACTTCAAGGGCATTGGGACCAAAGATTCTGTGAGGTGTTTATACCTCCTGCATATGGACTTATTTGGTCCAATGTCAGTTCATAGTCTAAGTAGGAAATTCTACACCCTTGTGGTGGTTGATGACTATTCTAGGTTTGCTTGGGTTTTTTTCTTAAGAAAAAGTCTGAAACCCCTAATATCTTCAAGACATTTGTCAAGTAAATTCAAAATGAGCTAAACTGTACTATTATCAAAATTAGAAGTGACCATGGGGATGAATTCCAGTCTGAAAGCATGACAAGGTATTATGAAGAGCAAGGGATTCATCAAAATATTTCTTCTCCAAGAACCCCCCCAGTAAAAGTGATTACTAAGAAGAAGAATAGAACTCTCATAGAGGCTGGTAGAACCTTGCTAAGTGACACATCTCTACCAAAATATTTTTGGGCTGAGGCAGTTAATACTGCATGTCATGTCCTTAATAGAGCCCCTATCACCAAGAGCCACAAGGAGACTCCATATGAGATTTTGAAGGGCAGAAAATCAATCCAGAGCTATCTCAAGATCTTTGGTAGCAAGTACTATGTGCTCCATAATGGTAAATATTATACGACTAAGTTTGCTGCCAAGTCCTATGATGGGATTTTTGTTGGGTGCATCAATCATAGTAAGGCCTATAGGATCTCTAACTTTAAAAGTCAAGTTGTAGAAGAGTCTGTACATGTGGTATTTGATGAGTCTATCATGATTAACAGTGGGCTTCCAAGCTCCTCTTCCAGTCCTGCAGGTACATAGCTGATGATGGATTAGCAAACCATCAAAGATGATGCTCCATCAATCCAAGATGGAGTGGATATTCCAGAAGAAGGGCAAGACACACATGAAGTGGATGAAGATCAACAAGATGTAACCAGTAAAGCTGATGCTGAAGGAAGATTGCCTCCAGCTGTCAGGCATCTAATAGATCATCCAAGACACCAAATTATTAGTGATGCAAACTAATGAGTAGTGGAAGAAGCAAGAGCCTTAATAAAGCATTGCATTCTAGTTTCCTGTCACAGGTTGAGCCCAAGATATTTGAAGAGGCCAAATATATCAGTTCTGGATTGTAGCAATATAAGAGGAATTAAACCAATTTAAGAGATGTAAGGTCTGGAAGCTGGTTCCCAGACCACAATGACATAATGTCATTGGAATTAAGTGGATTTACAGGAATAAAGTTGATGAAACTGGCATTTTAATCAAGAACAAGGCTAGGCTGGTAGCTCAGGGGTACATACAAGATGAAGGTATTGACTTTGAACAAACCTTTGCCCCTGTAGCAAGATTGTAAGGCATCAGACTCTTCCTTGCATATGTTGCATACAAAGGATTTAAATTCTACCATAATGTGAAGTCAGCCTTCCTGAATGGTGACTTAATGGAAGAAGTCTATGTTGAACATCCTCTAGGTTTTGTTAACTACAACTCTCCTGACTTTGTTTAAAGACTTAGGAAAGCTCTATATGTGTTGAAGTAAGCCCCTAAATCATGATATAAGACATTGTCTAGCTCTCTCATTGAGAACAAATTCTCAAGGAGGAAGATAGACAAGACCCTATTCCTAAGGGAATCTAAGGGCAAGATCATCTTTGTCCAAATTTATATATATGACATAATTTTGGGGTCTACTGATGACAAACTTTGTAGGAAGTTTGCCAAACTTACGCAAGGGAAGTTTGAGATGAGCAGTATGAGTGATCTTAAGTACTTATTGGGCCTCCAAGTAAAGCAGGCAGAAGATGGATTATCCATCTCACAGTCTAAGTTCATCATGGAGTTGATAAAAAAGTTTGGAATGGAGAATGCCTCCACCATTAAAACTCCCATGGGGTCAAGTATGCTTATAGACAAAGATAGGGTAGGGAAACCTGTTGATGAAACTTTGTATAGAGGGATAATTGGCTCCCTTCTATATCTTACTGCTAGTAGACCAGACATTATGTATGCTACATGTGTTTGTGCTAGGTATTAGGCTAGCCCTAAAGAATCTCACTAATCTGATACAAAGAGGATTTTAAGGTATCTTAAGGGCACACAAAATCTTGGCCTTTGGTACCATAGAAATAGGGATTTTGAACTAACAGACTATTCAGATACAAATTTTGCAGGCTGCAAAGAGGACAGAAAAAGCACTTCAGGCACCTGTCAGTTCTTTGGAGGAAGACTAGTTTCTTAGAGCAGCAAAAAGCAAATAAGTGTTGTAATTTAAACTGTAGAGTAAGAATATATAGCTGAGGAAGACTAGTGTCTAAGTCCAGATGCGTTGAGTCAGGACAGCTCACTCAACGCATGCTTATCAAGAAGTTGCAGCTAAGTATAGAAACATTGAGTGAAGCCAGTTCACTCAATGCCTCATCAAAAAGGCAGGATAAGGGAGATGCATTTAGCGATGAAGGCTCACTCAACGCATTCATAAAGAAAGTTACGACTAAGTATAAGAGTGTTGAGTGAAACTAGTTCACTCAACGCCTCAACAAGAAGGCAGGTGTTCAGAGAAGCAGCTAAGTCTAGTGGCATTGAGTGATGAAGGTTCACTCAATGCCTGACAGTGTAGAAGAAATTGGCTAAGTCTAAAAGCATTGATTGAAGGCTATTCACTCAACAAACTTAATGCCTAGCAGGACAGAATTTGGCTAAGTCAAGTTGGCATTGAGTGATGAAGGCTCACTCAACGCACTCAATGCCTAATCAGCAGAAGGATTGTCTAAGGACAAAAGCGTTTAGTGAAGGCTATTCACTCAATGCACTCAATTCCTGGAAGTGCAGTTTATTTGACTAAGGGTTTTTGTGCTGAGTGAAGCTAGTCACTAAACGCACTCAATGCCTGGAATGAAACTTAGAATTTGGCTAAGTCCACAGATGCTAACGTCAGCATGAGTCTGCAAAATTGAAAATTATTATGGGAAAGCTACATTAGGCGATAATGGCGCTGCTTGCCTTCCATGCTGCATTTAATGTAAAACCGGGATTGCAACTTACAAATCCAAGTGGGCCCACGTGTCAAAAAGCCGTTATACGGCGGAAGATAAAAGGAATAAAATCGGCAAAAGCAAATAAACTTTTAGGTGTTTTTTCTTTTGCAAAGAGGCGGAACTTCATCTTCTTCCTCTAGCCAAAGTTGTAGAGCCTGAAGAACAAAGTTCACACTGTTGATCTAAAAGTTCTCCCAGTTAGCTGTAGCGATCTTCACCTACTACAGCAAGTTCAAAAGGGATTTCTGAGAAAGAAGAAGATGCAGAGCATTCTCATTTCTATAGTCAAGGTTGGTTGAGTGAAAAATACAAGAACTATCAAATCGTCTGCCTTCAATAGTAAGATTAGTGACTTGTGTTTCCTAGTTACTTCCAGCACAAGCACCGGTTTCTTGAAGATCACATTTCTTGTTGCTAAGAAGAAGTTAGGGTTGAGATTTTCTCAGCTTAGGAAGAAGAAGACTCCGAGAATTTATCTTGAGTCAAATCAACAACAAAAACCCTTTATATTTTGTAAGATCCTTTAGATCTGAGATGTAGGCCTATTTTATAAAGGCTGATTGTAGGATCATTTGTTGATTTGAGGTAGGTCCTGTTTGCCCGAGGTAGGGCAGTTTGCCTGAGGTAGGAGAGTCATTCTCTCTGAGTGGTAGGGTATTTTGTGCCTGAGTTGTAGGATCCTCCTATGGATCTGAGATAGGGCCTGTGTGTTTGAGGTGTAGGAGAGTCATCCTCTCTAAGTTATAGGCCTAACCTCCTTGCCAAAGTGTAGGACTTGTGCTCAAATCTGATGTAGGCGATCTTTGATCACTATGTTGTAGGAACAAGCTTTCTCTGAGGTAGGGCTTTGTGCCTGAGCTGTAGGTCTTGGAGGAGTTTGAGAGATCCCGTGGGAACAGTTTTTTAAGCTCTTAGGAGCTGAGTTTTGGAGAAGTGCCTTATCTAACACACTATTAGAAAGTTGGGAGGGAAAGTGGATGTACCTATAATCTGGGGAACCACTATAAATTCTGACTGTGCTTTTTGTGGTGTTTCTTGAAAGCTGAAAACTATTAACTCACAACACACTTAAAGAAAGAAAATATGAAGAGACTGAAAAACCTATTCATCCCCCTTTAGGTGTTCAGCTGCCCTTGAAACCAAAGACTTTCAAAAAGGTAGTGCACTCATAAAACCACACCTGCACATATGAGATTCAACATTAAACAAACCATTTAGCAGTTTAACTTAATGCTAGCATTAATTTTTGGCTCACCACTAAGAGTATTGAACAACCTTTCATATGCCCCAAACTCTCTTTTGAATCCCTTTTGGAGGCCCCAGAGCTTAATGCCCGGAATTGCGACTGTAAAAATATATGAACTGCTTCAGGTAAGTTATATTTCTTAAACTTCTCCAAGCCTCTGAATGTATGTAGACACCTAGAAATCTTCATTATATTTAGTGGAAAGATAGATTGCATAGAACATAATTTACAAGGTCCTCAACCCTTAGATCCACAACTTCTTCACTCCATTCTATCTCTGAAAGCCACAAAAACTCGGCTGCCAAAACCTTTTACTCATAGTTAAACAGAGGGTTCCTATTCAATACGAAATATAGCCTTCTATTTGGTAGCCCAAGCATTAATGCAACATCATTAATTGTTAGTTTTTTGTAAACTTTTCCTAATTGGAAAGCTCTATGTTTCTTTGAGTACGACCAAAGCAAGATGGTAAGCATAGGTATATTTTGGATTATGCTTAGAATAAAAAACAAGGGAAGAATCCCAGCTACTTGTAATTCATTCCTCGTATTTTCACGCAATGCGTTTAGTAATGGTTGGATTTTTTCCTTAAACGAAGACACAGCACAACGACAGTTTAATGTTGTTGAACCAATCATCTACAAAAACATTCAAAACTTACATATAGTTCAATGAAGTGCCAAACCAGTTGTATTTCAGAAAAAAAGTTACAATTGCACTACAGAAGTACATGCCAGTATTGGTAATAAGAAGCCTTGGATAGTAATGGAATACGGATGTACATAAGTATTTTACAGCCATATTTTCACTGGATCCATAGTGCAAGAAACCCAAAACCTAAATACAGTAATATCTAGGGTTAAACATTGATAACCTAAGCAAATACTACTGTATAATGACAACACTTATAAAATACGGTCATATTAGGACATCATAACAATAATATATGCCTCTATTTACCCAGTATCTTCACTATAAATACAGATGAAATATGAATAATTATATGAATACAAATAAAACGGCTCTGTACATATGTATTTTACAGCCGTATTTAAGAAAAAAATTTTAATTTCACTGCAGAAGTATATGCCACTATTTGTAATAAAATGGCTTTGATACTAATGAAATACGGTTGTACATAAGTATTTTACAGCCATATTTTCACTGAATACATAATACAATAAACCCAAAACCTGGATACAACATAATGTAGTGTTAAACAAAGATAACCTAAACAAATATTATTGTATTATGACAACACTTAAAAAATACTATCGTATTAGGACATCACAGCAAAAATATATGCACGTATTTACCTAGTATCTTCACTATGAATACAAATGAAATATGAATAATGACTTGGATACAAATAAAATGTGTCTGTACAAAAGAATTTTACGGCCATATTTTGTTTGCATCCACTGTGGAAGCAACCTAAACCCTAAAAACAGCAATATCTGAACTGCATCAAGTCTGAATATCAAAAATACAAAGAAATTAGTAGTGCAACCTTCTCAAACTTTTACCTAATTTCAGTGCAATGGGAAAGCACTACATTCAAAAGAAATAAGGAAGGTTTCTGCCGGGGTAAATTTTCAGGAATACATTTTCACTGAATGCAAGAAGAAAACTAAAGGAGGAGGACAAAAGGTAACTTTGTCGATGAGAATGCTTGTCATCGCCGCCCGATTCTCCGAGTTAAAATATATAAATTCGAGGTCACCAAAATATTTCTAGGTTGCCTTTAGTTTCTTTCACAGGAGAGGGATGGGCGTTTGCCATGTTGGAGCCTTTTGTTTACATCTCTTTAGTTTGACAATATCAAATCCTGTGTTGTATTTGATGATACAAGGTTTGGGTATAATGTACAGGTCTACAGGTATAAAAAGAATGAAAAATCAAGCTCTAGAACCTACCACCGAGCACTAGCGCTACCTCCCGCACTAGCTTCTGGAACTAATTCAAACAAGTGCTCTGTGACCTATCATCGGGCGATAGCTTCTTACCACAACACACAAGCTCTCTCAACGAGCGTCGAGACATAACCACAACATGCCAAGCGTTAGCTCTTTACCGCGCCGCGATAGCTCGAAAAAGCAAAAAATATTCTATTCAGTTATTTTTTCAATTCGGCTGGACATCCATCACATCAATGCACATTGACCTACAACCAGGTGCTAGCTCTACTACCGACGGTAGCTTATTTTCTCGAGATGTATAAAAGCATGCCTATTTTCTTGGTGACATGAGGAGAGACATATTCTGATTCTAGGGTTCGTGTGCCGTCTCAGAGTAACGTTCCACGGTCTCCGTCGAAGGAAGAGAAAGCCGCCTCTCTCCCTTTCACGCATGAAAATCTTCGGGGAGAAAAGGACTACAATGAATAAGAGGAGTTGATCGGGTGCAATAGAATGAAGATATCTAGCACCGATCACACACCGCTTAATGGAGGAATCATCTTGAGGGAGAATCACTTTTAAATCTTCTTTAACCTCTTTTTGTATTTTTCTCTTTTCTAACTGTTTTGTTGGAGAGGAAAATTGACCGGTGAAGGTTGCCTGAACCCGGGAAGGAAGGTAAAGATCAGGCTCGAAGAACATTCTGGGGAGTCAAAGGGAGAGAGCCAACCAGTCCGGGATTTTGGTCGGTATAGAAAACGAAAAAGAGTTTGTATTTCACCACCTCCAATCTCTGACATCATGGAGATCTAGTTATTTGTAACAGTACACAACTTTCATTTATGTTGAATAAAGTTATTATTCATTCTACATTCTTATTGTAATTTCTTGATTGTGTACTGATAAATCTTTGAAGGGTGTGTGCGTCTTCAAGGCAAAGTTTATCTAAGAAAATGAGTTCTGTGACCTACAATCGCGCACTAGCAAGCTAGCGCCCCGCGGTAACATCCAGAACCAGTTTACCTAGATAAAAATAATTTTAATTTCAAATTAGTCTCCAAACCTTATTCACCCCCCTAAGGTTTGTGACCCGATCCAACAAGTGGTATAGAGGAATGTTTATTTCGAAGTAGTTTTACCACCGGGAATAATGGCTAACCCTGATCTCGAATCGACTAGTGGGGATGGAAATTTGTACAAAGAAGACTTATTAGCACCACCTCAATTTATAGGTGTGAACTATAATGTGTGGAAAACTATAATGATAAAATTCCTTATATTATTAGACGTAGAAGTTTGGAACATGACATATATCAAGCCCCCAAATAATTTAAATAAGTACAAGTGTCATTTAAATGTGAAAGCTATGAATAGTCTGTTTTGTGGGCTTGGGCATGAAAATTTCAAACTCATCTACACATTTCCTACTACTTATGATATATGGAAATTTCTTGATATTACTTATAGTTCACCTTCTACAGATAATGAATCTGAGCAATTTCTCATGGATCCAAGTGAAGAACCAAATGGAGACTTGCTCTTGGAGTAATACATGACAGTCACCTCAAGGGAAAGAGAAGATGAAATCTCAACTATGGATGTGGAAACCCATGAAAAAATAAAAAAAACTCTATGCTTCAATCTTGCCTCATCCAAGAACAATGTAAGGAAGTCGAATCCCCTTTTTGCGTGTAATTCTATCTCTATAATGCGTGTGCTAGAAAATGCTAGACGTAGAATTAAAAACTGAAAAATATTAATTCAAACATACGACTAGAAAATAAAATTTTAAAATCACAACTTAATGTAAACCCTATTATGATATGACTTGTCCTCCCATTTGCTCTTCAGTTAATATTTCTACACCTTGTATAGATTGTAATGAATTAACAGAAAAATATAAGGTTTTTGAAAAATATCTTTTGTTTGCAAAAGAAAAAAAAGAGAAATTACGTCTAGAAAACTCATCTTTAAAAGGGATTATGCTAGATGCAATGATTATAAAACTAAAATTAAGGAGATGAATGAGACTTTTGACGAATTCAGGAGTAAGTATAAAGATCATTTTGAATCTATAATCTCCACTCTTAAAAATAGCACAATCACGTATAATAAAGCTAGGCATAATCTCAAAATAAAAAATAAAGAGTTGATTACAAAGATCAACATGCTTAAGGAAATTATAATTAAAAACTCACAAAACACAACTCCTAAATTTCAAGCAAAACCCATAAGCATGTTGAATATGAATTGTCATATAATAACTAAGTCGATCAACGGGAATAGAAATCGTCATACGCACATAAATGAAAGTCGAAAACATAAAAATCATCTTCATGTGCAAACTCAAATCATTCACAATTTAAAAACAACTGAACGTAAATTTCCTTTAAAGAATCATTATATTATGAGTCCATATGTTAAGCGAAATAATTTTAACTTGGAGAACAATTTCAATATATCTGAACCTCCAACGCAATATTGGTAAATTAAAGACTATCAAATAAAGACTCGTAGAAAATTAAAGGGAATTTGCAATATAAACATAACCTTAAACCAAAGTATGAATGGAGTCCCATAGTTAATAATGACGAACCTATTCTGCTCGAAAGGGCACATCCATCAGTATCACCCCATAGTAAATCATGAAGTATTTGGTTACCCAAGAGAACCGCCTCACATGGTCTCACTTGGATACCTAAATCTCCTATCAAATAACATCCATAAATTGCATGAAGTTCAAAATGAACTACACTATATCATACTTAACGATTTGCTAACTAGTTTTAATTATTTTTGGTGTCTTTTTTGCTTTATTAGCTTTATTTGTGTTCTCTTTGTTCTGCTTCTTTCTTTTTTTAATCTATGAATATCACTCCACATGTTCTATGAACTACGCCATATGTTTTTGAGCAAATATAATATACATATCCAGCCATAAAATTAGAAGAACATTAAAAATCAAGATGAGCAGGGAATTGCCACACAACTAATCATAAGTGGAGAATGTAAAAGCATAATGAATACTACCAGTAGTACAACTACCAGAATTGAAAGTTCACTTTAGATAGTACAATGTTTAACCTATCTTAAGTACAACATGAATAATAATAATAATAATAAAATGGGTAGTTCCTTCAAGCACCAAAATACTAAGCCATAAATCGTAGACACTATTCCTTTGAAGAAGTCGGTGAAATGTTAAGCTTACTCATCATCTTCGTCAGCATCTTCTTCACTCCTTTCACTTCCTTAGCAGTCTGCCTGATCTCCCGCCCTTTCTCCTCCACCATCCCAAAGATATCCCGACGGGTCTGCCGTAGGGATCATCCACGACATAGAGGAGGCTCTTGAGCAGGGGGCCATGCTCGTGATGAAGTCAAAATCTACCCCACTCTATAGATATGAGGGTATCTATCTATCGGGTACTGTGACCAATCAATGGCTGGGTACTTCCCCATCAAGATACTTTGAATCACCTCGCCCAATGACAGGGTGCTCAATCGCCGATATATGGGAGACTTAAGCTGAAACATATAGTGCATCATCGAAAGAAGTAAATCAGATATGTTAAATGGTTTATCTGCTAGGATGTAGCATGTTAACATATAGAGTTTGGCTGTTATCTTTTTCGTGTCTCTATACTTTAACATCAGTGAGTGGTGCAGAATGTCTTGGATAATGCGGGCATCTGAGGTGAGAATATCCATAAATGTGATGAGATCACGACAGTCCTCCACGTTGTGGAGAACTTCATTAATTTCCCTCTAGTCTCGAGAAGATCTGAATGACTCGATGATATCGAGTCTCTCCCCACCTATGAACCAGACATACTTCCTTGCAAGATCTTCATGAAGTATAATAACAATTTGGGTTCCTATGCATGAATGCACCCCTCTGCCCACCTGTGTGTTAGATGGATCCCGAAGGTAATTGTAAAACTCCCTAATGAGCATCGAGGAGAAGTGGTCACCCACTGAAATCACTGAGAGAACACCCGCATGATTCAAATAGCTATAAATGTGGGCGTATCGGTCATCGATGTCAACGACCATTGATACACTCATAGTTGCCTCATTCATCGTATGGAATGTCGATGCTAGTACTCTGGATTGCTTGGATAAACTTCTTCGAGGTGGTTGGGAGCTGGAAGAAGCCATAGCTTGAAAAACTCAAAATTCCATTTTTTTTAATCCAGGAGAAGGTATTTCTAGGGGGTACCACGATACGGTACGTAATCCGCTACCACCGTGCGGTATCGTGATGAATTGGACTTCATCCCCCTCCGTCGGATCTCCCCCTAAATCCTATTTTTCATGAATTTTTTGCATAAAACCTAAAGTGTAAGGAGATCTAAGCACGTATAACTCAAATCCGTGAAATCAAACTCAATCCATGAAGAAAGTCCTTAAATCAAACTCAAAACATGTTGAAACCTCCATGGATCATGCTGAAAATAACAAAATATCCTTGAACTACACTCAAATCTCAACATAAATCTAAATTGGGGAGAGAAGGATGGAGTTTTTACCTAGATCTGAGGTTGGGCCAGTGGAAGGATTGAGGTCGAGAGAGAGAGAGAGAGAGAGAATAGAAAAAGGAAAGTGAAGGGTTCATCCTAATTCCGAATTTAATAAATAGGGCTACTGCGTGGCCGTAACCTTACCGTCGACGATAGCACGATTTATTTAAAAATAACTACTATAATTGTTGGTAATCTCCGTCTCTTTGTCAATATGAACGATAACTCAAGACCCAATGTGATGTGTCTCACAATAGCGGGGGCAAAATATGTGTTTGTGCCTTAGAATTATGAACTTGTAAATCACGTCTTGTCCTTAATCAGGGAATGGTTCTAGTAGGTCCATGTGAGACACTAAGTGGAAAGAGTGTTAGGTTGAGCGGATTCTTTTATATGTACATGAGATTAACACCCCACCCTACGACACTTGTGCAGCTCCTCACGCCCATCCGTCACTTAATACAGGGAAGGGGTGATGACACATGGCTTGTGTAACTTTTGTCTTGAGCATTCTCATGTTTTTCATATACATAGCATGATAATAATTTCACGTCTCATGTTCATAAATGTCATGCATAATGTTATATCGTGCCATCATGTGTCTATTTGTTCTTTGTTTTTTTTTTGTCATCCTTTCCATTTGTCAAGTGTGCATTGCTTTTATTTTTGCTTTTGTTTCTAGTTTTATTTGTTTAGTCTTTTCATTAAAACAAAAAATAAAACCCCAAAAATAAAAGAAACTGTGGATCGTTCATTTGGAGGACACGCATGACTAGAACCTAGAGCATAATGATTACATGCAATGTTTGATTTAGGATTGTTAATCCCTATTAATATTGTGTGATTTTGTCATGATGTGTCGAATCTATAGGTACTTGGCTCCGGAGTACAACTAGACAGGATAATATATATTGATATGCCTCTAGGTATATGTGAGGATTTAGGTAGCGTAATGACATTACACTATTCACACATCCATAGAAAATGCACTCATGCAGAAATTCATGTGTACATGGTATAACTCGTGATATTGTGTCTAATATGCTAGAAATAACTTGATCAATCAATGTCACGATGTTCCTATTTTTATATACAGTTAGAACTTTTGTCCAAACTCTAGTGCATAAGTATTTTGTGTACAAGTTAAAGTGTATCTATCTATGTGGGTGGATTTCGATTGATTCGGGGTCCTTGAACCAAAAAAAAGTATAAAATGATAGTGAAAAAATGAATGAAAAAAGTGAGTACATCATATGCTATCAAATTATGTGTCAAGGATACCCCCAAACACTACTCATTCCTCCTGATAAGTCTTCATAAGCATTGTGAGGAAGAGCACCTTGGTAAAAAGAATCATTTTGATCATGTGAAAAGACTAAAACTTTATCTAGTGCCCATTGTTTGAATATTGGTATGAAATAGATAGCAAAGTGATATGATTTTTAACTTTATTTCTCTTGTGATAGCTTATTGAATTATTGAGATAAAACATATAATAAAGAATATTTTTACTTGATGCTTTTCCTTTGATGCTATACGTACATATGTCATTATTCTATCTAACGCTTTCATGCAAAAGAATTAGACTTCCACTGCATTCTATGCCAATAGCACATATGTACTAGTACATGATTTCTATTCATTACGCTTACAATGTTATACTGAATTAACTCTATGAATCTTTTAGCATTGTACTCCAAATTGATTGTGTATTTAGTTTCACTTGTGATGTCTAAATTTCTTTTACTCTGAAAAACTCATCAAATTAACTGATTTATGTATTGGGTAGGTCAATATTCATGGTGCTCCTCTCTAATTTTTACCCCTAGTGCTTATGATTTTTTTTGTGCATGTGCGCCCGTTCTCCCCTCTCTTTAGTATCTCATGACATAGGAAGAGAGATGAGTGCTCACAAGACAGTTTCATTAACCCCCGACCCCTTTTAATAATATCAAAAGGGAGTAAGTGAGTGTTCATGAGTATATTATATGCTAGCTGAGTAAGTGAGTGTTCATGAGTATAAACTATGGTAGCTTGGCGTGAGTGCTAGTCATCCAGGGGAAGATCTCATGTAGGGGGAGCACACACATAGGGGGCATACACACATAGGGGAAGCACATCTATAAGGAGATACGGTCTGATTATTTCTATATTGATTATTTAGACCTGCTATATTTCATGATTACTGATTGGATTACACTATACCATGTTGTTTTTTATCTCATGAACGGAATTTGATATTATCAAAAAGGGGATTTTGACGGAGCCTATGGTTCATATATCTTTAGTTTGATAATATCAAATCCCGTATTATATTTGATGAAACAAGGTTTGGGTATAGTGCACAGGTCTACAGGTATAAAAAGAATGGAAAATGAAGTTCTGGAACATACTGTTGAGCGCTAGCGCTATCGCATGCGCTACCTTCTGGAATTAATTCAGACAAGTGCTCTGTAACCTTCCACCAGGCAATAGCTTCTTACCGCGGCACGCTAGATCTCTCCACGAGCATCGATACATCATGCTACCGCTAGGAGATAGCTCTGTACCACGTCGTGATAGCTCAAAAAAGCAGATAAATATTTTATTCAAGTATTTTTCCAAACGGCTGGACAACTATCACATCAACACGCATTGACCTACCATCAGGCAATATCTTTACCGCCGATGGTAGCTTATTTTATCGAGACGTATAAAAGCGCGCCTCTATTCCTGGAGACATGAGGAGAGACATATTCTGATTCTAGGGTTCGTGTGCTGTCTCAGAGCAACGTTCCACCATCTCCATTGAAGGAAGAAAAAGTCGCCACCCTCCCCTTCACGCACGAAGATCTCTGGCGAGCAAAGGACTACAACAAACAAGAGGAGTTGATCGTGTGTAATAGAACGAAGATATCTAACACCGGTCACACACCGCTCAATGGAGGAAATATCTTGAGGGAGAATCAATTTTAAATCCTCTTTTATCTCTTTTTGTATTTTTCTCTTTTCAAACTATTTTGTGGGTGAGGAAAATCGGCCGGTGAAGGTCGTCGGAATCGGGGAAGGATTCCGTGAGAAATTTTCTTGGGGAAGGGATGTCTAGATCGGAGGA
The DNA here is from genome assembly GCA_039513925.1 of Platanthera zijinensis. Lineage (NCBI taxonomy): Eukaryota > Viridiplantae > Streptophyta > Magnoliopsida > Asparagales > Orchidaceae > Platanthera > Platanthera zijinensis. Next base: position 137,199,837 of record CM077087.1, on the reverse strand, counting down.
TCTAGTGGGGCTCTAAGACACTTCCGGTAAGCAAGGGGAATAGCCGACTCGAAGACCTTTTTGGGGAGGAAAAGGCAGAGAGCCAACTGGTCCAGGATTTGGGTCGGTATAAAAAAAGAAAAGGAGTTTTTATTTCACCGCCTCCGATCTCCAACATCATGGAGATCTAGTTGTTTGTAACTGTAAACCACTTTCATTCTTGTTGAATAAAGTTATTATTCATTTTTCATTGTTAGTGTAATTTTGTGACAGTGTACTGGTAGATCTTAGAAGGATGTGTGCATCTTCAAGGCAAATTTTATCCAAGAAAATGAGTTCTGCGACCTACCGCCACGCGCTAGCAAGCTAGCGCCCCACGGTAGCATCAAGAACCACTTTACCTGGATACAAATAATTTTAAATTTCAAATTAGTGTCCAAACTTTATTCACCCCCTACCTGTAAGGTTGGCCACCTGATCCAACATGGCAGCAGCCCAATGTTTAAAAATTTTGGAGAGGGAAGAGATGGGCCCCTCGATGCGGAAATGGTATAATATGTACTTATACATACCAAAAATAGATACTTTTTGTTAACAAAAAAGATCATTGGGAATTGTGACATTTAATAAAATAGATGGCTTATATGAGCAGGCCCAATCTCACTAACGACAAACCAAGTTTTGTAAAAATAAAGCTTTATATGGGCAGACCCAATCTCCAACTCCCTTCTATGTCAGACTCCCCTCTTCCTTTTTGATGACACAACCATTCTACAATGCCGTAGATCCAGCACCTTCTTCGTTCACTATGACCCAATCCATGGCCTCCCACACTCCAACAAGCTTATTCTAGCTGAATCAAAACCACTTGAAGAAGCTCCTTACACTCCATAACAGTGTAGTGCCTCTGCTTCGTACTTCAAATAGAGCCATCTAGATTCATGCTTCTCCAACTTAATTAACAACCTCATATTTTGTGATCGTTCCCCAACAATTTCTCGTCGTAACCTTCCAACCGTACCTTCATGCATGATCAACACCTTCCATTATACCTACAAGCATCCGCACACTCCCACTACACCTTCAAAGCCCTAACTATGATATAAGCTTCTAACTATGTCTTACTTGATCGGTCCTTACTTCAGAAATACACACATCAAAGCATTGTGAGGAGAGAAGATGGGTAAAGAATCTTCAACTACACCTTCCTGAATAAAAACCCGAGAAGATGCATACGAGGAAAGAAGATGGAATCCAACATAGAGAAGACAGACTCCAACAACAAGTAAATTACACAGAAAAGATGCTTTTAGTTTCCGAATCAAAACCAATTTTTGCTTCGATGACCAGGGTCTACTAATATTAACCCCACTTAAGTGCTCCCGCGTATCTGGGTCGAGCGACATACCATCTCAAAGTTGCAGCGGCCGGCGGTCTCGAGGACGAGAGTGCTGAACACATTAATCTTCCCAATCTGCCATTTGTTAGAATTATCTGTAATAAAACATGGTAATTTAGATAAATTATAAGATAAATCTAGAGTTTTTATTTATCGTGAACTATTTGCATCCAGAAAATATATGTATAAATACATGGACTCTTGTACAACTTTGCAATGAATAAAAAAAGATCATTTTCCTCAACTCACAATGTTATTGATAGTGTCGCTTGAAATATCCGAATGAAGATCAAAGTGGAATAACCTATCTGTTGCCCCTAGGTGGGTATAAATAGGCAAACCCAAGGAGTTTCTCCGGGTATCGGATATCTGTGCATTCGAACCGACCCGTTAAGCCTCCAAATCCATTAAGTGTCCAAATATACACTAATAATCTCCTCTTATATATGTGATAAATAACATGTACATCTCGGAGTGCAGAAAGTAGAGAGTACAAAAAAAAAGTTTTCGACTTTACACATTTTCATAAGAGTTAGCACAGTTAGAGCATAAATAGGAGTTTTTAAAAAAAAACAGTAATATAAACATCCAAACATATCATGCTACTTAGGAATAAATAAGTCTGAAAACAAAATAACAGTGGATCAAAACGTATAACAATTCTACTCAGAGAGTAGATCATCAGTATTCTTATCAAAGTCTACTTTCTCTCCTCCATCTTCACCAGTGCCTGCAAGGAATTTCTTGAGATAGACTCAATGAATTCATAAGCATATGCAGTGACGTATCAAAGTAAAATAGCTTTACCTAAATGAGCTTAGTACTTGTAGCAGTAGTGAAGAAACACTGTCAGTATCTCTATCCAGTCTCAGTTGGACCAGTCAAGTTATGATTTTAATAAATCACACATTGTTATCTTACTCATTAGTGACCACTACATACCTTATCATATGACTTAACACACCGTCATTTGCAACATTATCAAACATGGAATAATGTGATATGATCACTAATGTTAGATTAACTCGTACAATGACTTTCTATTCTCAGTTGAATAATTCTCGAATCAACTTACAATGAGAAAGATGTTAAGTCATAAAAAGTGGAATGACTAGCATCCAACCATCTTGGGTTTTCATCAGGAGATTATTTGGGGTTTTAAGTCTGTTAATAGATGCTTGAATGTTATAGCTATAGGATCTTACCATTAAAACACATACGAGAAAATTTTCATATTTCTATAAACTGTAATCTCATCTCCCCTAATTTTTTGATTGTGAGAGCTCTATTTAAGCCTTTTGTCAAGGCATCTGTAATATTATCTTTCGATCGCACATCAATTAGTATCACAATCCCTTGACTCGTGAGGGAGGTCAACTAGGCTTATTTAATCCTTAGTTGCCTTCTTTTACTATTGAATAAAGTGTTCGTAACAATCGTTTTAGTAGCCTGATTGTCGCAATAACTAGAACAGAACTCAATTTCAGGATCGACAATGGAATGTCCATCACCAAATCTCTTATCTACTCTGCTTCTTCTCTCGCTGAAGCTAGAGCATAGAGTTCAGATTCCATAGAAGATTGTATAATATATGATTGCCTCTTTGAATTCCATGCTACAGTTGATCCTCCTAGTGTGAATATAAATCCACTAATGGACTTGTTGTCATTTTTTTCTGAGCATCAGGATGCATTAGAATATCCTTCTAGGACTAGAGGATGATAATGGTACCATAAAGCATACTTTTGGGTGTTCTTTAGTTATCACATTAGCCTATCAAGGGCATCACAATGGTCTTGGCTAGGATTACTAGTGAATCTACTTAACATGCCAACCGTAAAGTCTATGGCAGGTCTTGTGCGGACCATAACATACATGAGACTACCAATCTGTTTAGCATAATCTAACTGTCTAACTGCATCTCCTTCATTAGGGAATAAGTGGTTGTTATAATCGTATGGAATCTCTAATGCTCTACTTGCACTATATCCCACGTATCCAACATGGATTTTATGTAGTGGCTTCAACCTATGGAAATATCATTTTTCCCAAAGCTCACTTGCATGCCTAGTATAGTTTAGTTATACCAAGGTCTTTAATGCTAAATTCTTTCAATGGTCTTGACGTAACGTCATCCACTTCAGATTGATCAGAACTAAGAATAAACATATCATCCACTTACAAGCATATTATAATAACTTTATTTGATCTATGACGTATGTAAAGACATTTATAAGAGAGACTCGACATGAATCCCATGTTCTTTATACTATAGTCAAATTTCTCATGCCATATTTTTGGTGCTCGTTTTTGTCTATATAGTGACTTGATTAACTTACAGACCTTACTTTCATGACCTTCTACTATGAAGCCTTCAGGTTGGATCATGTATATCTTTTCGGTCAGATCTCCGTTCTAGAATGCAGTCTTAACATCCATTTGATGAACAATAAAGTTCTCAATAAATGCAATAACAAGTAGGATTCTAATGGTTACTAAGTGACACACTGGTGAATATACATCAAAGTAATCCACCCCACTAACTTATGTGAAACCTTTAGCCACCAGGCGTTCTTAATACTTTGCTACACTACTATCAGGAATAAGCTTTTTTTTCAGAACCCACTTACACCCTATAATTTTAGCCCCTTTTGGCTTATCAACTAACTTCCAGGTGTTGTTCTGAAGTAGAGAGTTATGAAAGTCTTTAATTTCAAGGTAGCTAATAACCTAGAGAGGGAGGGTAAATAGGTTTTTTTGGTTTATTATTATTATCTTTAACTTATTGTCTTAAGAGTTAGTAATTTTTAGCTTTCAAGACAAAACATAAAGAACACATAGAATTTACAGTGGTTAACCAGATTATGGGTACATTTACCCTCCTCGCACCTTTCTAAATTCTTGTTAGACAAGGAACTTCTCCAAAAACTCAGCTCCTGAGAGCTTATACCTCAGATCCCTCATGATCTCTCAGTCTCCTCCAAGACATACAACTCAGGCACAAAGCCCTACCTTAGAGAAAACTGCTCCTACAACTCAATGATCAAATTGATCACCTACCTCAGACTTGAACTCAAGTCCTAAAACTCAGGATATGGAGGATAGCCCTACCTCAGAGAGAATTACTCTCCTAAAGTTCAGGCACAAGGCCTACCTCAAATCCAAATCTGGATTTTACACTCAGACTAATGGGTCCTACGCTCAAAGAGCATGCCTCTCCTACAGCCCAGGCAAATTGCCCTACCTAAGACTCAAAAGCCCTATAACTAAAATCCAAAAGGATCCTATTTCAGACCCAAAGTTCCTACACTCAGATCCAAACACTCGATCCTACACTCAGGCAAATTTACCCTACCTTAGGCACAAAGGCCTTACAACTCAAATCCAAAAGGATCCTATAGAATTGAAAATGATTTGTGTTAATTTGGCATAGAGATATTTCTGTGTCTACTTCCTAAGCAAAGTTATCTCAACCCTAACTATCTTCTAAACAGTAGGAAAGTGATCTTCAATAAATAGTCGTCTCTACTGGAAGTATCTCAGAACTTTGTTTTTGAACCTGCTAAAGAAAATTGAAGACTTAATAAATCTTGAGTTCTTCAAAAAGCAAACCTGAACCTGCAGAAAACCTGAAGGCACTTCTTCTCTTTCATTATCAGAAGCTAATCTGAGCTTGTTGTAGCAGAAGCAATTTCTACAGCTATCTCGAATTAACTTTTTGGTTCAGCTTGATCCACATCAAGCTTTTAGCTTGGCAGCAATGACAAAGAAGATGGAGCCCAGCCGCAACTTTGTGAAAAGAATGAAACCCTAAAAGTTCAATTCTTCCTCTTGAAGCTGTCCCTTTTATCTTCCGCCAATTAACGGCTCCAAGAAGCAGTGGGGACAACCTATAGTTGACAGTTGCAACTTGCTTTAATGAAAGAAGACATAAAGTAGGCCTCCATCGCTATTTGGCGTGTTTCGTAGCTTTCCCGCAAGTAATTTGAGTTTGTTGACTTTTGTGGACTTTGGATGACGTCATTAGTTATGGAATTAGCCAATTTCTCAGATCACTCCACGTATTGAGTGCGTTGAGTGAAGGGTCTTCACTCAATGAATCCATACTTTGTCAAATTCACTGCACCATCATGTCACAACCCGCATTTTCCCAGATTAATGTTATATCAGAGTAAAGGGAAATACGTGTCGTGATGCAACGCCATACAGGGGATAACTGCGGACGCTCAGGAAAAGCTCTAACCTCCACTATTTATATGAAATCATAGGTTTATTAGGAGAAAAACCAGTTAAATTTAGATGGTTGTATCCCTCGGCATGGTGGATCAACTAGTACACGAGTAAAATATAGTTACATGCTACGAAAATACTTTTATTAGATTGATTTAATGTCCTACATGAGTATAAATATCCCTGAACAACGACTCATGATATGCAAGACTCTAGATTTATTATTAGTAAAGAAATAGTATTTATGTTAGCTTAGAAATTAGTGACTTTTGGTTTTAGGAAGATGACATGTATGAAGTACTAGTAGTAATTCTTTTTATAAGTTAAAATATCTAACATGAAACCTAGCATAAAGCATTCCCAGAGAGCAAGTAAAATAACCACAAGAATAGACAAACTAATAGCTTAGCAAAGTAATTAACATTCCAAATGAATACCACCAGTGGGCGTCAACAACGTGACACAAACCCACTAGAGAATATGTATGTCTGTACTAACAAGAAGAAACCAAACACTACCTAATAAGGGTGAGAGAAACCTCTACAACACAGCAGTCCACTAGCAACACCAACCTAGCCGCTCAATCGGCTACTTCCCATAACCTGAGGCATTCAAAAGAATAACATCTCAGCAAGAAAATACAACTTGCAAAGGAAATTAATCAGGTAATAAGTACAAAGATAAGGAAGGGTTTACCAAACCCGAGTAAAAGAAATGTTGAATACCGCAGCGGATTAGCCAAATAAATACAAGTACAATAAATGTCTGTTATACCATAATTAATTGGATAAATGCACCAAGTGCGGAACGGAGCCATGCTTCGATAATATCTGCAAGGATTAGCATAAAATGCATAGACCGAGCTAAGAATCAAACTAAGCACAAAACAACTGGAAAATGTGAATCATTAACACTTGGTAATATCAACCAGGCCGGAGTCAGTGACCAATTGTCCCATACCAGGCTCCCAGACCCAAATGTCTCAAAGAAAAAAAAGGCCCTACGGTGGTGAACATTTCTCCCAAACCAACCAACAGTCCTCAAACAGAGACCAAACAACCACCAAGTGTAATGCTCCATAAACCGACATTCAGTTGGCGGTCCTTTTCCATTGCCAACCTTCATAGCCGAAGAAACATCAAACCTAACCAAAACCCAAGTCTAAACCCAAAGAAAAACTTAAATGAGTCCTAAAACCATTCTAAGGACCATACACGATGAATCGAGCCAAAAACAGTGAAAAATTCCAAGTCCAGGCCAAATTCGGCGTGTATACCCGACGAACCTCAACGATACTCGACGAATCGGAAGATGATACTCGACGAATCCTTCTGTAATCGGCGAAAATGACTTGCGACGATCGACAATTCTCGACAAATCCCTATTGATACTCGACAAATTGGCTGGCGATACTCGCCGAACTGCCTTTAGCTAACCTACGATATTCGACAAATTCAAAATGACGCACGCCGTAATTTACTTATCCAAATTCGGTGATACTCGCTGAATTTCTACCCGATACCCGACGACTTCTACTTAGGCTAAACAACTATACTCTCTGAATCCTAACTGATACTCGACAAACTCTACTATCGATACTCGACGAAGTTTACCTACCTAATCCCGCTGAATTTTACTTAGATATTTAGCCTATACCCGACGGTTTGGCCGAATATTTATGTTACTTAGGGGTTCTTCCAAGGCTAAAACTAGACTACTCCTATTCTCTAAGGAAGAAGGAAAGAAAGGATGGATGAAAGTGAAGGGATAGATACTACTCTAGAGGGGGGGTTAATAGAGTTATCAAATTTTGCACAGACAAAACTTAATATTCTACCCAACTCCCTTGGAGTGAAGTGCGGAATGAAAAGATTATAGATATTGATTTAACCTTAAAGCCTAACACAAGTGATGTGTACAAACACAAGCTAACTGTAATTACAGTTAAGCTTGGAAAAACCTAATCAGCAACTAGCAACCTAGTTATATCTAATCACAGCCACAATGCAGGAATTAAATAATGGAATCCAGACGACACAAGGAAATTTATAGTGGTTCCCCAAACAACTTGGGTACGTCCACTCTTCTACCACCCTGGTAGGAATCCACTACAGGTTTTTGTTCAGGTGCCCTGCCACCAACAAGATCTGCTTCAGGTAGATCCAGAAACCCTTTAGACTTTTGATCAGGTGTCTAAAAACCAAGCACAGGTTTTTGATCAGGTGCCCTGCCACCAAGGGATACTTTTGAAGGGAGTAATAACCCTATACAGGAGGGGGAAGAAGGTTAAGATGTCTTCTCTATTTTGCAATAGATTAGAGAAGCACAAAAACTTGCACTGAGCTAGAATGCTCTAAAGAATCAAGGCTCCCCCTGGCTCAAGAATGTCCAGGTGAAGTCTTGCTTCAGTGCAGAGAAACTCTTCAGAAAGTTCTGAAGGAAAAGCTATAGGAAGAAAGTAAATAATAAAATCAAAGGTCTTCAAGCAGCTATCTTCTTCTTCTTCTTCTTCAAAGGAACTCTGAGTTGAACTTCCTGAAAGCAGGAGAACTCAGGTGAAGAAGAGATGAAGATCTTAACACTTCTCAGTTAGATGGAGATTGCTGAGAGCAGGAAGCTTGAACTAGATGAAGGCTTGAGAACTTGAGAACACTGGTTAGCTATTAGCTTCTATTAACTAGCTTGAATCCTTCTTCAAAGGGTTCTTTATATAATCATCAGCAAGCAACGGCTCTCTTCCATTTGAATTATTTGTCTTCTTCTGAGCCTTGAGACCTGGGCTGTAAATATCAAGAAGACAGAAATATCTCTGCAGCAAAACATTCTATAAAGGGAATAAATCACTTTCTAAGAAGCTGCAGGCTTAAATCAGATAACAGAAGGACTAAATAAAGTAACATCAAAAATAATCTCTTTATAGCAAAAGAAGACTTTTCAGTCTAACGGCTATAAAGGGCTGACAATAGATAAAGTAAATTAAAATGACAGTTAATAAGACAAACAACTTTATCTTAAAAAGATTTGAACTCAGGAAAAAAGAATAGAGCAAATAATGCCTGGAAATTTTATCATACAGCTTAAAATACTGTGCCAGAAAATGTATTAATTAATTAAATATAATAAATAAATACAAAATACAAGGGCAGACAGAAAACGTCGAACGACCTTCGAAGATCGTCGAACGACGCACGGAGATCGTCGAACTATCGGGCAGATAGTCGAACGATCCAGATAGTCGACCTATCGAAGAAGATAGTCGAGCTACCCCGGCAGATAGTCGAACTATCAGAACAGATAGTCGAACTATCAGATAGTCGATCTATCAAGGTCAGATAGTCGAACTATCAAGCGCACAGAGATAGTCGACCTATCAAGCAGATAGTCGACCTACCTCAGAAAATAGATAGTCGATCTATCAAAAGATAGTCGAACTATCAAAACCAACCAGGTAGTCGAACTATCAGCAGATAGTCGAACTATCAGATAGTCGACCTATCAGGACAGATAGTCGAACTATCAAAACTAAACAGATAGTCGATCTATCAACAGATAGTCGAACTATCAAGGCGGAACAGATAGTCGAACTATCAACAGATAGTCGAATTATCAGATAGTCGATCTATCAGAACAGATAGTCGAACTACCTCGCCAAGCAGATAGTCGAACTATCAACAGATAGTCGAACTATCAACGCAAAACAGATAGTCGATCTATCAACAGATAGTCGAACTATCAACGCAGACAAGGCGTCGACCAACTGATAGACGATCGTCGATCAGCCGATAGACGATAGTCGAGCGGCGTTCGACTATCATCGAACGAAAAACTTACTTAACTAAATTCTCAATCTGGAACAGTGAGGACTCTACAGCTAGACTCCTAACCATTGACCATAAGTATTTCTTGGGTCAAGGGGCACAAAGGAGAGGACTAAACTCCAATCAAAACTAGGGTACCAACAATGGAAATGACAAGAAATGGACATGAAAGGGGGAAAAATCCACTTGCCTTGAACCTTCGAAGAAACGCCGCCCGCTCGCACCGCAATAAAGATCGGCCGTAAAATGACCTAAGCAAAGTTTCCTGAAACTTTTGGAGGGGAAAATGTGTCAAAATCCATAACAACTCAGAATCTTACAAAAATCGCACTGTAGCTAAATACCGATTCTATGAATCTAACAATGAAGTCGAAACTCAAATCCGATAATTAAAACATGGGCAAACACCTCCCAAAGCCAAAACACAAGCATTCCCCCAAAAAGGCTCCACCGAGTCACCAAAACAGACTCGGCTCACAAGGGAATCTTGCAAACAGGCTAAACCCAGCCACCCTGAAAACTTTAAGAGCAAAAACCACGCTCTAGCCATGGCACAAGCCAAATACACATCAACGTAATGCCCTGACGCCAAAATTATGCCACTACGAGAATAAAAATAAATAACGAAAAAAATCAGGGGCGTTACACCCTCCCCACCTAAAAATAAGTTTCGTCCTAAAACTTAAAATAAATAGGATCAAATCTCATACAAAATAAAAGCAATCATGGGCTAACAAAGAAAACACTTACCAAAAACAATTAGGTGAACAGTTGAGGGTGAGCCTCCCTCATTGCTGACTCAAACTCCCATGTCACGCTCTCCACGCCTTGGTTCTTCCACAAAACTTTAATCATGGGAATTGTCTTCCTTCACATTACCCGGTCTTGAGAATCCAAAATGCGAACAGGAACTTCCACATAAGAAAGGTTAGGCTCCAACTGTGGCACATAATCAAGAACTTTCCTATCGATTAGCACAAACTCTGCAACTGACTCACATAGAAAACATCATGCACCTTAGGATATGCTGGTAAATCAAGCCTATAAGCCGACACACAAATCCTATCAACAACTCCAAACGGTCCCACATATCTCGGGTCCAACTTATGGTTCTTACCAAACCCTTTAACACCATACATCGGGGAAGCTTTAAGAAACACCCTGTCCCCAACAGCAAACTCCAAATTGGTCCTATGCCGATTGGCATTCTTCTCATAGCGCTCTTGAGCTATCTGAAGCTTCTCTCGAATATGCTTTACAAAAACATCCATTTCTTATAATGCTTCAGGACCCAATAATGGTCTCTCACCAACCTCGGCCAAAAATAAGGGAGTTCTGCAATGCCTCCCTCCCAAACCTCAAACGGGACCATCTGCAAACTCTCTTGGTAACTATTATTATATATGAATTCCATCAATCTCAAAGGCTCATCCCACGCTCCTCCGTGGTCTAAAATATAACATCTGATTATATCTTTCGCGATCTGATTTACTCTTTCTATTTGACCATTAGTCTGTGGATGATAAGCTATAGAATACCTTAAATCGATACCTAAACCTTCCTGTAGGCTCTTCCAAAAATGAGACGTAAACCTAGAGTCTTGATCTGATACAATACTGATAGGCACTCCATGTAACCTGATGACCTCGTCAAAATATATTTCAGCTATTTTCTTCATGGAGTAGTCAATCTTGAATGGCACAAAGTGGGCACACTTTGTCAATTTGTCCACTATAACCCAAATTGAATCGTGACCTCGGGGAGATCTCGGCAATCCAGTAATGAAATCCATCGAAATGTTCTCCCACTTCCAACTTGGAATTTCTATGGGCGTTAACTTGCCTCCAGGCCTACCATGATTGGCCTTAACTAGCTTACAAGTAAAACATTCTGATACATAGTTAGCTATATGGCCCTTCATTCCATACCACCAGGCAATCTGCTTGAGATCCTTATGCATTTTGGTAGAACCAGGGTGATAGACAATGCTGGAACCATGCTCCCCACTGCACAACTTAACTCGAATACCTTCAGCATTGTGGATACAAAATCTACTATGGTACTTCAAAGTACCTGCGTCATCAATCGAGAAGTCTGAAAATTCCCCTTTCGTATTTCTGTTATAAAGGTGCAACAAATTGGGGTCATCCCTTTGATGTAGCCTTATTAGTGTAATCCATGAAGGCTCAGTTACCTCCAAACTACTTGGCGAGTTAAAACTCCAAACAAAAATATTCATCATCAGAAATTCTTCAACCAGGGAATCCACAGAAAGATTAAAAAACTTCGCTGGCTTCCTACTCAGGGCATCGGATACCACATTAGCTTTGCCCGGATGGTATTAGATCTCAACATCGTAATCTCCCACATACTCTAACCATCTCTACTGGTGCAAGTTTAATTCTTTTTGAGTGAAGACATACTTCAAACTCTTATGATCTGTATAAATTTTTCACAAAGCGTTGTATAAAAGATGTCTCCATAACTTCAAGGCGTAAATCACAGCTGCGAATTCTAGATCATTTGTAGGGTAATTCCCTTCATGAGACTTTAACTGCCTCGACCCATACGCTATCAATTTGACTTCTTGCATCAACACACAACCAAGTCCAACGTGCGACGCATCCACTTACACAACATACTCTATCCCTTCGGTAGGCAAGGCCAAAATTGGAGTAGTGCACAATCTCCTCTTTTGTTCCTGAAAAACCTCATCGCACTTATCACTCAAAACAAAATCTACATTCTTCTGCGTAAGCTTAGTTAATGGCGCAAACAACGTAGAAAAACCTTCCACAAATCTCTTATAATATCCTGCCAACCCTAGGAAGCTCCTTATCTCTTTGGGTGTGGAAGGTCTATCCCAATCCATCACAACAACTATCTTCTCTAGGTCAACAGAAATTCTATTCTTATCGACCACATGACCCATAAAAGAAACCTTAGGAAGCCAAAACTCGCACTTACTAAGGTTTGCATACAACTTATGCTCCCTCGAGGTAGACAAAACTATTGATACCGAGCGGTCTGTCAAGTTGAGATCAGGCGGTCTGGCGATCAGGCGGTCTGGCGGTCAGGTAGTCTGGCGGTCTTGCAGTCTGGCGGCTTGTCCCAATAGTTTGGTAGCCGGGTTGGAGACCGGGCGGTCCGGAGGTTTGTCTGGCGGTCTGGCGACTTGACTATGCCGACTTGGAGATATTAGCCGTTTGTCTTCCTCATTATTATGGTCGTGCAGTTAGTCTAACCGTGCGGCTTGTGCAGCTTATGAGGCTTGTATAGTTTCATGTTCTTGTAATTATTATTCCCATATTGCTTATTTGTAATCTCTCTTCTCCTCTCCATTTTATAAAAGGTAGGTCATACCTTTATAATAAATATCTTTTTGGATAATAAAAGTTTTGCTACTCTAATTTTCAGACTCTGGTTTTCTGTTCGCACATTGTATCATAGGACTCGATCGTTTCCACCTGATTCAGTTTGCCTCTATCCGCGCGATTTGTTCTGTCTTGTCCGCGCAACTTGCCCTTGTCCTCCTGTTCTTTGAGCCCTCTCTGTCCGCTTGACCTGTTCGATCAGCTTGTTCCTACTCTAGCGACCTATTCTCGCGACTGATTTCTTCTCTTGTGGCGCCTTGTTCGCGCTTGTTCCTGTTCGGGTGACCTGTTTGCGCGCCCTGTTGTAGCCCCTCTATGTGTGCGGCCTTTCTTTTCTCCCTCCTTGTCTGTTCGCGACCTATTTCTTGTGGTCTCCTCTTCTTCCCGCGATCTCCTTTAGTCGCGCGATTTCCTCTCTTTCGCACGAACTTTTTTTGTTCACACGGCTTGCCTTGCTTAGTGTGATCTCCTTTGTTCGCACGACTTCTTCCCCTTTGACTTGCTCTGCATCTTGGTCATGGACTTCCTTGCCGCTGGTGTGCTGTTATCGTGACTGCTGTAGAATCTTCTCCTTGTTAGCTGTGGCCTTCTTAGCTGTACGTCCTGCTTGCTGTTCGCGCGGCTTATTCTGTCTAGCCGTGCAACCTCTTTCCTACTGCTTCTTGGTTGCGGCCTTCCTTGCCACACGTCTTCCTGCTGTCTGCGCGGCTTGTTGTTTCTTCTCGTGCGGTTTCTTTTCATCCCTTCATGGCTTTCACATCCTCCTTAAAGATATCCGCCTCGGTAGTAACGTCTTTTAGTAGTGCCCATGTTGTTACTTAAGGAAAATTGTTGATCGACACCGGTGCTACCAATCATATGACCGGCAATCCCTAGTGTTTTTCTCTCTTAGAAACACATGATCGGTTTCCCCTAGTTATTCTCGCTGACGGCTCTCCTTCAACGGACAATTTGACAGGAGTGGTTCATGTCACTCCATCTATTTGCTTGGTGGATACACTCTACGTGCCCAAGTTCTTGTGCAACTTATTTTCTGTTACCTCTCTATGCAAGCAATTATGGTGTTCCATCACATTTACTTCTACTACTTGTTCTTTTCAGGATCCGGACTCCTAACGGATGATTGCTACTGGGACTGAGAGTGGCGGCCTATACTTCCTTGATAACGCTTCCGCTATATCCACCTTCTCTTACATCTCCACAGATCTTCTCCAATGGCATCTTTGCCTTGGTCATGCTCCTCCACGACTTCTTCGTCAGCTTCTACCCCAACTTCCTCCACAAAGTCCTCCCCTCAACTGTTAGGCCTGTCATCTTGGCAAGCATCACCTCTCCTCCTTCCCTCCAAAGCAAGTTCGTGGATCTACCCGTCTGTTTGATCTCATCCACTATAATGTTTGGGGTCCTTCTCCTACCCTTACCGTTGGTCGGGGTGGTTCATATTTTGTCACGTTTATTGATGATTTCTCTCATTGTACGTGGGTGTATCTGTTAAAAGATCACTCTGAATTATTCTCTATATGGACGTCCTTCTATCTTATGATAAAAACTCAGTTTAATGTTTCTATTAAATTATTTCGATCTGATAATGCCATAGAATATATCAGTCATGACTTTTCTACCTTCTGCATGCAAAATGGGATTATTCATCAAACTAGTTGTGTCTAAACTTCACGGAAAAATGGTGTGGCCTAACGCAAAAATCGTCACCTCCTTGATGTCGTGCGCACTCTGCTTACTCAAATGTAGGTTCCTCGCTCCTATTGGGGCTATGTTGTTCTCATCTCCTGCTATCTTATCAATCGCCTTCCCTCCACCGTTCTCCACGACAAAACCCCCTTTTCCATTCTCTATCCACGGAAGGATCCGTTTCCTCTCCCTCTACGTGTCTTTGGGTACACAGCCTTTGTGCACTCTCCCTCTACCACCCGTAACAAACTCTCACCACGGGCCACCAAGTGTGTCTTTCTTGGATACTCTATCACTCTGAAAGGTTATTATTGCTTTAACCCGGTTACTCGCAAGCAGTTTGTCTCTGCGGACATAACCTTATGTTAAAATGCATCCTACTTATCTCCCGACTCCTCTTCCTCTACTGATATTCCCGACTCCTCTTCCTCTCCTGATATTCCAACTTATCCTACCAACCCTTTCGTTCCCTCTATACCTACTGAGATTATGACAAGTCCTCCCTCTCCACCATCTCCTCCACTGTGTCCACCTACCGATATATCTCCTTCTTCTCCACGGTTTCCTCTCTCTACTCCTGGGCCAGCTCTCTCCTCCACGGATGCCCCGAAAACTGCGAAACATGCTGACCTGGACATTCCCATTGCTCTTCGCAAAGGGTTGCGGACGTGTACTCAACACCCGCTAGCTGTTGTTGTTTCATATGATCTTCTAACTCCTTCTCGCATGAACTTTGCCTTGGCTATCTCTACCACTGCCACTCCCCGAACTTACCAGGAGGCTCTTACTATTCCTCATTGGAAGACCGCCATGGATAAGGAAATTACTACCCTCACTGAAAGGGGGTATATGGACCCTTGTTCCTCCCCCTTTGGGAAATGATGTGGTTGGCTATCGAGGGGTATTCGTTGTAAAGTTCTGCCCGGACGGCAGCGTGGATCAATACAAAGCTCTCTTTATCGCCAAAGTCTTCACTCAGACTTATGGGGTTGATCACTTTGACACCTTCTCTCCCATTGCTCGTCTCAGCACCATTCGGGTTCTTCTTTCTGTGGCTGTCAACAGAGATTGGCCCATTTCTCAGCTGGATGTCAAGAATGCCTTTCTCTATGGTGACCTTCAGGAATTTGTATACATGGAGAAACCTGCTGGGTATGTTGCTCAGGGGGAGACACGAGTATGTCATCTGAAGAAGGCCATCTTTGGCATAAAGCAAAGCCCTCGGGCTTGGTTTGACAAGTTCAGCAGCATTGTTGCGACCATAGGTTTTTCACAAAGTTTAGTCGATCACTCCGTATTCATTCGCAAAACCTCCTCTGGTATGGTGGTTTATGATGTATATGTGGATGATATTCTTCTGACTGGCGACGACCAAGCTGGGGTAGATTTGACAAAGAAACACCTCCGGCAACACCTTGTCACTGATGATATGGGCTCTCCCAAATACTTTCTGGGGATTGAGATTTCTTGGAAACCCAACTCTTTAGTTCTCTCCCAATGGAAGTATTCTCTTGATTTGCTAAAAGAGGAAGGGTTGACTGGTGCTAAACCTGTCAGATGTCCCATGGCTATTAGGAAGACAAAACTTGGACAGATGACTCGCCTCCTCTATCTGATTATTCAAGGTACCGGTGTCTGGTGGGCAAACTCATTTATCTTACACTGACCAGACCCGACATCTCCTATGTTGTAGGCAAGGTTATCCAATTCATGCAAGCTCCTAGGGAGTGTCATCTACAGTCTTCCCTGAGGATACTGGAGTATGTTAAAGCAGCTCTAGGGAAAGGACTCTTTTTGTAAAAGAATGGTCATTTGAGGGTTAAAGCGTACTCAGATTCAATCTATGTTGATGATAAAGGAGAACGCAAGTCAACATCGGGTTTTTGCACATTTGTTGAAGGAAATCTTGTGAGCTGGAAGAGCAAGAAACAGTCTATGGTGTCCAGGTCTAGTGCAGAGGCGGAATATCATAGTATGACATCGACCACATGTGAGTTAAAATGGTTACGAGCTCTCATGCTTGACCAAGGATAGGTCTACAACTATCCTCTTCCTATGTTCTGCGACAACAAGGCTGCTATATACATTTCCAAAAATCCAGTTTTTCATGAGAGAACAAAACACATAGAGGTCGATTGTCACTTTATTCGAGAAGAGATTTTGAAGAAACAGATTTGTACTTTTTTCGTCACTTCTGACAACGAGTTGGCAGATGTCTTCACCAAGCCGGTGTCCGCTTCTTTGTTTCACATTTGCGACAAGCTGGGCATGATTGATATCTATGATCCAGCTTGAGGGGGAGTGTTGAGACCGAGCAGTCTGTCGAGTTGAGATCTGACGGTCTGGCGGCTTTTCCCAGCAGTTTGGTAGCCTGGTTGGAGACCGGGAGGTCTAGCGGTTTGTCTGGCAGTCTGGCGACTTGACAATGCCGACTTGGGGATATTGGCCGCCTGTCTTCCTCATTGTTGTGGCTATGCAGTTAGTCTAACCGTGCGGCTTGTATAGTTTCATGTTCTTGTAATTATTAGTCCCACATTGCTTATTTGTAATCTCTCTTCTCCCTCCATTCTATAAAAGGGAGGTCATGCCTTTGTAATAGATATATTTTTGGATAATAAAAGTTTTGTTACTCCAATTTTCGGTCTCTAGTTTTCTATTCACACAAAAACTAAGCGCAAGTGTTGGACATTCTCTTCAGTACTACGGGAGTATAACAGGACATCATCTATAAAAACAACCACGAAATGATCCAGGAAATCCTTAAATACTTTGTTCATCATATTCATGAAAGCAGAGGGTGCATTGGTCAATCCAAAGGACATCACAAAGAACTCGAAATGTCCACGCCGCGAATGAAAAATAGTCCGTGGAATATCCATCTCATGAATCCTCAACTAGTGGTAGCCTAAACAAAGGTCAATCTTTGAAAACACAGTTCTACCATGCAGCTGATCAAACAATCAATCCTTAGCAGAGGATACCTATTTTGGATGGTCACCTTATTGAGCTCTTTAAAATCGATGCAAAGCCTCATCGATCCATCCTTTTTCTTCACAAACAGCACAGGAGCACCCCACAGAGAAGAACTCGGCCTAATAAAACTATTCTGCAGGTACTCATCCAATTGGGTACACAGCTCCTCCAACTTATGCAGGGCCATACAGTACGACGCCTTTACAATAGGATGGGTACCCAACTCCAGATCTATGACGAACTCCACGTCTCTCTCAGGTGGAAGACCAGGAAGATTATCAGGAAATATATTGGGAAACTCACGCACAATAGCAATCTCCTCAACTCACGACAACCTACTATCCGTCGCCAACACGGAAACCAAACAGGCAAAACATTTGGAATCTAAGAGCTTTCGAGCACGTACCGCAAAAATAATCGGAGAACTCTGGCGCAAATAACCATAAACACTCCAGGGTTGACCGTTGTGCATCTTGAAGTACAAGCGCTTAACCTTGCACTTGATAATAGCATCATATCTGGACAACTAGTCTATGCCCAAGATCACATCAAAATCTTCCAAGTCTATCACCTTCAAATCAGCAACCGCTAAAAACACCTAATAGAATCAGACAACTCTGAATACCTTGGTCCGATACCATAGAATCACCAGAAGGAAACTTGACACTAAACGTGTCACCAACCCGATTGAGAGTCAAACGATGACGCTCTACAAAGGCCCTAGCCATGAATAAGTGGGTAGCACTGGAATCAAAAAGAACACGTGCCCAACGGTTCTTGACCTTAAACTTTCCTATAAAATTCTTTGCGAAACTAAGGAAACGAACGCGTAAACTACAAAAACAAAATAAAAGCTGGAAATAGGTTAGGATCTAACCTGAAAAAACTTGAGAATATGTATGAGCTTCCTCCAATGATATCACATTCAGCTTTCTCTTCCCCTTGTCCAAAAGATGCGGCGGTGGAAAAGCCTGAAGTGGAACTGGTTGCAACGGGGGCTGAGCCTGAGGGCACTTCGACTTAACATGTCCCTTCTGCCCACACTGAAAGTAGGTCTTGTCCTTATGCAATCAATGGGTAGCGTCATGCCCCCTCTGCTTACATGCAAAACAAATTGAATCAGCTTTAGGAGCACCCTAAATCACATGAACCTACTCCTTTTTCTTAGCTCTTAATCTCTAGTAACATATTTCAAATGGATGGCCTAGCCGGCCACAAAAACTGCATATCTCCTTGCTTCTTTTCCCTGAAGCGGTGCTGGATTCTTGGGAACTCTTACCCTCACTGGTCTTCCTCTTATCCTTTCTCATTTGTTGACCTCGATTCTTGGCATTGTCAATCACCTCAACCTTCAGAGCAGCCTCCACAACTTCAGCATAGCTTTCATACCCATAAGCACTAGCTAGCTGCTAGATGTCATTCGTAAGACCACCTAGATATCGTTTATCTCGGTTAGGATCTGAAGACACTTTGTCCGGGGCAAAGCGACTTAGTTTGTTGAACTCCACCTCGTACTCAGTAACAGTAAGCTGCCTCTGCTTAAGGTGTAGAAAATCATTCATCAGACGGTCTCGCTGGACCGAAGGCAAAAACTTCTTTAACAACAACTACTTGAAGGATTCCCATGAACACCCTTCCTTAAGATTCTCCTTCTCTCTCAGCCACCAAATCTTAGCAAGTACCTTGAGTTGATAAGCAGTGACCATCACCCTCTAGTTCGCTGAAACTCCTGAGTAAGTAAACATCTCCTAGATGGCTATGATCCAATCGTCCAACGCCATGAAATATTCTCTACCATTATAAGTAGGGGGTCCTAATCGCTGGAAATACAAGATAAAAGTCATCTCTAGTGGTAAGAAGACCAGAGGCACCAGAGGAGTTGGGGGAACAATAACAGTTAGGCCCACAGTAGGGTCGTGCACTCTCAGCGACTGTCCTGACACAACGGTTAACAAAGCTTGGATCTGCGATTTCATTTCCACCATCTGTTTGGACAAAGTCTCATTACTCTACCGCAGACTTTCAATCATCACTTCGCTCTGCACACCTGAAGACTTGCCCTCAGGCTGGGGAGTCGACCTAGTCGCCACACGCCTAGGCGCCATTCTAAAAGAACAATAAACAACTAATCAAATGTAGCCCCATCTGCAAGAACCAAACAACACAGTCCAGACAATACCTGCTTAAGTACTTGCTAAAACTACTGACTTGCTCTGAGATTTTCAATTATGATGTCATGCCTAACTTAGGATGATATACCGTCATCCTATTAACTCATTTTCCTAAACCATGGATGCATGAATTTCTTATATTTTTTTTACTTAAACCCATGTGTGTATGTATGTAATCATGCAAATCTTTAGCTTGGCACGTGTGCTGATGCAATGTTATGTCATGCCTGTTATGTTATGCAATCTAAAAAGTCCTTAATGCATGTTATGAGTGGCGTACACAAGAAATGTTATGCATCTCATACTACATAACATCACATGCAGCGAAAAGGAAAACGTGCTAATGGGTACCCATGTGATGATGGTTATGCATCCCATACTACATAACTATTACATGTTGCCACCTATGGTGGATCCATATACAAACACATATTATGCATCCCATACTACATAATATGCCTGTATACTTCTTATCATGTTATGAGTGTAGTGTTCATGCTTCAGCCAAGACATACGGATGACACATCAGTGTGTGTATGAAATGACCCTAGATAACTAACACAAACCTTAGATAGTTTCTCCACCAATTATCAAACAACCTATCACTCTGATACCAACTGTCACAACCTGTATTTTCTCGTATTAATCTTATATCAGAGTAAAGGAAAATACGTGTCGTGATGCCACGCCATACAGGAGAAAACTATAGATGCTCAGGCAAAGCTCCAACCTCTACTATTTATATGAAACTCATATGTCTATTAAGATAAAAACTAGTTAAATTTAGATGGTTGTATCCCTCGGCATGGTGGATCAACTAGTCCACGAGTAAACTATAGTTATATGCTGTGAAAATACTTTGATTAGATTGATTTAACGTCCTACATGAGTATAAACATCCTCGAAGGATGACTCATGGTATGCAAGACTCTAAATTTATTATAAGGAAAGAAATAGTCTTTACGTTAGCTTAAAAATTAGTTGCTTTTGGTTTTATAAAGATGACATATATGAAGTACTAGTAGTAATGCAATACAACAGTCCACTAGCAACACCAACCTAGCTGCTCAATCGGCTACTACCCTGAACCTGGGGCATTTAAAACAAGAACACCTCAGTAAGAAAATATAAGTGGCAAAGGAAATTAATCAGGTAATAAGTACAAAGATAGGGAAGGGTTTACCAAACCCGAGTAAAAGAAATGCTGAATACCACAGCCGATTAGCCAAATAAATTCAAGTACAGTAAAATTCTATAATATAGAAAATAATTGGATAAATGCACCAAGTGCGAAACGAAGCCATGCTTCGACAATATCTGCAAGTATTAGCGTAAAAAGCATAGATCGATCTAAGAAGCAAACTGAGCACAAAATAGCTCGAAAACGTGAATCATTAACACTTGGTAATATCAACCAGGCCAGAGTCGGTGACCAATTGTCCCATACCTGGCTCCCAGACCCAAATGTCTCAAAAAAAAGGCCCTGCGATGGTGACCATTTCTCCCAAACTAACCAACAGAATTCAAATAGAGACCAAACAACCACCAAGTGTAATGCTCCACAAACTGACAGCCAGTTGGCGGTCCTTTATCCACTGCCAGCCTTCACAGCCAAAGAAACATAAAACCTAACCAAATCCTAAGTCTAAACCCAATGAAAAACTTAAATGAGTCCTAAAACTACTCTAAGGAACATACACGACGAATCAGGCAAAAAACAGCGAAAAATTCCAAGTCCTGGCAAAATTTGGCGAGTATACTTGACGAACATCAAAAATACTCGGTGAAAATGACTTGGGACGATCGACGATTCTCAGCGAATCCCTTTCAATACTCGACGAATTGGCTGGCGATACTCGCCGAACTACCTTAAGCTAACCTACGATATTCGACAAATTTAAAATGACGCACGCTAGAATTTAATTATCCAAATTCGGCGGTACTCTCCGAATTTCTACCCGATACCCGACTACTTCTACTTAGTCTAAACCACTATACTCGCAAAATCCTAACTGATACTCGATGAACTCTGCTACCAATACTCGACAAAATTAACCTACCTAATCCCGCTGAATTTTACTTAGATCTTTGGTCTATACCCGACCGTTTGGCCGAAAATTTTCGCTACCTAAGGGTTCTTCCAAGCCTCAACCTACACTACTCCTATTCTCTAAGGAAGGAGGAAGGAAAGAAAGGAAATGACAAGAAATGGACATGCAAGGGGGAAAATCCACTTGCTTTGAACCTTCAAAGAAACGCCGTCGGCTCGCACCGCAATAAGGATCGGTCGTAAAATGCCCTAAGCAACATTTCCTGAAACTTTTGGAGGGGAAAATGTGTCTGAAAGACTTTGTTTCAAGAGCCTAAACACCTAGAGGGGGGGGGGGGGTGAATAGGTTATAACCTTTTTGAGTCTTTTTTATTTTAAGGCAAACAGATGGCACAGATTAATTCTATCTACAGAAATTATATACAACACAGCAAACACCAGATCTATAGTGGTTCCCAAAGATTTGGGTACATCCACTTTCCCCCTTCGCCTATCCAGCAAATAATTGTATTAAGCCTAACTTCCTTCCACTGGCTCGGATCCGCAGAT
This sequence comes from Platanthera zijinensis, assembly GCA_039513925.1. Lineage (NCBI taxonomy): Eukaryota > Viridiplantae > Streptophyta > Magnoliopsida > Asparagales > Orchidaceae > Platanthera > Platanthera zijinensis. Next base: position 137,177,605 of record CM077087.1, on the reverse strand, counting down.
CTTACAAACTCAAGACCCAAAATGGTTCCTACACCTCAGACTTTACACAAGTCCTACCTCAGATTCTTCCCTGAATCCTACCTCAGGCCTCAACCCTACCTCAGCCTTTGTAATTAGGCTTACAACTCAGACTTTCCACAAGTCCTACCTCAGGCACACTGCCCTACCTCAGCCTTTATAATTTTAGGCTTACAATCTCAGATCTAACAATAGATCCTACAAGAATTTGTGAGTAATAAGTATTTGAAAACTTCACCAGCTAGATATCTCTGTTGATGTTATCTTCTTGATCAGTTCTTATATAGACTGATCCTTCTGATCCAACCGAACTTAGCTTTTCAAAGCTTCTTGATTAGAACAAATAAGGTGGATCTTCTCTTGAAGTTGAAGTTGATATTCAGTCAGCTTCTTCCTTAGATTCAGATTAAACTCTGAATCTTTCTTGCAGACAGCCCTTGATCTGTCAGAATTCTTCTTATTAATACCTCACGTTTTTGTTCATTACACATTTGTTATTTCCGACCTGGCTCTTATATAGAGCTTGCTTCATGGTTACCGGCTGATCCGGTTCATAACAAACTTCTGACAGTTCTGACAGTTCTGACAGTTCTGACAGTGGTGTCAGACCGATTAGTTATGACAGCTGTCAAGTCACCAATCACGTCACTAGGTTCTTCAATGTCTTTCCAACTCAGCACACAACATTCAGCAGACTGCTTCACATGTGTCAACACATATAGGCTAAGTGTCGACACAAGTCTTCAAGGTGTCGACACAAATACTCCAAGTGTCGACACAAATCTTCAAGGTGTCGACACAAATACTCCAAGTGTCGACACAGTCATACTTCTGCTTCTTGATAATGCTTATGTTGTATGTGTCGACACAAGTCCTGTGTGTCGATACAACAGCTTATTGTCTCGACATTTCTATTGCATACAGTTGGTGTTGAGTGTTTGTCAAATGGCGTTGAGTGTGTGTCGATACAAGTCCTGTGTGTCGACACAATTAATTCTGAACTCGACACAGCCTTTTGAGAGTTGGTGTGTCGAACAAGTCCTTTGTTTCGACACAATTGCTTCAGGTGTCGACATAGCTTCTGAGTGTCGACTCATCTTCTGTTTTAAGTGTCGACACAATTCTATTTTAAGTTGTCGACACAATTCTGGATGTCGACACAACTGCTTCTTTAGGTGTCGACATAGCTTTGAGTGTCGACAAAACATCTTTATAAGTGTCGACACATTTCTCCTATATGTCGACACAGCTTGCCTGAGTGTCGACACAGTCTCCTTGAGTGTCGACATAGTTTCTTCACAAGTGTCGACACAGTTTCTTCACAAGTGTCGACACTTGTACTTAGAAAATTTTCCTTCAAATTTTTAAACCTGCACAATGAAACTCGAACTTCTATCAAATACACATTGATGCATATCATTGATTAAGTTGTGGCTTCTCCAAATCTAGTACACATTTTCCAATATACCCAACAATCTTCCCCGATTTGGAGAAGTCATAACCCTTAGTCAAAGAAATACATCTCTTGAGATAAAACAAAACTGTAATAGAAGAAAAAACATTTCAGAGCAGGTTATTACATAATCATTGTAAACAACAAACACTTAATACTGAACAGATTTCATTAATCAGAAAAACTTTGGTTTACATGAATTTCTTAAAGAACAAAAGAAACAAAATAGTACATTGTTCTATTATATAAACCTAGCAGTCATATTACTGACTAGGCTCCTTAATAACTATTCCTTTGCCAGACTTTATTTTAGCCTGCACAGAAGGTTCAACATCTTCAGCTGGCCTTTTCACTTTGAGAGCTTTCTTCTTTAATGCTTCAGCCTTGATCTTCTGTCTTTCAAAATAGTGGAAAGGTTTGGGGAAGTACTTGCTTGGCTCTTGAGCATTAGTAGGTAGCTTCCCAGCCTTAGCACTTCTTCTATGTTGTAGAATTACTTCTTGTCCAGCTTGATATTTATTCAACTCTTGCTCAGAATATCACTTACCCCTGTCATGGGTTTTATCCTTAACAGCTTTCCAGGCTGTAAGTATGATATTTCTAGAAGTTGGGCTCCACTGCTCAAAATCTAGCTTCAACTCAGCCTGCTCTATGAATCTCTTCTTGGAAAGTTGATCTTCCTTCTGAGCTTCCAATGCAGCTTCTGACATTTCAACATTTTTAAGAATTACATTTTTTACCTCTGGTGGAGGACTATACATTTTTAGCACTTCTTATTGAACCATCTCAAAATCAGCTGGGGGGTAGATCACCTGAGCAACTTCAGGCTGATCTCCTTCAAAATATTCAGGTTGTATTCCAGACTCAACTATATTAGCATCATCACAAAGAGGAGGATATCCAAGAGTAGCTCTGATGCTATTTGTAGTCCATTTAGCATGGTCAGAGCTGGCTTTGACTAGTAATCTCTCCCCCTTTATGACTTCTAATGTAACATGATCTCTTATATCTTCTTTCTTGAATCTGACTTGATCAGCTATATATTCAGTTCCTCCTTTAAAATAAGCTCTGAATTTTGTCAGGAAAGTTATAATTTTCTCCTGAGATTCTTGAAATGTGGCTTTGATAGCAGATATATCTTCCTGGATTTGCTTGGAGATTTCAGCCTTCAGAGTAGTGCTAGAATCAGAGAGCTTTGTCAATATTTCATGATGTGAATCCTTGAGATTGTCATTCATCCTTATCTTATTCTCCAGTACATATCCCTGCTTCACTTCAATATCATCCACTTTAGCTTGGATATCTTGTTGTTGCTTGGCCAGGAACACTACAGCATTACCTCCTTTATGGAAGCAATCTGTCATTTCCTTCTTATGTTGATTCACTTCAAATCTAATGGATTTGATGTCCTGGGCCAACTGAAACTGTAACTCCTTATGAGTTTCATCCACATATTTTTCTATTGTCTGCCTTTGATTATCTCATTTTATTTGCATCTGGACCAGTAAAGAACTGAAGTCCATGCTTGATGTAGATGGTGCAGTTCCCAATTGTAACGCTTTCTTATATCCAGAACTCTTCTTATTTATCACAGAAATCTTTCTTTTCTTAGCCAATATGGCTTCTTCATCTTCAGAAGATTCAGATGTACTTTTAATATCACCAGTTTCCTTTTCAGCTGGGGTATCCTTGGATAACTCCCCCTCATTCCTTGGAATTTCCTTTTCTTTCTCAATTTCCTCCCCCTCAGTACTATCAGTAAGAGGATTAGGAAACAATTCTTCAATTGTAAATTCCTGCTGTATTGGCTCATTTTGAGCATCATTCTTGTCAATTACTTCAGCTGCAGTGTTGATTTCAGATACAACATCCATTATTGTGTCTGCAGCTAAGTCACTATCCAGGACAGCATCATCAATACCTCCCCCTTGGGCAGGCAACTCAGTTTCTTTTTCTAGGTTTTCTCCCCCTAGAGTAGAGTCAATTTGTTGCTCTTGGGGCTCATAGTCCTTTGCTTAAGCATGAACATCTTGTTGTTGCTGGTCTTCATCAGAACATAAGACCACCTCTTCCTCAAAATCATTTGAGGAGTCAGCCTGTATAACCACCTTCTTTTTCTTCTTGTCTTTGTTAGTTTACTCCTTAGGATCAAGGACTTCCTTGGTTAGAACTCTGTCCCACCGGTACAGTATCCTTACATCCATTTTTCTCATATGATTTATCTTAGAGCCATTTTCTTGTTTCAGAACATTTGGAATTATTGATGTTAAGCATAGGCTGAGGATCCTTCCCAGGTTAGGTTTACTTATTCCTTCATGTTGTTTATCAAACACTACTGCTGCCTAGTTAGTGATTATCTTGAATATGATTCTCACCATCAGATTGAACATGTGGCAGAAATCTGATCATGTCCACCTATCTTACAGAGAATCTGTTTGCCAACAACTTTAGATAGAAATTTTCCTTGGGAATTCATCTCTTTTCTAGTTATAGAGGATCCAATCTTGCTATTGGGACTCAGCCCACACCAGCTTAAAGCTTCTATAATCTGGGAAGGGGTTATTTCTTCTGTATCCTTGATCAATGGAAGATGTAGTGATTTCCTGATAGTTTTTGATGTGAGTTTCACTCGGGTATCTTGAACAGTCGTCTTGATTTTATTGCCTTCTAAATCCACTGTAGCAGTTGAATAGAACTCCATTACTTCCTTCTTCCAAATTTTGGTCAGTTCTGAGACCAAAAATTCGAGTCCATTTGACGAAATTAGGGTAATAACTCCCTGAATTTTGTCAGAAGCAGTTGTGAAACCTTCGCGAACCAGTTCGTAACCTTCATTAACCTTGTCTTCTTAGTGTGGCGCCATTGATGTAAGTACTAGAGGAGAAGAGAAGAGAAGGTCTATGTTGACAGAAGGTGTAGAGTCAAAAATTCTGATAGCGTAGTCGACTAGATTTTAGATTCACCTTTTTATAGTACTTGAGTCAAGGGCAGATCAAAAGTCGGGCTTAAGTCAACAAATTAGTTTTTTTTTTGTCGACAAAAATGAACTAGGTCTTGACAGAACTTAAGTTAAGTCGACATGACTATGTGTTGACATACTAATGTCTAAGTCGACAAAACGTATTTTAAGTCGACACATCTATGTATCGACACACTTGAGTCTGTGTCGACATACTTGCATCTGTGTCGACACTGACAACTTAAGTCTCGACAGAGTTGTGTCGACACCAACTTTTTGTGTCGACACAAATATCCTCACGACTTTTAGTATCGATAAGGTTGTGTCGACACTTATTCTCTTGTTGACACAGATACTATTTCTGTGTCGACACATCCTTTTCCTGTGTCGACACAACATACTGAGTGTGTCGACACAACTTGCTTATGTCAACACAACTTTGTACTTAGACAAATTTCAAGAGAAATTTGGTGCTTACTGATGCTACTCATGGAAACTCATGTTAACCTATTCTAGGTTCAACATACCTAATTCAATTTTGACATTATAGAATTTAGTTTCATCCAGTGGTTTTGTGAAAATATCGACTATTTGATTATCTGTTTTTACAAACTCTAGACTAATGTTTTCCTTTTCAACATGTTCTCTGATAAAATGAAACTTTATTTCTATATGCTTGGTCCTACTGTGTGATACAGGATTCTAGCAATAGAAATAACACTTGTAGAATCACAAAATAGTGGAATTCTACTTACCTGGATGTCATAATCTTCTAGTTGATGCTTAATCCACATCAATTGTGCATCGTAGCTACCTGCAGCTATATACTCTAATTCAGCAGTTGATATAGCTACACTGGTTTGCTTCTTGTTTCTCCATGATACCAGCCTCCCACCAAGGAACTGACAGGTTCCTGTGGTACTTTTTCTATTTTTTTTGCATCCAGTAAATCTGCATCTGAGAAACCTGTTAATAGAAAATCTCTATTCTTAGGGTACCAAAGGTCTAGATTAGGTGTGCCCTTAAAATATCTCAAAATTCTTTTAGCTGCAGTATAATGAGATTCCTTAGGGCATGCTTGATACCTAGCACAGACACATGTTGCATACATGATGTCAGGTCTACTAGATTCAAATATTGTAGGGAGCCAATTATCCCTCTATACAAAGACTCATCAACAGGTTTCCCTTCTTCATCTTTGCATATAGGCATACTTGTTCCCATTGGAGTTTTTATTGTAGAAGCTGAGTCCAAACCATACTTCTTAATCAACTCCTTAGTGAACTTAGACTGGGATATGGACAACCCACTCTCAGTCTGTCTAACTTGAAGTACCAAGAAGAACTTCAGCTCACCCATACTGCTCATCTCAAACTTCCCTTGCATAAGTTTGGCAAACTTTCTACAAAGGCTGTTTTTAGTAGAACCAAAGATAATGTCATCCACATATATCTGGAATAGTATTATCTTGCCTTTTGATTCCCTATAGAATAGAGTTTTGTCTATCTTTCCTCTAGAGAATTTATTCTCAATGAGGAAGGCAGACAAGGTTTCATACCAAGTCCTCGGAGCTTGTTTCAAACCATATAGAGCTTTCCTAAGCCTATATACATAATCAGGAAAGTGAGAGTCTACAAAACCTGAGATTTATTCTACATAGACTTCTTCTTTTAAATCACCATTCAGAAATGCTGATTTCACATCCATTTGATATACTTTGAACCCTTGATAGGAAGCATAGGCTATGAACAACCTTATTACCTCCAGCCTTGCCACTGGAGCAAAGGTTTGATAAAAATCAATACCTTCCTCTTACCTGTAGCCTTTTGCTACCAGTCTAGCCTTGTTCTTGACTATAGTGCCATTCTCATCAAGCTTGTTCCTATAGATCTACTTAGTTCCTATTATGTTGTGATCCTTAGGTTTTGTCACCAGTTCCCAGACCTTACACCTTTTGAACTGACTGAGCTCTTCTTGCATTGCATCAATCCAGTTGGTGTCTTGCATGGCCTCTTCAATCTTCCTAGGTTCTATCTGAGACAGGAAGCTAAAACACAAAACTGTGCTCATACTCCTGCTCCTTGTTAGTACACCCTGACTTGCATCACCAATGATCTGGTGAGCTGGATGATCCTTCAGGTGTCTCCTTGCTGGAGGAATTCTGTCAGCATTATTGCTATCTCCAGTTTCTTCATCTTGATTCTCCACATTTTCTTCTTCACCCAGAGGGACTTGATCTCCCCCTGGATAGCTGGGATCTTTATCCTCATCCAGTTTAGTAGGAACATCTTCATTGATGGTCAGCTTGTCCAGCTTATCTGTTAGACTTGTAGAACTTACTAAAGAACTAGACAATTCACTGTTAATAAACATTGACTCATCAAATACAACATGCACAAATTCTTCTACAACTTAAGTAGTAAAGTTGTATATCCTGTATGCTCTACTATAGTTGTTGTACACAACAAATATCCCTTCTAGGGATTTGGCAGCAAACTTAGTTTGGTAGTGTTTACCATTCACTAGCACAAAATAATTACTACCAAAGATTCTGAAATAAGATATGTTTGGTTTTCTGCCTTTTAAAATCTGGTAGGGAGTCATCTTGTGTTTCTTGTTGATGGAGTCCCTATTAAGCACATGACATGCAGTATTTACTGCCTCAGCCCAGAAGTATTCAGGGAGAGTAGTGTCATTCAGTAGAGTTCTACTGGCTTCAATTAGAGTCCTATTCTTTCTTTCAGCAACACCATTTTACTGAGGAGTTCTAGGTGAAGAGAATTCCTGATGAATCCCAAGTTCTTCACAGTATTGTGTCATACATTCAGAATGAAATTCAGTTCCATGGTCACTTTTGATTTTGACCACTGAGTTTTTGCATTTATTCTTTATTTGTCTGACAAAAGTCTGGAAAATAGTTGGGGTTTCAGATTTCTTCCTCAAGAAGAAAACCCATGTAAATCTAGAATAGTCATCCACAACAACAAGTGTGTATGTTTTCCTACCAAGACTATGGACTGGCATATGATCAAACAAATCCATATGCATGAGATACAAACATCTCTTTGAATCTTTAATATCAAGTGACTGAAAAGAGGACTTAGTCTGCTTACCTTTTTGGCAAGCTGAGCACACACCCTCTTTTATGCACTGAACATGAGGACCATTCCTCACTAATCCCATGCTGAATAGTAGTCAAATTGACTTATAGTTCAGATGAGCTAGCCTCTTGTGCTATTTGACAAATAGAGAAGCTTTCTCTCCTGCAACCAAACAAATAGGTGAGTTGTTAGACTCACACTCTAAGTTAAGGCAATACACATTTCCTTTCCTAGTACCAGTCAAAATTATCTCATTATCACTTGACCTTCTTACTAGGAACTCCCCTTTATGAAAAGAAATATTATAACCTAGATCACTAAGTTTACTTATGCTAATCAGGTTATGTTTTAAACCCTTTACATAAGCCACTTTAGTGATAGTAATTGAATCACAAGATATGTTACCAAATCCTTTGATGATTCCCTTTTCTGATCCACCAAAGATAACTTTTGGTCCATTCTTTATGGGCACATAGTCCCTCAACATTCTCCTTGTTCCAGTCATATGTCTGGAACAACCACTATCTAAGTACCATATAGGGGTATGGTCACTTGGATTTACCTGCAAAAAATAATGAATCACTTACCCTTAGAACCCAACTTGCTAGTGGGTCCTAGGTCCTTGTTAGTTTGAAACCCTGTTACTGATCAAACAGGAATCCTACTTTTGGTTTTAACACTTAAGTTAAACCAGCAATCCATGGCAAAGTGGCCCACCTTGCCACAACACCAACACTCAAACCTATTATACCTCTTCTTAGGTACAGGCCTTCTTACTTTGTTGTCAGTAGACTTATTAAGTGTTGGTGCTGGAACAGTATTCTTCAAGAACTCCTCTTGAATATGATGGGCATGCCTATAGATTGGTCTATTGACATTTGCACCCTTGCACATGAGATTTTCATGCTCACAGTGACCATGTGTAATGTCATGATCATATCTGTTTGTAGGATTCACTACCTTCTTAAAGAAAATAGGGGGATTAACAACTTGAGGCTGAACTGGGACTTTACCTTTTCTTTGAGAATTGGTAGCCCTAGTTCTTCCCTTAAAGCCTAGACAAGTCTTTCCTTTTTGTGAAACAAAATTATTTATCAAAGGTAAGACTGATTTTGGCTTGGAGAATTTTGCCACTAGCTCTCTCTCTTGCTGAAGTTTTCCCTCCAGTTTCTTGATATGATTCTCTTTGAATGAGATTGTACCCATCTGAATAACTGTAGTGTTTTTCAATTTTGTAACCTCATTCAATTTTTGATCCAGCAGTTTTGCTGAATCTGCTGCAGCCAGTTTGAGAGACTCAATCTCCTTGGCCTGCTCTTTAACAAGAAACTTGCTCTTCTTTAGAGCATGCAACAACCAACCATACTCATCAATGAGTTGGTGAACATCCCCCTCAGACTCAGATCCATCCACTTCTTTTGAAGAAGATGCTTCTGATTCTGATCCTGTAAAGTAATCTGAGACTGAGGAAGAATTGTTTACCTTACTTGGTCCAGGCTGATCCTGACACTTATCTTCTTCAGATTTAGCCATCAGCCCTTTACAGTAATACTCTTCCACTCCATTTATGGAGTCCAACATCTGTAGGAATTCTAGTTCCCTAGAATCCTCTTCTGTTGAGAAGAGTCCAACATATGCTTCTGCCTCTTCTTCTTCAGATTCTGAAGATGAAGAGTCTGTCCAACTCTTTTCCTTCTTAGCCACTAGAGGCTTCTCCTTCTTACCTTTGATTTGCTGCTTCTTCTTGTCCTTTGATTCCTTTCTTTTGTCAGGACAGTCAGCTATGACATGCCCAGACCTGTTACAGCAATAACACACAATCTTAGAATTAGATTGTTTACCAGGTTTAGAAGCATACCTGTCCTCCTTAGGTGTTTTCTTCTTCCTGTAGTATTCATCCTTGGAATATGATGTTGATGAAGGCCTGGTTCTCCATTTCTTTTTCTTCATGAACCTTTGAAATTGTCTAATAAAGGCAGCAAAGTCTTCATCAGATGTGTGACTATCTGATGTACTTGTTTTAGGAACACCTTCTTCTGCTTCAGTACTCCTTCTAGGTGGAGAAGGAGATTTTCTCCTACCCTTCCTTGAGCCCTCAGCCTTGAAGGCTACTGACTTTTCTTTATGTTCAGATCTGCTGCCCTTCTCTTCCTCTTTCCTAGAAGTAAGCTGCATTTCATATGAAAGTAGCTTTTCAAAAAGTGTAGGTGGAGGTGTGTCAGCCAGTCTGGCCACTTCCCTGATTGCACATATCTTAGTGTCTCAATCCTTTATTAGAGACCTAAGAAACTTGTCATTGAGTTCATAAGTACTTAAGACTCTTCCATATGTCATCAGTTCATTCACTATTCTGAAAACTTTTTATAGCATTCAGCTATGCTGTCAGTTTTAGTTTGCCTAAAGCTCTCATACTCCTGATTCAGCATAGACTTTATGTCCTCTCTGACTTCTTCTGTGCCTCCCATATAGACAATCAGTGTATCCCACATTTCTTTGGATGTTTTACAGTGCACAAGATTTTGGAATGTTGCATCATCTATGGCACTTACAATTATATTCTGAGCACTTTTATCTAATATAGCCAAGATGATTTCATCCTTAGTCATCTCTGAATAACTCTTTGGAGTTTGAATGTTTGCATCAAGAACTGAAACCTTAATTGGGATGAAGGGGCCTTCCTGTACTGTGATATAAATTCTTGGATCAGATGCTTCCATAAATAGCCTGACCCTTTCTTTCCAAATGCCAGAAGATTCTTTCCTGTATATGGGCAATTTCATAGATCCAAACTCCTTTTGATTTTCACTTGAACCCATTCTTATTGTCTGTTATTAGCCTTGGAGAAATCCTCTAACTATTAGGTTAAATTTTGAGCAACCTCCCTCTGATACCACTTGAAAGACTTTGTTTCAAGAGCCTAAACACCTAGACGGGGGGGGGGGGGGAGTGAATAGGTTCTAATATTTTTGAGTCTTTTTGATATTAAGGCAAACAGATGACACATATTAATTCTATCTACAGAAATTAAATACAACACATCAAACACCAGATCTATAGTGGTTCCCCAAGATTTGGGTACATCCACTTTCCCCCTTCGCCTATCCAGCAGATAACTGGATTCAACCTAACTTCCTTCCACTAGCTCGGATCCGCAGATCTTACAAACTCAGAACCCAAAATGGTTCCTACACCTCAGACTTTACACAAGTCCTACCTCAGATTCTTCCCTGAATCCTACCTCAGGCCTCATCCCTACCTCTGCCTTTATAATCAGGCTTATAACTCAGACTTTCCACAAGTCCTACCTCAGGCACACTGCCCTACCTCAGCCTTTATAATTTTAGGCTTACAATCTCAGATCTAACAATAGATCCTACAAGAATTTGTGAGTAATAAGTATTTGAAAACTTCACCAGCTAGATATCTCTGTTGATGTTGTCTTCTTGATCAGTTCTTGTATAGACGGATCCTTATGATCCAACCGAACTTAGCTTTTCAAAGCTTCTTGATTAGAACAAATAAGGTGGATGTTCTCTTGAAGTTGAAGTTGATCTTCAGTCAGCTTCTTCCTTAGATTCAGATTGAACTCTGAATCTTTCCAAATCTATACTCCTTCGTCGAAACCGACCACCGGAGCACCCACCACCGTCGGCCTAAGGCACGCCCCGTCCGTCGATCTCCTTTTTCCGTGAAATGTCACCGCTCGGGTTTTGTGTAGACGATGAATAGTAGGGTTTCGATTATACGCGCATATATATATAATTATTATAATAATTAATTAATTTACAAAACAAGATTATATTATAATTAATATTAATTAATCCAAAGCGATCTGAAATCCATAACAACTTGGAATCTTACGAAATTGCACTGTATCTAAATACCAATGCTACAAATCTAACGACAAAGTCAAAATTCTAATCCAACAAACCAAACGTTGGTAAACCCCTCCCGAAGCCAAAACACAAGCATTCCCCCAAAAATTCTCCATCGAGTCACCAAAACAGACCCGGCTCGCAAGGGAATCTTGCAAACAGGCTAAACCCAACCACACTGAAAACCTCAAGAGCAAAAAACCACGCTCTAGCCATGGCATAAGCAAAACACACGTCAACGTAACGCCCTGACGCCAAAATTATTCCACTACGGGAATAAAAATAAATATCGAATAAAAATCAGGGGCGTTACAATCATGCGTTGAGAGCGTTGAGTGAACTTGCTTCACTCAATGCCTCTCTTCTAGGCTGCAACTTCTTTGTCTACTAGGCACTTAGAGCATTAAGTAAAGCTTCATCACACAATGCTTTTGTACTTAGCCGCTTCTCTGTAATCTGTCAGCTTGCCGAGGCATTAAGAGCATTGAGTGAAGCTTCATCACTCAACGCTTTTTACTTAGCTCTTTCTGTCTTCTATTTCTTACGCTTTGACTACAGTAGCATGACACAACGCTTTTGTTGACTGGTGTTGAAAGCGTCAACATCATGTGACGCCTTTGGCTTTGGCGTTGAGTGAGTTGTCCTCACTCAATGATTATGGACTTAGCCAAATTTTCCTTTATAGAATCTCTAATTGATTGAGCTTGTCTCAACGCTGCTTGGTATATGGCATCGAGAGTTGTAACCATACGATGCCTATGGACTTAGTTTAATTTCAGCTTGCCAAAACTATGGCTTTGACAAATTCAGCTACACTCGACGATTCTTGATATATGGCATTGAGTGAACTTCCATCACTCAACGCCTGTGGACTTTGCCGCTGAATTTCTTTGCAGACTGCATGACTTTGACTATCCATAACTAACTCAACGTTGTTTGGCATCTAACATTGAGTGAACTGGCTCCACTCAATGCCTGTGGACTTAGGAAATTTGCAGCCTATCCAGCATCCTCCCTTGCATCTGGCGTTGATGAACTTGCTTCACTCAACGCTTGTGGACTTAGACAGATTTCTATCTCTCCACATCTTTACTTTATGACCACCTATCACATCACTTGGAATACTTATCCTATCAATGTTACAAGGACTAACCTGACTGCATGAACTTGAACATACATCAAATACAATTTTGTGCATATCATTGACATGTTTGACTTCTACAAATATGACTTCTACAATTCTAGGACATTGTGGGCAATGGAACCAACAATCTTTCCCTATTTAAGAAGTCAAAACCCTCAATCAAAATTCTGAGTCAATGACATACACTAACAAATGCAGCAATAAAACATTAACTTTGGATAACCTTATAATAAGAGAACAAGTTATAGTTACCACGCTTCCTTGCCAGCAGGATGATCATCATCACACCTGCTCCCCCTGAATTGTTGTTATCTGGTCTTGATCATTTTGATCATTTCCTTCTCATATCCTTCTCTCCCCTTTTTGACTTCTGTAAATAGTCAGGGAGACCCTGATTATTTGCTCCCCCTTTTTGAGTACAGATAAGAAACTCTTACAGTAGTTGAACCACTTGAGAGTATTGGAGGTGTGATGCTCCTTCTCGAAAGGATACAACTTGAATCTACCTCTGCAAGTGCTGGACTTGCTCCCCCTCAACTAAAGCATCCTCTATCATATTTCCTGGTAGACACTTTAGTCTATTCCAGATTGGATAGTACTTGAACCACTTGATAAATTTTATACCAATGAAGGTATACGGCTTGAAAAATCTTTATTCCACTGAAGGACTTTTCCACCTACAAGAAATCGTACAACTTGCAACAAAGAAACAACATGAGGAGCAACAGAAGCTATACTAGGTTCAACATTCCCAACTCAAATTTGAAGGTGTTGAACTTTGCTTCATCTAGTGGCATAGTGAAGATGTCAGGCACTTGCTTGTCTGTATGGACAAACTCGAGGTTTATATCAGTTAGAATTGGCGGTTTGACACTCTAATTGGGCAGTTAGCAGTCGGGCTGTCTAGCGGTTAGTCCTAGAGGTTAGTCCAGGCGGTTTGGTTGTCTGGAAGGTTGGTGCAACGGTCTGGTAGCAATCCTTTTCTAGCTGTCTGATGATAAGCCACAACTGCGGCCTGGTGGCAACCCGCAGTTGCTATCGGGAGGCTTGCCGCAACTACGGTCTTGTGGTTAGCCGCAACTGTAGCTTAGTGGCAATTCGCTCTTGCGGTCTGGAGGCTTGCTGAAGTAGCGGTCTGGTGGTTAGCCGCAACTGCGGTCTGGTGGTTAGCCGCAACTGCGGTCTGGTGGTAACCCGCAGTTGCAGTCAGGTGGCAACCCGCAGCAACGGAATGATGGTTAGCCGCAACTACGGCCTAGTGGAAACCCATTGTTGCGGTATGGCGGCTTGCCCAGCGGTCTTACCTAGCTGATTGGCGGTTTCCCTTGGTGTAGTTTGGTGTTTTGTTATTCTTTTGTATAGTGTGCGGTTCAACATTGTCAAACCACATAAGCTGTGTGGATTATATTTAGTCCCACATTATTTATTGTATTCTCTCATCTCCCCCAGTTTTTATAAATTAGGGGGCATACCTATGTAATGATTATCTTTTTGGAGCAATAAAATTTGCCTTTATTTATATCTTGGTTGTTTCCTCGCTCATTTCTTACATGCTATCAGAGAGAATCGATCATTTTCTAAAATTAGATCATGGTTTGTTCGTTTAACCGCGTGACCTCTTCTACCAACTTCATCCGGCTTCTTCAGGTTTTTTTGGTTTCTTTCCCCTCCTTTCACTCCCTTCCCGCCTTTGCTTCTCGATGTGCTTGCGGCTTGCTTCCTTCCGGGATTTTATGTTTGCCTGGATTTCTTTGCTAACCGCGCTTCTTTGCGACTTGTTGTGTTCATGCGGTTATATTTCTCATTTGTGAGTTCCTCTTTTTGCTCATGGCTTCTTCCTTGCCACTGGTGTGTTGTGACCTTGACCGGGCGGACTCTTTTGCCTCTCTTTCTTCTTCTTTGTGCGACTTCTTTGTTGTTCACATTTTTCTTCTCTCCTTTCTTGTGCGGGTTATTTTTCTTCCTGTGGCTTATTTCTTCTTGAGCAAGTAATTTTCTCTACTAGCATAGTTTCTCCACCTTTGCACGTATTTTGTTCGCGCGGCTTCTCTATTGTTCTACATTTTGTTCGCGAACTTTTTTTCTTGTCATTGGTGTTATGTCACCTTGACCATGCAGCTAATGCTCTTTTCTTCTCGCTGCGCCTTATCTTGTTCGCTGCAAAGTTACTCATTTCCGTCTTCTTGACAAACCGCTCGGTTTAATTTTTTTCTGATGATTTCTTCTGTTTGGTCACTTTCTTTCTGTGATCAGTTTGCCTTCTTGATCTTCTATGGCTTGTTTCTTCCGGACAGTTTGCTCTCCTTTTTTTCTTGTTTCTTTCCTCATGGAGATGGTTTCTCTTTTCTCATCTACAGTTTGTGCTCTTGCCTCCTCTGACAAGTGGCTTATTGACTCTGGTACCGCTTGTCACATGACCGGTAACTCTCGTTTGCTATCTTATTTGACTGCCCAGAACACGCTACCTTGCATTGTTATTATATAAGGTACTTCTGCTCATGTTCATGGTTGTGGGAATGTGCATCTTTCCATGTCTTTGCTTCTCCAGGATACACTCAATGTCCCAACTTTTCCGTGAAATTTACTTTCTATTCATGCTCTCTGTACTCAGTTGAATTGCATGGTTACTTTTATTGGCACCACTTGTTCTTTCTCAAATTCTGTCTCCAAAGCTACGATCGCTACTGGGACGCAAGGGGTTGCCTCTTTTTTCTAGATCAAGACGTTGCTTTTTCTTCTTCCTCCTCTCTTCAACAATGGCATCGTCGTCTTGGTCTTCCTCCTCGCCTCATTCATCAACTTTTTCCAGAACTTCCTTCCTAGGATTTTCCTTTGAACTGTGAAGCATGTGAGTTGGGTAAACATCGTCGCTCTTCTTTTCCAGCTCGAACGGGAAATTGTTCTTCGCGTCCTTTTGAACTAGTTCACTCTGACATCTGGGGTCCTTCTCCTGTTGCTACTGTTGGAAGAGAAAGCTTATACTTTGTCACGTTTATTGATGATTTCTCCCGATGCACTTGGTTGTATCTCTTAAAGGATCATTCTGAACTGCTCTCTGTGTTCACTGCATTTTATAATGTGATCTTCACACAGTTTCGTGTGCCAATTTAGATTATTCATACTGATAATGCCAAGGAGTATATCAGCCGTCAGTTCTTTGTTTTTTGTGTGAACGATGGCTTGATTCATCAAACTACTTGTCCATATACATCTCTACAGAATGGCATTGCTTAACGCAAAAATCTCCATCTCTTGAATGTTGCTCGTAGCCTTTGCATACAAATGAAGGTTCCTCAGTCTTATTGGGGTTATGTTGTTCTTCTTTCTTGCTTTCTCATCAATTGTATTCCCTCCTCTATTCTTCAAGGCAAGACACAATTTTCTATTTTATATCCTGGGGTTGAGTCATTTCCTTTATCTCTGAAATTTTTTTGCTCTACGACGTTTGGTCACGTACCTTCTCCTGGACGAGACAAACTTTCTCCCCATTCTATTAAGTGTATATTTATTGGTTATTGTTCGACGCAAAAGGGCAATCGTTGTTTTGATCCTTTTCTGCGCAAAAAGTATGTTTCAGCTGATGTTACATTTTTTGAAGATACACCATATTTCTCCCCTACTTCCTCTCTCGTGCCCTCTGATACTTTTTTTTCCTTGCCTATTCTCTTGGCACCTCTGCCAGACCTAGTTCTTTCCACTTCTCCTCCTATTTCTCCATCTCTTTCTATGGATCCTGATGTGTTTCCCTTGGAGCTCTCTGTGACTGTTCCAGATCCTCTTCTTTCTTCTAACAGTACATTACCTCCTCCAGCTAGTACTGATCTTGATCTTCCAATTGCCCTGCGGAAGGACGTTTGACAATGTACTAAGCATCCAATTGATGATGTTGTCTCATATGCTCAGCTTTCCCCGAATGACAAGCATTTTGCTTTTGCTATTTCTTATACTATCATCCCGAAAACATATCAAGAAGCTCTTGCTATTCCTTAATGGAAAGCTATTATGGATGATGAAATGAAGACATTAACTGAGAGAGGGACTTGGACTCTTGTTCCCCCACCTCTTGGCGTTGGTGTAGTTTGTTGTCGGTGGGTCTTTGTGATTAAGTATCTTCCAGATGGCTCTGTTGATCATTATAAGGAAAAGCTTGTTACAAAAGGGTTTACTCAGACATATGGAGTGGATTTCTTTGATACTTTTTCTCTTGTTGCTCGCATCAGTACTATACGTGTTCTCTTCTCTGTGGCTGTTAATAGAGAATGAGAGAAGTCTTAGTTAGATGTGAAGAATGCCTTCCTTTATGGTGATTTGCAGAAGGTGGTCTACATGGAGTAACCTCCTGGGTATGTTGCTCTGGGGAGTCTCAAGTTTGCAAGCTTCAGAAGGAGATTTATGGTTTGAAGTAGATTCCACGGGCTTGGTTTGAAAATTTTAGTGAAATTGTTTCTCTTATTATGTTCAGTTGAAGCTCTGCTGATCATTCTCTGTTTTTACGCAAGACTGCTAAAGGCCTTGTGGTTCGCTGTCTATATTGATGATATTCTTTTGACTTGTGATGATAAAGAGGGCTTTGATCTAGCCAAACGACATCTTCGACAACATTTTGTTACTAAGGATATGAGAACTCCGAAGTACTTTCTGGTAATTGAGATTTCAGAAAAGAGGAACTCGGTGGTTCTTTCACAGCGAAAGTATGCGCTAGATCTCTTAAAGGATACAGGTCTTCTTGGCACGAAACCTACTTGTTGCCTGATGGCGGTTGGCGATGATAAAGGGTAGACTAATGATTCTCCTCTTCTTCCAAATTTCACTATATACAGGCGACTTGTAGGCAAACTTATATATTTGACTATTACTAGACCATATATCTATTATGCTGTTGGGAAGGTCAGTTAGTTTATGCAGAATCTTAGAGAGTGTCATCTTCGGTCTGTCATGAATATTCTAGAGTATGTGAAAGGGTCTCCAGGAAAGGGCTTGTTGTTTCAGAAGAATGGTCACCTGAAGATTGAAGCATATTCTGATGCCAGCTATGTTGATAACAAGGAGGATAAAAATTCTACATTAGGTTTTTGCACCTTTGTAGGATAAAACCTTGTTAGCTGGAAAAGTAAGAAGCAGGCAGTGGTTTCAAGGTCAAGTGCTGAAGCAAAGTATAGGAGCATGACCTCAACTACCTGTGAGTTGAAATGCCTACGGGCACTAATCCTTGACTTGGGAGAAGTCTACGACCATCCTCTTCCTATGTTCTGTGATAACAAAGCCGACACTTATAAAATAAAGAATCCTATCTTTCTTACGAGGACAAAGCACATTGAGGTGGATTGTCATTTCATTAGAGAAGAGGTATTAAAGAATCAGATCAGTATTCCCTTCATCACTTTTGATAAAAAACTGGCAGACTTCTTCACAAAACAAGTTTTTGCTTCAGATGTTTGTAGCAAGCCGGGCAAACTTATATATCTGACTGTTACTAGACCAGATATCTGTTATGCAATTGGGAAGGTCAGTCAGTTTATGCAGAATTTTAGAGAGTGTCATCTTTGGTCTGACATGAAGATTCTGGAGTAAGTGAAAGGGTCTCCAAGAAAGGGCTTGTTGTTTCAGAATAATGGCCACCTAAAGATTGAAGCATATTCTGATGCCAGTAATGCTGATAATAAGGAGGATAGAAAGTCTACATCAGGTTTTTGCACCTTTGCAGGAGAAAACCTTGTTAGATGGAAAAGCAAGAAGCAGATAGTAGTTTCAAGGTCAAGTGATGAAGCAAAGTATAGTAGCATGGCCTCAACTACCTGTGAGTTTAAATGCCTGCGGGCACTTATCCTTGACTTGGGAGAAGTCTACGACCATCCTCTTCCTATGTTCTGTGATAACAAAGCCACCATTTACATAACAAAGAATCTTGTCTTTCATGAGGGGACAAAACACATTGAGGTGGATTGTCATTTCATTAGAGAATATATATTGAAGAATAAAATCTATACTCCCTTCATCACTTCTTATAAAGAACTGACAGACTTCTTTACAAAACTAGTTTTCGCTTCAGATGTTTGTAGCAAGCTGGGCAAGCTGGCTTAGTGAAGATGTCAGCCACTTGCTTGTCTGTAAAGACAAACTCAAGGTTGATATCAATTAGAATTGGCGGTTTGACACTCTAGTCGGGCGGTTAGCAGTTCGGGCTGTTTGGCGGTTAGTCCTGGGGGTTAGTCCAGGAAGTTTGGTTGTCTGGCAGGTTGGTGTAGCAGTCTGGTAACAATCCTTTGCCAATGATCTGAGGATAAGCCGTAATTGCGGCCTGGGGGCAACCCGCAGTTGCGGTCTGGAGGCTTGCCGCAGCTGTGATCTGGTGGTTAGCCGCAACTACGGCCTAGTGGCAATCCTCTCTTACGGTATGGAGGCGTGCCGCATCAGCGGTCTGGTGGTTAGTCGCAACTGTGGTCTGGTAACAACCCGTAGTTTCGGTCAGGTGGCAACCCGCCGCAACGGACTGATGGTTAGCCGCAACTACGGCCTGTTGGCAACCTACAGTTGCAGTCTGGCGGCTTGCCAAGCATTCTTCCTCGGCGGATTGGTGGTTTCCCTTATGTAGTTTTGTGTTTTGATATTCTTTTGTATAGTGTGTGGTTTGACATTGTCAAACCACATAAGCCGTGCGGATGGTATTTAGTCCACATTATTTGTTGTATTCTTTCATCTCCCCCAGTTTCTATAAATAAGGGGGCATACCTATGTAATGATTATCTTTTTGGAGCAATAAAATTTGCCTTTATTTATATCTTGGTCGTTCTCGCTCATTTCTTACATGGTATCAGAGAGAATCGATCCATTGCTCCAATTAGATCACTATTTGTATGTTTAACCGTGCGACCTCTTCTACAAGCTTCATCCAGCTTCTTCTGGTTTGTCTGGTTTCTTTCCCCTCCCTTCTCTCCCTTCTTGCCTTTGCTTCTTGTTGTGCTTGCAGCTTGCTTCCTTCCAGGCTTTTATGCTCGCCCGGCTTTCTTTGCTAACCACGCTTCTTTGCGACTTGTTGTGTTCGCGCGGTTACTTTTCTCGTTAGCAAGTTCTGCTTTTTGGTCATGGCTTCTTCCTTGCCGCTGGTGTGTTGTCACCTTAATCGAGCAGACACTTTTGCCTCTCTTTCTTCTTCTTTGAGTGAATTCTTTGATGTTCGCATTTCTCTTCTCCCTTTTTTTGCACGTGTTGTTTTTCTTCCTGCAGCTTGTTTCTTCTTACGCGAGTTCTTTTATCTACTCGTGCGGTTTCTTCTCCTTTGCATGTATTTTGTTAGCGCGGCTTCTCTATTGTTCCACATTTTTGTCGCGGCATTTTTTTTCTTACCGCTTGTGTTCTATCACCTTGACTGTGCAGTTTCTGCTCTTTTCTTCTCACTGCACTTTATTTTGTTTGCTGCAAAGTTACTCATTTCCGGCTTCTTGATAAACTGTTTGGTTTTATATTTTCTGTCGATTTCTTCTATTGGGTCGCTTTCTTTCTGTGACTGGTTTTCCGTCTTGATCTTGCGTGTCTTATTTCTTCCGGGCAGTTTGCTCTCCTTTATTCTGGTTTCTTTCCACATGGAGATGGGTTCTCTTTTCTCCTCTACAGTTTGTGATCTTTCCTCCTATGATAAGTGGCTTATTGACTCTGGTGCCACTTGTTACATGACCGGTAACTCTCGTTTGTTCTCTTCTTTGACTACCCAGAATAGAGTACCTTCTATTGTTATTGCAGATGGGACTTCTGCTCCTGTTCATGGTAGTGGGACAGTGCATCTTTCCACGTCTTTGCTGCTCTAGGATACTCTCTATGTCCCAACTTTTTCGTGCAATTTACTTTCTGTTTATGCTCTTTGTACTAAGTTGAATTGCATGGTTAATTTTACTTACACCACTTATTATTTCTTAGATTCTGTCTCCAAAGCTACGATCACTACTAGGACTGCAAGGGGTGGCCTCTTTTTTCTAGATCAAGACGTTGCTTTTTCTGTTGTTTCCTCTCTTCAACAATGGAATCGTCGTCTTGGTCATCCTCCTTCTCGCCTCATTCATCAACTTTTTCCAGAACTGACTTCCGAGGATTTTCCTTTGAACTGTGAAGCATGTGAGTTGGGTAAACATCATCGCTCTTCTTTTCCAGCTCGAACGGGATGTTATTCTTCGCGTCCTTTTGAACTAGTTCACTCTAACATCTGGGTTCCTTCTCCTATTGCTACTGTTGGAAGAGGAAGCTTATACTTTGTCACGTTTATTTATGATTTCTACCGATGCACTTTGTTGTATCTCTTTAAGAATCGTTCTGAACTATTCTCTGTGGTCACTGCATTTTATAATGAGATCTTCACACAGTTTCGTGTGCCCATTCAGGTTATTCGTACTGATAATGCCAAGGAGTATATCAGCCGTTAGTTCTCTGATTTTTGTGCGAACCATGGATTGATTCATCAAACTACTTGTCCATATACATCTCAGCAAAATGGCATTGCTGAACACAAAAATCGCCATCTCTTGGATGTTGCTCGCAGCCTTTGCATACAAATGAATTTCCTCGGTCTTATTGGAGTTATGTTGTTCTTCTCTCTTGTTTTCTCTTCATCCGTATTCCATTTTCTATTCTTCAAGGAAAGACTCCATTTTCTATTTTATATCCTGGGTAGAGCTGTCTCTTAAAACCGAAAACAGCAAATCGAACCGGAACTGAACCGAAATCGCAAAGACTAGACCGAACCGTTCACAAATTATTCGGGTTCTGGTTCGAATTTTGGAACCGTGAATAACATCGGTTCGGGTGTGGTTCTTACATTTTATTATCTGGACCGGAACCGGAACCGAATCCGAAACCGCAACATACAAGTCTCAAGCGGTTCCAAAATTTTTAGACCCGATCCGAACTGGACCGAAGTAGAACTGAACTGCAACCCATTTATTATTATTATTATTACTATTATTTTATAATTTATCAATAATATTTATTCTTACTATCATGAGTGAAGCTAGTGCAGTTTGAACCCAAACCACAATCACACTTAAGGGGGCCGATTTTGGACCGAACAAACTTCACTGCATAAAAACTGTGATATGGTTTTATATTGGTGCAGTTTGAAGTCAATTTTTTCAGTGCACTTTTGATTTGTATAAAGTTATATAATGCATTATCAACTTTACTTAAATATTTTTTTTCTAAATATTTTATTTAAAAAATATAGAAGATATACCACTACTATTTATTAATAATCATGAAATACAACTAATTGTAGTTAATTGTTTCGGTTAAGCATGCCGGCGAGACCTGTGCAAGCCAACTAGACATCATGGCAAGTCTACACGCGTTGGATGGCGATAGATACTATCCCACCGATCATGAAAAAGACCGTCGAGAAGTGCGCAACATAACTATTTCCATTTCAATGTTGTTTTGAGTTTTACTATTTGCAGCCCGCTTTTAGTTCATTTAGTTTGATTTTGGTTTTAGTTGTAACCGATTTGACCGGACCGAACTGCATGGAATCGGACCGAACCGTTAGTGTTCGGTTTGGTTTTAGTTCTTGTTGAACCGGAACCGTTGACACGACGGTTCCAAAAATTAAGATGGAACCGAAACAAGAATCGGAACCGGTCAAACCAAATATGATTTTGGTTCTAATATGCAGAATCGTTACTTTAGAGGTTCGATTCATGGTTTTAATAGAACCAGAACCGAGTCGGAACCGTGACAGCTATAATCCTGGGGTTGAGCCATTTCCTTTATCTCTGAAAATTATTGGTTGTGCGACGTTTGTTCACGTACCTTCTCTTGGACGTAACAAACTTTCTCCTCATTTTATTAAGTGTATCTTTCTTGGTTATTGTCCGACGTAAAAGGGCTATCGATGTTTTGATCCTCTTCTGCGCAAATAATATGTTTCAGCTGATGTTTCATTTTTTGAAGATACACCAAATTTCTCCCCTACTTCCTCTCTCGTGCCCTCTAATACTTCTTCTTCCCTGCCTATTCTCTCCGCACCTCCGCCAGAGCAAATTCTTTCCACTTCTCCTCCTATTGCTCCATCTCTTTCTCTGGAGCCTGATGTGTTGCCCCTTGAGCCCTCTATGCCTGTTCCATAGCCTCTTCTTTCTTCTGATAGTACATTGCTTCCTCCAGCCAGAAGTGATCTTGATCTTCCAATTGCCCTGCAGAAGGGCGTTCAACAATGTACTATACATCAAATTGATGATGTTGTCTCATATGCTCAGCTTTCCCCGAATGCCAAGCATTTTTCTCTTGCTATTTCTTCTACTGTCATCCTGAAAACATATCAAGAAGCTCTTGTTATTCCTTAGTGGAAAGCTGTTATGGATCAAGAAATGAAGATGTTAACAGATAGAGGGACTTGGACTCTTGTGCCCCCACCTTTGGGCATTAATATAGTTGGTTGTCGGTGGGTCTTTGTGATTAAGTATCTTCTAGATGGCTCTGTTTATCGCTATAAAGCAAGGTTTGTTGCAAAAGGGCTTACTCAGACATATGGAGTGGATTTCTTTGATACTTTTTCTCCTGTTGCTCGAATCAGCATTATACGTGTTCTCTTCTTTGTGGCTGTTAATAGAGACTGGGAGATGTCTCAGTTAGATGTGAATAATGTGAAAGTATTAATTTCAAGATCAACTAAACACCTAGAGGGGGTGAATAGGTCCAATTTAATTCTAGGCTACTTAAAGTTAATGAAATCTGATTCTCTATCTTTATTACTATCTCTGTCAGATAAGGCAAGAAATCTATTCGGCAATCATAGCATAGAAATCATAGCACAGTACTCACAAATTTATAGTTGTTCCCCAATTGATGGGTACATCGACTTTCCCCTTCGCCTATCTAGCAATAAACTAGATTTGGCCAAACACCTTCTTCTTTCTTTCTCAGGTCCTCGGATCTTATAGCTCAGAGCCCAACTGGCTCCTACAACTCAGACTATACAAGTCTTACCACTAAGATCACCAAGATCCTACAGCTCAAGTTCTTCCCAAGAACTCTACCTCAGAGTGAATCCACACTCCTATACCTCAGGCAATCCTGCCCTACCTCAGAGTGATCCACACTCCTAAAACTCAGGCAACCCTAGCCCTACCTCAGCGTTTATAACACAGGATTAAATCTCAGGCACTTAGCCTTACCACTTAGATTCAATATGAATCCTACACAGAATATCAAGGAAATGAATTACAGATACAAGAGAATATTCTATGTATCTATCTACCTGGATTGAGGAGATGTCAGCCCTATATTCATCTTCACAGCAATAAGATGAGAAAGCTATCTTGAATGGAATCCCGGCTTGTTCTGGAAGCGACTAGCAGAAACCTCTGCTTCTTCTTATTCAGCAATCTATCATGATCTGGACTGAGCAGATATCAGCCCTCTCTACTTCTTCTTCAAAGATCTAGCGAATGATCTTCAGATTTTGGCACGGCTTAGATCGTGAAGATACTTTCAGCTAGGGCTTGCCTAGACTGATTCGTCTTCCTCAGAGAAATACTCTGAACTTGCTGTAGCAGATGTTGAATGCATCAGCGAACTCAGAACCCCTTCAAATTTTAAAATTGAATTTATTGGCTCTGTAACAATGGCGGAAGAAGACGACGAACTCTGCTTCTCATTTTTTAGAATGAATTAATTCTTTGATCAAAAAGCTATTTGATCTCGATCTCAGCTACTATTTATAACTCCGTCAATTAGCTAGATGATCGACACGTGTCCAATATTTAACAACGGTTAACACATCAGCTTAATCAAATTGAGATTCACTATAGACTGACGGCGACGTTAATGTCGATTTGCAATGAATCTGAAATTTGTTAACTTTTCTAATGTCAGCATCATTCTGGAATTAGCCAAAAACAACTATATTTCAAGAAGTTCTGCGTTCGACGAACTCCAAGCTCAGTTTGACAAAACCTGAGCTCAGCTCGACGAAACAGTGGAAGAGATGAAAGCTGAGTTCGACGAATTTTGAACTCCGTTCGACGAAAGCAAAGCTTAGCTCGACGAATAGTGGATAAGCAGAGTTAGACGATTTTGAAGGCTGAGTTCTTCTTACAAATGAAAACTGAGTTCGACGAATTCTGAACTCCGTTCGATGAAATTAAAGCTTAACTCGATGAATAGTGGATAAGCTGAGTTCGATGATTCTGAAGGCTGGGTTATTCTTATAGATGAAAGCTGAGTTCGACTAATTTTGAACTCTATTCGACGAAATCAAAATTTAGATCGACGAATAGTGGATAAGCTGAGGTCGACGATTTTGGACTTAGAAAATTTTTTCAGCTCTTCTAGGCTTTCAGTGTGTTGACCTCACTCAATGTTATTTCCCATTAGCCCATTCTTCAGCTATCTGCCTGGTGGCGTTGAGTGTATATGCCTTACTCAACGCTATTTTCCTTAGCCATATTCTTCTGCTAAAAAACATTGAGAGCATTGAGTGAGCTCGCCTCAATCAACGATTCTAGACTTAGCCGAATTCTAGTTTCTTCACAGAATGACTAGACTCAAAGCCTTTTAGCTTTGCGTTGAGTGAGTGAGATTTACTCAACGATTCTATACTTAGTCGACTTTTCTATCTTATTATACATTGGCGTTGACAGACATAGCATGGCGTTGAGTGATTAAGCTTCATTTAATGCTTCTATACTTAGTAGACTTTTCTGTCTCCTTATGCATTGGCATTAACAGACTTAGCATGGCGTTGTGTGATGAAGCTTCACTCAACGCTTCTGGACTTAGTCAATTTTCTGGCTTCCACTGCTTAGGCTTTGACATGATAACCTTGACTCAATGATTCTTTCCATATGGCGTTGATGGAGTTAGGGTCACTCAACGATTGTGGACTTAACCATATTTCTTACTTTGCAATACTGTAAGCGTTGACTACCCTCCTTCTCTCAACACTATTAGTTGTATGGCATTGAGTGAGCTTGCCTCACTTAATGCTTCTGGACTTGGGCATTTTTTTGAATGTCCAGTCTCACCTTGAGTCCACCTGTCATTGTCTCTTGAACTATCTATCCAATCAATGTGACAAAGACCAACCTGTATGCCTGAACTTAAACATACATCAAATACAACTATGTCTATCTCAATTAACTGTTTGACATCATCAAATCAGGTCCATTGGAATCAATGGACCCAACAACCTCCCCATATTTGAAGATGTCAAAACCACTGTTCAATTACCTTATTCAATGAGATACACATCACATAGGCAGTAAAAACTTATTAAATTCAGTGAGATGAATTTTACCTACTCCCCTAGATTGCTGTAGGGTGAGTTTTACCTTAGAGGATTACCTCTCAGCTTGATCTTTTCTTGCTTGATCAACCTCTTCTTACTTGATCAACCTCTTCTTACTTGATCAACCTCTTCTCCCCCTATCTTTCTGCCATAAAGGAGCTTGATTTCTTGAGCTTATCTCTTGTCTCACCCCCTTGAAGACTACTTGAATATGATCAATCTCTTCTATCTTTCCCCCTTTTTGACCTCTTCAGATAGTCAAGTAGGAGCATTAGTTCATTCTCTCCTCTTATGTTCTCCCCTAGCTGATGTAGATTAAGCAAGTAGTGTAGCTGCCAACTTGCCTCTTATACAGCCCTGTCTTGTATACAACTTGAAAATCTCTAGTCCTACAGCTGCAGGACTTGCTCCCCTTAATAAGAGCATCTGATCTCATCTTATTTTCCACTAGGTCTGCATCACCTGTAAGAAAAACAAGCATGATACCAATTGAAAGTGAGGATAAGATCTACCTTTACTCTAGAGGGGGGGGGGGGGGGGTGAATAGAGTATATTAAAATAATTTTCCAGGTAAAAAATTATTTGCAATGGAAGACTTGATTTAAGTATATATGTAATTATGCTAGCAGTAAATAAAAGATAAGAAGCAATAGACAAAATCACAGCACACAGCAAAGCAAAACACAGCAATCCAAGAAGACACAAGGATCTATAGTGGTTCCCCAATCAACCTGGGTACATCCACTCTTCTACCACCCTATGTAGGAATCCACTACAGTAATAGTTGATCAGGTGTCCTGGGCACCAATGAGCTTTTGATAAGGTGCTCAAAAACCAAATCATATTTTTTGATCAGGTGTCTTACCACCACTAAGTTTTGACAAGGTCTCAGAAACCAGCCACAAAACTTTTGAAGGGAGTTTTGAGAAACCTTTTTACAACAGAGTAAGGAAAAAAGAAAAGAGTTTGTTGTTCTTCTCTGTCAACAGTCTAAGAGAAGACTAGTGGATGATGTTGTCAAGGCTCCCCCTGAGATCAGTAAATGTTCAGGAAGAAGAGCTTTGCATAGGGTGATAGGTCTTCAGTAACTTTAGATCTCCAGCAAGAGATGATTTCAGCAGTTGCTGAAATATGATGTGTCTGGAATCTTTGATGAAGAAGCCTTTGAACACTTGAATCAAGAAGATCTTGAAGGAGTAGAATAGAAAAAATCTTTTCTGTTGATGATCTCCTTCACAGTATGATTCCTTGTGTTCAGTATGAATTCTAACTCAGTAATCCTGTAGACTTGTGTCTCTTGAGTCTATTCTCAGAATTCTTGATTGATATCTCTTGTTCGATCTTCCTCAATGATTCTCTGTAGATATACTAAAAATCTGTCTTTTAGATAGCCGTTAACCAGTCATAAATGACTTCCTTAAATGAAATTTGTCTCTAGAGGAAAGTCCTAAGAGACATTCCTTTTTGTCTTCCTTGAAACTTGCTCTAGATAAGTTGAAACGACAACCGAATCCTTTGAAATAAATGCTGATAATAAAAAAGATTGAATTCCATAACTGTCTGAATTTGAATTCCTGAAATCATCGATCTCTTCAGAAAAGCGTCGATCTGAGCTCAACTATCGTCGACCTGAGCTCAGAGACAGGATCTAGACTTGAAATAGAAATCGTCGACCTGAGCTCAACTATCGTCGACCTGAGCTCAGAGACTTTGATTCTAGCTAGAGACAGAAACGTCGATCTGATCTTGAAGATCGTCGAACCGAGTTCGACGACTCGTTGAACTGAGCTCAGAGATAGTCGAACTGAGTTCGACGTTTCGTCGACCTGAGCTCGACGAAAATTGTCCTAGTCTTCAGCACTTGAATTCGATCTTAGAAGGTCTTGGGAGCAGCTTCTAAACCTAAGTTCTTACCCTTAGACTCATTCTAATTGACCTTTAAGACTATACAATAAGGTCAATACAATTTCCTAAGAACATAGTGATCCTTGCCCAAATTAGTAATAGGGTGTTCCAACAATGTACCAAACAACAATACCTTAGGGAGTACCTGAAGCTATTATAAGTTCAACATACCCAATTCAATTTTGAAGGTGTTTAACTTGGCTTCATCTGGTGGCTTAATGAAGATATCAGCCACTTGCTTGTCAATGGAGACAAACACTAGGAAAATGTCTTCTTTTTTGACATGCTCCCTAATAAAATGATACTTAATTTCTATGTTCTTAGTCCTGCTGTGTGAAACAGGATTCCTAGCAATAGAAATGGTACTTGTAGAATCACAATAAAGAGGAGTTCTACTTATCTTAATGTTATAGTCTTCGAGCTGTTGTTGTATCCACAGCAATTGTAACATCCCATTTCCAGCTAGACCCCTAGGAGTGGTTGGTCATTATTAGGTCATGACAAAACCCTAAGAAGCCCAAGAGGACCAAGTGAGCTTAGGCATGAAGGTGGAGATCACCATGGTCTGCAAATAGTAGAATTCTAAACACTATTTGAGGATGACCATAGGGCTTCAACATGACTCCATGACCCCACCACAACATCCCTAAACTATTGGAAGGTCCATTAGAGCCCTAAGGGTCCATTGGAATCAACCCAGGGTAGCCAAGTTGACCTAGGATCATCCTAGGCCTAAAATGGGCAAGGTGCCCTAACTAAGGGCAATGTGTCCCTAATGTGCCTAACAAACCATACCTAGGTCTTCCCAGACCTAGGGTGAAGGCAATAGGTCACCAAAGATCCATTAGGGTCAACCAAAGAGGCTAAGTTGACCCAAGTCAACCTTAGCCCTAAAAAGGTAAAAGTGCCCTTACCAAGGGACAAGTGACCTCCAAGGTGACAAGATAACCCTACCTAACCCTACCTAGACCTTAGGGGAGGTCAATTGGTCACCATGGACCCATTTGGGTCAACCCAAATGGTCATGTTGACCTAGGAAAACTCTACCCAAGATTTAAGTCAAATTAGCCCAAATGGGCTAACTCAAGCTCAAGCCCATTTCCCCCACTTGGGCTAACCCCATCCTAATTATTAATAATGATTTTATGGGCTGCCAATAGGCTAGGGAGATGAGAAAATTCGTTCATGGTTAGTAGGAGAGAGAAAATGGGAGTTTTCTCTTTAATGGAGGAGAGAGAAAGAAGAAAGAGAGAGTGGAGTTATGGAGGGAGACCATAGGTCACTCCATTCATCTCCTCATTACTCCCATTCCTCTCCCTTGCCTCTTGGGATGAAGATACAATCAATTCCAACCACCCAACACTAATGAGAGGAGCCCAACCACCATGGCCAACCACCCCTTCACCTTCCCTCCCATGAAAAAAAATATAAAACCCCATATGTAGCCCCTGATGAGTATAAAAATATACAATTTTGTATAGTATTAATTTTGCATATTTATAAATAAAACCTTAGTTTTTATATATATAACTAATTATTTTTGTTATATTATGTTTTATATTTATTTTCTAAGTTTTTCTGATTTTTTTTGTATTATTTTTTCTTAGGTCATGCCCCCAGTCACGCCCGTGACCTAGGGCGTGACAGCCCTTTTTAATTCTTTTTTTAGTTTCTGTTTTTACTAAGGAAAATCGGGAAATTGATGGACATGTCCCGAACATGCCCGTGACAAAATCAACACGCTCGTGCCCTGAAGTTCTATCAAAAATGCAAGCAAGCTGCCGCGCTGTCGCCACGCCCCATGCCGCCTAATGAATCAGCTGCTAGACACGCCCATGACATCATCCGACACGCCCGTGACCTGATCAAATTCTATCCGAAGTTCAGACCAGCTCGACACCTGTCCCGACATATTGGCAGTCACGCCCGTGAACCTGTCACGCCCTCCCTGACACGCCCGTGTCAGGGGGCATGTCACTTGAAATTTTTTTATAAATAGGAGGGCAGGGCTGAGTAGAATTATTCGAACACCAGCAGCTTTCTTAAGAACTGTTAGGACTCCCCAGCTCTCTTACAAGGAACTGGTAGTAGCTTTCAAGTATTCAAAAGTTTTGTAAGTTGTAATATTTTAGCTTTCTTGTCAGCTTTTTAGAAAGTTATAATAATTTTTCGGACTTTATAAAATAGACTCTTTCAATTTTAATTCTGAGTACTTTACTGCTTTATTTTTCGTTTTACTTTCCTTTTTTTTCATACTATCCCGAATGAAAGGCAAAGCTCTACTTATATCCTGGATTAAGATAGCGTGAAACTGCTTTCAAAATTATTTTCAAAACCTTATTATTTCATATTATCCTAAATGAAGGGTGAGGCGAAAGCCTATGACCTGCATTAAGATAGTGCGAAAGTTCTGCAAAATTTTAGATTTTACTACCCTATCCCGAATTAAAGGCGAAGCGAAAGCTTAAGTCCTGGATTAAGATATATAGGTAGATATTATTTTTTGTACTTTATACCGCCCCCATCCTGAGAAGAGGCTAAGAACTCTTATCACTTGGTCAAGATGAGCTCTGGGCTGGATATTATTTTCAACTATTTAAACTATACTTTCTAGTTATCCTAACTAGGGTTTTCTGTTAATTGATCATATACCAGGTGAAGAGACACTACGTTTACGTTAACCCATTTTAAACGCAAGCCTCCCCGGTCGTACTTTCGAGTCAGTGATGCTACCAAAGGGACCCTCTCATTAAGTTAG
Organism: Platanthera zijinensis; assembly: GCA_039513925.1. Taxonomy (NCBI): domain Eukaryota; kingdom Viridiplantae; phylum Streptophyta; class Magnoliopsida; order Asparagales; family Orchidaceae; genus Platanthera; species Platanthera zijinensis. The sequence goes on along the minus strand of CM077087.1, from coordinate 137,147,125 downwards.
GTAATAAAGAAATAAAGTTGTTCTTTAATAGCTAAATTAATATTCTCTCAAAGTAATTCTTAAATCGAGGACTACCTTCTAAGTCCCTATCTTAATAAAATCACGTATATATATTTTTCTTTCTTTTGTTTTTAAATATAAACTCCACTCCGTTCGTTCGATAAAATAATAGTCTGTTCTAAAAAGTAGAATAATTAACACCGATCCCAGAAAAATACGACCTTGATATTTTCTACAAAATACTATACTCCTATGCGATAGGTACTCTTGCCTTAATCCACAGGATATAAGTAAGTAAAAAAAAGATAGACTTATATACGTAAAAGATTATATAAAACCAAATCTATCTTCTTTAAAACAAACTTTACTTATCAAGCTTTTTGGCGTCGTTGCCGGGGATTCGTTTATATGCGTTAATATTTTAAAATAAAAGAACGCTAGTAATTTTATCTTTTCTTTTTCTTGTTACTTAAAAACCTTAGTTTTTATAAAAAAAAAATAAACATAAAATTCCCTGAATTTAAAACTTTGTTTTTATAAAACCTAATTTTTTATAAACAAGTTTATTAACTACTAACGAATTCTAACAAAAAAACCTAACCTACTATTTTAACGTATTTTATATAAAACTTTTCTTCTTAAAAAAACTAGTTTATAATAAAAACTGCTTTTTATTATAAAACTTGTTTTTATTGAAAACCTGTTTTATATAAAAAACCTGTTTTTAGTTATTTTCTGTTTTACGTCTTTTCATATGTTTGTATTTGTGTATATTTGTGTTTAACTTAGTTTTTTTAACTTATTTTTGTTTTTGTTTTTATACAAAAGTCTTTTTTAGTGTATGACCCGCAGAACTCCATCTGATTTAACTCTTGAACTTGATCCTGAAATCGATCGTACCTTTCGCAGGCGCCTCCGATCTCTGAATCAAGAGCTTGTATTAAATCTGGAAGAGTCCGTAGGCACCACACACGTTCAAGAAATGGCAGCAGAGCAACAACAAATGCCAGAGGTGGTCCCCCAAAGGACCATGTCTTATTATGCACGACCCAATTTAGATGATACCGGGTCTAGTATTGTTCGTCCACCAATTGCTAATAATAACTTCGAGATTAAATCGAGTATAATCCAAATGATTCAAAATTCTATTCAATTTGATGGATTGCCCGACGAAGATTCAAGCATGCACTTGTCCAACTTTTTATAAATATGAGACACATTTAAGATAAATGGCGTCACTTATGATGTCATCCGTCTTCGCTTATTTCCTTTTTCATTACAAACGAAAGCCAAATAGTGGCTAGGTTCTCTCCCCAGAGGATCTATTACCACTTGGGCTGAAATGACCGAAAAATTCCTTACAAAGTATTTTCCACCTGCAAAAACAGCAAGTCTGCGTGCAGATATTTCTTCCTTTGTGCAAGGCAAGTCCGAGTCTCTTTATGAGACTTGGGAACGCTTTAAGGAATATCTACGTCAGTGTCCACATCACGCACTACCAACTTGGCTCCAGGTACAAATATTCTATAATGGTTTGAATATTCAAACCAAGCAAGCCATTGATGCTGCCGCTAGGGGCACGTTCAATAACAAAACCCCGAGGCCGCTCAAACCTCTTTGAGGATATGTCCATGAATGCGTACCAGTGGAACGTGCCAAGGTAACGCCCTAAACAAGCTGGGATTTATGAGCTTGATACTTTTTACTTTTGTACTCCAAGTAGAAAATTTAACTAAATAATTGGCAGGAATATCTGCTTCCTCCGCCACAACTACTTAGAATCTGAATAATAATGTAATTGAAGAAATCGATTATATGGTGAACTCTTATAGACCTTCCTATAATCCTAATATTAACTTAAATAATAATTCTTATAATACAGGATATAGGAACCATCCTAATTTTTCATGGAGCAACCCCAATAATGCTCAACGCCCTCCGATTTCAAATCCAAGTGGATTTGCACCGCAACCCCCACAACCACAAACACCACCACCACAAATGCACCAATTTAGGCCAACCCCGATAGAAGACATATTCACGAAATATATCAGTATTAATGAGTCAAATATCCGTAACCTGGCCGAATCAATTAAAACTTAGAAACACAAATTGGACAAATATCAAAAATGCTATCGGAACGCCAACATGGTAATTTGCCAGGAAATACGGAACCAAATCTGTGGGATACTGGCCATTCCAGTAACCCACCAAGTTGACAAGTCGTCAAACTACGAAGTGGCAGGGAGCTACCACCACCCGTTAGGGTAGAAAAAGAAGCTAAGGTTAGCCTCCCTACACCACTTCCCGTTACGTCTCTTCCTCCTTAACCCCGCGAATTTCTTCCCCACATGTTTTTTTTACCTTATCCATCTAAATTAAAAGATGAGCGAGAAGACGAACAGTATAAAATTTTTCTAAAAATGCTAAAACAAATTCAAATCATATACCTTTCTGCGAGGCAACTGCACAGATGCCTAAATACGCAAAATATTTAAAAGCGCTACTTTCAAATAAAAAGAAACTCGAAGATATTTCGAGAGTTTTCCTTAACGTCAAATGTTCAGCCGTTTTATTACATAAATTACCCCCAAAATTAAACGATCCAGGACGATTTTCCATCACGTGTCTCTTCGGTAATCTATTAATAAAACATGCGTTAGCAGACTTAGGTGCTAGCATAAATTTAATGCCCTACTCGCTCTTTCAGAAACTAGGATTAGGTAACCCCAGCCCAACTAAAATGAGCATCCACTTAGTAGATCGTTCTATTAAATATCCAATAGGGATAGTAGAGGTTGTTCTGGTCAAAATAGACAAGTTTATCTTCCCGGTAGAGAATTTGTTATACTTGACTTAGAGGAAGATGCCGATGTTCCCATAATTCTCGGTCATCCTTTTCTCCCAACCTCTTGTGCGATTATTGACGTAAGTAATGGTAGAATTCTCTTACGAGTAGAAGAAGACGAGGTTACTATCGATATAGATCCCTCTATGAAAAATCTTTAATAAACGACGATTCCTGCTATCTTGCGGAATCCTCTTTTGAGGAAAATGGTTTTCCCTATTCTGATTTACTTTCAATAACTGTAGAAGAATCGGACTTGGCAGACTTAACCCTTTCACACGAAATGCTACCGAAGACCCTTTAGAACCTTTTATATCCTTAACTTCTACAACTCTAAAAAACTCCAATTGTATGAAAACCACCAACCCTCGAGTGAAAACACTTTGCACATTTATTAAATACGTTTTCCTTGAAGCTGAATCTAAACTCCCTGTTATCATTTGTACCGAATTAATTGATAAGAAAACATCTAATTAATAGAAGTGTTTTAAAACAAATCTCCATGCATTAGCATGGCAAATTTCTGATATCCAAGGACTCAACACTTTTTGTACACATAAAATATTTTTGGAAGATAACCCTCATAAATCTATCCAACCCAACGATGTTTAAATCCTAATATGAGGATGTGTAAAAGCTGAAGTAATGAAATTATTAGACACAAGAATTATCTATCCAATCTCAGATAACACATGGGTTAGTCCCGTACAAGTCGTCCCTAAGAAGGGCGGTATAATGGTAGTGCCAAACGTTAATAATGAACTAATTAACGTACTATTAGGGTTGGAGGATGTGCATTGACTATCGAAAATTAAATGATGCCCATTAATATCACTTTCCATAGTTTATAGATAAATCTTCGAGCGACTCTAGGGTCCCACTCATACTTATTGTTCACCGATGGTTATTTCCTTGTATTTACAAATTCTAACTGATCTCCAAGTGAAAACCGTTTACTTTCCCTTTGGAATACTTTCTCTATAGGCGCATGTTATTGG